>CM031604.1:80888958-80893958 GCA_018398815.1 Conus ventricosus
AGACGTAAGAAGCGAATGTTGAAATCTGATCTAGACTCCAGCGCACATCAACTTGAAAATACAACTAAAATGAAGCAAATGAAATAACCCCCTCCCACCCCCACCCCACACGCGCGCACACACGATTTGTTTCCTTCTTGTACAGACACGAAATAAAATCGGTCACACTTCAAGAAGCAGAGGAATCTACCGTGTAGCGACACAATTACACAAAACACTAAACAAGCCGAACGACACCCCCCCCACACACACACACACACACACACACACACACAAAACAGGCCCTCATACAACCATTTTTCTTTTTTTTTTTTAAATAAAATTAAATTTAAAAAAAAACCAATGACGCAGCAGAAAAAAAAAACGGAAAAAAAAAAACCCGACACGACACGACATACGAAGGAAAACACGATATACTACACACACACATGAACGTACCTACCAATGGGACACCCACCACACACAAACCGCAGGCACGCAGGCAAAAGCACGCACACGTACGTCGACCAAATTACCAATGAAGCAGCACCGACACAAACTACTATAGGATAGGCAGCGGTACAATTTTCAACAAGCACCTCCACCACCAATGCAAATAGCCGAAAGGCTCTCAACTACCTGTCCCATGCCATGCCATTATCACGGGGCCAGCGAGTGTAGTGTGTGGGATATGACACGGTACAATTCGAACTAGCACGTGGCTTGCCGCGCCTCCTTTGCTGTCCGTAGGGTCATAAAGCGTAGAATTCAGACGAGCGATTTGTTTTGCCTCCACAAAGGGCTGGCTGGTAACTTTAGTGGCTGGTAGCTTTCGGCTGGCGTGGCGACACAAGTGTCCGAATGACCAGCGGGACTTGATGGTGAGGGTTATACGTATGGCTGCGTTGGGTCTCTTTGATTTAAGACTGGTGTTTGTTCCGTGACAATGGTTTGTCTATAGGTTTGGAGGGGAGAGGGAAGAGAGAGAGAGAGAGAGAGAGAGAGAGAGAGATTTGAATTGGACAGCGAAAGAGAGAGAGAGAGAGATTTGGAACTGAGAGAGAGGGAGAGTTCTTGAACAGAGAGAGCGGGAGGGGAAGATTGAGAGAGAGAAAGAAAGAGAAAGCGAGAGATTAATTGGTAATTACTGAGTTTACACTTTTATGTTGAAGGAATTATGTTTGCAACACCGAATTTGTCATTTCATTCAAGTTTCATTTCCAAACTCTGATCAATGTCTGGCGAAACAGCAGGGACGGACTACTAATCCCCCAAAAAGCAGGGCCTGGGTGGGTGTGGGAAGGGGGGTGGAGGGATGGAGAGTTGCTATCTAACACTCCACTGATACCACCAGAAATCGGCAACAATATATAGACTTCCGTATCAGCATACATGGAACTTTTCGTTACTGCGGAATTTAAGCTCGCAGCGGACTTAGTCGGCACTATTGTATAATTACCCACTTCTTTACCGAGCCATCTTAGCCGAACGTTTCTCACGGCAGGCGTATACGCGAATAGAAGTCAGTGCTGGCCGTCATTTGAAAGGTAACGTGGTCAGGCTCGGCTCTCGCCACTTCTGGGTTTCCCGGCTTTGGAAGAGTTCACTTCGTTCCTGCTTGAAAAAAGGTGACGAGAATTGCCCGCGTGACCTTTTGCAAACCTGTTGCGAAGACTGGTTCTGAGTGTGTGTATTTCCACTGCGTTACTGGTGATAGGCCGCTATCGATTTGGAAATTTTCCATGCCGCGATTGAAATCTCTGAAAAGGCGTGATGAAACGGATCCTAACGAATAGATATCATGGTTTATTGATGAAATAGCTCATATTGTTGAAGTCATCATACTTGTTATAGATAGGTAGATAGAAGATATAAAACATGTTTTCATGTACAATAGGTATATACACAGTTGAAATATTATATTTGGTTTGATAGATAGACAGAAACAGTAGAGTCTATCATAAAATAGGTTTACTCAGGTCCAAAGTATGACATTTGTAGTTGAGCGGTGTTACATACTTATAAACATAATGATGTTGATAATAATTAATAATAATAATCAATAATAATAATAATAATAATAATAATAATGTAAGTCAAAATAAACTGACCAACGTACACTAACACGGTACAGTCTAACCAGATCTGCAAATGACAAAAAAAAGATACCTATAGGTAAACATCTCAACCACAACTGAAGAAAGAAAAAATCCTTAGTCCACTGTACGTTGCAAGAAGCAGGGCTTTTGCCTGCATATCTGGAATTTCACACACACACACACAACACACTCACACACACACACACCACACAAGTACGCACATCATAATTCAAATAAAACAATCGTCACCAAATCAGAAAAGAAACCCCACCGACACCGTCCGCACTCAAAACTTAAAAAACACAAACGAAGCTTCTTTCCAACAAACTGGAACACGCCACTGAATGACGGACGGAGGGGGGGGGGGGGGGGGGGGGGGGGGGCGTGACCCTCATCAGGTCAACTAAATAAGCCAGGCCCAAACTTGCTCTCTGACACAGAGTACAAAAATCCCACTGCAACGTTGTTCACCACAGTTCGTTCACATCCACATCGCCGTCGACGGCTGGGACATTAGAATTACCGTAGGATATCAGGCAGCCGCACTCTCAGTGAGAAAGAAAACAACAACAAAAATTATCAAAAAAAAAAAAAAAAAAAAAATAAATTTATATATATATATATATATATATATATATAAACCCACCTCCGTCACAGTCTAGGCAAACAACACAATATTGTCACGAGGATATTATGTATGGGCAAGGGGCTATAGCTTCACCCCCTACTAGACAAACTAAAAAACGTCCCTATGAGACAACTGTATCAAAGAAAGAAGGAAAAAAAAAGAATAATAAAAAGAAAAAAAGGAAAAAAACAAATCGTCGGACTGTATTACATAGCGAAATGAGAAAGGAAGAGGAATAGTTTAAAAAAAAAAAAAGGAAAAAAAAAGAAAAGAAAACAAAAACGTGAAAAAAAAACACAAACCGCCACAAATAACCTTGACGTGTCCAATCTTCTAGGAGAGAAGAGGAAGAGAGCAAGAGTAGTAGTAGTAGTTGTAGTGTAGTTGTCCAGTATTGTAGTATTGCAGGTAGAACCGCTGTAGCACAAGCACCAACGAAAAAGAAAAAAAAACTAGCCACACCCCCCACACACTACCACACACCAGCCGGCACGAGGTGCGGCAGACTTCAAATGGACAATCTCGATACCAAATGACTGATGTCAAAAAACATGGGTCCCCACGCTAACCCACATGCGCTCTCCCCTCCCCTCCTCCCCCCCCCCGCCCTCTCCATCACCCTCACATCGCGCCTCCTTCTCACCCCCCTCTCTCTCTCTCTCTATCCTCCCTCAAGCCCAGGGCAAATGACACATTCCCCACCCCCCCCCCCACCACCACCACTACCCTTACCTTCATACGTGCCAATCGCCAATACCTGGTCCCCTCACCCCCACCCCCCCCCCATCACCAGGTTCCCCCCACCCACCCACACTTTCATCCCAGTCATTTACCCCATTACCACCCAGCACACACATTCGACCTCCCCTCCCCCCCCCCCCCCCCCAACCCCCCCCCCCCCACCCCCCCCCCCCCCCCCCCCCCCCCCCCCCCACCCACAACCCCCCCCCCCCCCCCCCCACCCCACCCCCCCCCCCCCCCCCCCCCACCCCCCCCCCCCCCCCCCCCCCCCCCCCCCCCCCCCCCCCCCGTCTCCTACAGACTACCTATCTGATGTGTTCTAAGTCCCATCTCCCCAAAGGGCACCAACACAAATGGGGGGAGCAGCAGTGGTAGTGGCACTTAATCGGAGTCCGCACACGTGGGTCCGTTCTGTCCGCGGGACGTCCGTCCGTAGTATCGTCCAATCCTGTGTCAACGTGTCTCTCTCTCTCTCTCTTCTCTCTCATCTCGCACATACTATGTCGATCACACTGGCAGTTGTTGCGACAAATTAAAGTAATTAACGGAAATTCTTTAACAGAGAGAGTGAGAGGCGGGGACGGAGAACTTGAGAGAGAGAGAGAGAGAGAGAGAAGAGAGAACTTCAGACGAACACCGCCAATTAGTACATCGTGACTGCTTGGGGTGACTGGTTAATAGTCCCGATCAAATCGCATTTGTCACGTGCACCGGGGCACTTTAAAATTGAACTGGCGCAGTAGCAAACTTATTGGTTACTCCGGGGGCAATCGAAATTGCTATCTACTCCGGGCGGAATCTCCTTATGAAACTTGACCAGGAACATATTTAAATACACACAACACACACCACACACACATTTATATTTATTCTATATATAAATATATACTATATATATATATATATATTATATATATGTGTTGTGTGTGTGAGGTGTGTGTGTGTGTGTGTGTGTGGGTGTGCACATATTTATGTATATATACATCTAGAGAGAGTAGGAGAGAGACAGACAGACCGACAGACAGGAGGACAAGGGCACTGAGACAGAGGGAGTCAGAGTCACAGAGACACAGAGACGAGAAGAGAGACAGAGAGAGAGTGAGGATGGTTGGTGGAGAGAGTGGGAGAGAGAGAGCGATACAGAGACAGGAGCGACAAGTCAGAGTTGGACAGAGAATACGATGCGAATATTTTTTATTGGAGGGTAAGAGGATAAGCTAAAAGCCTTTTTTCACCAGGCATAAAGAACAACAGCAAAACAAAAACGCATCAAAATGAAACACACCACACACAAACACACACGCGTCGCACGCATGTGGCACGCACGCACGCACGAGAGAGAGAGTGAGAGAGAGAGGAGACGAGAGAGAGAGTGAGTGGGAGAGATTGGAGAGAGAGAGAGGAGAAGAGAACGACAGGGGGGGGGAGGAGGAGGGGGGAGGAACGACACATAATCTTGACATTACTCCAAAACCTTGGCTTCAAAATGTTGCCTGGATTTTCACCTCAGGGGGGAGCTTCTGCAGGTGGGCACACACAAGGCCTGTCTACGT
>CM031604.1:80896458-80906458 GCA_018398815.1 Conus ventricosus
GAAGACAAGCCATCGCTTCCATTCCCCACGCCGGTAGCATCCGATCTAACGATGATGAGCACGTTCACTCTGAACTCTTGTGGATTTATTCCACCGCTGATCGGTGTGACGGTTGTGGTCAGTCGTCGCTCCGATGATCACGTGCCACGGTGAATCGTCACAGAAAGTCAAGTCCACAAACTCAGTTCCACTCCTCGCAGCGCAACACTTCATGATCATCACAACGATTACAATGAAATGCGCATGCCCAGGATCGGCCATATTGCACAGACAGGTATCCTTCTTTCTGGTCGGCCATATTGAAAGCTTTTTTCAAATCTTTTAAGTCAAAAAAAAAAAAAAAAAAAAAACCATATACACGCAGGAACCCGAACTAATTCACAGTACCCCTCCACCAAGTAACACGTCAATGCCCTTACCACCCCCATGCCCCCCCCCACCCCCCCCCCCCCCCCCCCCCCCCCCCCCCCCCCCCCCCCACCCCCCCCCCCCACACCCTCCCCGCTCCCCATCCCCCAACCTTCCCGGTCATTTTTTCCCCTCACTTCCAACGAATATACAAACGACTCCATGACAGAAAAAAAACTTGCAGTCAAAATACCCCCCCCACCCCACCCACCCCCCACCCCCCCACCCCCAAAAACAAAAAAAAAAAAAAACGAACGACCAAATAAAAGTAACTAACAGTGAAGCAAAAAAGTATTAAAAAACAAAAAAACAAAATCAAACATGCACGCAAGCCTCTGACCTAGCCAAAGGATCGAGACAAATTCACTGGGTAGCAACACAGAGACTATAATAACCCGCATGCATGCGGTCTCGCAAGCAGGTAAGTAGGCAAGCGGCAGGCAGACAGGCAGGCAGACAGGCAGGCACGCAGGCAGGCAGGTAGGTAGATAGGTAGGTAGATAGATAGGTGGGTAGTAAGGTAAGGTCTGTAGCCAGCCTAGCCAGCTAGCCATGCCATCGGGAGGCCAGCCGGCGAGCCACGCCCCATCGTTGGCGACAATGACTGTGATTGCCGGGTAAGACGGGACCGATTATTTGCCACGGTTGCGCGTCAACACACACCCCGGGTATGTGGTGTTTGGCAGCACGCGGTTTGACCGCCGGGTTGGGGGGTTGGGAGGTTGGGGGTGGGTGGGGTTGGGAGAGGGGGTGGGGTGGGGGTGGGAGGAGAACACAGTGGGTGTGGTAGGGAGGTGGGAGATGTGGGGGGTGGGGTGGGGTATGGATGGTGACGTGTGTCTACTTTGTGTGTGTGTGTGTGTGTGTGTGTGTGTGTGTGTGTGTGTGTGTATGTGTGTGTGTGTATGTGTGTGTGTGTGTGTGTGTGTGTTGTGTGTGTGTATGTGTGTGTGTGTGTGTGTGTGTGTGTGTGTGTGTGTGTGTGTGTGTGTGTGTGCGCGCGCGCGCGACAAATAGACGGAGGGTGGGGAGGAGGGGCGAGATGGGAGGGGGTGGTGGTGACCGTGGACAGATGGGTTAAGGGGGGGGGGGAGGTGTCGGGGACAGGGGTTGCAAGCAGACAGGAGACGGGGATAGAGATAGCGGAAACATAATAAGGCAGAAATTACTCTGACAGAGACAGAGACAGAGAGAGAGAGAGAGAGAGAGAGACAGACAGACAGACTAGACAGACAGACAGACAAACGGACAGAAGACAGACAGGCAGGCGGACGAATGGACAGACAGACAGACACAAAGAGAAGCAGACAGACAGAGACAGAGAGCGAGAGATAAGAGAGAGAGAGAGAGAGAGAGAGAGAGAGAGAGAGAGAGAGAGAGAAGA
Organism: Conus ventricosus; assembly: GCA_018398815.1. Classification (NCBI taxonomy): domain Eukaryota; kingdom Metazoa; phylum Mollusca; class Gastropoda; order Neogastropoda; family Conidae; genus Conus; species Conus ventricosus. Next base: position 80,898,251 of record CM031604.1, read on the forward strand.
GAGGACAGACAGGGAGAGAGAGAGAAAGACACACACACAGACAAACACACACACACGGATAGATACACAGACAGACAGAAACACGAACACGCAGAGGAGGGGGGATGGGGGGAAGTGGGAGGGGAAGAAAGAGGGAGGATTGAGGGGGTGGGGGGGGGGGGGAGGGGGTAGCTCATGTCTTTACAGTATGACCATCTTTGCTGATGATTGTCGATTCTAAATAATATCGACACTATAAAACTGTCAGATCAATGGTTATAAATAGAACCGCCGCAAATACCAGAGAGCGATACAGAGAAGAAGAAGGGAGCTAACAGCCAAGCGACTGAACAATGTCAAAGGTGATGCTCTCTTTGAACACGTCGCTTTTTTGCAGGAACAAAATAGTACTCTCTTTTTTGTTTTCTTTTTTTTTTTTTATCTTTTTTTTCCAAAGCATAGAGCAGTATGAGTACATAAACAAAGTATAAAGCATCAAATGTACATTTCTTATGCTTTTTGTTTATTGTTTAGAGCATAAGTACTCTTTGTTTCTTCTAAAAATAACTTGCCATCTCAATCCGACAACAAACTGATGTTTATCCAACAGGTTTGGTGGGTAAACATTTTTTTTTTTTTTAGTAAGAGAAGGAGTGGGAGAAGTAGTGGTAGTGGTAATGGCAAGGACAGAGATAGAGAAAGAGAGAGACAAGGAGAGAGGGAGAGAGACAGAGAGAGAGAGAGAGAGGGGGGGGGGGAGAAGGGGAGAGAGATACATAGAGAGCGAATAAGAGAGACAGACAGACAGAGACAGAGAGACAGAGAAACAGATACATAGAGAGCGAATAAATGAGAGAGAGAGAGAGAGAGAGAGGAGAGAGAGAGAGAGAGAGAGGAGAGAGAGGAGAGAGAGAGGAGAGAGAGACAATGACAATGAATACAGTTTAATGTCATCAGCAAAACCTGCTATTTGACATGGGGAACACTGCTTAAACAAAATTAAGAAAAATCAAAATTAAGGAGAGTCAGAAAGCAAAGAGAAATTTGTATACACCATAAATAGCAAGCGACCAGCAGGCCTAGTCAATCAGTCGGCAGGACAATAGGGCTTAACAAGAAAGAACATTAATTCACTTAAGTATTGAGAAGCTTCCTTTTTCGAAGAATATTTGCTTCTGCGATAAATTTAGCAATAGATTTTAAGTTGTTTTCACTATCACTCTGTAGCCGCTTCAGCCTGCAGCGGGCTACTACTGACTAGAACTTTCAATCCATCATGCCTTCCTTAAACTCACAGACCACCATGGGCGGGCATTTTAACGGTAGAAAAGGCTGCTGAGGAGGAAGAGAGGGGCGGGGGTGGGGGTGGGGAAGGGGGCGGGGATGGGGTGGGGGGGGTGAGGGTGGGTGTGGGGGGGGGGGGGGGGCTCTCCCAGCAGTCTAGAAGAACAAGGGTACGTGTGGACGTCCCACCGCCATTGACAGAATGAATGCAAGCGCTCCTTTCGCCGAGCCGAGTGGGAGGGACTTGTTAAAATGCTGTCAAGAATGATGGATGTCAACTGTTCATTATTATTTATTATTATTATTATTATTATTATTATTATTATTATTATCACAATTGTTATTATCATCATCATCATCATTACTATTATTATTGTTATTACTATTACTATCATCATCATCATCATCATCATCATCATAATCATAATCATCATCATTATTACTATTACTATTATTATTATCATTATCGTTATTATCATCATTATTACTAATATTATTATTATCGTCATCATTATTATCCTCATCATTATCATCATGAGTAAAATATAGTGCCTATCCTCAGCCAAAGAGACAGAGAGATAGGATACGGATACGGATGCTGAGACAGAGAGAGAGAGAGAGAGAGAGAGAGAGAGAGAGAGAGAGAGAGAGAGAGGGAGAGGGGGAGGGGGCTTTCAGTCCATTGCTGTTCGTATTTGCTCTCTAGGCGCTTTGCAATTCACACTCGTTTATATACACAACGGGCTGCCTCCTGGGTAGGGCCAACCAAAGAGCTAGCTGCCTGCTAGCGCTTCATTCTGCCGTTTCCCCATGGTCATTCAGCCAGTACTCTTCTTCACTCAGTTTTCTTCCTTCATTCTTTCCATTTTTCCCGCAGGGTGCATGCTATGTGTCACGTGTCATCCACAGCAAGCGCCACACTGGCCTAAAACACGAACTGACTTGACTCCCATGACCTTGACTCCCATGACCTTGACTCCCATGACCTTGACTCCCATGACCTTGACTCCCATGACCTTGTGGCCATAGGTTAGGTCACAGAGACAGGTTAGTGTTAGGGTGGTTCTATTCAAAGTTCATGGTTTAGTCCCTGAGGAGGGGGAAAAAACCAAGGCCAACATTCTTCTTGACCAGTTTAAGCTACTCGTGTGTGTGTGTGTGGGGTGTGTGTGTGTGTGTTTCGTGTGTGTGCGTGTGCGTGCGTGCGTGCGTGCGTGCGTGCGTGCGCGTGCGTGCGTGTGTGTGTGTGTGTGTGTGTGTGTGTGTGTGTGTGTGTGTGTGTGTGTGTGTGTGTGAATAACACGCTCTCCAACACAACACAGCACGATTCTACTACCTATCTATCCCGATACAGAGAGACAGAAAGGAAGTGAGACAGAGACAGAGGCAGAGAGAGAGAGAGAGAGAAAGAGTGTGTGAGAGAGAGAAGAGAGAGTGAGAGAGAAGAAAGAGAGAGAGAGAGAAAGAGAGAGAGAGAGAGAGAGGGGAGAGAGAGAGAGAAACAGTGAGTGAGAGAGAGGAAATAGACAGAGGGAGAGAGAAAAGAGAGAGAGAGAGAGAGAGAGAGAGAGAGAGAGAGAGAGAGAGAGACAGACAGACAGACAGACAGACAGACAGACGGAAAGACAGACGGACAGACACAGAGAGACACAAAGAAAGACAGAAATCAGGGTGTCAACCTCGGGGTACGTCAGTGGAGGAAGGACTAGCGCACAGCCCAAACACACTCACAGCTTGCTTACAATCTCATTCATATATCATGCATTTCGTCACATCAAACCCAAGTAAAGTCATAACTTTACTACACCTAATCATGGAAAGAAACATCAATGTCATAGGAGTCCAAACAAAATAAAACATTCCTCTTTCCTTAACTTCACAAAACCATTTATCTCAATCATCATAATAACCCGGGTAAAAATCGATTTCTACTTTACGGTGCCAGGTGCTCTTATACAAGTCACGAAACCTGTCTTTTCTTTTTCTCTTTTTTTTTCTTTGTTTCCTTTTCAACACTGTCACTTTCACAAGCACAACCCAACTGCTGGGCACTGGTCAGGTGGACTGCTGGCACTGGTCAGGTTGGGCCTGCTGGCCACTGGTCAGGTTAGACCGCTGGCGATGGTCAGGTTGGACTGCTGATGATCGTGGCGGCGGCAAGTATGAAGGTCGAACCCCGGTTCGATTGAACAAGTGACTATCAACATCGATCTGTTGCTCCTTCTTTCTTTTCCTGCATTAACGCATTGCACTCTCTCTCTCTCTTCTAGTCGCTCTACAAATGGACCTGGTTGCTTTCTTTTCTTTTTTTCATTTTTTTTTTTCTCTTAATCAGTTTAGCAACTCTCGTCCTCTCCACATCTCTCCTTAGTCACACCCCCCCTTCCTTTCAGACGCTATCACGTGCTTAATGCCTCAACTTGGTTCTCTTCTCCTTCCTCCTCTCATCTCTCCTGCCTTATTATCTCGTCAGGACTACTCTCAGAACCTCTCTCTCTCGTCTCTCTTTTTTCGTGTCTCCCTCCCCCCCCCCCCACCTTCTCACTCACGCATTCCTAACTTAATCCTAATCCATCTGTCAAAGGTGAGTACCATTGGTCAGTATTTTCCCGCCTTATACTGAGGTTGCCTCCCTCTCATTCATTGGACATTCGAATCGTCAACGTCACATCTCCCTGCCTTGCCTGTGTGGTGGTCAATGGTCATTTTAATTTAATTAGCTTGATTTCACCGCCCTCAACTACACAGTACATTCCCCCCGTCCTACGTTTGACCGGGTGACGTCCACTTAATTGTGACACTGGTCCTACAAATTGGCTGGAATGAGTCTGACCCAGGTGCCCGAGAACCCGTCTGGCCAGACCTATCGAGACGTTGGTCCCAAGGCGCTTAGGTCTGTCTGGGAATGATGCTGTCTCCATGTAGGACTAAAATTAGCCTCTTGCCGTACCTAATTGGCTGAGGCGAGACGCATGGACAGTTCTGCCTGTCGACCAGAATGTTTGACTTTGGACTTATCCCCAGTTGACTGGCCTGGCGACTGACCACGACTCGGTTTTCCTTTTTTTTGTCCGTGACAATTTCCCCTCCCCTTGCAAAAGACTATGCCCGCATTGTCTTCACAAACAAACGGTACAAAAAAGACAACAACCGAATCTGCTGACAACACCGCTACACGTGCAAAGTTTTGGCAAAGAATTACTTTATCTACAAACGGGGGGGTGGGGGACGTTTAGAAAAAAAATAAAATATAGTCCCAAGTGATTATCACCCCCAAGAGTTATCATTTGACGTGCGCATTTGCCTTATTTTTTTTCCGACTCTCATTTTCTGATAACCTCCTGTGCGCACCTATGCAAACCCCAACCTGCGGATTGCCACCTCTTCTCTTCACAACTACTATGAAAAGCACAATTTATATGATCACGAATCCTGTATCTCCTCACTGAGGAATCTCCATCCTCACTTATCGCAAACAGTGCATTACTCCACAAGCGACTGTTCGCTCCAAACATAACTACATTTCCATGAACAAAGTCTCACAAAGAAAATAAGAACCATAGCCAAATGGGAAGAGAACCCATATCCACTCAGCATAACTGTATCAACACTTATATTAAACAAAAGTAGCTATGCGCCTCGGATATGACTGAGGAATGAACAAGTCTCACAAAAAAAATGAACCATAGCCAAAATTGGGAATGAACCCATATCCACTCAATTCCACTGTAATCCACACATATTATTTACAAAGTAGCTATGCACCCCGGATTGACTGACTTCCTCTGAGTTGCAGCTTGCTAGACTAAAAGGGCTTAAATAGTCAGCTCCTACTTCTGTCGACATGGAATGTACTGAAACCCTCATTCCTGTAGGGCTGCAGTGCCATTGCCCAACGCAGAACCCTGCTGTTTTTCCCGCTGCGCCTCCTGCGGAATTTGAGTGGTTTATGATCTGTCTCTATCACGAACTCTTTCCCATACAAGTATTTGTGAAATTTCTGCATGGCCCACAAACAGGGCCCAAAAACTCCTTCTCTACCGTTTGCGTACCCTTCTTCACACTTCGTCAACTTCCTGCTAGCATACTTCACAGGAAACTCGACCCCTTCGTGTTCCTGCAACAAAACTGCACCTCCTCCACCACCTGATGCATCTGTACGCAACAAAAATGGTTTTTGACATATCCGGTAGCTTCAAGATGGGACGGGGAACCTAGTCGTTCTAGCACTGTCTGCAGTGCTTGCCCCTGCAGCGTCTGACCACTCGACCACTGCCGGTTTCCCTGCCTTGACCAAATCACTGAGAGGACTCGTGATTGCTGCGAAATTTGGTACCAAATTCCCCATAGAAACCAATAAATCCTAGCAAAACTCCTGACTTCTGTTTTGGTCTTTGGGCTCTCTGAATTCTCATCTTCTCCCCCTTTTCCCTTTTCGGGCCCTTGCTTTGTGTCCCCCTCCAACAAAAAAACCCCCTAGAACTCCAGGCTTGGAAAAACCAATCTGGCACTTTGTTGGCCTGGCCGTGAGATTGGCTTGTCTCAACCTCTCTAAAACTCCCTCCAAAGCCCCCTCATAATGCTCCCCCCATGTTTTCAGATCTATCAAAATTGTACCCTGAAATTCACAAGGGCCCCCCAAAAACCCGCCAAAAACTTCCCCATCACCCGGGAAAAAGAAAATGCGGGTGCTTGCCCCCCCCCCCGGGAAGCACCCCGCCACGGGTATAGCCCCATGGGGATGGAGAATGCTGTGATTTCCCTTTGAGTCCTAAACTAAAGGGGCTATTTCCCAAAATAAACCTTGCTCGATCTATCCTGGTAAAAGTCCTTGCTCTTGCTTGTGGCGATTGACGAATAGGTCCCTTTCCAAAGTTCGGAAATGACTTCTGCATCGACCTTGGTGACAGTTTAGCCCCTATAGTCAAACAGAATCGTGGGTCACCTGACTTTTTCCCCCACTAGGAAGCGGGTGCCCTATACGATGATTTGGACCCGTTCAATCCCCCAAAGGGCCAACTCTTTTTTTACCTCCTCCCCCGTCACTTGCTTGGTACCCTACGGAAAGGGGGAGGCTTTCAAATGTACGGGTTTTTGCGATGTTACCTCCCCCGAAAAGTCTTTAAGTTGTCCTGCCGGGGTTTTTCATCGGGGCGCCCTATACTGTTTTTGGAGCCCCCCAACCCTTTCCCCCTGTCTCCTACGGTTTTAGCCCTTCAACAGTGACACTTTCCCGGGAAATTCCTTTTCCTGGAAACCCCAGGCAACAAAAACTCCCCTTCTTTGCCTTTGGGGCTCCTTCAAACCCCCATCAATGATTGCTGCTGCGCCTATGTGCTGAGTCTCCGCTGAATAAATTTGCGGAGCAAATTTGCATGGGAAAAATTTTTTTTTTCCCCTTACATCAATTCGGTAGTCCTGATCTACCTTTTCAATTTATGGTGAATGGTCCCCCCCAATGCATCAGCAGTTGTTTTTGATCCGTGGGAAGCAGTAACAGGGGCTTGAACCCCACCTTGAGGAAAATTGGGGGTTTCCCCACCTTCCCCGTCATATTTCTTCTTCTGCACGACCCTAGCCCCCCTGCCAAAATTTCCCTTTTCATCCACCGTCTCCTCTAGCCTATTGCGGTTTTGTCCAAACCCCATTTCTGATAAATGGTTTTTTACCTTTTTCTGACCCTGGGTTTTCCCGGGCCACCCGGGTCTTTGAGAATTTCACAATGGTCCCCCAACTGTCCCCCCCCATACAGCAGTCGAATGGTAAAAGCCTGTGCTCTCCTGAGGGGCTTCCCTGTAGGCAAACAATGCCGCTGGAATGTAAGGGTCCCAATCTGCTGGTTTTTCCTCACAGGCTTCTTTAAGATGCCTTCCCCCCCATTGAATCTTCCACCAACCCATTGCATTGTGGAAAAATTTGGGGTAGTGAAAAGCTGTGTGACCCCAAAGCGCCGTTGACCTCCCTCATTAGCCTGGGGTAAAATGTGCCCCCCTGTCCTGAAAATTTGTGACGGCACGCCCGGCGGAAAATATGTTACCACCCCTTCAGCGACCTGGTGGTATCTCCCCCTTTAAATGCGCCCGCTTCTGGTATTGGTCGCGTAGCCCCGACGAAACAACCTGTGCCCCCCTTGGGAAAAGGGGTGAGATTGGGCCAATCAGACGATCCCCCCTCCTAATGGTGTGTCAATTAAGGGGGTTTTTAAGAGGCCCCTTTCCCTCTTCCCCCCTTTGTGGCTGCCCTTTTGACAACATCAATGAATGCAAACCCCTTTATGTCTCCATTGCCCCGGCCATGAAAAATCAAAGATTCGGTCGCTGTTTTGTGGGGCCCGGGTGACCCCATGAGCGACTCGTGACCCACTGAATGACATGTCAGGGGTAACATGCTGGTACCTCTAATGAGTTGTCCCTTTTCCCGTCTTCCCCTTGGGAACCTCGGGACAACAACCCGCCTTTTTTCCCGAAAATTTTGTTCACCCCCTCTAACCAGTGTTTCTCTCCACTCTTGCTAACTCCCAAGATTCAGAGCGAAAGGGGCTTGTTCCTGCCTGCCCAAACTCTCAGGCGACACATTTGCCTGACTTTCCCTTTCTGGAACATAAAGTTTATCAACCCTTTTCCTCCTTTTTTGCTACGGTTTGAATGCTGCCCTGTAGCGTCAAAAACTCAGGATCCCCGGGGGCCCCTTTCACCTGGAAAATTCCAATGATCAGATCATAAAGGGGTTTCTCCATCACCAGCGCACACAACTCGCCTGAGAAGTAAGGGGTACGTACTTCTATCTTGGCAACTGGGAACTCCCTCACAGTGCCATCGATTAGAGTACGGGTCTGGATTTGCCCTGTCAAATCCCCTTCATCGACCAGCGTTGTTCTTACTACACCACATGAACAACCAGTGTCCCGTAACACTTTCACCCTCTGCTGGCAATCCACCTTCTTCC
>CM031604.1:80913958-80916458 GCA_018398815.1 Conus ventricosus
GACGGTATAATACAGGATGGGGAAGACGTATAGGATGGGGAAACGATAGCAGACACGAGATACAACAGGGGATGTGGACACAATACAGGCTGGGGAAACACTAGGGGATTTGGGAGGGGGGGGGGGGAAGGGGATAGAAAAATTGGGATGGGGAATCAACTGCAGATGGGGAAATACTAGGGGATGGGGGGGGGGGGAGACAATAGGAAAACTGGGATGGGGAATCAAGTGGGGATGGGAAAATACTAGGCGATAGGGGAAACAATAGAAAAATGGGTTAAATGTTTAACATTATCATTGTCATCATCACTATCATCATCGTCATCGTCATCATCATCATCATCATCATCATCATCATCATTTTCATCATCAACGTCCTCGTCAAAGTCGTCGTCGTCGTCGTCGTCGTCGTCGTCGACGTCGTCGACGTCATCATCATCATCATCATCATCATCATCATCATCATCATCACCATCACAATCACCATCATCATCGTCATCATCAACGTCCTCCTCGTCGTCATCCTCGTCGTCTTCATCATCATCATCAGCAGCAGCAGCAGCAGCAGCAGCAGCAGCAGCAGCTGCGTCGTCGTCGTCGTCATCATCATCATCATCATCGTCATCGTCGTCGTCGTCGTCGTCGTCGTCATCATCATCATCATAACATCGTCATCGTCGTCGTCATCATCATCATCATCATCCAAAAAAATCTTCATCCCAAATCATCCTCATTGCCGCCATCAACAAACATCAACGCTGGTCTGGCCAGACATCTGTCTGGCTGTCTGGGATTCATAAAGGAAGCTGATCACCGCCCGAGAAGGCTGCATGCACCACAACCAAACAAACAAGCAGACAAACAAACACCAACACACACACACACACACACACACACACACACACACACACACACACACACACCACACACACAAACAAACTGATTAGAAAGCACGTCTGTTTGCGGATCTCCTTCGATCAGGGCCGATAACAAAACCAAGCCATCTGCACGAGGTGTGCTTGTCTGCCCTTGCGGCTGATCCAGAAAAATAAATAAATAAATAAATAAATAAATAAATAAATAACGTCGGTTCTCTGAGCCTGCGATGCTGTCGGTGTCGTTCCGTTTGGGGAGGGAAGATGGAAATTGTCCTTATGATCTCTGGATCACGATTGTTCAAAGGTAAGGAAGAAAAGTGGAGGTGGGGAAGGGAGGGAAGCTAGGGGGGAGGGGCGAGTGTAGTCCAGAGTTGAGGGACTTGGGATGGAAATGAGTGAGGCTGGTCGGGTGGCGGAGGGGTTCAGAGTGGGTTGGTAGGGGGGAGGGGTTGTTGGGGGGGGGGGGGGGGGGGGGGGGGGGGGGGGGGGGGGGGGGAGTGAACGGCGTGCTGTGGGGTTGGGAGGGGATGGGGAGGGAGGGATTGGGGGAGAGGCGAAGAGCAGGGAGACAGGTGTCTGCCAAGAAATGGGTTAGACTTGGAGCAGTCCATTTTCCAGGACCTTGTTTTGTGTAATTCAACGGGTAATGAAGAATTCACTTCGTGCGCTGCTATCGTCGAGACGCGAGGTCAAACCACACGACAAAACCACCACCACCACCACCACCACGCGCAGTCAGTCATAAAAGGGAGCGCACACGCTCGCACTCGTGCGCCTGCGCGCGCACACTCACTCGCGCGCGCACGCGCGTGCGAACACACACACACACACTACAAATGCGCGTACGCGTGCGTCTCTCTCTCTCTCTCTCTCTCTCTCTCTCTCTCCTCTCTCTCTCTCTCTCTCTAAGACCTACACACACACATGCGCTCGAACTGGACAGTGAATTCGCATGCAACATCCATACAAATAATTTTCATTAAAAAAAAAAAAATTCCCGCAGATTATGTCATCTTTTTATCTATTTTGAAGAGGAAGTCATCAGCTTTACAAACTCTTCTAACCCCAGGTCAGTTTTGACTGTAAAAAAGACATTCCCCATGTGGTCTTTCGATCCTTAAGAGGCCATGCGAATTCTGTGTGTACGTTTCTCGTTCCCATGTGATTTCTAAAGGAGAAAACATGTTTAGATTGTTACACATAAATACCAAACATTGAATTCAGCAAAACTTCTTGAAGGATGATGGACCTTCATGCAATTTTTTTCTCTCAAAAAATTGGTTTAATACGTCTGACAAATAAAAGAAATAATTATAAAAAAAAACAACAACAGACGCATGCCCCAATTGTACCTCGAGAAACAGGGTTAAACATGATAAGCATTTTGCGTTTCATTGTTCGCCCTGAAGCGCATCTACGAAGTGTTTGCCAGCTAGCCAGCTGCACGAAGAATAGATCTCATGGGAATGTTGTCCAGTGAAAATTTATTTTGAAAAATTATCATTCGATTGGAGAAATAAATTGCAGAAACTGGCGATTTGAGAAGAAAAAAAAAAAAAAGAGCGTCATAAATTCATCTTTTGAACCAGTTATGCACATGTGTGTAACGTGTTTGCATTCTG
>CM031604.1:80943958-80945939 GCA_018398815.1 Conus ventricosus
GCAGGGCGTTTCTTGTGTTTTTCGTTTCTTCTCCTTGAGTGGAGATGGGCCACAGTTTCTGAAGTTGGGCAACCTGGAGATGTCTCGGAGGGGAGGATTCCGGAGCCGAACCTGAGGGGTGCGGGAGTCCGGTGCAGGAAGGAGTCTTCTCGATGACAGTGAGGAGCACATCCAGTCGTGCTTCGGAGAGTTAATCCGAGGAACATTCTTGGACAGTCTTCAACACAAAGTTATGTGGCAAGTGTGTGTGGTGTATGGGCTGTGGATTCGTGTGCGTGCGCTAGTGTGATTTAATGTATCCTGTTATGCCCTGTTGGTTGTATTAGTTTGTTTCTCCTCTTCTATTGGGGCGGGGGCGGTAGCTTTAGATGGTGATAGGTCGGGTGGCAGTGAGGTCCGGGTGGTGGTGTTTTTTTTTGTTGAAGGGTTATTTTGTCCCTTAGCGACAGCTAGCTCCTGATAGGGTCTATACTTTGGGTTTTTTTTTTGTGTAGTTATTCTTTTTCCTGTCTTTCCCCCTCTTCTTTGACAGGTGACCCCATCTCATAAATGGAGTGTATGTGCGAGTGATTGAGGTGTTTATTATGTTTGAGTAAATTTGTGTATTTAAAATTTAATAAATGTTAATTTGTTCCGTGATTCCTGGAGTGGTCTGGAGGTAGTGAGTGGTTGAGTGTTGTGCCGCTTTACTCTTTGTCTGTCCCTGCCTCATTCCCCTGACAGGGTCTTTTACCCTTGACAGATGTGGACAAGTTAAGTCAAAACTAGTCAGCCGCAAAAGCCGCATTGAGCACTAAGATTTGGAAGATCGGAGAAGATGAAGAGGAGGAGGAGAAGCAAGAGGGGGGGGGGGGGGGGGGGAGGAGAACAAGAAAGAAAGAAAGACAGAAAAAAGAAAGAAAGAAGGAAAGATAAAAGAGAGAAAGAATGAAAAAAGAAAGAAAGAAGATAAACGAAGAAGGAAAGAAGAAGGAAAGAAAGAAGAAACATAAAAGAAAAACATTAAAAAAAAGAGAGAGAGAGAAAGAAAAGAAAGGAAGAAAGAAAGAAAGAAATGACGAAATGAAGAAGTACGGGAAAAGCCCTGATCGACTTCTCACATCCGACTGCGCGCGCTCTCTCTCTCTCTCTCTCTCTCTCTCTCTCTCTCACACACCACACACACACACACACACACACACACACACACACACACGCGCACGCGCGCGCGCGCGAGCGAGCGGTGTGTGTGTGTGTGCGCGCTTGAGTGTGAGCGTGATCGTGAGGGGGGGGGGGGGGGGCGCATGCGTGCGTGCATGTGTGTGATGTCGGCAGTCTTACCTGAAGTGGCAGATTGTTATTTGTCATTGCGACCCTTGCCTTTCTAATAGCTCAACCAAGGAGTCTCTCTCTCTCTCTCTCTCTCTCTCTCTCTCTCTCCTCTCTCTCTCTCTCTCTCTCTCTCTCTCTCTTGGAGACGCCAGTCAAAGTGTCTTCTGTCCTTTCAGACTAGATGGATGTGAATCCTAGGATTCATCACAACGCGCACGTTCGACAAGATGACGGATCCAGTTGTCTTTACCGTTTTCTTTTTTTTTAAGCGGGAGAGAGAGATGAGGGTGGGTGGGGAGAAAGGGGGGGGGGGCGAAAGACAGACAGACAGACAGACACAGAGAAAGACCGAGAGACACACAGGATACAGAGAAAGAGACAGAGAGGGGGGGGGGGGGCAGAGAGAGAGAGAGACAGGGAGAGAGAGATCGAGAGCGACACAGGATACAGAGAAGAAGAGAGAAGAGAGAGAGAGATCTACTATCACGCTGCCAAGGCGGAAACTCTATACCACAATACAGTGTCACACAGAACTGATATTAGATATACTTTGCAAGAAAGAGAGAATTTAAGACGGTTTCACGACTATTCCATGTCACACACACACACACACACACACACACACACCACACACACAACACCACAACACACACACACACACACGTACACA
>CM031604.1:80946039-80966039 GCA_018398815.1 Conus ventricosus
AAAGGATGGGGTATTGTACCGAACTTTCACTCACATGAGTTCGGGGAAGACAAAACGACAGATCGTTGTGCCTACGAAGCGCAGAAAGGCAGTGATGTCCGACAATCATGTGACGTCAGCCTCGGGCGATCGCGGTAGAAAGGCCACACAAAAGGTTGTGACGCGAGAGTACTACTGGCCTGGTATCCTTGGTAATGTCAGGCGTTTCTGTGCACAATGCAGCGCATGCCGCGGGGTAGGCAAGGTGTTGTGTACAGACAGGGGGATCAGACTGGTCTTACCAAAAAGTTGGCCAAATATAAATGGTCGGTCGAGAAGTCAGGTAGTGGGTGCGTGTGTCTTTTGCAGTATCGTGTATGCGTGACGTGGCTGGTTGTGCGCCATGTGTATGAAGAGAAGGGGAGAGAATTTCCGTAGAAACATAATGGTTTTATGGCCACACGACTTGGAGCTGGTGGAGATTCCAGATCTATGTTGATATTTGCTTGGATAGTGTGTATGTATTGATTTTTCTCTAATTTTTGTTTGCAAGACACATCTTGCGTGCGTTCTCTGGTGTAAGTAGGCTTATGAGAGGCCCGATATTAGCACTGGTTAAAATGGGAACATTATGAGAGTTTCATCTCCTTGAATGTTAAGTTTTAGCCAATGCAGGGCATTGTCTTCGAGTGGGGGGAATTTGTCAAGGAGCGTGAAACCTCTCACAAAAGGCATTTTAGCCGCTTGGAGGCAAAGGGGCGTTGTACGTAGTATACAAATAGGTAATAGACCAATTAACCAGGGTACCTTACCCATCGCACACGGCCGAACTGTGTGAAGGAGGCCGAAGTGGTCAGATGACAGATGACACCTAGGAGAGAGTTCGGACCTGCCCAGTGGCGAAAGGGGGAAGGGATGTAACCACTACGACCTCGGCGCTCCAAGTGAGCGCTAAATGCTCAGTCAGCTGAGGTTCTTTTGTAAACAGTCAGTGAAGAGCAGGAGTCTTGGATTCGTTCGGATGGTATTGCTGTGGGTCACTGTGTTGGTTCTATTGTCAGGCTGGTTGAATGCGTGTGGAGGTTGTAGTAGCCCTCTGTCAAGGAGCGTGAAACCTCTCCAAAAGGCATTAGACGCTTGGAGACAAAGGGACATTGTACGTGGTATACAAATAGGTAATTGACCAATTAACCAGGGTACCTTACCCACCGCACATGGCCGAAGTGGTCAGATGACAAACAACACCTAGGAGAGAGTTCAGACCTGCTGGTGGCGAAAGGGGGAAGGGGTGTAACCACTACGACCTCGGCGCTCCAAGCGAGCGCTAAATGCTCAGTCAGCTGAGGTTCTTGTGTAAACAGTCAATGAAGAGCAGGGGTCTTGGATTCGTTCGGATGGTATTGCCGTGGGTCACTGTGTTGGTTCTATTGTCAGGCTGGCTGAATGCGTGTGGAGGTTGTAGTAACCCTCCTTAAGATAATTACTGTGTTAACTGACCACCGAAGTCGGCGGGAATTTTCGATGTCCATCTGGGGCTAAGTGTGTGTTTGCTAATCAATTAGGTAGGGGTGTGTGTAAATGCTGATGTGTGTGGAATGTAGCGAGTGGAGAATTCAGGGTACTTGTGAACTAGGGGTTTGAGAAGCAGCGTGGACAGAGGCATGGCCCGAAGGGGAATCCTTTGTTTCCCTCCCTATATAAACTGAGGGAGAACAACGTGTCGAGAGAACAACACAGGAGAGAGAGAGAGAGAAGGCTGAGAAGAGAGAGAGAGAGAGAGAGAGGAGAGGAAGTGAGCAGGACAGAGAAAGGGTCGAGAGAAACGTGGTCTGGGAGATAGAAGAGACAGCTAAGTCTTAGGGTTGAAGACAAGCTGGAAGAGAAGGAACTAAGTTTGAAGCCCAGAGGTGGGTGAAGACAGACAAACTGAATTTGAACCCAGAGGTGGGTGAAGAAGACGAAGAAGAAGAGTTCGACGTCGAGATCCCAGCGACGACCACGAAGACCCAGTCCTGAAGCCTGGAGCCAGTCAACCAAGGGCATCACCATCAAGCAGTGCTGAAGAAGACGTGAAGAGACTTTTTTCATGAACTGTGGTGTGGTGTGAAAGCGTGGTTGTTGTGTGTGAAAACCTGGCCAGGTAAGAAGTCATTTTTATTATAACCCGGGATTAGGAAGTATTGATCTTTATGTTCTGATTTTCATTGTGTGTGATTTGATTGTTCATGATTAATTTATAAGTAGCATAGAAATTGCATTTCTTGTTCTCAGTCGTGTTAGGAGAGAGACGAATGCGTGACATCCCATTCCCAGAGAGAGGCGAATGTTTGATGGGCGCATGAGTGTGCATATGCGTGTATGAGTGCAAAGATAACCTTGGTGTGTTAAGCCTGACTAATAATACATCAACTTAGTGCACTTAAGCAATACCATCACGATTTCCCCCGTCTGGACAAAGTGGCGAGCCTGCCAGGATTGCATGGCCCAAATTAGTTTCAGGTGGGAAACAAAGGGAGTACTAGAGTAGTACTGGGGCGAAGCGTCAACTAAAGGCAATTTTAATTAGCTCTTCTAATTATTTCCTTTAGTTCTTTGAGTGTTGAGTATTGACTTGTGTGTAGGGTGGGTGTATTAATCAAAGGTCGTTCAGAGAAACGAAGAACGAGGTTCTAGTCTTAACTCTCACAGAAGCTGTGGTTTACGATTAAGGCTCCTTTGAGTCAGGAACACTACCACTTGTTGGTGTACTCGTCACATTTGGTAGATAAACTGTGTACTGACTTTTTCCGGGTCTATAAGCGTAACTGTTTTAGTGGTGCTAAAAACATATCAGAAAAGAAAATGGCTGAAGGAAGTTTTACCCCCATAGAGAAACTAGTAAGTTTGGGGAAAGAAAACGGATATACAGGAGATGAACTGCGTAGTTTCATTGAAACTCAGCAGAAGACTGAGAGAGATGAAAGGGCTGAAAGGAGGAAATTTGAAAAGGAACGTATAGAGGTGGAAACCACTGCGTCAAAGGCTAAAGCAGATGCAGAGAGTGCAGCTGCCAGAGCAAGAGCAGATGCAGAGAGTGCAGCTGCCAGAACGAGAGCAGAAGCGGAATCAGAGATTTTAGCCAAACAAATTGAGTTGGAAAGAATAAAATCTGAAAATCGTAGTGAAATCGACACCAGTTCTGAGTCAGTAGGCCGCAGACTAAGTTGCGCACTAGACTTAAACTCCCACTGTTCAGAGAAGAAACTGATTCGATCGATTGCCTATATCAGTCGGTTTGAATCGGTTGCCGAGCACGAGGGCTGGCCCGAAGATAACTGGGCAATTAAACCTGTCTGCCTTGTTGACAGGTCGTGCGTTACACACTGTTTCCACCTTACCCAAAGGTGAACAGAGAGATTTTGACAAGGTGAAACAAGCAGTACTAAAGGCATATGATTTGAACTGAAGAAGGTTTTAGGCATAAGTTTCGCGAGGCGAGAATCGAACAGGGTGAGACATACACACAGTTCGGAGTTAGACTGGACCACTATTTCAACAAATGGGTAGAACTTAGTGGAGTAGACAGTGATTTTGAAGGCCTCAAGACACTGGTGATGAAGGAACAGATACTTGATGGTTGTGGGACGGGCCTTAATAATAATAATAATAATAATAAATCGAGCTTATATAGCGCTCTTCGATGAGAGAAGACTCATCCTCAGAGCGCTTTACAATACAGGAAAAATAAAAGTTTCCATTAACATTGCACAATATTGGGAAAAAGGCATCAAAACAATAGGTCACAAAGCAAGCACTAAAACAGATGCACAAGCCACATCCCCCTCCCACTCTATCCTCTCCCCCCCTCCCACCCCCCCCCCCCCCACACACACCACACACACCGCCACCCCACACATGACATTATATGAACAACGCTCGACAAGAATTTGGGAATAGAAGAAAAGAACCAACCCCCATCCCCACCCCCACCCGCCTCCAATTTCGTGAACACTGCACGGGATACAATATAAAACATGCAGAAGGGAGCACCCACACCCACACACACACACACACACACAAAGGGCAAACTCAACACGAAGCAACAAAAACCCACGCGCGTAAACGCACACACACGAACACACACACGCAAAAGCACACAAGCATTCAGGCACGGAAGCACGCCTGGACATACAAGAGGCGAAAGGATGGAGAATGCATGGGAAACACGCATTAACTCGTACGCTATGCAGAAAGACAAAAAGACTTCTGAAAGAGATGCGTTTTGAGACCAGATTTGAATGCAGAGAGAGTCTGTGAAGAGCGGAGCTGGGAGGGGAGAGAGTTCCAGACAAGGGGGGCTTGATAACTGAAAGAACGTTGGCCAAAGGATTTCAGTTTCATACGGGGAAGCTTGAGAAGTTTGTCACTGCTAGAGCGGAGAGTGCGAGAGGGTTGATAAGTGACAAGTGTGTTGGAAAGATAAGCAGGCAATGTTTCATCAAAGTGTCGGAAGGCAAGTGTTGCGAGTTTATACTGAATGCGCGCATGAATGGGAAGCCAATGTAGTCTAACTAACAGAGGTGTAGTGTGGGTTCTTTTGGACATTTGGAAAACAAGTCTGGCTGCGTTGTTTTGTATACGTTGAAGTCGGTTTATATCGACAGTGGGAAGACCGGCAAGAATACTGTTACAGTAGTTGAGTTTTGACATGATGAGGGAACAGATAAGTTGGGCAGTCCCTTTCTGTGTAAGATATGAGCGAATTGACGCGATCTTTCTCAAAGCCAAATAGGCTGAACGACACAGGTGACCGATCTGGACATTCATGGACAGCATACTATCCAAATGGACACCCAGATCCCTCACGCTGTCTTCAAAGGGAATTTTGTTGGTTCCAGCTTGAATAGATTTTTCAGA
Organism: Conus ventricosus; assembly: GCA_018398815.1. Classification (NCBI taxonomy): domain Eukaryota; kingdom Metazoa; phylum Mollusca; class Gastropoda; order Neogastropoda; family Conidae; genus Conus; species Conus ventricosus. The sequence goes on from CM031604.1 coordinate 80,950,915, forward strand.
AATGCGATCCAAAACAGAACGAGGTGCTGCCAACAGAGCCTCAGTTTTTTCATCATTTAGCTTGAGCTTATTTTTAAGCATCCATGATTTAACAGATTGGAAACACAGTTCAAATTCCGATACCAAAAGTTGGAATGCAGCAGGCTCAGCAGCGTCGTGGAGCTGGGTGTCATCGGCAAATTTCTGATGAGGAATCCCGTGTTCCTCAATGACCATAGATAGAGGTTGAATATACAGAGAGAAGAGAAGAGGGCCCAAAACAGAGCCTTGGGCACACCAAAGTCCAGTGGAAGGGGAGAAGAGACCTTGCCACCAACAGACACAGATTACCATCCACATCAAGGAAAAAGGTGCAACCACAATAGCTGAGGTACTTGAGACAGCAGAGACTTACCCGGAAGCGAGGCGTGATTTACCTGAACAAGAGGAAAGCCCGGAAGCATATTCAGAGGATAGCAGGCCAGCACATGACTCACATAATGAGTCCGTAGTACACACCCGTAGGCCCACGGCGTCACGTGAGCAAACAAGGGTGAAAACCAATAGCCACGTGGCTAGGAATGAGCGTACCTGTTTTCTGTGTGATAAGACAGGACACTTGGCTAGAGACTGCTGATTTAGACCTCAGAAAGCAGCAGCAATGAGGATCAGGCCAAGAGAGAGGCAGATAGAAAAGATGAACAAGATGACAGTGTTATTTTGTCTGGATTGTGCTGTGTGTTCACAGATTCAGGCGATAACATGGATGTGCACAAAGGCAGAGTGGGGGCCAATGTGGATAATGTCATTAGAGACTCTGGGTGCACTGGCGTCATGGTGAAGGAGTCCCTGGTTGAGAAGGGACAATTCACAGGTAAAACAACAGAGGTGTAGACAAATAGATGGAACAGTAGCAGAATTCAAAACGGCCCAGGTTTCATTGATACACCATTCTATAGTGGAGTCGTACAGGCTTTGGCTGTTCCAAAGCCACCGTATGATTTAGTGATTGGGAACATTTCAGGAGCACGTGGGTACGAAAACCCAAACCCTGACTTCTCTGTTTCAATCAGGGAAAGGGAATCACGGGAGAGAAAGGCCCCAGGCGATCACACACTCCAGAAAGCACTGGAGCGTGTCCGGTGGAGACTTACCCCACTCACTTACGAGCAGAACAAAAGGGCGATTACTCTCTTAGAAAACTGATTGATTTTGCTCACAGAGGGCAGAAGAAACGTGTTAAGGAAGGGACAATAGGTTTTGAGATAAAGGATGGGGTATTGTACCGAACTTTCTCTCACTTGAGTTCAGGGAAGACAAAAAGACAGATCGTTGTGCCTACGAAGCGCAGAAAGGCGGTGATGTCAGAAAAACATGCGACGTCAGCCTCGGGCCATCTCGGTAAGAAGGCCTCACAAAAGGCAGTGACGCGAGAGTACTACTGGCCCGGTATCCTTGGTGATATCAGGCGTTTCTGTGCGCATTGCAACACATGTCGTGCGGTACGACAACGTGGGTTAGAGAGTGAAGAGAGAGTGACGGGACCGTAGGCCAAAATAAAATGGTTGGGTGAAAAGCCGGGCACTGTAAATATGTAGGTGTGCGTGGTCTTGTGCAGTGTAGCGTATGCGTGACGTGGCTGGTTGCAGGCCACGTGTATGAAGAGAAGGGGAGAGAATTTCCGCAGAAACATAATGGTTATATGGCCACACGACTTTGAGCTGGTGGAGATTTCAGATTTATGTTGATATTTGCTTTGATAGTGTGTATGTATTGATTTTTCTCTATAATTTTTGTTGCAAGACAAATCTTGCGTGCGTTCTCTGGTGTAAGTAGGCTTATGAGAGGCCGATATTAGCACTGGTTTAAATGGGAAAATTATGAGTTTCTCTCCTTGAATGTTAAGTTTTAGCCAATGCAGGGCATTGTCTTCGAGTGGGGGAATTTGTCAAGGAGCGTGAAACCTCTCACAAAAGGCATTAGACGCTTGGAGACAAAGGGACATTGTACGTGGTATACAAATAGGTAATTGACCAATTAACCAGGGTACCTTACCCACCGCACATGGCCGAAGTGTCAGATGACAAACAACACCTAGGAGAGAGTTCAGACCTGCCTGGTGGCGAAAGGGGGAAGGGGTGTAACCACTACGACCTCGGCGCTACCGAGCGAGCGCTAAATGCTCAGTCAGCTGAGGTTCTTGTGTAAACAGTCAGTAGAAGAGCAGGGGTCTTGGATTCGTTCGGATGGTATTGCCGTGGGTCACTGTGTTGGTTCTATTGTCAGGCTGGCTGAATGCCTGTGGAGGTTGTAGTAACCCTCCTTAAGATAATTACTGTGTTAACTGACCACCGAAGTCGGCGGGAATTTTCGATGTCCATCTGGGGCTAAGTGTGTGTTTTGCTTAATCAATTAGGTAGGGGTGTGTGTAAATGCTGATGTTGTGTGGAATGTAGCGAGTGGAGAATTCAGGGTACTTGTGAACTAGGGTTTTGAGAAGCAGCGTGGACAAAGGCATGGCCCGAAGGGGAATCCTTTGTTTCCCTCCCTATATAAACGAGGGAGAACAACGTGTCGAGAGAACAACACCAGGAGAGAGAGAGAGAGAAAGGCTGAGGAGAGAGGAGAGAGAGGAGAGGAGTGAGCTGGACAGAGAAAGGGTCGAGAGAAACGTGGTCTGGGAGATAGAAGAGACAGCTAAGTCTTAGGGTTGAAGACAAGCTGGAAGAGAAGGAAACTAAGTTTGAAGCCAGAGGTGGGTGAAGACAGACAAAACTGAATTTGAACCCAGAGGTGGGTGAAGAAGACGAAGAAGAAGAGTTCGACGTCGAGATCCCAGAGACGACCACGAAGACCAGTCCTGAAGCCTGGAGCCAGTCAACCAAGGGCATCACCATCAAGCAGTGCTGAAGAAGGACGTGAAGAGACTTTTTTCAAGAACTGTGGTGTGGTGTGAAAGCGTGGTTGTGTGTGTGAAAACCTGGCCAGGTAAGAAGTCATTTTTATTATAACCCGGGATTAGGAAGTATTGATCTTTTATGTTCTGATATTTCATTGTGTGTGATTTGATTGTTCATGATTAATTATAAGTAGCATAGAAATTGCATTTCTTGTTCTCAGTCGTGTTAGGAGAGAGACGAATGCGTGACATCCCATTCCCAGAGAGAGGCGAATGTTTTGATGGGCGCATGAATGTGCATATGCGTGTATGAGTGCAAAGATAACCTTGGTGTGTTAAGCCTGACTAATAATACATCAACTTAGTGCACTTAAGCAATACCATCACGATTTCCCCCGTCCTGGACACCCTCCTTAAGATAATTACTGTGTTAAGTGACCACCGAAGTCTGCGGGAATTTTAGATGTCCATCTGGTGCTAAGTGTGTGTTTGCTAACCAATTAGGTAGGGGTGTGTGTAAATGCTGATGTGTGGGAGAATGTAGCGAATGGAGAATTCAGGGTACTTGTGAACTAGGGGTTTGAGAAGCAGCGTGGACAAAGGCATGGCCCAAAGGGGAATCCTTTGTTTCCCTCCCTATATAAACTGAAGGAGAACAACGTGAGAGGAGAACAACACCAGGAGAGAGAGAGAGAAGGCAGAGGAGAGAGAGAGAGGAGAGGAGTGAGCAGGACAGAGAAAGGGTCGAGAGAAAACGTGGTCTGGGAGATAGAAGAGACAGCAAGGTCTTAGAGTTAAAGACAAGCTGGAAGAGAAGGAAACTAAGTTTGAAGCCCAGAGGTGGGTGAAGACAGACAAACTGAATTTGAACCCAGACGTGGGTGAAGAAGACGAAGAAGAAGAGTTCGACGTCGAGATCCCAGCGACGACCACGAAGACCCAGTCCTGAAGCCTGGAGCCAGTCAACCAAGGGCATCACCATCAAGCAGTCTGAAGAAGACGTGAAGAGACTTTTTTCAAGAACTGTGGTGTGGTGTGAAAGCGTGGTTGTGGTGTGTGAAAACCTGGCCAGGTAAGAAGTCATTTTATTATAACCCGGGATTAGGAAGTATTGATCTTTTAATGTGTTGATTTATTCATTGTGTGTGATTGATTGTTCATGATTAATTATAAGTAGCATAGAAATTGTATTTCTTGTCTCAGTCGTGTTAGGAAAAGAAACGAATGCGTGACATCCCATTCCCAGAGAGAGAGTGAATGTTTGGGGTGTCGCATGAGTGTGCATATGCGTGTATGAGTGCAAAAGTAACCTTGGTGTGTTAAGCCTGACTAATAATACATCAACTTAGTGCACTTAAGCAATACCATCACGATTTCCCCCCGTCCTGGACACACACACACACACACACACACACACACACACACACACACACACACACACACACACACACACTCACTGCCAGCACCAAAAGAAAACCAGTGTGGCATTTTCACCAGACGGGCATTGCATCCCATAGGTCAGACCACTCACATGCTGTCTACTACTACACTGGAACAGCTGGGTAGTTGTGGTGAAGCCAGACGATGAGAACTTGGTCAGTCATGGCCTTGCGGTCCCTATTCTTTCCCTCTCCCTCTCCTCCAACCTCGCCCGCCTCCCGACCATTGACATATGAGAAGGCCACAAACGCGACCCCCCCCGTCCACACCTGGGTTCAAGGCCGAGGGAACGGTACTTGTACCACCCCGGGGTCCAGGTACCTTTTTATCGCGTCAGACTGAACGGGGGCTTTTTTTGTCCACCCCCCCCCCACCCTTTCCCCGCTCCCTTTTTTCCCTTGTTTCAAAGTTTAAAAAACAGGGGAAAAGAAAACATGAATTGGATTTTATGGTGCGGTAAGCTGTGTTGCGCAGTGGATACATGGTGGTGTGTTTTGGTGTTGTGTGTGTGTGGTGTGTGTGTTGTGTGTGTGTGTGTTGGTGCATTGCTTGCTTTTTGTTGTGTGTGGTGTGGGGGTGTGGTGTGTGGGGGGTGTGTTGAGCATTTTTTTATGTTGCATGAGACTGATGAGTGAGTGAGTGAGTAAAAGAGAGAGAGGAAAAAGAAGAGAGAGAGAGAGTGTGTGTGTGGTGTGTGTGTGTGGTGTGTGTGTGGTGTTTGGGGTTGTGTGTGTTGGGGTTTTGGTGTGTGACGTATGTGGGGGCTTATTTATATTATGTTGTTGGTTTGGTGTGGTGTGTTGTGTCTGGTTGTGTGTTGTGTTGTGTGTGTGTGTGTGTGTGTGTGTGGGTTTTTGGGTCGTGTCTGTTTTGGACCCTATTTTATGCAAGATTGATAGTAGGAGTGAGTGATGTGTGTGTGAAAGTGTGTGGGAAAGAGAGAGAGAGAGAGAGAGAGAGAGAGAGAGAAGGGGGTATGTGGGGTTTTGGTGTGTGTTGTGGGTGGTGTGTTTTGTGTGTGTGTGTGTGATTATGTAGTGGGGTTTTGTGTAGTGTGTTGGTGGTGTGTTGTTGTGGTGGTTGTGTGTGGGGGTTTTGACTGATGTTGGGTGGGGCTTATATTTTGTGTGTGTGTGTTGTGTTTTTGGTTGTGTTTTGGGGTGTGTTGGTGTTTTTGTTGTATGTGTGACTGGTTTTTGGTGTGTGTTGTGTGTCTGTGCGTATTATCATATTTATCATCATGAATTGAGTGAGGGTGAGTGAGTGGTGTGTGTGGTAATTTGGTGTAAGAGAGAGGAGAAGGAGAGAGAGAAGAGGAGAGAGAAGAGAGGGGAGTGGTTGTTGTGTGTGTTTGTGGTGTGTGTGGTGTGTGTGTTGTGTGTGGTGACTGCATGTGGGGGAAATGTGTGGGGTTGTGTGTGTGTTGGTGTTTGTAGGGTGTGTGTGGTGTTGTGTGTGTGTGTGTGGTTGTGTTTGGCGTGCGTGTTGGGGTGGGTGCTGCACGCGCATTGTGGCGCTTGGGGTGTGTGTGTGTGTGTGTGTGTGTTGTGTTTGTTTGCGTGGCGTGTCGTGGTGTGTGTGTGGGGGTGTGTGTGTTCCCTTTCGAGTTGATGATAATGAAACATTACAAACAAGTGAAAAAGTCCGCCCATTCCTTTAAAGGTCAGCAAGACAGAACCTTGAATTTTAAGCCTATCATACTGGTTGGAATAGGAAGCGATTCCTTTTGCTTCCAAAAAAAAGGGGCATTTCTAGAAAGAGGGGTAGCGTCTCATTAAATTCGGAAAGGGGTTGCATGCACACACACATGGGAACACAAAAACCAAATACACACCCCACACACCCACCTACACACACACACAACACCACACAAAAACCACACACACACACCACACACGCGCGCCGCGCGCGCCAAAACACACACATGAGGGTTATAGGTAGTTAGATCGAAAGAAAGACAGATTAATGGAAAAAAGATGACAAGAGATAGGAATAGAAAAAGATAGATGGGAAAAAGATGAAATAATGACAGAGAATAGTAGAAGTGGGGAGATTTTCGTTTTTTAAAACAAAAATTTCCAGTGTAGAATTGAAAGGTTTTAAAAACACTCTAAGGGGGTTATCATAACCCAAAAATTTGGGTACACTCCGAGGAAAATACGAAAGGGAAAAATACTTGAAATAAAAAAAAAAAAGGTACCAAGAAAAGAAATTACTCAATGAGTTGACATTTAACTGATTTTGGGGACCAAAAAAAAAAAAAAATAAATTTGCATGATCTTTGCACTTTTTTCAAATACCCTGAGAAAATTCTTCACTTGGGGCCGTACGTGATTTTGTGCATATACTGGGTTTATTTTTTCCAAAACCCCGCTAACCCCATATCCAAAACTGGGTTCAAATGCAAAGGCTCCACCACCAGTCGGTTTTATTCACCTTGGTCTTTTACCTAACGGGTTTCACATCCGAAAACCGCAGCATTCCCTTTCTTTCAGCCTTGTTGAAAAGGGACGTACTTTGGAATAAATGTTTGTGTACACCTTTTCAGGTCTTTAAAACCCAAGGGATTTTACAGCATTATGTCCATCATCCCCATTCTCACTGGTCATCATACCGAGAAAAAAAAAACTCCCATGTTCTGTGACACTTCCTAACCTGCTCTCGTGAAGGCCTCTGTTTTGGCTTTCTGCCCAGGTTCATGCCTGTGGTCAGTTTGGTGTCAGCAGCTTCCCAGGGAACTGTCGTTGAACGGACTCTAGGAGGCCAGGAAAGGTCAGTCTTGTTGAATCCACAACCAAGCAATGACTTGCGCCTATGGGAGGGTTAGGGGATGTCCTACACATGTCTGCTAAGATTAGGCACCCTGAACACCCTGATGTGATTCTGTAGCAGTGCAATGTCTCCATTGGTGAGAAGCCTCATGAAGACTTGATACTGATTGCCTTGAGCGAGTTCCCCATTCTGCTGCCACAACTGGCTTACCTTGGTTGTGGTTATGATAAAGGGGAAAGGGAGCTGGAACAAGTGGCAAGAGAGCAGTACTACTGAGAGGGCATGGATACAGAAACAAGGCAAAGTATGATGTGCGGAGTCAGTCAGTCGATGAGGTCCTTAACTCGTCGGAATCTCCTATTAAAAGAAAACGACAAATGAGTAATGACAGCTCCTCAAAAATTACACGGGATGAGGAAACTCCAATAAATTTCATTCAGAGGCAGACCTGTGAACGCACAATTAACTTCTGGAAGTATTTATCACTGAAATGGTTCCTTACTTAAATATATTTCTGTTTCAGCAGGACTGGCTAGTTTCAGTTTTAGCTGACCTGTTGCCTGATTAATGGCACAGGGCTTAGTCACCTGTAAGCACACACATGTGCCTAATGAGCAGTCATGCTCACGCTTACCACGACAAAACTCCATTCTCATCACGTTTACTTCCTCTGTTCTTCTGAACCTGGAAAGCAGGGAGAAAGTGTGGAGGGGTGAGGGTGGTAGTGGGGTGGACAAAAAAAGACCATGGCATCAGGCTGACAGCTGATAAAAAGAGTATCTGTGACCGCAGTATGGTACAGAGTAGCCCTCTCTCGGCCTTGAACCCTAGGTGTTGAGATGGGCAGTGCAGCGTTTGTGGTCTGTTTACATGATAATGGTTGGGAGGCTGGTGGGCGTTAAGGGGGACAGGGCTGCCAGGGCATGACCTGACCAAGTTTCATTGCCTGGCATTCACCACAACTAGCCAGCTGTGTAAGTGGACAGCTGACCTGGTGCAAATGCTACATTGGTTTGCTATTGGTACAGTGTGTGTGTCCAGGACGGGGGAAATCGTGATGGTATTGCTTAAGTGCACTAAGTTGATGTATTATTAGTCAGGCTTAACACACCAAGGGTATCGTTGCACTCATACACGCATATGCACACTCATGCGCACACCAAACATTCACCTCTCTCTGGGAATGGGATTTTCACGCATTCGTCTCTCTCCTAACACGACTGAGAACAAGAAATACAATTTCTATGCTACTTATAATTAATCATGAACAATCAAATCACACACAATGAAATATCAGAACATAAAAGATCAATACTTCCTAATCCCGGGTTATAATAAAATGACTTCTTACCTGGCCAGGTTTTCACACACACAAACCACGCGTTCACACCACACCACAGTTCTTGAAAAAAGTCTCTTCACGTCTTCTTCAGCACTGCTTGATGGTGATGCCCTTGGTTGACTGGCTCCAGGTTTCAGGACTGGGTCTTCGTGGTCGTCTCTGGGATCTCGACGTCGAACTCTTCTTCTCGTCTTCTTCACCCACCTCTGGGTTCAAATTCAGTTTGTCTGTCTTCACCCACTCTGGCTTCAAACTTAGTTTTCTTCTCTTCCAGCTGTCTTCAACCCTAAGACTTAGCTGTCTCTTCTATCTCCCAGACCACGTTTCTCTCGACCCTTTCTCTGTCCTGCTCATCCTCTCCCTCTCTCTCTCCTCAGCCTTCTCTCTCTCTCTCTCTCCTGGTGTTGTTCTCCCGACACGTTGTTCTCCTCAGTTTATATAGGGAGGGAAACAAAGGATTCCCTTCGGGCCATGCCTTTGTCCACGCTGCTTCTCAAACCCCTAGTTCACAAGTACCCTGAATTCTCCACTCGCTACATTCCACACACATCAGCATTTACACACACCCCTACCTAATTGATTAGCAAACACACTCTTAGTCCCAGATGGACATCGAAAATTCCCGCCGACTTCGGTGGTCAGTTAACACAGTAATTATCTTAAGGAGGGTTACTACAACCTCCACACACATTCAGCCAGCCTGACAATAGAACCAACACAGTGACTCACGGCAATACCATCCGAACAAATCCAAGGCCCCCTGCCCTTTACTGACTGTTTACACAAGAACCTCAGTGACCGAGCATTTAGCACTCACTTGGGGCCCCGAGGTCGTAGTGGTTACACCCCTTCCCCCTTTCGCCACTGGGCAGGTCCGAACTCTCTCCCAGGTGTTGTTTGTCATCTGACCACTTCGGCCCCTTCACACAGTTCGGCCGTGTGCGATGGGTAAGGTACCCTGGTTAATTGGTCTATTACCTATTTGTATACTACATACAATGTCCCTTTGTCTCCAAGCGTCTAATGCCTTTTGAGGGGTTTCACGCTCCTTGACAATTTCCCCCCACTCGAAGACAATGCCCTGCATTGGCTAAAACTTAACATTCAAGGAGATGAAACTCATAATTTTCCCATTTAAACCAGTGCTAATATCGGCCTCTCATAAGCCTACTTACACCAGAGAACGCACACAAGATTTGTCTTGCCAAAACAAAAATTAAAAGAAAAACAATAAAAAATACACACAATAAAGCAAAAAATCAACAAAAATTCTAAAACCCCCCAGCCTAAGTTTGGGGCCATATAACCTTTAAGTTTCAAACAAAAATTCCTCCCCTTCTTTTCCCATCCACGTGGCCCAACCAGCCACGTCACGCTTTAAACACACTGCAAAAATCACGCACACACTAAAAAATTTAAGTGCCCGGGCCTTTTTTCCCCGGGGGGCCCAACCTTTTAAATTTTGGGCCTAGGGTCCCGTCCCCTTTTTCTTCCCTCTCTCATTTCTTCTGCGAGTTTCAATAAATCTACCCATTTTCATTTTCCGGTAATCCCCATTTTTTTTCCCCTAAACTCATCAGTTTTTTCCAATGGGAGTAAAATTTTCTTCGGGGCCATTTCTTTTTTTCGATATTTTTTTAGCACCACTAAAAAAATTTAAACGCTTATAAAACCCCGGAAAAAAGTAGAAACACATTTATCTACAAAACTTTTGAGTAAAACCAACCAGGGGTAGTGTTTCCTAACAAAAAGGGACCCTTTAATCTTAAACCACAGTTTTCTGTGAGATTTTAAGACTAGAACCCCGTTTTTTTCGTTTCTTTTTTGAACGACCTTTTAAAAATACAACCACCCAACACCAATTTCAATACTCAACACCCAAAAAACCCAAAGGAAATAATTAAAGAGCTAATTACAATTTCCCTTTAGGGGACGTTTTCCCCCCAGTACACCTAGTACCCCACTTTGTTTCCCTCCTGAACAATTTGGGCCAAAGCAACCCTGGCGGGCTCCCACTTTGTCCAGGAGGGGGGAAATCGTGAGGGTATTGTTTAAAGTGGCACAAATTAAAAGAAATTTTTGTCAGGCTTAACCCCCAAAGGGGAAACGTTGAAACTCATACACGCAAAAAGCACACTCTTTGGGGGCAAACCAAACTTCACCTCTCCCCCGGGGAAAGGGGGAATGCACGCATTCGTCTCTCTCCTAACACGACTAAAGAACAAGAAATAAAAATTTCAATCAACTTATAATTAATCAAAAACAAAAAAATTTCACACACCATGAAATATCAGAACATAAAAAAACCCAAAAATTCCAAAACCCCGGGTTTTATAATAAAATGATTTTCTTCCCGGCCAGGTTTAAAACACACACAACCACGCGTTAAACACCACACCACAGTTCTTGAAAAAAGTCCCCCTTCCTTTTTTCCACCCACTGTTGAGGGTTGATCCCCTTTTGGTTGACGGGCCCCCGGGTTTTTCGGGACGGGGTTTTTCGTGGTCGCTCTGGGATCACGACGTCGAACTCTTCTTCTTCGCCTTCTTCACCCACCCGGGGTTTCAAACAGTTTGCTGTTTTAAAACCCACCCGGTTTTAAAAACTTAGTTTTCCTTTCTCTTCCAGCTTGCCCTTCCCCCCCCTAAACTTAGTTTGTCCCTTCTATCTCCCAGACCACTTTTCTCCAAACCCTTTCTCTGTCCTGCTCACCCTCTCCCTCTCTCTCCCCCTCACCTTCTCTCCTCTCTCTCCTCCTGGGTTGTTTCTCCCCCCACGTTGTTCTCCCTCATTTAAATATAGGGAGGGAAACAAAGGATTCCCCTTCGGGCCATGCCTTTTTTCCCACGCTGTTTCCCCTAAAAACCCCTATTTTCACAAGTACCCTGAATTCTCCACTCGCTACTTTTCCACAACATCACATTTACACACCCCCAAAAACCCAAATTTGTTTTAGCAAACCCACTTTAGCCCCCGTGGACATCAAAAATTTCCCGCCGACTTCGGTGGTCATTTAACACGGTAATTATCTTAAGGAGGGTTATTTACAACCTCCACACACATTCGCCACCCCCGCCCAATAAACCAACACAGGGCCCCACGGCAATACCATCCGAACAAATCCAAGGGGCCCCGCCTGCTCTTCACTGACTTTTTAAACCAAAAAGAACCTCAGCTGCCCCGAGAAATTTGGGCACTCACTTGGGGGCCCCGGGGTCGTAGTGGTTCCCCCCCCTTTCCCCCCCTTTTCCCACGGGGCGGGTCCGAACTCTTTTCCTGGGTTTTTTTTTGTCATCTGACCACTTCCCCCCCTTCACCCCCTTTTTTCGGCCGTTTTCGAGGGGAAAGGGACCCGGGTTTTAATTGGTCTATTCCCCTTTTTTTTGTATACTACATAAAATTTTCCCCTTTGCTCCAAAGCGTCTAATCCTTTTGAGAGGTTTCCCCGCTCCTTGACAGTTGTGTATGTAGTGTTTTGTGTGTTGGGGTTTGGGGGTTTGGGTGGGGTGTGTGTGTTTTTTGTGTCGGGGTGCTTTGGTGTCGTGCAACATTTTTTTATCTTTCTCATCTTTTTCCTTCTTTGTTTCTTCTTTTTCTCCTTTTCCCTTTTTCCCCCCTTTTCCTTTTCTCAAAATTTTTTTAAGCTTTTTTTTGCAAGTGAAAGCCCTCAACTAAAAATTTTTTTGGAAATTTTCTTTTTTTTTACACAGCCACGAAACCCCGTGTTAAACCGGGGCCCCCAAAAAACCCCAGAAAGACCTAGCTGGCAATGCAGAGAGTCTTTTTTTGGGGGGATTTTGGTTGTTGTTTTTTGGGTTGGCGTTTTTCCCCAGTGACCACTTGGGGTTTTTACCAAAACATGTCTTGTTTGCCCCACGACCCCCTCCCTTTCCCACCCCCTCCCCCCACCAAAGGTTTTTTCAAAAATCTATGCTGATAAAAGTAAAAATGGTGGCTCACCTTCTTTACTTGGTTTCCCCTCTTTTTTTTTTCAAAAATTAGGAAAAAGGTTTTCCTTTGGGGGCTAGCTTATCTGTTTTACTTCCTCTCAGGGACTCGGACTAAGGGCCCAAAAAACTCCCTCACCACCATCCCCCCCACCACCGACTCGGGCCCCCCTTGCCCCGCCCCCCCCTATAATGATTTTTGCACTTAAATCTGATTTTCACCAGATCCACATTAAAGCAAATTTTAAAAGCCCTTATAAAAATTTTAGATCCGTGCTGCAATTTTTTTTAAATTTTGCAAAAAAACACCCAAAAAATCCACCCAAAAATTTCAATGTCCCAAAAAAAGGGACCAAAACTTTTCCCGATCAGGGGAGTAAAATAAAAAAAATCTCTGGGTCCGAGAGTAACTAATAAAAAACCCTGATCTGCCCTTTTTATCTGAATTTAAAATCAACCTTTTTAAAGGCTTTAACCTTTTATCAAAATTTTTCCCTTTTTTCCCCCAAACCCCCACCCCCCACCCCCCAAAAAAAAAAAAAAAAAAAAGAAAAAGAAAAAAAAATTCAAAATGAACTGAATTCATATTTAACGTGATAGTGTTTTCATTTTCATGATAAACGCGTTAAAGGGGCAAAAACTGCCACGCTCTAGTAGTTGTCCTTTAACATGCTCCCAAATTTTGGGGACACTCCCATGTAGGTTACTAAGGAAAAGGGTTTATTTAAAATAAACAACCAATCCACTGAGATGGGAAAACTTTAGATGAAAACCTTCAGATTTAAAATGGGGAAAAAAAAAATTTAAATCAAAGACTTTTACCAGTCAAACCCATTGCCTTTGAAAACACTCCAAATTTTTTTAAATAAACTTCCCCGAGCAAATTTCCCGGGGCACAGGTGGGGCTTCTAAACACACTTTTCTGGGGGGGGGGGGGGGGGGGGGGGGGGGGGGTTTTCCTGGCCCCAAAAAATGGGTTCCATATTTAGGGGTTTTGATTTCATCTAAAAGACGTGCAAAAGACTTTAGCAAATCACAAAAACCCCAAATTTGATTCAACTAGCCCTCAAAACCTCCCAGCCTCCCACCGCAAACCCCCTTTTTTCAAAAAAACCATGATGAAAGAGGTTCAACCCATCCCCAGCAAACCCCCCCCAAAAACCCGAAAATTACAGGAAAACAAACAAGGGCCCGGAAACCCAAAAAGTAAAAACAAAATACTGCTTTTGGGGCTGAATCAAAAATGGGGGGGGTAAAAAAGGTGGCCCCCCCGGTCTTAAAAAACCCAAAACCCCTGGTTTTCCCGACTTCACCTAACATCCGCAGACAACAACAATTTTTAGTGGTTGGGGCGGGGGGTCCCGAAACGTTTCCCTACTGGAGGGTGACACCCATCCATCCGGGACAAGTTCCCCCAGGGGGCCCCGCTGACTCCGTTTGACCACGGGGCAGGAATTTGGGGGGGAGAAAAAAAGAGGCCCCCATGAAAGGTGGGGTTTTGAAAAGTAAGCCTTTATTTTTAAAACTGACCAGGGAAGAAAAAAGGATGAGGGGGATTTTGCTACAAAATTCCACCCGAATTTGATTTACATTTCAAACAGGGAAACAAAAATTTTCCCTTTTAAAACCCTGTCCCCGTACCATCCGCCCGAAGGATACAGTAATTTTTTAGGAAATGAACAACGTTTAAATAAAAAATCCATGAAATGGATTTAAACTCGACTGGCGGTTTGAGTTTTATTCAAATTTTAGGCCAAGTTTCATACGAGCCACTGACCTTCGGAAAAAAAAACATGAATAAAATACACGCGTCGGCTTTAAAATTGATCCAAAGAACCCCCCGGGTGAATGTTTTATTCCCTAACGTTTTTAAAAAAGGGGGGAAAGGGCCCTGCAAAGTTTTCATTTTTTTCGGGACCCAAAAAAGGGAGCAAGAATTAAAAGGCAGGCTTTTTGGGGTCCAGCCTAAAATTTTTTTTGTTTTAATCCTCCCTTTTTCCCCCGAGTGGGGGGGCTATTTGGGGGAAAGGGTGACCGAAGGGGCAGAAAAACCTTGAATTTTTCAAATGTGTATGGGGGATGCTTTTTATGCGGTACCGCGGATTTTTTAAACAGGAAAAGAAAAGTTATAAAATTTTTGTGAAAGCGGTCGCCGAGAGAAAATTAAAAAAAACCCTTTTAAAAATAATTTTAAAATGTGCCCAATTTTTACCACCGCAAAGTGTGCGGGGGCTGAAAAAATTGATGTGAACACTGAAATATAAATAAAACGGGGAAAATTTTAAAATTTTTTTTGTTTTTAAAATCAACGGGGCCCTCGAACCGAAATTTATTTTGTTCAAAGGACTTTGGTAAAATTTTTGGGTTCCCCCGGGATTTCCCAAAATGGTTTAATTTTGCTTTATGAAACTGCGGTTCTTCTTTTGCGGGTTGCTGTGCTTTATGAATCTGCGGTTCTTCTCCTGTGGATTACTGTGCTTTATGAATCTGCGGTTCTTCTTCTGCGGATTGCTGTGCTTTATGAATCTGCGGTTCTTCTCCTGTGGATTGCTGTGCTTGTGGAATCTGCGGTTCTTCTGCTATGGGTTACTGTGCCTTGTGAATTTGCGGTTCTTCTTCTGATAGTTCGACGAAATATATTGTGCTTGCTGTGTTGAGACCCTGTTTCTTCTTCATCGCTTGTGTTTGTGAACGGCTGTGTTTACTGTGTGGGACCTTGGTTATCCGTCTTCGTCTTATTTTAAAT
>CM031604.1:80976039-81003408 GCA_018398815.1 Conus ventricosus
CCGTTATCACGTGGTTTACCGACAACCACCTGGTCTGAAAATTGGTCACATGTTGTGGATCAGTATCACAGGTTCTGATTAAACTGCAGTTTTGCGCTCCTCAGCAAAGTATACACTGCGATATCTCCCAGCATGACGAGCTGTCAAGACGATACCTAACTAATAATCATACACAACAACATGGCAGGACCACACGAGTGGTTACATGCCTACATTTTTCTTTCGTTCATGATAGTGTGAGCGATCACGGTACCACTATGGAAGCAGCACTCTGTCTTCATAATCCGAGAATACCTATTTTCGGAAGAAAACGGCTTTATCCTAAAAAAAAAAAAATCAAAAAAAAAAAAAAAAATAGGGGAGTGGGGTCGGTAACATGTTATCTCCGAGGGTCACACCTATTTTCCTTACGATAATAGCTCTGCTCTGTGTTTCCCCAGGGGAACACAAGTGTCTTCCTCTTTTCAAAGAGAAAACAGTTATCAACGGCCTTATTCCCAAGTTTCACGGCGACTGTTTTCCCTATTCACATGTAGTAAAACAGTTGTTATCCTTGGATAAAACAAAGACAACAGGAAACCAGCTGTGACCTTCGGGATCGTATCTACCGACCTTTCCATTTCTGCCGACCCAACGTCTGCAGCCGATAATCCATGTTTTGCTCATGACAACAGCTACAACATTTTCCCCGCGATGAATACCCGTTTTGTTCAGGAAAGCAAGAATAACGATTATTATCCCAGGGGGGAAAAAGGGGACACATGTTTCACCCTCAGAGAAAACAGAAAATACATATTTATTAACCTCGAAAAGACAAGAAAAACAGTTGTAACCTGTGATTTACTATAACAATAGTTGTGTTCCTATGGCATAAAGACTGTTGTCCGTCTTTTCGCCATTTTCCTCGAGGTTAATAGTCATTTCCTTGAGGAAACTAGCTACTATCGCCTTCAGACCCAAGTGTGCACACAACAGGGCTCTGGTCTTCGCTTCCTCTCAGAACATCGTGAAAAGAATATTTGCAATATGTTAATCTAAAAAAGGGGGTCTATGCGCGTGCATTTGAAATGGTCACAAAAGCGCGTGTACGTAAACACACCCACACACACACACACCACACACACACACACACACACACACACACACACACACACAGGCAAGCACGTCCGCGTACGACGCATGACTCACCGAGACAACCAATGAAGTAAAATGGTGATGATTGGGAATCAGAAAGCTTTTGGAAGCAGCAATGTAGTTTACACTCCAGTTTGAAGCCCACATCCACCTCAGGTGAAGAGGTAGACGGTGAATAGCCATCCCAAGAGAGTGTGTGTGTGTGTGTGGGTGGACGGGAGGGGGTGGGGTGGGGTTGGGGGCCGGGAGACCTGTCTAACACCATACGGGGTCCAACAGAACGACACGATTTTGAGATACGGCAGAAAAAGATGATCTTGGTGTGCTATGCCAGATTCAGAATACCTGACAGCGAACTCGGCACTTCACAGCCTAGCCAGCAGGCTCTCCTTCCCTCCCCCCCCCCCCCCCTGCCCCCTCCCCGTCACCCCCCCTACCCTCCGTCCCTTCCTCCCTGGGAAAACAGACGGTTCCGGAGTTGTTCACGTCATGTTCGGGTCATGTTCGTGCGACAAGCAGATATATATAATATATATATAATATAATATATAATATAATAAGGAACCCTTGTAACAAAACATTTTAACTTACCAGGCCACACACTGGATGACCTCCGGTGTCTCGGTATTGAGAAAGTAAAGTCTGATCTCCTCTGCAAGAGACTTAAGAGGGAACAATTTTGGATAGACAAACTATGCACACTGACACCAAATGGTCTTAACACAAGGGACAGAGCATACAGTGTGGCAAGCAGTGTCATCCCAGTCTCCCGGTAGAGTGTGTATGCATGTGATCTGGGTTTTTTTTTTTTATAGGAAGTACTGAACTAAGCTGTAGAGGAAGTTAGAGTCCACCGTCTTCACCAATTCATCTTACAACCTCTCAGGCTCCCTCACTCCCCATGTGCATTTTGTTCTCCCTCATTCCCACTTTTTTCACGACAGAGTACAGCTGAGATAGAATCTCATGAAATGCAGGACACTTTCTCCATCCCGCCTACTACACTTTCCCCTTTCCCTTCCTTTTTGTCCCCTCCTTTTCCCCTCCACCCTCTTCCATCACTGTGCCCCTTTCACCTGTTCCCCCCCCCCCCCCCTCCCCAGTTTCCCCTACCCTTGGTTACTTGAATGACGTCTCCTGGGGCAGCAGGGGACAGCTGAATGAGGGTCTCTGTGAGAGAGAGACTTGCGAGTTTGAGTATGAATGTCGTGAAAGTGAGAGTCCACCGTCTTCACCCCTCCACAATATCCCCTATCCTAACCCTTTCCCCTCACTTCCCCCATCCTCTCCAACTGCCTCTTTTCCCCTTCCCCCTTCCCCCCCCCCCCCCCTCCACCCTCACCTTCACCTCAAAACCTCTGTCTGGTGTTGATAACCTTTGGCTTTCATATTTTTCAAATTGAATCTCGATTCCACCCTTGTCTCTCCAATTCGCCTTGTCCCGTAAGTGACACTAGGTGTGTGTGTGTGTGGTGTGTGTGTGTGTGTGTGTGTGGGTGTGGGTGTGGGTGGGTGTAAGTGTGTGTGCGCGCGCGAATGTGTGTGTATGTACGTGCGCGCGCACAGGTGCGCGCGTGCAAGTTCATGTAGGAGGTGCTATGCATGCAGCCCTATATGTGGGATAGTATGGGTGTGTGTGTGTCGGGGAGAGAATTGTTGTCAAGTGTCACTGCACTGGTATTTCTACCCCCACCTCTTTTTTTTTTTTTTTCCTTTCCCCCCTCCAATTCAAGTGAGTGATGTTCCTTCTTTATCCCGTAGCTGTGGTTGGGTATTGTGATCTGTGTTTTGCTCAGTTAATAAAGTGTCTCTGAGGAAGGAAAGCTACATTTTCTTGTGAAAAGTAAAAAAGTAAAAAATATCTTTTATATTTTTTACTTTTCACAAGAAAATGTATCTTGTTTTGCTCTTTCATGATTTTCTTTAGCTTCTTAGATGGCACCTTTGGTTGGTTTTGTGAAAACTCAACAAACATACTACGGTATTGCACACCAGCCTTTTCTGGGATTGCATTTTTCTTAAAACTGAAAAGGCAGAGGAGTCAAATTACCACTTTCCGCGGTCACTGAGAGAAAAAACCAAGTTTTCGAAATCGGTATATGACCAGGAGTTATATGTTAGTGAGTTTCCCTCCCTATTGGAGGATGTCTCCCCCTTGGAGAATATAAGCTTGCTGAAGGCTCATTTTGAGAAGCATTTATTTTATTTTTCCCCATTCACCCACTCAAGCACATACTGTTAGTTAGGCAGAATCATCATCTACCACTGCAGATATGAATGCGTATCTCCCCGTATTTCTTCAATCTAAGACATAAGAGCAAGCTTTGTTTATAATTCAATATTTCTTGCAGTCATTGCAACACCAAGCTGCTCTGTAAGTTGCTGGAATGGTGCTCCGTACTTATCCTTGGAATTTATTAGTTTCTTATATATAATATATATATATATATATATATATAAAATATACACGTCTGCAACAATCTAGAGGAAGTCATCCCCCTTTCGAAGAAACGGTTCATCTCCATGGATACAACGCTGACGTCCGCAGCATGTCCACCGGAAGCACGCACGAAGCGCAGTGCATGACGCTGTGCGGGTCACACGCCACAATTAGGATTTTGCTCCAAATCACTATGTAATCCATGTAAGTATTTTGAGACCTTGTGTAAGTTTGGGACAGCATTTGATATCAAACTGATAATTGATCAAAAGAACCCCCACCCCCCCACCCCCCACCATCAATCGTTTCACTTGATTGTTTGGATTTCCACCGATGACATCATTCACAGTCTTCAAATCCATGACCTTCCCCTTAGCTGACGTCTTCTTTCAGGCCCTCTCACTTCACCCGTGACCCTATCTCCAGGCCAGCAGAAGTCCCCCCAAATAGTCCCCTTCAGTTCCTTTTATTCTGGCTGCCTGGACTACCTGACATGTAACCTGATGGCCACACGACAGAAAAGAAGGTCAATCAACTTTCAGATGCAATGAAATGATCAAAACGCTCTAACTGTGCCTGTTTATAAATACTCGAGTCGTTACGCAAGCCTTGGCGCATTCATTCATGCGTGCAGCCTGTGCAAAGGCAACAGACCTACTGGGCACATCAGCCCGGATTGTGTAAACAGAGACGCCGATCGTGACCATGGAATTATGAGTAAAAGATCAAAAACAAATCAACCCGTATAATCACGCAGTAGTTGTTGTTGTTGTTTTTGGTTTTGCTGTCTCATTTAAAGCCAGCCCTCAGCGGGTCGCGATTAGGCATCTCTTACACTGCTCGTTCAGACCCACAGCCACACCCTGAGCGTCCTATCCGAACTGGACGTTCACAGGGGGCGGTCACACCCCCCCCCCCCCCCCCCCCCCTCCCCGAGGAGATACTGCACAACTGCAGAGTCACTTTGGTGAGAATACTGAATACTTGTGCAAGAATGGGTAGCTAGCAAAAAAGCCGGAAACGGCCTACTGGTATAGACGGGGCGGGGGCGGCACATCGTGTCCTTTCAAATTTATTACATCTTGACGCCCCGGGGCCCGAGAACAAAACTGCTTGGTTTGGTAAGAAAATACCCCAAAAACGTGACATCCAGAAGGATCGCAACGGGCGCACAATGCGGCATGGGCCCAAAATTTCTCCAGGCTCTGATCCATCAATGACGCAAGAGGGCAGGGGCTCTAAAAAAATCAATAATTCAATAGAAAACCGCGGACTTGAAAACGCACAAATTTATATATATAATATATAAAAATAAATTTTAAATATAAATAATATAAAAATATATATAAATAAAAAGTGCAGTAAAAACGGATGGAAACCAATGTTTTTGGTCACCTATGACGCAAAAAAAGATCCAACCATGACCGATTTTAGGGGAAAAAATCGATATCACAGACACTTAAGGCCATTTTCAAATTTCCTTAATAAAAAAACTTTTTTTTCCCTTTTTACAACAATGCAAACGTTCGAGTTATCGCACACTAAAAAAAAAAATATGTCTTACACGGGCATCAAAAAGAAGGGGGGAGAAAAGGAGAGAGAGAAAAGAGAAGAGAGAGAGAGAGAGAGAAAGTGGGGGGGCCACGGGACGGCACAAACCGTAAATGCAGGCCAATTCTGACACACACACAACAACACACACACACACACACACCACACACACCCTCGGAGAGAGAGAGAGAGAGGAGAGAAAAGGAAGAGAGAGAGAAAAGAGAAGAGAGAGAAGAGAAGAGAGAGAGGAGAGGGGGAATGTTTTATCTCCATTCAGTAATAAACCCCTTTTGATAAGGGGCGGGTTTGAACAAAAACCCATAAAATCAATCGCTCACCCACACCCCCCTTCTTACCACCCCCAAACCGCCGCCCCACAACCATTCTAAAAACTTCCTCCTTCCCCCCCCTTCCCCCAACCCCACCCCACCTAATCCCTCCCCCCTCCTCCTTATTAAAAAAACTTATGCACAGGGCACGTTCATTTGACAAACATTTAAATTTTAAACATACACTATTGTTTCTTTCAGTTTTTTTTTCCTAAGTTATAGCTTGTGATATACTTTTCCCAGATCGTTACATTTTTTTCATTGTTGCTCGACGAAATATTTGCAAACTTTTCGGGAAAGAATATGAAAGCGTAAAAGTACAGTAAAACTTTTTTCGGATATCTTTGTAACTTGCAGTAATGAACTTCATTTCGCTGTGTGTTTTTTCACACAGGGACATTTACCATCAGCCTGTTTTCATCAAGAAACCACAGCTTGCGCTATCAAGCCCAATCACCCCTTAGCCGAATCTTATAAGGGTTATATCTGTCCATTTTTTTTAATTAAAGACAAGCATCTTTTTTGTTTAAAATGTTCTTAAAAGAATACCCCTTTTTAATTTCTCATTGTTTTCAAAAGCGAATGCCAGTTTCGAAAATTTACACGAAAAAGTCTGCCTTTGAATTGAGCGAGAAAACTAATCACTTCCAACTTTTTTAATTAAAACCACACTATACCAAATCTTTTCACATGAAAGCTCTGCACTTTGGGTTTTACCCCACGTTATGCTACTAAATAAGAAGCTCTCATTCCTGCGCAAAATCTGTCATGGTAATTAAAGGAAATTTTTTTTTAAACAAAATGAAAATGAGAGAAGAAGTAAAAAGAAGAAAAGGGATAAAGACGCTACGGGATTGCTTCGATTAGGTAAATCTAAGGCCTTTTCTTTTTCTTCTGCCCCCCCCCCCCCCCCCCCCCCCCTGGCCAACCAACCCCAGCCTAACCCACCTTCAAAACCATTTTCCCCGCCCCATCTTTGATTAACAAAACAAAACCCAATTCTAGAACTTAAAAGAAAATTTTTAATTAAAACAGAGAATCGACATCATGTACGCACGCACCACACACACACCCACACACACAAAACACACACCACACACGCACGCACCAACCGCATGACGAGAAAAGAGAGAAGAAGAGAGAGAGAGAAGAAGAGAAGAGAGAGAGAAAGCCCCGGGTTTAGTTTTGGGCAAACTAAAATCGAATCTTTTCTCCACACCTTTCCCCTTTCCCCCCCCCCCTCCCCCCTCCCCCCCTTCCCCCCCCTCCTCACCCCTTCTCCCGCCCCCATCACCCCCCTGGGGGTTGTTGTTTTTTTGTATTTATTTTTCCCCCTTTTCTCTTTCTGTTTTATTTTTTTACGAATTTACGGGTTTTCCCTTTGGGAAGTTCCCTGACTTCCCCCCTCTCCGCACCCCCCCTCCCCCATCCCCCCCCCACCTCACGCCACGCCCCCCCATCCCCCCCAACTACCAAACCCCTCTCACCCCCCCTCCCCCCCAAATACCTATCAATCATCTTTCCCACTTGCCCATTTCCCCTACTTCTAGGCCAAAGAAACCTTTCCCACCCCCTCCTCCCCCTTCCTCCTCCCCTCTCCAACCCTGCGTTTACCCCCCCCCCCCCCCCCCACCCTGCCCATCTTCCCCGTTCCGCATCGAAACTTCCAATCTCTCATTCCCTGCCCCCCCCAAACATCGCTTTATATCTCGACTTTCGGGTTTCTGGACAAAGAAGCTAGGTGTCTTTTTTTTCTTTCTTTCTTTCCCTTGAATTTTAGTTCCCCCCCATCCCCCCCCCCCTCCCATCCCCTCCCCCCCACCCTTCATCCCAACCCCTACTTGCTCCCAAATCATCCTTTTTTCCAGGACTGCTTTCGGCATAAAACTTTTTTTCGTCTTATTTAAAACACCACATGCGTTGCCAAAAATCATTGTAGGCCTGTGGGGGGAAAATGTTGTTGGGGTTTTTTGGGTTTTTTGGGGGGGGGGGTTTTGGTCCGGCCGGCGTTGTGGTTGGTGTGTCCGTTTTTTTGGTTTTCTCTTTTTTTTAAAAATTCCAGGGGAAGTAGGGGGCAAAGGATTCAAAGGGGGGGGAAATATTCCCCCCAAAAGGGGGGTTAAACGTTTTGGGGGTCTGTCCTTAAACACGGTGTGTGTTTTTGGGGTGTGTGTGGGGGTTGTGGGGGGGTGTGGTTTGTTGTTGGGTGCGTGTGGTGTGGTGGGGGGGTGGTGTGTGTGTGTGTGGTGTGTGGTGTTGTGGGGTGTTTGGTGTTGGTTGGCGCGCGCGCGCGCGCGCGTTGTGTGGTGTTTTTTGTTTTTTGTGTTTTTGGGGGTGGGTTTGTGTTTGTTTGGGTGTTGGGGGGGGTGGGTTCGGGTCGGTCAAAACAACAGGGAACCGGGGTGTTTGTGGTTTTTGGGTTTTTTTGGTTTTTGGGGGGGGGTTGCAAGGGGGGGGGGGGGGTGGGTTTGTGGGGGGGGTTGGGCTTTTGGAAAAGGTGGTTGGGAAAGGGCCCGGGGGGGGGGGGGGGGGGGGGGGGGGGGGGGGGGGTTTGTGGGGGGGTTAAACCCGACAACGCTTTTTTGTGTCTTTCTTTTCCCCATTTCCCTTCACTTTCTTTTTTCTCCCCGGGAAAGGGCCCTTTTTTCCGGGAACGGTGGGTTTGGGGGCGGGGGGGGGGGGGGGGGGGTTGTTTTTCACACAAACAAAAACAAAAACCCCCCCCCTCCCCCCACCCCCCCCACCCCCCCGAACGCCTCCCCCCCTTTCCCCCAGTGTTTTTCTTTCTTTTTTTCGGGCGGGGGAAAAAACCCACACAACCAAAAACCCAAAAAACCAAAAAAGGGGGGGGGGCCAAGCCTAAAAAAAGGGGGCCCATTCCCTTTTCCCCTTTATTTTTAGAAACCCGGCCGAAACCCCAACAAAAAAATCTTATTAAAAGGGGGCCGGGGGGGTTTTGGGGGGGGGGGGGGGCTACAAAAAGGGAAAAATTCCAAAAAAAAAAAAAAAAAAAAAAAACCCAAAAAAAACACAACCCCGGTTTTTTCATCGCTTTTCTTGGGGTTTTTAAATAATAAGGACCAAAAAAAAAAAAAAAAAAAAAAAAAAAGGAAAAGGAAATAAAAAGATTTGTTTTCTCCTTTTTAAAAATTGAAAAAAAGGGTAATTGAAACAGGGGAAGGGAAAAACGAGCAATTTAAAACAACCAACATGAATATATAAACCCTTATGGGGTTTCCCTTCCCACCCCGTAGCCGGGGGGGTTATAAGGGGGCCCGTGGTGGCGGTAAAAGCCCCAAACCCTTTTGAATTCAGTTCATCAAGGAAACTAAAAAAATGAGCGGGGTAGGGGGGTAGAAGGGAAAAAGGGGGGGGGGGGATTTCAAGTTTGGGAAAGTAACTGTTTCAAGCGAAAAAAAGTCGGGGGTGGGGGGAGAGTGGGAAAGAAGGGGGGGGTTGGAAGGTGGTGTGTGGGGCCCAAAGAAAACGTAGGCAAAAAGGGGGTAAAAAAAATGCAGGTTTCTTTCCCCCGAAAGGTGTTTCCCAAACCGGCGTGAAAAGAAACATGAAACTTAAAAGGAGGTCCAAATTCTAAAAAAGGAACGAAAAAGACCCCTTTTTTCTCCTTCTTTCTCTCACTCTCCTCCCCCTCTCCCTCTTTTCCTCCTCTCCTTCACTCTCTCTCTCCCCTCCTCTTTCCCCTCTCTCTCTCCACAACACACACACACCCCCACACCCCAACAGAAACACCACACACACCACACACACACACACACACCCCACACACAAACACACCAACACACACAAAAACACACACCACAACACACACACTCACCACCTCCACCACCACATCACCCCACCCACCCAACAACAAAACTAGCGCCACATTAACAACAAAAATAAAGGGGATAAAGGGGGGGGGGGTAATTAATGATAATAAACCAAAAGGGTTTGTTGTTGTTGATAACCAGAGAGTTTTTAAAACTCATAAATACAACGTTGAAAACAACACGAGGTACATTAACAGCAGACGCTACAGTTTCTGGAACGGGGAAGGGTTATTGATAAAACGCTGCAGGTACCGAAGGACCCTTTTGCTGTCACCGAAGAACCCGAAAAAACCTGGGTTGAACCCACGCCAAAGGGCCTTTCAGTGAAACCAACACGGGGGAAACAGACGGGGATTCTTTTTCGTTCATTTTTTCCCCCCTCAGGCGGATACAATATAAGGGCGCAAACACAAAGAAAAAGATAAATCACAAAAATAATGAGAATTACAAAAATAAGAGACATCACGACACGGGGACGATGATGTAAAAAGACGGGGAGGGCCCAGTTTTGGGGTTTTTAAGTGAAAAAAGGGACCAAGGGAGGGTTGGCTCACTGCTGGGGCAACGCATAAAAGGGTCGTTATTTATTCGGTGAACTTTATCCCCAAAAAAATGAAAAAGAAAAAAAAAACAAAAACCCCGTGACGAGCAAGAAGCCTCCATTGCTGCGAGTGTGTCGGAAAAGGTCACGTGTCAGGGA
Organism: Conus ventricosus; assembly: GCA_018398815.1. Classification (NCBI taxonomy): domain Eukaryota; kingdom Metazoa; phylum Mollusca; class Gastropoda; order Neogastropoda; family Conidae; genus Conus; species Conus ventricosus. The sequence goes on from CM031604.1 coordinate 80,986,024, forward strand.
ATAAACGGTAGTAAACCACCACCCCACCCCACCCCCACCCCAAGGGGCTTCCTAAACTTTGTCCTGAACTCTACGGTCGAAACCCCATGCCACCCCACCCCCCCTTTCCTTCCTCCCCATCTCTTTTTTCCTCAACGATACAGCTTGGGAGAGAGAAGAGAAGAGAGAGGAGGGGGAGAGAAGAAAGAGAAGGAGAGAGAGAAGAAGGGGAAAGACAAACCCAACAGACTTGCAAGCAGAGAGACAACAGACATAAAAACAGACATACAGCAGAGAGACGGACAACAGACAGACAGAAGAAAAGAAGAAGAAAAAGAAAAAAAAGAAAAAAAAAGGAAAAGAACAAAAGAAGAAAAAGAAGAAAAGAAGAAAAGAAGAAGAAAAAAAAGAAGAAAAGACGAAGACGAAGAAAAGAAAAAAGAAAGAAAGAAAAAAAGAAAAGAAAATAACACCCCCTCGTTCCCCATTTCACACGATCCGACCTTCACTCCGCCACACTACCCCCTGCCCCCAGCTCATTAATCCCTTGCCCTCCTCTCCCCCCCCCCCCCCCTCCTTTTCCCCCCCCACCCCCCCCCCCCCTCTCCCTCCAACCCTGGGTCTGGCATGCAAAACATACAGCCCCAACACCAGTCCGGCCCCCAACTGCGGCCGACTTCCCAACCTGAGTCCCCCCTCCCCCCCCCCCCCCCCCCCCCCCCCCGCCCCCCTAACCTCGCCCCCCTTTCACCCTCCAACCAAACACACATACAAACCTCACCTCCCGTCCTACCCACAGACTTTACATATACCCGGGGCCACCCCACCTCCGCTCCCCGCTTAAAACCCTCCCTTAAAACCCCAATTCTGTTTTTTTCCAAAACAGCTGACGATCACTGAGGCCGTTTGGGGGGAAAAAAAAAAAGGGAAAAGAAGAAAGAAAGAGATGGACGCCGGAAATCCGTTTTCGCCGTTTGCTCTATGGGGGGGAGGTAAACCACAGGCTTGGAGTAAACCGGGTTCTTACGTCCAATATAGTTGTATACAGCTGAGGCACTGTACCCTCTTTTTTTTTCCGCCGGGAGGGAAAAAGTGAGCCGTTAAAGGGCAAAGACGAGAAAAGGATCCCGGGAGTAGAGAAGGATGCCCTTTTCCGATCCTTACATCCCAACAAAAACCCATTCTAACTTGGGGGTCCAACCAAAAAAAAGCAAGCCATTGGACCATAAAACAAAGGACCTGTTTCCACCCTGAAAAAAGGGGAAAAGAGAAAGGTATGGCGTAAGGAACGGCGAGACCAAGAAAGGAAGAGAGAGAGAGGAAGAGAGAGAGAAGAGAGAGAGAGAGAGAGAGAGAGAGAGAAGAGAAGGGGAAGATGGGAGGACAAATCAGTGGAAAAGGGCTGGGCCCCACACCAGCAAAATACCCAACGCTGAAACCGGAGGAAAGGGGGAGAGGAAGACGAGAAAGGGGGGAGGGCAACATCACGAAGGACTGGCCTCACACCAACAACTGCCCAGAGGGTCTGAGAACCAGGGGGAAGGAGGAAGCGGGTTTCAAAGTCTTCTTGGCGCCCCAACGGGTTTAAAAACCCGGGGCAGGTGAAGGGGAAGGTAAGGAAAGTTCAGCTCGGCCTGCGCTTGTATTGGCGTAGGAAAAAAAAGGTAAAACACGCGTCAGTAAAAGTTTTTAAACACACACACCTTCTTTTCTCCCCCCCCCCCCTTTCCCTGATGTGGTGTGGGCATCTGCCTCTGGGGGTGGGTGTGTGTTTGTGTGTGGTGTGGGTGTGCGGGGCGTGCGGGCGTGCGTGCGGTGTGTTGTGGGGGGGGTGTTGTGTGTGTGTGGGTGGTGCTGTGTGTGCGGCCGAGTCAAAGGATCTACCTCTTCAGTCCCCAAAGTCCAGGCTTGGCCCTGTTCTTTTTCAAGCTGTTCCCAAGGAACGCGATACAAAATGTATTTCCCTTTCCCTTTTTTTTTTTAAGGTTCCCCCCACGAACTCCCCCCCCTTTATATTGATTGTTTTCCCTTTCTGTTTTTCTCAATTCCCGTCTTTAAAAATTCTTTTCAATAAGCACTTCCATCTAACATCTTACCACGGGGTTTTGCACAGGTTCTTGTTCCATAGTGTGTGAATGGGGATTTTGAGCATTAAGGGGGGGTTGTTTTGTAAGCACCCAAAGCCGTAAAGGTCTATCAGTGTCAGACATTTCATTTCGATACACTTACACATTTCATTTCGTACATTTTATTAACACATTACACTATCATATTGTTAGATTGTCATTGTTTTAATATTTTTATCATTATACATTAAGATTTAAATCGACAACCCAACTATTCGAACGAAAAGACAGTAAAATCATTCCCCAAAACTCTTTTTTTCCTCTGGGGAACGATTATCAAATTTTTTTTTTTTTTTTTTTTTCCGGGGGGGGGGGGGGGGGGATATCCCCGTACTGTTCAATCTTTTCCTGGGAAAACACATGCGTGAAACCCCATGACTTCCCCTCCCGTCTCCTCGGGGGAAGAACCAACAATAATCGAGGTTCGCAGATGACATCGACCCGATGGGAGGGAGCAACGAAAAAACTACAAACCTGAAAAGAGACTGAAAAAGGGGAGGTGCTATAATGGAAATGACACAAAAAAAAGCAAAATCCTGGTCCCCAACAGCCAACCAAAACCCCTGCGAAATCACATTAAAAAAGGACAACGCTTAAGAAGTGGCGCTTTCAATACCTTGGGCGCCACTCCACCAAAGACGGGGCGCTCTACAACAAAATCAAACCAGACTAGCGATCGCAACAGCAGCAATGCAAAGCTAAACAAGATCGGGAAAAGCAGGGAACACTTTCCTACAAAATGAAGCTTAAAAAGTCCCCGGGCTTTTCCCCTCCTGCGATGCTGCGAAAAACGGGCCAGACAGCAAGAAACCCCCAAAGAATCCAACTTTTTAAACTAAATCTTCAGGCCTTTTCTCGGGATCTCTTGCAAGACCGAAGACAACGACCTTGTGAGGGGCCAAAAAAAAATCACTTGCAGCCCCCAAGAACCCCTCTTGGGAAAAGTCAAAAAAAGGAAGCTTTGTGGTTCGGGCAATCATCGCCACAATTCACTGCCCAAAACATCATCCAGGGGACGCGGAAGGCGGGGAACGAAGGGACAAAGCCAAAAAGCTGGAGGGCAACACAAAGAATGGACCAGATGGGGGCCCAGCCGAAGCGACAGGCAAGGCAGGGGGGATGGCGTGCCTGGGTTCGAGAGTGTCTCTCATCCTCCTCACGCCCATCAGGGCAAAAATGAGAATGATGTGGGGGGGGGGATAAATGGGGGAAAAAAAGAAATGCCTGTACATAATTTGAAAAAAACAAACCCACACATCCTTTTTTTTATTTTTTTTTTTACTTTCGTCCTTAATACACCATTCATCTTTTATAGAAGATAAGCGCATTTCTGAAGGGTGGAAACTGAAATTAAAAAACTACATTCTTTTATCTTTCCCTCTCTCTCTCTCTCTTTTCCCTTTTTTTTAAAAAAATAAAATAGAAGTCGGGCCGCGTGATTCGCCGATATCTGTAAACTTTTTTGCGATTGGGGGAGCAGGGGCCTTTGCATTCACTGTTGCAAAAGGCAACGGGAAAAAAAAGCCCAGAATTTCAGGGCAACAAACCCCAAAAGAAGTCGCTGGGAAGCTACTTCTTTGACACACGTTAAAATTTATTCTTGCCCTTATGAAATCGGTCGTCTTCTCTGCTTCAAAAGTTCGACCCCCTCTCTCCTCTCTCTTTGACTTGAAAGCATTTGTATTTCTCTCTCTTTTCTCCTCTCTTGAAAAAAAATTTGTACACCCACACTCTCTCCTCTCCCCTCTCTCTTCCCCTTCCTCTCCCCCCTTTTCTCTCCTCCTTCTCTCCCCCTCCTCTCTTTTTTTCACGAGTGGCATCAAAACATGCACAAAATTTTTTTTCAGTCCTATTTCTCCTGCACATTCAGAAGAGAGAGAGAGAGAAGAGAAGAGAGAGAGAGAGAAAGAAAGGAGAAGAGAGAGAGAGAGAGAGAGAGAAGAGAGAGGGTTTTTTTTTTTTTTTGGCGGGCCCGGGGGGGGTTGGGGGAAAGGTCTTGATTTTTTTTGCGAACTCGTTTTTTTTTTTACCTTTTTTCAAGAGCTTCTACCCACAAAATCAACAACAGGGGCAGGAAAAAAGTAAAAAACTATTTTTTCAAGAAACGACAAACCATATCGACTTCATTAAAAACACAAACTCATTGGAGGAAAAAAACCCTTTAAGGAGATAAACCGAAAAAATCCCGCAGTAAAGCCGCACAGCACACAAAGTCGGCCAGCACTTCAACTGACAACGTCTACTTCTTTCCTTAAAGGAACGCCCTTTGGCACTCAAGATTTCTCAAAAAGATATAGGGCCCTCACATTGATTTTTCCCCAAAAAACAAAAAACAATATTTTTTTAAAATGTCCTACGGGAAGAAAAATATACAAAAAAATATCAAAAAATAAAGAAAGTAAACGTCGCGGACCGAAAAAATTTGAAATTAAACATTTTTGACGCATTATTTTTTACCCGACCTGACCGTTGCTGTACCGGTTCTGTCTCGCGCTGCGCGCGCTACGCATCTTTCCTTTCACGGCGGGGGCGCCACCCACATTTTTTAAATGCGAAAATAAGGCGGCAACTGTTTCCGACACCGCGAATCCCACTTTGGTGAATAAACTGATTTCGATGTGTAAGTTTTAAAATATAAAACATACATAAAAAAGGAAAAAATACCAACTGTTTGTCATCTGTGTCTTTATATCAGTGTTTTTATATTTGCCCTACGCAACAACACAACTTTTTCCCCCCCCGCAGTCCTCACTGGAATGTATGGGGCAGCAAACCCCGTAAAATACACACACAAAACAACCACCACCCCATAGTAAAAAAACTTAAGAAAAAGACGTAGAAGTTACAAATTAGTTCATTTTTTTTTCCGCAGAACAAGTTTGGTCCGCGGTGTGCTGGGTGGAAAGCACTTCACATAAAGTCAAGAAACATGAAGCGACGAAAAAGGGGTTTGCAGGTTCCTTTAATGCTGCCGGTTTAAAATTGAGAAAAAAAAACATTTTACGTTGACAAACGTACAAAAGGGTTTTCGCAGGCGTTTTTAAACTCGAACGTTTTTCAAGCAATTTAAAACGACAGAGAGAGGCTCTGGACTTAAGACCAAAAACCAGTACTTAGATCCCAAAAAAGAATTTTTTATTTCCCTATTGCCTTCTTTTGTGCACACCCCGTTAAAGATGTAAGAAAAAAACACTCCGTTTTTAATCAGACATTATTTCCAGTAAAAGTTAAGACATTTTTTGCATTGAGGACCAAAAAACAAGTGGCCACCGCACTTTGGGAAGAAAAAAACTGTCAATATCTCAGCGCAATGTTTTAAACATATGCAGGGGATGAAATTTCAGACACTGAAAGAAATCCCACAGGGGTTTTTTGAGTTTTTTCAAGAAAACCGCAGATACGCAGGCCAACAAAGGGGGGCCTCTGGAAACACACGGCGAACCTTCACACGTCATTTTTTTTTTTTTTTAAAAAAAAAGATCAATCACATCCCCGACTTGTGAAATAGAGGAAGGGGGACTTTAGGGGGGGGCACCCTTACATAGAATAAAACATCGGCAGAAAATCACAAACCCCTTTGGGAAAAACAATAATTTCTGATCAGGTAAACAAAAGTCGTCACCTTAAAAAACAACAGGGGGAAAAACCGCGCATTTGCAAAGTCCAACAGAGAAAAAGACACTGAGAAAAATGAAAAAAAACAAAAAAAAAAAAACAAAAAACCAAAAAAGCAGCAAATTACTTCTGTCATAAAAAAAAAAAAAAACCGCTGACACCTCAAAAAAAAATATCCTCAGCACAGAGTTTTTTAAAATTAAAAAAATTTTAACTACTACCCTCCTCATCGCTTCTTTTTTTTTGAACCCTGCTGGAAAAAGGGAAAAATCCAAAAATTTAAAATTTTCTTCTCAAGGGGAGGGGACAATGCAAGCACTCGGGGCCAAAAAACTACCCACCCCTTTTAAATTTCCTTGGAGTGCCAAAGCACCCCCTGACAGCTCCAGGACATTGTTGAACGAAATTTACAGACTTGGGGTTTTTTTTCTTCATACACCGAATAAAATTGCTTTAAATGTGTGCTGCTGGGGCCCAGCAGGGAAAAAAGATGGGGGGGGTCAACCCCAAAAAAGCTTTATCCAGTTTGTGGGGTGACAAGTGGACCCTCAGGCAGGACGCTTATGGACAGTACCTTTTTTTGGGATGGCATTATTGGGGCCCCCTACCCCCGGTACAAAACAAAACAAAGCTGTCCATCGTATGTAAACATATCGCCCTTTCAGCAAATTGGAAAATTCCCATCGCTATTTTTTAAACCCTGCGCCTATCTTTTTGGCATATAAGAATTACAAAATTTGGGGATTGTGACAGAACCAGCAAAGGGTCTTTTTTGGAAAATTTCCTATCCTCCGTTCCCCACGTCCCTTTTTCGGGATGATGCAAACGTAAGAACGGAAACTACCTTCCGAGCACTTAAAATTTCACCTATTAAAACATGACCCAACAAATACGAGCTCACATTTTCCACACCGCAATTGTCTCATCACTGGCTACGTTTTCAACTGCCACCATTCTGACCTTTGGCCCAAACCCCCGGTGGGAAAACAAAAAGATCACTGATCATGAGCCAGCTAGCATGCACTGTATTTCCCCTCCTTCGCCTGGAGGATTCCAAAAGTGAAATGATTTCCTTTGGATGGAAAACTCATGGCAGAGGACTGAGCAAGTTTTGGAAGTGGTGTAGCTCAAAACTTTTGTCATCCATAAGGGAACGGGAATCGTTTCAAAGCGTCTGTGGACACTTCCTCGAGATGCGTGCTCAACGCACAATTTTATCTAAACCTTCAAATACCCTTAAAACACCATGTCAGCACACGAAGACGCAAACAATGGGGAAAAACGTTCATTGGGACACAATCCAGACGAACTCCCCCCCAGGAACAAGAAAAGAAGAACTGCAACAATGAAAAGAAGGCCCCCCGTAGCACAAAATTTAAGCCCAAGGCCTTCAAGTTCTTGTCCTTTTTTAGACCGTGTCACCAAAAAAAAAGCAAGAAAAAAGAAAGGGAAAAAAGATGAAAACAATTTCGAACAAAACGCCGAAACCGCCGTCCCCCTTTCTTCGGCGGGCCTCCGCGGGGGCAGGCCTTTAGCTCCTTATTCTTAGAAAGAAGCTCCCACCGGGCTCGGGGGGCCACCCGCCCCCCCCGTGCCTTAAACCCCAAAACCCAAACCCCCCCCCCCCCCCCCCCGGGGAAATTTGGGGGACCCCCCGAAATCCCCCTTTCCGTTGAAAAAACCCCCCCCCTGAAACAGGGGCCCGGCTGGGTGATACCCGGGGGGGGGGTTTTGGCCCCCGGGAAAACCCGTTTGGGGGGCCCCCAAAATTCCGGGCGAGATTTTCCTCCCCAAATTTTATTACTCGGGAAACCCCGTTTTAGGGATTTAAAATTCTTAGAACTGGTGGTTTTAAAAAAGCAACAAACAATTTACGTTTTAGGGCAAAAAAAGTGAGTCAAAACCCTTAAAACCCAAAAACCGGCCCTTTTGGGGGTACAAGTATTTTAGTTCCCCTAATCCAAAATCAAACGATTGAATATTCCTTTCTACATCAAAATTTTTTTCAAAATTGGGGGAAGAAACTAAAAATAGTTTTATCAAAAAACCACGTTAACCCCCTCCCCCCCCCCCCCCAATTTTTAAAAAAAGTTTATTGTTTGTTGGGAAATTTACCATCCGAAAAATAATAAATCTAAGGAAAGCACCAAAGGGAAAACCCCATTTGAAAACCCCCCCTTGTGTTTTTTAGGGAAAAAACCCCCCCCCCAAAAAAACGCTTATTCGCTTTTTCCGAAACCAAAAAATACCCACCACTAACACCAAAAAAAATTTAGTTTGGGGGGGGGGGGGGGTTTTTGGGGGTTTTTTTTGGGTGGTGAAAAAAATTTGTTTTTTGGTGGTGTTTTGGGGTTTGTTGGGTTTTTTTTTTTTGGTTTTTTTAATTTTTTTGTTTTTATTTTTTTTTTTTTGTTTTTGTTTTTTTGTTTTGGTTGTAAACCCCCCGGGCCCCCCAAAGTTTTTTTGGGGGGGGTTTTTGGATGTAAAATAAAAACCTTCAAAATTATAAAAAAATTTTCCGCTTTTGGGTTTTTGGGGAAAAAAGACCAAAAAAAAAAATTTTCCATTTTCAAAAATGTTGCAATGGGTGGGAGGGTGGGAAAAGGTTTTGTTTTTTGTTTTTTTTGGGGGGGGGGTTTTTTTTTTTAATTTTAAATTTTTTTTGGGGGGGGGGGTTTTTTCAAAAACAAATTTTTTTGTTTGATGGTTTTTAAAATTGGTTTGGGTTATAAATTTCACCCAAACCCAACACCAAACCAACCCCCGATCCTACCACTCCCCAATCTACAATTGTTAAATATTTCAACCCTTGCTTTATCATCGAAATTTCCATTTCCACTTGCCAGCTTTGTTTAGGCGCAAAAATAAAAAAAATGAAACAAAACTGTCTAAGAAGTCAGCGATGAGCTTAAGCGGCTCGACCCCCCACCTCACCCCACCCTATACCACTCCTTTAAAAAAACAAACAAACAAAAAACAGAGTGAAATGAGCTCATACACAACATCGAACTACCCGAGCTACCTTGATCATCTGTCGGAGGTAAGGGCTATCCAATTTGCTGCTGGAGGAGGTCTCTTGATTTAGACCTCTAAAGCTTGAAACTGCTAAATTCAGACAGTGTGTAGATTGCAGCACATTGGGCAACCCGGAGTTTAGGCCGGGAATCCGGCTTTCGCCCACTCACTTGACTTCAAACATATCTCCTTTCCGCCAAAGATTAAAGTTGTTTATAATTACATACCATTCCAACATGTCATGTAAATATCAAATAAACGTACAAGTTGACATAATTTTCTACAATTTGTTTGATTGACATAATTTTCTACAATTTGTTTTGAAGATTTCTGAGTAGTCTGGCCTTCAGCATGACACGATGGTACTCGGTTGGGTTCCAAAGCACAGACAGACAGAGAGAGAGAGAGAAGAGAGAGAGAGAGAGAGAGAGAGAGAGAGAGAGAGAGAGAGAGAGAGAGAGAGAGATACGGATACGGATACTAATACCACACAGCTGACATTTGGTGAAGGCTGAGAGAGACAGAGAGAGAGAGAGAGAGAGAGAGAGAGAGAGAGAGAGAAACATACAGAGAGACAGACAGACATAGACAGACAGACAGACAGACACAGACAGACAGACAGACAGCCGTACGGGGTAAGTGAGGGGAGCTGTGCACAGACTTGGACATTTTAATGCCCGATCCTGCCATCAAACACACACTCGTAATATTTCCTAGCCTGAACGTGTTTCGATTAGGCATATATTTCACAAGGAAACAGTCGGTTTTCGACAGGGACTTCCAGCACATCAGTATGTCTGCACTTCGTTTTCTGCTTTATAAATAACTGGCGTAGGAACCAGGTGGAGGGGTAGAAATGAGGAGAAGAAGACGGGTTATCCCTCCCAAAAAAAAAAAGGGGGGGGGATGGAAGAAAAGTATAAATTTTGCCTCTCGCCCACCGCCTCCAATACTTTTGAAGCACCAGTCTTAACATATCCTTGTATCGCTGGACAAACTGCTGCTGTGCCTGACAGTGTCTGCGACAACAGCATCCTGGCGCAGAGAGGACCAGGCAAAAGCTAGTTTAGTAGTCCCCCTTTGTCTTGATGTCATCGAAATCGCTTTCACGAACAGTGAAAAAAAAACACACACACAAAAAAACAGAAAGCAATGTCTCAGGGATTTCCCAAACGTTGCATGCCTCCCAAGGTGTTTCAAGAGGAAACAGACACACAGACTCAAGCAGATCGCACTATTATATCTGGCACGGCACAAGGAGTGGGGAAGGTGAGGCGAGGGGAAAGTGGGGTGGGTTGGTGGGGGGCTGAGCGCCTCCCAGACCCCCTGACCGAGAGACTGACCCTGGACCTGACTGTGACCGCCACAGCCACTGGACCCGGCCATAGTTAACGACACCCCTCTGTTAGTATCTGAACTGCCCTTGCAATGAGCATGTCTTCAATGAAATCAACTCCTGTCTTTTCATCCCTCATATAAGAACCATCTTTTTCTGTTGGAATTTTTACCTACCCCTTCCCCCCCCCCCCCCCCCCCCCCCGCCCGCTTTCTGATCAATTTTCTCCCAGTCGACGGCGAACGGCAGTTATTCAATTATTAATTGCACACGTTCGTTAGTCAGTAGGGGCTAGTCCATAGACGCCAGACAAGATCTGTGTGAACGTGATTCTTGGATCCTTGCCTATGCTTTTGCTAAAAAGGAAAAAAAAAAAGCATAGTAAATACCAGTTTCGGTAAACATGTACTTTAGGTACGAAATTCATGGGCTGTTTGTACGCACTTTTTCGGGTGTTTTCGGTTCTTGTCGATGCAAAGAGACGTAAGACACCCTCACCTGCCCACTTTGACCTGTCCTGCCCCACTTGTGGGTGCAAAAATAATTTATTTCACTTCACAAGTAGGGATATGCATGCACATCCAATGCGCCATGTTGGTTGCTGATCACATGGGCACAACGTCATCACTAGGCCTACTGGGTTCTAAAATGGCGCATTGGATGTGCATGCATATCCCTACTTGTGAAGTGAAATAAATTATTTGCACCCACAAGTGGGGCAGGACAGGTCAAAGTGGGCAGGTGAGGGTGTCTTACGTCTCTTTGCATCGACAAGAACCGAAAACACCCGAAAAAGTGCGTACAAACAGCCCCATGAATTTCGTACCCTAAAGTACAGTTTACCCCATTTCCACTAACCTTTGAAAAACGAAAGGGAACAGAATTGGAAACCTTGAAACAACGGAAGTAAAACTTTCGAGTTTTCCAGTCACGGAGCAGACGACACTTTTTAATCTATTTCTGTCTCCGAGTAGAAGAGCTAGGTTGTGTTGCTGGTTATCGTTCCTTACACAGCGTTCTCCGTCGGTTGATTTATTGTTTCAGATTCTGTTTCTCACGATTCTGTCTGACAGTATGACATAATACATTGCTGCTTAACACCGCCAGCTGTCTTCTGTTCCCCGCAGAGGAGGCGGTGATGTCGAGAGACAAGCATCGAGCATGAAGACTGCACAGACGCGTTTATTAATTCATTTGTGCCCGTTTTTTCTGCTAATAGTCTAGTCGCCAGTACTGTAGTTGAGTCTGTTGTCACAGTGGTCTGCCGCGTCTGCCTCAAAGTATGTAAACAAGAGAATATCGATAAATAAATAAAAAAAAACCTCGGTAAATATCTCGTAGTTGACAGTTAATAATTCTGCTTTGTTTCAACCAAAGCCATTTGCCCACAATCTTGGAGGTGATGACAGATTGGTGCTAACTTCACATCGCTGACTTCCTACACGGCTTGGAGCTGGCCTAGGCCCAGATCGGATAACATTGTTAAAAATTCTTTCATACCCGTGCTTTATCATCGAAATTTCCATTTCCCACTGTGCCAGCTTTGTTTAGGCGCAAAATAATAAAAAAAAATGAAACAAAACAGTCTTTAGTCAGCGATGAAGCTTAAAGCGCTCGACCCCCCCACCTCACCCCACCCTATACCATCCTTTAAAAAACAAACAAACAAAAAAACAGAGGAAAATGAGCTCCATACACAACATCGAACTACCCAGAGCTACCTCTGATATCTGTCAGGAGTGTAGGTAAGGGGCCATAGCCAATTTGCTGCTGGAGGAGGTCTCTTGATTTAGTCCTCTAAAGCTTGAAACTGCTAATTCAGACAGTGTGTTAGATTGCAGCACATTGGGCAACCCGGTGTTTAGGCCGGGAATCCGGCTTTTCGCACTCCTTGACTTCAAACATATCTCCTTTCCGCTCCAAAGATTTAAAGTTGGTGATAATTACATAACATTCCAAACATGTCATGTAATATCAAAATAAACGTACAAGTTGACATTAATTTTTCTTACAATTTGTTTTGATGGACACAATTTTCTACAATTTGTTTGAAGATTTTGAGTTGTCTGGCCTTCAGCATGACCACGATTGGTACTCGGTTTGGGGATCAAAGCACAGACAGCAGAGAGATACAGAGGAGAGAGAGAGAGAGAGAGGAGGAGAGAGGAGAGCGAGGAGAAGAGAGACGAGAAGTTGAGAGAGGAGAGGGAGTTGAGACGAGAGGAGTAGGGGAGAGAGAGAGAGAGAGAGAGATACGGATACGGATACTAATACTCACACAGCTGAATTTGGTGAAGGCTGAGATGAGAGATGAGAGAAGAGAGTGACTCGCGAGAGAGAGTGAGATGGAGGAGAGAGAGAGAGGAAGACGAGATGACTGAGAGAGAGAGAGAGGAGAGGAGAGAGAAACATACAGAGAGACAGACAGGGACATAGAACAGACAGACAGACACAGACAGACAGACTGACAAGGCGTACGGGGGGGTAAGTGAGGGGAGTGTGCACAGACTTGGACATTTTAATGCACGATCTCATCAAAAACACACTCGTAATATTTCCTAGCCTGAACGTGTTCGATTAGGCATATATTTCACTAGGAAACAGTCTGTTTTCGACAGGGGACTTCCAGCACATCAGTATGTCTGCACTTCTTTTTGCTTTATAAATAACTGGGTAGGGGAACCAGGTGGACGGGGTCGAAATGAGGAACAAGATGGGTTATCCCTCCTAGAAAAAAAAAAAAAAGGGTGGGGGGGGATGGAAGAAAAGTTATACTTTTGCCTTCGCCCACCGCCTCCAATACTTTTGAGCACCAGTCTTAACATATCCTTGTATCGCTGCGACAAAATGCTGCTGTGCCTGACAGTGTCTGCTGACACAGCATTCCTGGCGCAGAGAGGACCAGGCAAAAATGCTTAGTTTAGTAGTCCCCCTTGTCTTGATGTCATCGACAATCGCTTTCACGAACCAGTGAAAAAAAAAAACAACACACAAAAACAGAAAGCACTGTACTCAGGGATTTCCCAATCGTTGCATGCCTCCAAGGTGTTTCAAGAGGAAACAGACAACACAGAAGAACTTAAGCAGATCGCACTTATTATTGTAAAGCACAGAACGAGACAGAAAATAAATATCTCACATCACCACACAATCTTACTCCTTACGCGTTCTTACCCGGGATTATAACATTTAGACTTTTGAAAAAATACCACCCCTTCCTTTAGTGAATTACTAAGAAATTTTACACTCAGAATTCGAGGTGTTTTAGACAGAAAAGTATGGGGATAGTTTAAAAGGTTTTCCATCAGCATTAAAATCCACGAAAGATTCTCCCAAGTCTTTCCTCGTCGCCTCTCTCCCTGTAGTTCACCAGGGACCGACACGTCAACGACCCCAACCTGGTCTGGCTCACGACTAGACAAACGTAGCCCGGACCTTCCCTTGTATGTTCTTCCAGCCGGTGCAGCCTCAAACGCCTACGGCAGGGAGCTCCTCCAGCTTCTTCACTCCCGATAGGAAGATGCCACTGTACGTTCTTCACAACCGGTTGCAGCTCAAACGCCTACGCGGGCAAGGGAGCTCCTCCAGCTTTCTTCACTCCCGTTCAGCGGAGGGAGCCATGCCCACCTTACAAAACAAAGTCTGAGATCACCACAATTACCATCCCAGTTCCTGAAACACTTCATTAATATCAACTATCAGCTTCGTCTCCACCTGAAAAACTAACCACATTCCCTTCTCTCTCCACCCCGGCGGCGGCAAGGGGGCAATTGCTGAGATAATTAGACATTAATATTATTTCCAATTCATTCAACAAACAAGACAACAGTTTAAATATATATAAACAACAGCTGTCGCCTCACACGGCCTCGAAACCATTCACGAATCTATTAAAACCAAATGGAAAGAATAATTTTAATAACTGGTCAAACATATTTCATCGTGACTTGCTATTCTTAAACCATAAATACAAAAAACAAGCTGTAAAGAAAATTAAAATATTATAACTTTAACCCAAACACTAAGTCTTCATTTACCGCGGCCTCTCTCTCCCAGGTCTTACTTGACGTCTCACGCTCTCTCTCTCGGTCTGTCACAGCAGAATGCTAAACATCGACCGGCCACCCACCACATACAGACTTCAAGCTCACCGTTATAAAACTGCACGAGACCAAGCATCTCCCCTCCATAAAACTGTGACGGGCTAGACAAATGTCTGCATCAGCGTATCAATACTTTTTAACACCCGATTTGGGTGCCCTTATACACTGCAATTTAAAATAAATGCACCTCTATTTCTATAATAAACACAATTAAATAAAAACCTAAAAATACTAAACTTTTTCTTTACAAGTACCCCCCCCCCCCCCTTACAAAAAAGATCGCACAAAGCGACTAGTAACCATAAGGATAAAACCAGAGGTTACACATCTCAAATGACAATATCACAAGACAAAAATTCTATCTTTAATTCGCTACTTCGTAATTTATCATAGAAACATGATTATTCAAAAATCACCTTCAAATTCTATTCATGCATCATCATCAATACAAAACAAAAATCAGCAGAAATTGACATTTGAGCGTATTCCAAGAAAAAACCTTTGACGTGATCCGAACACGCAAACAGTAATCATCATGTAAAACAGTTACTTAATAGCTACAAAAAGGTCATATGTCAAACACTGATCACACAAAAAAAACCAAAAACACCAGCATTTCATTTTATCTCATGGCTGAGAAATCTGCAAAAAAACAGATTTGCAGACCAGAGGATGGGAAGTAACAGTGAACTTGTACTCTGCAATGCAGGGACCACTCCATCATCCTTGCATTTCTGAATAACACAAGATTGAGAGGTAAGTCAAAGGGCGATGGATCTGTTGGGAGAACAAATGTCCTTCCCAGAGATATCTACCTAGCCTTCTCGTAATCCCCATACACTAGCCAGCATTCTCTATCGATAGTACTGTATCGAGTTTCTGGGCAGAGTTTTCGACTCACCGAAGCGACTGGATGAAGAACTTCATCATTGCTCTGAAAACAAAGCACCACGAATCCCGATGGAAACTGGCATCGACCGAAACCACCAATGGCTTCCCCAAAATCTGGGCAACAGCAAAATCGGACTTGAAGACAACCTCTTCTCATCTCCTCCAAAAGCAGATGAGAAAGCAGACGACCACTCCAACTTTCTTTGTAGCACTTTCCTGCAACAAAATCGCTGATGGAGCATAAGCGACGCAAAGTTGCTGGATAAAACACGTCTGTAGTATCCCAACCCAACCCAGTACGCACGCAATTGCCTCTTTGTAGTTGGAGGAAAGTAACATGAAGAATCTTCTCACCTTTTCCTTGTCTGGCAGCAAGGATACCATGACCAACTGTGTCCAACCTCGGTGTGTAATGTCAGTGGAGGAAAGGGACTAGCGCAAGCCCAAACCACACTCACAGCTTGTCTTACAATCTCATATATATCATGCATTCGTCACATCAAACAACTAGTAAATTCTAAAACTTTACTATTCATGAACAATAGAAAGAACATCAATGCATTATATGAATCAAACTCAGAAAATAAAACATTCTCTTCTCCTTGAACTTCACAAAATCAATTTATCTAAAAACCTCATTAACTAAACCGGGTATAAACAGATTTTCTACTTTACCTGGCCAGGTGATTCTTAATATTACGAATCACTGTCTTTTTCTTTTCTTTTTCGTTTTCTTTTCAATGTCACTTTCACAACACGACACAACTGCCGGCACTGGTGTTGGTTGATGGCGCCTGGTCAGGTGAGATGTTGGCGTTGGTCTGTGGTTCTGCTTGGCGAAGTGACGCTGCCAGGTATGAGGTCGAACCCCCGGTTAGGGTAGAACAGTGACTATCAACATCGATCTGTTCTCCTTTTTTTCTTCCTGCATTAACGCATTGCACTCTCTCTCTCTCTCTTCTAGTCTGCTCTTATCAAATGGACATGGTTGCTTTTCTTTTCTTTTTTTTTTCTTTTCTTTCTTTTCTTCTTCATGAATTAGCAACTATCTCTCTCTCTCCACATCTCTCCTCAGTCCTTCCTCTGCAGACTATCTCATGCTAATCTCTCAACTTGGTTCTTTCTCTCCTCCCTCATCTCTCTGCTTTTCTCTCAAGCAGACCTAGAACTCTCCCTCTCTCTGTCTCTGTTCGTTCTTCTCCTCGTTCTCCCCTCTCTTCATCTCTCTGCCTTTTCCCTCGTGCAGAGACTACACCTAAAACCTCCTCATCTCTCTGTCTCTGTTCGTTCTCATCTCCCTGCCTTCCTGTAGGCGAGAGCCTACTCTCCCGAACTTCCCTCTCTCTCTGTCTGTTCGTCTTTCCTCTCGTTCTCCCTGTCTCTCCCTCACACATTCCTTTATGCTCTAACCCCATGTCCAAGGGCCAGTACCATTTGGTCAGTATTTTTACCGCCCTGACACCCCGAAGTTGTCTCCCTCTAATTCCATTGGATATTCACATCACGACAGTCCCGTCTACACGCCTTACTCTCTGTGGTGGTCAATTGGTCATTTAATTGATTAGCTAGATTTCACCCCCACCACACACTACCTTCCCCTCTCTTCGTTCCGGCGACGTCGTAAATTGGCTAGATGAGTCTGGGTAGGCGCCAAGACACGGGCTGGAAGACTACTCGAGACATTCTGCCAGACAGCTTAGTCCGTACGGCAGACAGTGCGTCTCACGAGAGCTAAAAATAGCCATTGATTGGCTGAGGCGACAGGTGAATGAGTCGGTCAGCTATTTAGTCCGTCTGGAAGGGTCGGACTGTCTCTGTGAAGGATGAGGATTAGCCTCCCCCTCTGCTCAAATTGGCTGAATCCGAACCATGGGGCGTCCGCCTGACGCCCCGAATATTTGCGTTAGGGCTTAAGTCCAACTGGGCTGGTGGCGATTGACCACGAATTTGGTTGAGTTGAATTTTGACCGTGACAATTTCCCCCTTGCAAAAGACTATGCTCCGCATTGTCTCAAAACAACGGTACAAAAAAAGACAACAACCGAATTTGCTGACACACAACTACACGTGCAAAGTTTTTTTAAAATACTTTACAACCAACGGTTTATAAATTATAAAATATACCATTAGTGAATACCACTCCAATGAGTTATCATTGACGTGCGCGCTTGCGTTATTTCAATATTTTAAACGCCTCTGTGCGCACTTATGCAATTTCCCCTACCTGCGGATTTGCCAATTTTTTCACAATTCTTAGAAAGACAATTAAAATGATCACGATCCCATGGGGCCCCCCCTTCAGGGGGAACCCCCCCCCCTT
>CM031604.1:81009408-81016908 GCA_018398815.1 Conus ventricosus
CAAGATGTTATGCGTGCGTTCACACACGGAGCCTCGGTTTATAGTCTCATTCGAAGGACTGTATGGGAAATGGAGTCAGAACCAATGTTAACTCCGAGGGAAAAATCCCCCTGTACCGAAACGCCCCGGCGGAGGTTCGAACCCGCAACCCCAGGATCACCAAGATTACGAGTCCGGCGCTCTACCAACTGAGCTATTCCGGCTCCCAGCTATTCCGGCTCCCGGAAATGGTGTTATTCTTTTAAGAACATTTTCCAGCAAGAAGATGCTTGTCTTTAATTACAAATAAATGGTACAGATATAACCTTATAAGATTTCGGCTAAGGGTGATTGGGCTTGATAGCTGCAAGCTGTGGTTTCTTGATGAAAAACAGGCTGATGGTAAATGTCCGTCGTGTGAAAAAAACACACACCGAAAATGAAGTTCATTACTGCACAGCTTACAAAGATATCCGAAAACAGTGTACTGTACTTGACTGTCCTTCTCATATTTCTTACCAGAATCGTATTGCAAATATTTCGTCGAGCAACAATGAAAACATGATAACAGATCTGGGAAAAGTCATACCACAAGCTATGAACATTAGGGAAAAAAGACAACTGAAAGAAACAACTAGTGATATGTATAATCATTTAAATGTTTGTCAAACTGAACTGCTGCCGTATGCATAAGTGTGTTAATAAGGAGGAGGGAGGGATTAGAGATGGGGTGGGGTTGGGGGAAGGGGGAGGGAAGGAGGAAGTTGTTGGAATGTGTTGTGGGCGAACGGTGGCGGGTGGTAAGAAGGGAGGGGTGTGGTGAGCGATTGATTTTACTGGGTTATGTTCAAACCTGCCCCCTTATCTAAAGGGCTTAATTACTGAATGGAGAATAAAACACTTCTCTCTCTCTCTATCTCTTTCTCTCTTTTCTCTCTCTCTCTCTCTCTCTCTCTCTCTCTCTCTCTCTCTCTCTCTCTCTCTCTCTCTCTTTCTCTCTCTCTCTCTCCGATTCGAGCGTGTGTGTGTGTGTGTGTGTGTGTGTGTGTGGTGAGAATTGGCCTGACATTTACTTAGTCGAATGCAGTCCCGTGGCCCCTCCACTATTCTTTTCTCTCTCTCTCTCTCTCTCTCTCTCTCTCTCTCTCTCTCTCTCTCTCTCTCTCTCTCTCTCTCTCTCTCTCTCTCTCTCGCATGTCCCCGTGTAAGACATATTTTTATTTTTAGTGTGACAGATAACTCGAACGTTAAGCATTGCTTGTAATAAGGAAAAAAATGTTTTAATTATACTCAGGGGCATAAAAAACGCGAAAAATAGAGACAGTGCACGATTGTTCACATTGTGAACAGGACGTAAGCAATGTCCCTTGGCACGTGCAACAATAGCAGTACGTGGTGTTTTGGCCGGTTGTAACCTCGTAACAGTGGGTGAATGTTGCCGGGTCAGCGTTTTTGGCATGAGGAGTGCATTTGCCATGTGGACTACCTACGCCACGTACATCAATGTGAATTGCAACTCAATGTGGCCCCCATTGTGGGGCTATAAATTTCCAAACCCAAAAAATTCAAATTATCCCTTCCAGCGGCGCCAACATAATGCCAAGACTTTCTCGTCAAGATCGTTGCATAGCAATGGGGCAACTGCAGGCCGTGGTTCCAATGAGGCAGGTCGCTATCGCATTCGGAGTCCACATTTCCACCGTCTATCGCCTTCTGGGCCGCTTTCAAGCCAGAAACACCACTGATGACAGACCGATGAGCGGCAGACCGAGGGTCATCACAGCAGCCCAAGACCGCCATCTTCTGCGTCAGCATCGACGGGAGCCTTACCAAACCGCTGCCAACACAGCCAGGAACACCGTCGGCAACCATGGCAGGCCAATCAGCAGCAGGACCGTGCGTCGCCGACTGAACACAGTTGGTCTCCAATGCAGGCGTCCAGCCCGGCGACCTATCCTGACACTCCAGCATCGCCAGAACAGTCTGCAGTGGGCACAGATCCACGTGCATTGGCGCCATCGGGACTGGGGCCGAGTCCTCTTCAGTGATGAAAGCCGGTTCTGCGTCGACCCAGGCGATGGCCGCATCCGGATCTGGAGAAGAGCGGGGAACCCTTCACGGATGCCAACATCACCGAAAGGGACCCATGGGGTGGTGAAAGCATCATGATCTGGGGGGCTATCGGCATGAATCGCCGTATTGGGCCAGTCATCTTCCAGAATGTGGGTACAGGACGTGGTAACAGGGTCACTGCTGTTCATTACATCGACCAAGTTCTGAGGCCCCACATCCTGCCACATTTCCAGCGGCATCCACAGAACCTGTTTCAGCAGGACAACGCAAGGCTGCACACTGCCCGTGCTGCGCAGAACTTCCTGAGGCAGAACAACATCAATCTGCTGCCTCACCCAGCCCGTTCTCCCGACCTTAACCCAATAGAGCATTTCTGGGATGCCCTTCGGAGGCACTTGAACCAGCTCAACCCCAGACCCCAGACAGCAGCTTAGCTTGCTGTCGCTGTGGGCCAGGTGTGGTGGCAAGTCCCCCAGAGGCAGACCAACACTCTGGTGCGCTCGATGTACCGCAGGTGCACAGCTGTGATCAATGCTCGAGGTGGTCACACCAGATACTGACATTCTGCTGTTAACACAGGGTCAAGGTCAAGTTCATGTGACCTTATTTTCTACCAGAATGAACTTTGAAAGGACACTTTTGCGTGTGTTCGATTGCTTTTTCTCACTTTCTATTACCAGTTCAAAGGAATCGTTGGCCAAATTACATCAAAATTTCTATACAGTTTGTTTTCGCGTTTTTTATGCCTCTGAGTATATATTAAGGAAATTTGAACGTGGCCTCTAAGTCGTCTGTGATATCGATTTTTCCGCTAAATCGGTCACTGAGTTGGATCTTGTTTTGCGTCATAGGTGACCAAAAACACTGGCCTTTCCATCACGTCTACTGCACTTTTATATATATATATATATATATATATATATATATATATATATTTTATATATATATATATATATATATATATATATTTTATATATATATATATATTGTGACGTTTTCAAGCTCCGCGGTTGCTATTGAATTATTGTATTATTATTAGAGCCCGTGCCCTCTTGCGTCATTGATGAGATCAGAGCCTGGAGAATTTAGACCACTGCACAGCATTGTGCTGCGTTGCGACTCCCTTCTGGATGTCACGTTTTGCGGATATTTTCTTACCAACACAGCAGTTCTTCGTATCTCCGGGCCTGGCTGACGTCAAGATGTAATAATTATGAAAGGACCACGATGATGCCGCCGCCGCCGTCTATACCAGTAGGCCCGTTTCCTGGCTATTTTCGCTCAGCTGACACCATTCTTGCACAAGTATTCAGTATTCTCACCAAAGTGACTCTGCAGTTGTGCAGTATCTCCTCGGGGAGGGGGGGGGGGGGTGACCGCTCCCTGTGAACGTCCAGTTCGGATAGGACGCTCAGGGTGTGGCTGTGGGTCTGAACGAGCAGTGTAAGAGATGCCTATCGCGACCCGCTGAGGGCTGGCTTTAAATGAGACAGCAAAACCAAAAACAACAACAACAACAACTACTGCGTGATTGTACGGGTTGATTTGTTTTTGATCTTTTACTCATAATTCCATGGTCACGATCGGCGTCTCTGTTTACACAATCCGGGCTGATGTGCCCAGTAGGTCTGTTGCCTTTGCACAGGCTGCACGCCATGAATGAATGCGCCAAGGCCTTGCGTAACGACTCGAGTATTTATAAACAGGCACAGTTAGAGCGTTTTGATCATTTTCATTGCATCTGAAAGTTGATTTGACCTTCTTTTCTGTCGTGTGGCCATCAGGTTACATGTCAGGTAGTCCCAGGCAGCCAGAATAAAAGGAACTGAAGGGGACTATTTGGGGGGACTTCTGCTGGCCTGGAGATAGGGTCACGGGTGAAGTGAGAGGGCCTGAAAGAAGACGTCAGCTAAGGGGAAGGTCATGGATTTGAAGACTGTGAATGATGTCATCGGTGGAAATCCAAACAATCAAGTGAAACGATTGATGGTGGGGGGTGGGGGGGGGGGGGGGTGGGGGTTCTTTTGATCAATTATCAGTTTGATATCAAATGCTGTCCCAAACTTACACAAGGTCTCAAAATACTTACATGGATTACATAGTGATTTGGAGCAAAATCCTAATTGTGGCGTGTGACCCGCACAGCGTCATGCACTGCGCTTCGTGCGTGCTTCCGGTGGACATGCTGCGGACGTCAGCGTTGTATCCATGGAGATGAACCGTTTCTTCGAAAGGGGGATGACTTCCTCTAGATTGTTGCAGACGTATATATATATATATATATATATATATATATATATATATATATATATATATATATATATATATATAAGAAACTAATAAATTCCAAGGATAAGTACGGAGCACCATTCCAGCAACTTACAGAGCAGCTTGGTGTTGCAATGACTGCAAGAAATATTGAATTATAAACAAAGCTTGCTCTTATGTCTTAGATTGAAGAAATACGGGGAGATACGCATTCATATCTGCAGTGGTAGATGATGATTCTGCCTAACTAACAGTATGTGCTTGAGTGGGTGAATGGGGAAAAATAAAATAAATGCTTCTCAAAATGAGCCTTCAGCAAGCTTATATTCTCCAAGGGGGAGACATCCTCCAATAGGGAGGGAAACTCACTAACATATAACTCCTGGTCATATACCGATATTTCGAAACTTGGTTTTTTCTCCTCAGTGACCGCGGAAAGTGGTAATTTGACTCCTCTGCCTTTTCAGTTTTAAGAAAAATGCAATCCCAGAAAAGGCTGGTGTGCAATACCGTAGTATGTTTGTTGAGTTTTCACAAAACCAACCAAAGGTGCCATCTAAGAAGCTAAAGAAAAGCATGAAGAGCAAAACAAGATACATTTTCTTGTGAAAAGTAAAAAATATAAAAAGATATTTTTTACTTTTTTACTTTTCACAAGAAAATGTAGCTTTCCTTCCTCAGAGACACTTTATTAACTGAGCAAAACACAGATCACAATACCCAACCACAGCTACGGGATAAAGAAGGAACATCACTCACTTGAATTGGAGGGGGGAAAGAAAAAAAAAAAAAAGAGGTGGGGGTAGAAATACCAGTGCAGTGACACTTGACAACAATTCTCTCCCCGACACACACACACCCATACTATCCCACATATAGGGCTGCATGCATAGCACACCTCCTACATGAACTTGCACGCGCGCACCTGTGCGCGCGCACGTACATACACACACATTCGCGCGCGCACACACACTTACACCCACCCACACCCACACACACACACACACACACACACACACTAGTGTCACTTACGGGACAAGGCGAATTGGAGAGACAAGGGTGGAATCGAGATTCAATTTGAAAAATATGAAAGCCAAGGTTATCAACACCAGACAGAGGTTTTGAGGTGAAGGTGAGGGTGGAGGAGGGGGGGGGAAGGGGGAAGGGGAAAGAGGCAGTTGGAGAGGATGGGGGAAGTGAGGGGAAAGGGTTAGGGATAGAGGATATTGTGGAGGGGTGAAGACGGTGGACTCTCACATTCACGACATTCATACTCAAACTCGCAAGTCTCTCTCTCACAGAGACCCTCATTCAGCTGTCCCCTGCTGCCCAGGAGACGTCATTCAAGTAACCAAGGGTAGGGGAAACCTGGGGAGGGGGGGGGAGGGGGAACAGGTGAAAGGGGCACAGTGATGGAAGAGGGTGGAGGGGAAAAGGAGGGGCCAAAAAGGAAGGGAAAGGGGGAAAGTGTAGTAGGCGGGATGGAGAAAGTGTCCTGCATTTCATGAGATTCTATCTCAGCTGTACTCTGTCGTGAAAAAAGTGGGAATGAGGGAGAACAAAATGCACATGGGGAGTGAGGGAGCCTGAGAGGTTGTAAGATGAATTGGTGAAGACGGTGGACTCTAACTTCCTCTACAGCTTAGTTCAGTACTTCCTATAAAAAATAAAAAAAAACCAGATCACATGCATACACACTCTACCGGGAGACTGGGATGACACTGCTTGCCACACTGTATGCTCTGTCCCTTGTGTTAAGACCATTTGGTGTCAGTGTGCATAGTTTGTCTATCCAAAATTGTTCCCTCTTAAGTCTCTTGCAGAGGAGATCAGACTTTACTTTCTCAATACCGAGACACCGGAGGTCATCCAGTGTGTGGCCTGGTAAGTTAAAATGTTTTGTTACAAGGGTTCCTTATATATATATATTATATATATATATATATATATATATATATTATATATATATATATATATATATATATATATATATATCTGCTTGTCGCACGAACATGACCCGAACATGACGTGAACAACTCCGGAACCGTCTGTTTTCCCAGGGAGGAAGGGACGGAGGGTAGGGAGGGGTGACGGGGAGGGGGCAGGGGGGGGGGGAGGGAAGGAGAGCCTGCTGGCTAGGCTGTGAAGTGCCGAGTTCGCTGTCAGGTATTCTGAATCTGGCATAGCACACCAAGATCATCTTTTTCTGCCCGGATCTCAAAATCGTGTCGTTCTGTTGGACCCCGTATGGTGTTAGACAGGTCTCCCCGGCCCCCAACCCCCACCCCCACCCCCCCCGTCCACCCACACACACACACACTCTCTTGGGATGGCTATTCACCGTCTACCTCTTCACCTGAGGTGGATGTGGGCTTCAAACTGGAGTGTAAACTACATTGCTGCTTCCAAAAGCTTTCTGATTCCCAATCATCACCATTTTACTTCATTGGTTGTCTCGGTGAGTCATGCGTCGTACGCGGACGTGCTTGCCTGTGTGTGTGTGTGTGTGTGTGTGTGTGTGTGTGTGTGTGTGGGTGTGTTTACGTACACGCGCTTTTGTGACCATTTCAAATGCACGCGCATAGACCCTTGTTTAGATTAACATATTGCAAATATTCTTTTCACGATGTTCTGAGAGGAAGCGAAGACCAGAGCCCTGTTGTGTGCACACTTGGGTCTGAAGGCGATAGTAGCTAGTTTCCTCAAGGAAATGACTATTAACCTCGAGGAAAATGGCGAAAAGACGGACAACAGTCTTTATGCCATAGGAACACAACTATTGTTATAGTAAATCACAGGTTACAACTGTTTTTCTTGTCTTTTCGAGGTTAATAAATATGTATTTTCTGTTTTCTCTGAGGGTGAAACATGTGTCCCCTTTTTCCCCCCTGGGATAATAATCGTTATTCTTGCTTTCCTGAACAAAACGGGTATTCATCGCGGGGAAAATGTTGTAGCTGTTGTCATGAGCAAAACATGGATTATCGGCTGCAGACGTTGGGTCGGCAGAAATGGAAAAGTCGGTAGATACGATCCCGAAGGTCACAGCTGGTTTCCTGTTGTCTTTGTTTTATCCAAGGATAACAACTGTTTTACTACATGTGAATAGGGAAAACAGTCGCCGTGAAACTTGGGGATAAGGCCGTTGATAACTGTTTTCTCTTTGAAAAGAGCGAAGAC
>CM031604.1:81021908-81024408 GCA_018398815.1 Conus ventricosus
TGTGTGTGTGTGTGTACGTGTGCGTGTGTGTGTGTGTGTGTGTGTGTGCGCTCTCTCTCTCTCTCTCTCTCTCTCTCTCTCTCTTTCTCTCTCTCTCTCTCTCGCGGAACAGTGTGCACCTACTGTAAAAAAAAAAAAAAAAAGCGGGCAGGTGAACGGATGGAGAGAAGGGTGTCACTCTTGACTAACAAGGCTTCAACGTTTCTGGTTCTCTTTAAACGATTTTGTGCTCCGAAGTTGTCGATGATGTTGAGGATTTTTCCTCAAAGGCATATGGGAGATGGAAAATTTGTTTTCTCCGTAGCTTTTGGGGATGTTTTAAATTTCATGACAATTCTTGTGAATGTTTATAATCTGGCACCAGGTGTGATGAATGGCTGAGAGTTCCATATCATCATCAGTACCGTTACTGCTAGGTACATATATCAAATTTGCCAACACTCAAATGTACTGACTCTAAGGTTGTAGCCTAGAACTGGGAATGATGAAGGAGAAGGAGAGAGAGAGAGAGAGAGAGAGAGAGAGAGGGGGGAGAGACAGACAGACAGACAGAGCGCAAGAGATTCACATGAACAGAGATTCAGACCAAAAGTGAACTAAATGAAAGTACATAGCATGATGTGAGATGAGAACGTTCTTCAGACTCATTCACGAACATACCAGACAAGGGATAGGACAAAGCAGAACATAAATCAGCGTGTCAGTAAACGGGCAAATGGAATCCACACAAGTATTCATTTTCGTTTTACATTTAAAAGAACTACAAAACAATTCTAATCATTCATGAATAACTCTCCTACCTAGCTTGATGTACTTTAGTGATATACAAAAGCACAGAAGCGCACATGCCTTGAGATAAGTACGCATATGGTTTCATGCTTGATAAAGGTTTTATCAGTAGGCCTATGGTTGTATGCTTTAGAAAGGTTTTATGAATGAACCGAAACTTTACAATATACGAATTGAGTGTCAGTGGGTTTTTTTTTTTTTAAATTACTATTTAAAGCCTTGATAAAATGATCACTATTGCCCGACCTGAAGGCACGGAAGCCTAGTGACGCCTTGACTGGACCCTGCCAGTGCATGAGATCAACAAAAGGAAGAAAGGAGGAGAAATAAATGAAGAACAATTGGCAGAGGGCGCGGAGAAAAACAAGGGCAGGTGAGGAAAACTCTTCCGTTATATTTAAATGACTTAGCGAAATCCCGAGGCAGTAATGTTACCAATAGAGTATAGAAAGCTGGATGAGTAAAAACAACAACTTCGAATTATGGCTTTGGGTCCGATAGTCCGACGCTTCACGATTCCGACGTTTCGATAGTTCGACAAATCACGATTCCGACGTTTCGACAATCCGACAATTCTGCCGGACCAACGAAACTTGTTTTGTAATGTTTTATTTTGTGCCAATAGTTCGACACATCACGATTTCGACGTTTCGATAATGACACATTCGGGTATCATTGCTTTTTGCGACAGAGGAAGTGGGTTTAAATGTTGACAATACGAGAGAGAGAGAGAGAGAGAGAGAGAGAGAGAGAGAGAGAGAGAGAGAGAGAGAGAGAGATTTTACTTTCAATATGTCAGACTAACGGGAATCATAAAACTGGGTTGTGTGACGGATTATCGAAACGAGTTGGAATTGTCGGAATCATGGGATGTCGGACTATCGCTGCTTTTTCTTACAGTGTCGGATTATCGAAACATCTGAACGTGGGGTGTCGGACTACCGATGTGTCGGACTATCGAAACGTCGGACTACCGGGCCCAGCCCCGAATTATGTCACGGCAAGAGATGTTGAGTGTATTATCATGTCTTATAGAATATAGTATGAATGGACTGGATATGAAACGTAAGTGTAGATTTTGAAAAAAGAAAGATTGTGAAATATGGCCAAATTTGGCCAAATGTAGAAGTATAATCGTATGTGAATAGTGCTTAAATTCTTAACTGTTCCTTATTGTTGACTCGATTGGACGCAGAGGCACATAATGAGTGAGAAGCTCACTTGTTTCTAGGATGAGCGTGTTCCCGATCTTTATGGCAGACCAGGAAATGATTACCAGATGGTATAATGGTCTCTTGACTTGGGTCAAGAATTGATTTTTCTTCTCTTCTTCTTCCTAAAATACTGATTCACTCAAAAACGAGTAGGTCACCAGCGCAGCACTCCACCTGAACAGACCCCAACAAGAACCACAGACCACACGTGCAGCGAGTGAGATTAAATCACACATGCAGAAACGGAATCAGGTCCCGCACGCTATAAAAGAACGACAGCGTGCCCCAAAAGGATATCCTGAGGAGAGCAAGAGGCAAGAGGCTCGAAACAAGCTTGTTGATTTTAGCACTTCATTTTAGAAATATTTTAACTAATATATATATATATATATATATATATATATATATATATATATATATACATATATATATATATAAAACAAGTTAAAAGAGGAGTCTTAAAACTATCTACAAATTTGTTTCAAGCGTGTTGCGCT
>CM031604.1:81029408-81031950 GCA_018398815.1 Conus ventricosus
TACCTGAAAGGAAGTGAACAGATAAGCTAGCCACCAGAAACCTCTTCTCAGTTTGAAAATAAAAGAGGGAAACCAAGTGAGAAGGTGAGCCACCATTTTACTTTTATCTAGCATAGATTGTAGAGAAACCATGTGTGAGGGGAGGGGGTGGGAAAGGGAGGGGGTCGTAGGCAAACAAGACATGTCTTGTATAACACAAAGTGGTCACATGGAAGAACGCCCAACAACAACAACAACCAACATCCCGCCAAAATGACTCATCTGCATTGCCAGCTAGGTCTTTCTGGGTTATTTTGGGTCTGATCAACACGGTTACGTAGGCTGTGTAAAAGATATTTCCAACAATATAGTAGAGACTATCACTTGCAAAACAAGCTTAAAAACATAGAGAAAGAAAGGGGGGAAAAGGAAGAGGAGAAGAAGAAGAACAAAGAAGAAGAAGATGAGAAAGATAAAAACATGTTGCACGCGTGCACACACGCACACACACACACACACACACACACACACACACACACACACACACACACACATACACACACTGTACCAATAGCAAACCAATGTAGCATTTGCACCAGGTCAGCTGTCCACTTACACAGCTGGCTAGTTGTGGTGAAGCCAGGCAATGAGAACTTGGTCAGGTCATGCCCTGGCAGCCCTGTCCCCCTTAACGCCCACCGGCCTCCCAACCATTATCATGTAAACAGACCACAAACGCTGCACTGCCCATCTCAACACCTAGGGTTCAAGGCCGAGAGAGGGCTACTCTGTACCATACTGCGGTCACAGATACTCTTTTATCAGCTGTCAGACTGATGCCATGGTCTTTTTTTGTCCACCCCACTACCACCCTCACCCCTCCACACTTTCTCCCTGCTTTCCAGGTTCAGAAGAACAGAGGAAGTAAACGTGATGAGAATGGAGTTTTGTCGTGGTAAGCGTGAGCATGACTGCTCATTTAGGCACATGTGTGTGCTTACAGGTGACTAAGCCCTGTGCCATTAATCAGGCAACAGGTCAGCTAAAACTGAAACTAGCCAGTCCTGCTGAAACAGAAATATATTTAAGTCAAGGAACCATTTCAGTGATAAATACTTCCAGAAGTTAATTGTGCGTTCACAGGTCTGCCTCTGAATGAAATTTATTGGAGTTTCCTCACCCCGTGTAATTTTTGAGGAGCTGTCATTACTCATTTGTCGTTTTCTTTTAATAGGAGATTCCGACGAGTTAAGGACCTCATCGACTGACTGACTCCGCACATCATACTTTGCCTTGTTTCTGTATCCATGCCCTCTCAGTAGTACTGCTCTCTTGCCACTTGTTCCAGCTCCCTTTCCCCCTTTATCATAACCACAACCAAGGTAAGCCAGTTGTGGCAGCAGAATGGGGAACTCGCTCAAGGCAATCAGTATCAAGTCTTCATGAGGCTTCTCACCAATGGAGACATTGCACTGCTACAGAATCACATCAGGGGTGTTCAGGGTGCCTAATCTTAGCAGACATGTGTAGGACATCCCCTACCCCCCCATAGGCGCAAGTCATTGCTTGGTTGTGGATTCAACAAGACTGACCATTTCCTGGCCTCCTAGAGTCCGTTCAACGACAGTTCCTGGGAAGCTGCTGACACCAAACTGACCACAGGCATGAACTTGGGCAGAAAGCCAAAACAGAGGCCTTCACGAGAGCAGGTTAGGAAGTGTCACAGAACATGGGAGTTTTTTTTTCTCGGTATGATGACCAGTGAGAATGAGGATGGTGGACATAATGCTGTAGAATCCCATTCTGGTCTAAGACTACATGACAAGGCTGTACACAACACTTCATTCCAAAGTACGTCCCAGTTCAACAAGGACTGAAAGAAACGGAATGCTGCAGTGTTTGTCAGTCATGCTGAACACCGTTCAGGTAAAAGCATCCAACAGGTGAACTGAATCCGACTGTGTGGCTGGAGCCTTTGCATTAGAGAACAGCATTTTACCAATTCTAACTCACTTGCTCTACCACCGAGTTTTTGGGCGAAAGTGGCCTAAAAGCCGCCTTTTCCTGTGGCGGAAGAGAGAGAGAGAGGAAGGGAAGGGAAGGGAAGGAGGACAGACAGACACACACACACACACACACACACACACACACACTCTTTCTCTTTCTCTCTCTCTCTCAATTAAATGACATAAAATCCGCACACTTCTTCTGTCTAATTTTTACCTACAAACTTTGTACACAGACAGGCAGACACGGGGCTGAAACCTGATCACTTAATTTACGGCTCGCGGCAGTTTGCAACCAGAGCGCCTAGCCTGCGCTGTGTAAACGAAGCACACTCGGCTGGGTTGCACCACATTACGTCAGAAAATGATTTGGAAAATTCTAGATTGCCACGTCGACACACCGCATCGAGGCTGTCACGCGACACGACCGGGTTTGCCATTGCTTCACGGACTCTCGGGAAAGAAGGTTGTGTTTTTGACTGCGCTTGGTGTGACCACTGTGTTTTAATTGTGTTATTTTAAAATGGCTAAACGTTCTGAACAGGTTTTGAATTGGG
>CM031604.1:81032050-81037050 GCA_018398815.1 Conus ventricosus
ATCTCAAACCCGATGGTGCCCTCCTTCACAACCTTTCTTCTGTCCTGTGTGAGCGAGCCTAAACAGTTTTCTAAGCGAGTAATCGCCCTTTTGCTCTGCTCGTAAGTGAGTGGGGTTGGGCTCACGGTCACGCTCCATTGCGTTCTGAAGTGTGTGACCGCTCGGGGCCTTTCTCTCCCGTGATTTCTTTTCTCGGATTCAACACAGAAATCACGGTCTGGGTCTCCGTACCCACGTGCTCCTGGAATGTTTCCAAGTACCAGATCATACGGCGGCTTTGGAACAGTCAAAGCCTGCACAACTCCACTATAGAATGGTGTATCAATGAACACCAGGGCCGTTTTGAATTCTGTTACTGTCCCATCTATTTGTCTACACCTCTGTGTTTTTCCTGTGAATTGTCCCTTCTTAATCAGGGATTCCTTCACCATTATACCTGTGCACCCAGAGTCTCTAATGACATTAACCACATTTTCCCCCACTCTGCTTTGTGCACATCCATGTTATCGCCTGAATCTGTGAACACACAGCACAATCCAGACAAAATAACACTGTCATCTTTTCCATCTCTTTCTACTTGTCTCTCACTTGGCCTGACCCTCATTGCTGCTGCCTTCTGTGACTTAAATATACAATCCCTAGCCAAGCGCCCTGTCTTATTGCACAGAAAACAGGTACGCTCATTCCTAGCCACGTGGCTATTGGTTTTCACACTTGTTTGCTCACGTGACGCCGTGGGCCTACGGGTGTGTATACTGCTGACTCATTATGTGAGTCATGTGCTGGCCTGCCATCCTCTGAATATGCTTCCGGGCTTTCCTCTTGTTCAGGTAAATCACGTCTCGCTTCCGGGTAAGTCTCTCCTGTCTCAAGTACTTCAGCTATGTGGTTGCACCTTTTTCCTTGATGTGGATTGTGAGGCCCGTCCCACAACCATCAAGTATCTGTTCCTTCATCACCAAATGTCTTAAGGCCTTCAAAATCACAGTGCACTCCACTAAGTTCTACCCACTTGTTTAAAGTAATGATCTAGTCTAACTCCGAACTGTGTGTATGTCACTTGGAGCGCCGAGGTCGTAGTGTTACATCCCTTCCCCCTTTCGCCACTGGGCAGGTCCGAACTCTCTCCTAGGTGTCATCTGTCATCTGACCACTTCGGCCTCCTGCACACAGTTCGGCCATGTGCGATGGGTAAGGTACCCTGGTTAATTGGTCTATTACCTATTTGTATACTACGTACAACGCCCCTTTGCCTCCAAACGTCTAAAATGCCTTTTGTGAGAGGTTTCACGCTCCTTGACAGTGTGTGTGTGTGTGTGTGTGTGTGTGTGTGTGTGTGTGTGTGTGTGTGTGTGTGTGTGTACATGTGAGCAAGTTTATGTGTTCGTGAATGTGTGTGTGTCTGTCTGTCTACCTTTCTGTCTGTGTGTAGGTGTGTATGTGCCCTACAGTGTGTGTGTGTGTGTGTGTGTGTGTGTGTGAGAGAGAGAGAGAGAGAGAGAGAGAGAGAGAGAGAGAGAGAGAGAGAGAGAGAGAGATAGAGAGAGAGACTGTGTGCCTGTGTATGTGCATGTGCGCACACACTTTCTTATCTTTTTCTTGTTTCTTCTTCTTCATCTTCATCATTTTCTTCATCATTCCCTTTGTCGTTTTGTTCCCCCCCCCTTTTTTTTTTAGCTTGTTTTACAAGTAGCAGTTTCTGCTGTATTGCCGGAAATGTCCATGACACAGCCAAACTAACTGTGTTGATTAAACCTGAAATAAGCCAGAGAGATGAAGCGGGGCAACACAGGTGAGTCACCCGTGAGATTGTGGTTGTTGTGGCCATTTCCCCGTGACCACTCTCTGTTATACAAGACACGGCTTACCGCCTGCCTTGTCTTGTTTGTTGATGACCTCCCCTTGCCTTTCCTGACCCTCTCCCCGCACCTCGTGGTTCCTGGGAAGTCCACGCTGGAGTAAAGTACACTGGTGGTTCACTGTCTCGCATGTTTCCCCTCTCTGTTTTTCAACTGGGAAGAGGTTTCTGGTGGCTGGCTTTTTTTTTAAAGCTTCTTCATAGTACATTGACTACACTAGACCTCCCCCTCGATCTCCCAACTCCCCTCCTTCTTATGAATGTTATTTTGCTTTTTGAATTTTGGCTGTCATCCAGATCCGCTTGAAAGCGTACGAGTTCAGAGATATCATCAACGCATCTAACGAGTCTTACTGTTTAGGGATCTATGCTGTCTTTCTTGTAATAATTTGAAAACTTCAGAAATGTTAAATCTTGCAATGTCAAAGAGAG
Organism: Conus ventricosus; assembly: GCA_018398815.1. Taxonomy (NCBI): domain Eukaryota; kingdom Metazoa; phylum Mollusca; class Gastropoda; order Neogastropoda; family Conidae; genus Conus; species Conus ventricosus. The sequence continues at coordinate 81,034,341 of CM031604.1, forward strand.
TAGGAAAAAAGTCCATGATCTGAGAGTAAACACTCCCCCCCCCCCCCCCCCCCCCCCAATCTGTCCTTTGATCCAAATCCGTACCAACCTTTAATAGGTTCAGTCTTGGATCTCAATCCACTTTTACACACACACACACACACACACACAACACACACACACACACACACACACACACACACACGCACGCACGCACGCACGCACGCACGCACGCATGCACGCACAAATCACACTGGCATATATTGTATTCACAGTTTGTGCCAGTGTGTTTTCATTTTCAGAATGAACGGTGTTGGTTTCAAATCTGCCACGCTCTAACAGTGGTCGTAATCATGCTCCATAATCCTGTAACAGCTCTATGTAGTACACTGAAACTGAAATCAACCAGTCCTGCTTAGATGGAAATCTTCTTCGGAAGAGAAGCCTTCAGTTTCAAATGAAGAATCTGTTGATAACAAAGAATTTTCCAGTTTAATAAATTACTTTTACGTTTTTAAAAATACACCCAGAGGCAAATTTTAGGGATATATGTGTAGTCCTAAACGCATTTTGAGGGGAGGGGGGAGGGTGTTTCTGCCCCATGAAACTTCGAAGGATTATCATACTCAGTTGTCCTTTACTTCTAAAAGGTACACAATGCATTCGCAAACCACAAACTGGCATTTCATTCCAGTCGAGCAAGGACCTCTATCATTCCAGCCTCCCACCCCTCTCCTTTACCCCTATTTACAACCATAACCAGGTTTATCCTATTGCAGTATCAGTCAGGAACCCACAGGACGCGATTAATTATCAGATCATCATGAGATCATCCATTAATGTACTTTCTTTCTTTCTTTGATTTCCCGACCGTGCCTGATCCTCAGTCTAGAAAGCAAGGCGAAGTCAGCAGCACACTGCCGCGATCCTGCTGGTCCCCACAGCTTTTCCTGGACATCAGTCAGACTGGGCCACGTCTGACATCTCAAGGCTTCAAAGGAAGGGGTGGGCTGTAAGATGTGGATGGGAGTTTTGGAGCCTGTACCACAAGGGCACCGGTCAGTATGAGAGAGTTTGAGATGTGAGAAATCGGAAAGGAGCTGACAGTGTCCTGTCCGCAGTCTGAAGATGGTAACTTGAGCTCGTCTGTCGACTAGGCGGATGCTGTCCTCTTCAGTCCCAATGTCCAGGCACTGGCACCATGCTCCTCTGAAGTTGTTCCTCAGGATGGTTTTAGTTTCACTGTAGGGCATTGATCCATTAATATAAAAACTACAATGCTGCCAAATCAAACGGAGGGTTGTCAGAGGCACCTGTTCGTATCCAACATGTGCATGACATCACCTACACCTCATAAACGACAACTATTGTGTAGCTGTGGAGGCAGCGTGACTAGTGTTTCCATTCCAGAGAGCGCCATCATCCAGTGATAGTCCCTAGGAACTTGCCGACATCAGTTTGTGATCATGCATAGGGATTTGGAGAGGAAGTAAAAACAGAGGCTGCCAAGACTGCAGGCTATGAATATGAGACTTTTTTTTTAATAACGACTAGTGAGGATGTGGTTGGTGAGGATAATGCAATAGATTCCTTTCTGGTCTGAGACTTCATGGCAAGACTTGCAAATAATATTTCCTTTCAAAGCATTTCAAAACATTACCAGCCAGAATGCTGCAGTGTTTCTTTTAAAAATGGAGCAACATTCACAAGAAATCGTCCATCAGGTGGCTGAAATTCGACAGTGCAGTTCGAATATTTTCATTTCAGCCCAACTTTGGATTCTAGGCAGCTGAGGCTGGGGGAAAAAGTCATAATATAAAGACACACGTCTGATTAGACTTGAACCTGTGAACCCCCAAGCTTAACGCTTTATTCATGACATTTGAAAAATGGAACAGGTTCGTGCACGCATCATGTATTCGTAGCTATACACCTATTTTGCGCCGAATATGAGAAGATAAGTGGTTGCTCGTTCTTCGTTTTCATTGCCCTAAATGTTGCTTGTTTTTGCATGAGGAAGACCCAAGAGGTCGAAATGAATTGTATTTTGTCCTGTAATCTGTTTGTCTGTAGCATCTGGTGGAACAAATACTGTTTCTTCTTAAAACAAACCAGTCAGTCAGACTCGTTGACGTGAATTCAATCCATCCTCGAACACTTTCATCATTTTTAAGGTACGTGTCATATCTTTATCTTATAAGTGGTATCTATGAACCGTTTATGTATAATGTAAAACTCTGTATTTCTCACGCCAGACATCTACGTTTTATTTAACGATCTATCTATCTGTCTAATTCATCTTTCGATCCATCCATCTACATCAACACGTATATATGCATATGTATATGCCCGTGTGCGTGTGTGTGTGTGTGTGTGTGTGTGTGTGTGTGTGTGTGTGTGTGTGTGTGTGTGTGTGTGTGTTTCAAATTTAACGTCTATCCACTCTAGGTGATATTAGACGGAAAAGAACTACATCAATGAAAACAAACAGACAAGCTAAACCCTCATGATAAAGCTAGAAAGCTACAAATGGTTTTGACATGGAGAGTACAGTGAGAGGTAGGGGACGGATAAGGATGGTCCTTTCGCATTATTATGTAAATTTAGTAGTAGGTTAATGATTGACTCACTTAAAAGTAACCTCTTAAGTACGAGTAAATAACGTAAGAAACTATAAGTACTTACTTATTGGACTCTTTGATAAAGAACGAAAGAATTCATAGGTTAACGC
>CM031604.1:81042050-81057050 GCA_018398815.1 Conus ventricosus
CCAAGTGAACACTTTAATTGTGCATGTGGTGTGAATGATTGTCCGGCTGGACCCATTGCAGCCAAAGATTGGCGGTGAACTGATTGGTTTGTGTAAAACTCGTTCCCTCTGCATATATTGCCTTCAGTTCTATTCTCCCGGCCTGCGGTCGACACCAGCTAAATAACTCCATTGCTCCTTCTAATAGACATTTATATGCTACATGTACAAATATGCATGTGGACATGATTGACATTTTTGGGTCGTTTGTGACTCAAAATGGTGCCCCCCGTCAGGCCCTGTATAAAGATGCTACCCACCCCAGTACAAAAGGGACAGTCTGTCTGGCACTAGGCTTCAAGACAGTTCTCCCTCAGACCGGGCGTTCACAGTTGCACGACCCGGCTAGCAACACAGGCCCCTTCAATAAGCCACACCATGTCCCCACCAGTGATCGGCCCATGCCCCGTACTGTACAGAGGAACAGCTCTAGAAATGATGGCCCTGCCCTACAAACAGCTTCCGACAATATGTGAACTCCAGAAATTCAGGTGTTCCCCCATGTCCTCAACAAGTGACTCCCTCCATTAATGTCCCAAACCAATCGCAAACCAGTCATGAATCAGCCAGAGTTGACTCCCCAGGTTCCACCGCCAGATCGTATGGATAATCCCTGTGCTGAGGCTTATAGTCAGACACTGAACGGTGAAAATTCGCGTCCCCCACCAAGTATTCTCACCATCCCGACACATGTCCCGCCTCCATTCCTCTGCCCGAGTTACACGAATTCCCGACGCTCCTTACCCCAGATTTCCCGCCCCTTATCCGTTCTCTATGCAGATGGGTTCAAGGATCTGGCTTTGGCCAAACACAGCCCCATTTTCCCTTGGGTTCAACAACTCTACCTGTCAATCCTCTGACACGGGAGAGTCATGCCGACACCCGAAACTGGCCTTCATTTAACCCTCTGGGTTATTGTGCGCAGCAGTTAATGACACTGGCATCACAGTTAGTGACGCAACGTGACCAACAGAGGACTGCCGCCAACTGGTAGAATGGGTGATGATGTTTTGATATATTGTATAATGTTTTTGTCTTTCTATGGTATTTATTTGTGTGCGAAAGAAATTGTGTGTGTGTTGTGGTGTGTGTGTGTGGTGTGTGTGTGTGTGTGTGTGTGTGTGTTGTGTGTGTTGATTCAGTCGGTATATTTCTCCCCATTCATTCTAGTCAAAATGTTAGCACTTACTCGTCATATGATTGGATATGTGACTGTTGAATTATTGTAATAATCTTCCCTTTTTTGCGGCCGTATGATTACTCGGACTTGGGACATTTGAAATGTACTGTTGTTGAAGGACGTTGATTATTTGAACATTTACAATTCTCGCGTCTTCTTGAGGCATAGGTGTTTTGTGATTGTGCCCGTTCTTTAGTACTGAGTTACCTGTTTGAACTTATTGCTCTTTTTTTTTCCCCTAACTTCTTCTCTGTGTCATTACACGTTGCAGAGGTTGTGGATTTTTGTGTGTGTTTGCTTGTTTGTTTCTTTCTTTTTTTTTTTCACTTGTAATATTGTCTTTTCTAATTGCCTGATATCCTGCAAACTGATTTTGCTTTGCATTGTACACATATTGAAGGTAAAGTGTTGTTGTTTTTTTGTTTTTGTTTTTGTTTTTGTTTGTTTGTTTGTTGTTTTTTCCTTGTAAAATAATGGCAATTATCCCAAGACGAGAGTAGTAATGAATGGTTAAACTCAGGATTCAAAATTGGCTATCTAAATGCATGTCATGTGTTAAACAAATTATGTGATTTACCTTCTATTTTATCTAATGCTAACAATTGTTTTCATTGTTTTTGTTTCTCTGAATCTCGGTTATCAAATTTAGTCTCAGACGATTTAGTAAATGATTCCAGGTTACAATGTTATCAGGAGAGACTCTACATCTAAGCTAGAAACAGGTCTTCTGGGATATGTACATCACTCAATGAACTATAAACTGATCCATCATTTTGATAAACATAATATTGAATGCATCTGGATAGAGTTTCGTTAAAAGGGACTAAACCGATATTAGTAGGCTTTTTATATAAAACCCTGATGAACGCGTGGAATGGTATGATAGATTCGAAGCAATGATGGAAGATGTCTCAGATTATTCAACAGATGTTGTATTGCTTGGTGACTTTAACATTGATTACTTAAGCCTCATGATAAATGGAAACGAATTTTTGAATCATATAACTTAACACAACTGATAGACACGCCAACAAGAATAACGCTACAGTCTGAAACACTCATTGATCATATATATGTAAACAATCCAACAAATATTACAGAAACTTCCGTACCAGTTTATGGTCTCAGTGATCATTTTCCCGTATGCTTAACTTGGTCCAAAAAAGGCCGTAACAATTCCTAGATGTAGCCACAAATGCATTTCTTTCCGTAGTTATAAAACCTTTAATTCTGACGATTTTCTTCATGATTTATGTACAGCAGACTTTTACAGTGTTTTTTAGGAGACTGATCCAGACAAAGCTCTCGAAGCTTTGGTATAACATATTTGTCCCTATTTACGACAAACATGTCCCAACTAAGATCAAACGTGTCAAACCCAATGGAAACCACCGTGGTTAAATGATGAAATTAATGCTGCTATGAAAATTCGTGAAAACTTGTTACAGTCAACAGGAAAAGATGCAAAGTTTAAGAAACAGCGTAACAAAGTTACAGCTATGAAAAGGTCTTGCTCGTAAAAACATTTTAGCGACCTATTTCATCGAAAAAAGATTCAAAATCGATCTGGAAAGCCATTAATCATTATCTGGTAAATCGTCAAAACAAACAGCTCCATCATCTTAATTCTGTCTGCAGATAATCTCAATAAACACTTCTCTACCATAGTCGAAAAGACTATTAAAACTGATTGTACTAAATATAATGACCTGTTGTTATTAAGAGAATTTTGTGATACTAGACAAATAGGGTCCAGACTTGATTTTCAGTTTTATCAGTGTACACGAGGTGTGTAGAGAACTTAATTCATTGAAGGAATCTAAGAGCCGGGGATTAGATAATATAGACAGCAAAATTTTAAAAATTCCGCACCTATTATCTCTGATAGCCTTAATATATTTATAACCTTTGTATTCAGAAATGCTATTATCCACAATATTTTAAAGAAGCTAAAGTTTTGCATTTTTAAATCTGGTGACCCACAGGATCCTTCGAACTACAGACCGATTTCCATTCTGTCTAATTTGTCTAAACCTTTAGAAATGCACCTTAAGCAAAACCTTCAAAGGCATTTCGTTACACATACATTATTTCATTCAAATCAAAGCGGTTTTAGAAAAATCATTCATGTCAGACGGTTCTTACCAATCTAGTAGAACAGTGGCATTTAAATTCAATGATGATCTTCTCACAGGAACGATATTTGTGGACTTTGCTAAAGCCTCGATGTTATTAACCATGATCTCCTCTTAAAAAAACTTACTTTGTATGGTTTTAACTCCAAAGTCTGTCAATCTTCTCTCATCTTTTCTATCAAACAGAAGGCAGATAGTTGTTCAAGATATGAAATCATCCACTTTCATGCCAGTCAATTTCGGTGTGCCTCAGGGTTCAGTCTTAGGACCAATATTATTTACAATTTACATAAAACGATCTCCCTCTTTACATTTCCTCTTCTTGTGAACTTTTCGCTGATGACACCACCTTACACAATAAAGGAAAAAATGCAGATGTAGTGTGCGCAGACTTACAAAATGACGTTGACAGGCTCATAAAATGGACAGAACACAATCATATGGCACTTCATCCAAAAAAAATCTAAATTCATGTTAATATCAACAAGGCAAAAAGCGACAAAATATCAAGATGATCTTAAGGAATTAAAGATACATGATAACGTATTAGATGAAGTAAGCTCTCACAAACTACTTGGTCTTATTATCGACAATAATTTTATCCTGGTCGAATCAGCTTTCGACGTTATCAAAAGAATATAGAAAAAAGTCTTTCAGCTTAATAGAATCAAACTTTTTTGGATCAACACACTCGGAAATTATTTTTTCATGCTTATATTCAAAGCGATGTGGACTATGCTTCAACCTGTTGGATTTAGCTAGTAAAGCCTCCTTAAGGCATCTTGAAAGTCTCTACAGACGCTCTCTCAAACTTATACTTCTAAATCTTCGTCTCTGGAAATAAGTGATTATAAAGAACTGAACATCTTGCCTTTTGAATTTAAATGTATCTTCAACAAAGCTGTCTTTATGTTTAAGATTATGAATAACCTTGCACCATTCTATCTCCGAGTGAAATTTCCCGTACGAGAGTTTCGTAACAAAAGCACGATATTTATCCCTCGTCCAAGAACTGATCTCTTTATGACATCTTTTATCTATTCAGGAGGAAAATTATGGAATGAAATCCCAGAATACATAAAAAACAAAAATAGTTTATTATCTTTCAAAAAGCATACCACAGATATTTAATGGAAAAGTTATAAATGGTTGGTTTCTTTCATTTGAGACCTGGAATTTAATGATACAATGTTTACCTTCTCTTTTAACCCCCTCCTCTCTCTCTCTCTCTCTCTTCCCTCCCCCCCCCCCCCCTCTCTCTCTTTCTTTCTCTTATGTACCTTCTATTTAATGTTAAATGTCATGCCTTGCTTCTGCCTCCCGCTTCCTTTCTCCTTCACTCTGTCTCTCACTGCTATTTTTTTTGTTAACTCTCTCCCTCACTCTCTCTCTCTCTCTCTCTCTCTCTCTCTCCTCTCTCTCTCTCTCTCTCTCCTTATGCCCCCCACCCACCATATCCCACCCCTTCTGCCTGTATTCACTCTTGTACATTAGGTTTGTTGCATTTGTAATTATTTATTTCAGAATTGTATCTTTTCTTTCTTTCTTTTGCCCGAGGCTGGATGTTAAAAAGCAATTATGCTTACTCCACTACCCTCTGAAAATAAATTCGTTCGTCGTTCGTTCGTTCGTTCTCTCTCTCTCTCTCTCTCCCCCACAACGCTCTTCCCTCCCCATTGTCCCAGAAAATGACTGAAAAAGAAGCTGTTGAAAGATACGTGACACGAAGAGCTCAATGACGTTTCAGTCGGCACATGGACGATAATACATACCTGTTTTTTCATCTTCCTTCGTTCGTCTTGGAGGATGAGGCCGGTGAGGCCAAAGAGGAAGAAATGCCGGTTATCGGGAAGGGGATGAGTGGGGCCGATGCAGGCAACCTGACATTTGGTAAGCTGGCCCGGCTTATCCGAGTCATCCTTGCTGACGTCTGAAACTTAATGGTGCTGTTTACTTCTTCTGCCACTGGTGCTTCTTCAGCGAATTGCAACTTATAATAAACCATACACGCACATGTACACACGAGCACACACAAATACGCGTGTACACATACACACACATGCGCGCGCGCACATGCACACACAGACGCACACACACACGCGCGCGCGTGTGTGCGCATGCACACACTTACGCACATGCACACACACACACACACACACACACTCACGCACTCACGCACCGACGCACGCGCGCGCGCACTCGCACACACACACACACACACACACACACACACACACACACACACACGTCCACGACGCACTCACGTACGTGTACATATATACACACAAACTCACGCATGGACACACACACACACACACACACACACACACACACACACACACACACACACACATACGCACACACGCACGCACACGCACAACACCAATGCACGTGCATATATACGCGCGCGCGCACGCATGCACGCATGCACGCACACACGCACACACACACACACACACGCGCGCGCGCGCGCGCGCGCGCTACTGATTCAGCTGCAACTGTAACACTGATCACTGTTGGACAGGCAATGGCGGCGTTTGTCTACACGTGAAGTAGAGAATTCTGACTGCCCTTATCTATAAGTCCTCATTGATCCATGAGAGTCCCAAGTGAATTCCGACTTGCTGGCGATAAGTGTTCTTTCCTGTGAAGCACGGGAAAACCCTGACTCCCCTGTCCATAAGTCCTGTTTCTGAATGCGAGGCATTAGAAAATCCTCAATCTCCTAGTTACAACTCGGTATTTTTGCAATGTGAGGTAAGTGAAAATACCCCCCCCCCCCACCCCCCCCCCCCCCCCCCCCCCCCCCCCCCACACACCCACACACACACACACACACCCGCCAATAAGTACATTTGTCTTGTTGGAGGCGTAAGAATGCCGACTCCTTTTGCTGTGCAAGTTTCGTTTTTCTACATCAGGCACAGGAAAATCCCGACTTCCCCAAACAAAGGCCCTTCATTTTGATTGTAAAACACAGGAAAATCCCGACTTCTCTGTTTTCAAGTTCTGGAAAATCCCGATTCCCTGGGGCCGAAGTTCAGTTCTGATTCGAAATTCCGATATAAAGCTCATGTGGAAATCAGTCTTGATTCAAAACTGTATAGAAAAACAACAACAACAACAAAGCACTTAAATAGTTTGTCAAAAGGTGATAAGTAACTTGAAAAATTGTGGGTCAACCCCTTTTCGTACATTTTCAAATCCATACGACAGAATAGAATATTTACCCTAATTGACATTCAGTCGTCAGCTTACAGCCTAAAACCATCGGATAAACTTTATTCCACCATAAGGAAATCCACAAAAACAACATGGAACATCGCCAGATGGAAAAACAGACAATCGTGTACACCAAGTCACCACCGCCCGGAAAGGGAGAAGAAGCCTGCAGGATCTCGGAGTGAAAAAAGGATCAGGTGCGGTATCCAACAGTTAGGTACAGACAGTCCACACTTCAAATTGACAGGTTCCGGGTCTAAAGACCGTGAGAAAGATGGAGGAACTCTCTGCATTCTCTGAAGAGCAACTTTGAAGAAGTCCTGTCAAGACTTGTTGCAGAAACCAAATGGAGAAGTGGGGCAAGTCTTCAACAGACCTTGAAGATCACCTGCTTAGAAGTTTTCGGGTAGAGAGAGAAATAGAGACTGGCAGACAGACAGATAGATATTGAAGATCACCTGATTAGAAGTTATCGGGCAGAAAGAGTCAGACAGACAGACAGACAGACAAAGCACTCAAATAATGGTTGACAACGGACACATGAGCGCTGTGGCGAGAGTTGGGGTTGGGTCGGTGTGTCCTCTAGGGAAGGACTTACAATGTTTTCTCTATTAGAGTTGTGGTAAAATTTCACCCCCACCCCCTCTCTTGCTAGTTATAAAAGCAGCAACTTTCCGGTACTAGTCATCGAAATAAATTATTTTTCTCGGGACTGTTAAAACTACTCAAGAATGGCTCAGGAATAATTTTCCTTAGGCTTGCACTCTTAAAAGTACAGTCGAAGCCGCTTATAACGAAGTCGGATACAACGAATGCCGGGTATAACGAAGCAAAAAAAGATGACTAAGAATACGTCGGATGTAACGAAGTCGGATGTAACGAAATGCCGCTTATAACCAAACGGTTTGGAGTCCCCAGCGGGCGATCACGCCAGTTATAACGAATCAGCTGCCTATAACGAATCATGTGTTCGGCCCTGTGAAGAGTTTAAGCCGGATATAACGAAGTGGTTGAGTTTGTGTTTGGGAACATTTCTCGGAAATGGTTGGTTAGTTCGCTGCGATGTATATTGCTTCTTTCTGTTGTATACTGTTCCAGGGAGATGGAGGAGTGTCTGCACAGACCATGAAATGTAGAGCTGTCTATGCGTTGCGCTAAATAGAAATCACACATTTATACATTATGTTTGACTGGGTGCACAAACCTGTTTCATTTTCTTACACGGCTTCATATAGGTAGATTGAAAGTACACATTGTTTTTTACTGTATGTTTGTTGTATGGTAAACGTCACCTCTGATAATAAATTCGTATTATAATGTCGTATCATGCGAGTGCCTATGATTGTCGAAGCACAGCAGTCGACTCACGTGGGGTCAAGTTCAGTGATTGTAGATGGAGGACAGATGTTAGAGGGACGAGGGTGGGGTGAAGGGGTAGGGGGTGTCAGGATGCCAGGCTTTCATTTAATAGGCCATTTCATCATCATGGCGTCTGCACATCGCAAAATTCCGTCGCTAAAGCGAAAAATTGAAATTATTTAGGAAGTTGAAAGAAATGCAGCAACACAGATGAAGAAAATAATGGAAGAATATGAAAGTGCGCCGTCGACACTGGCAATCATTCTGGCTCCCAAAGAGAAGTGTAAAAATCAGTATTTTGGAGGTGAGGACACCACAGCACGCCGGAACTCATTTTAAGTACCTATCGGAGAAAATCAAACGAGAAGAACTGTTGCACGTACACGTACTTGGGTGCCTTTGCGTAATCATGTAGACTGCTGTTTTACGAGGATGAAAAGCAAAATTATTTTCCTTTTTAATATTTTTCTTCACTGTTCATAGTTGTGTTTTGTCTTGTGATTCGTTTGTCTACATTTTTTTCGGCGAAGCCTTGTGATTTTTAGAATTTGTTTAGATTTCCGCCTACAGTCGCCTCATTTAGAAACTAGATCTGAGTTTTATTTGTTTGCTTTTTTTTCGTCCAGCTGTGGCAACAATCGACCTCATCTGTTCTGTCAAAGAGTGTAACGTTTGAAGGATTTTTTCCCCCGTCGTGTGGAAGCAACCATCCTTTTCTGTTGTTTCACAGAATGTGAGAATTTGAGAGATTTTTTTCCGTCCAGTGTGGCAACAATCATCCTTATTATAAAAAAAATTTGATGTTTCACAGAATGTGAGAATTTTATGGATTTCTTTTTTTAATCCATCTGTGACAACAATCCTCCTTTTCTGTTGTTTCACAGAAAGTGATAATTTGAGAGATTTTATTTTTTTTCGTTCAGTGTGGCAACAATCATCCTTATTTGATGTTTCACAGAATGTGAGAATTTGAGAAATGTCCTTTTTCCATCCAGCTGTGACAACAATCGCCCTTTTCTGTTGTTTCACATAATGTGAGAATTCAAGGGATTTTATTTTTGTTCAGTGTAACAACAATCATCTTTTTCTTTTTATCTTTTGTTTCATAGGATGTGAACATTCATGTATCAGATATTATAACTGCCATTCCAGTAATTGTATACGAGTGGCCTAATGTGTACTGCTAATAATAACTCTTGACTATATGCTGATGAACAGTAAGCAAGTGGGGTATGTTTTGCTCCCATAAGGAAACCTAACACAGAGTAACTTTTATTCAAGACTGGCACAGCCTTTTAAACTTGAATAAAGTCAGACAAATACACAGACGAACAATCTAATAGTGGGGGAAAAAACAAGCGCAGGCCAACAACTGAACTGTCTTCATAGTAATGACTTGGCAAAGATTTGGACTTAAGGAGAGGAGGCGGGGGGGGGGGGGGGGGGGGAGTTTGAAGATGGAGAAACTGGGAACATGAAATTTAAAATAAAAAAAAATTAAAAAAAGTTACAGATATGAAAACTCTTCACTAGCTGCATATGGGAACCATCGCAATCCCTTTTTCATTTCCAATATATGCTGATGGATTCTACCGTCGTGTCCGACGGATGAGTAGGCAGGCAGATCATCTGCTGATGTGGGTCCTCATGTGGGAATGGAGACCAATTCCTGAGGCACAAGGTCGTCCACAAACGCTGCATGGAATGGAGTCCTGCAAGGATGGGCCTGTTTTGTTCGATCGTCTTTCCCTGGATGGCGGCTGCTCTGTTGCGTTCGACTGTCTTTGATCCCCGAGTACACCGTTGGTTCCATTGTGTTCCGTCAGGGGCGACGTCTTCCCAGGATGCAGTATCGATCTTGCAGCTTCTGAGTTTGGCCTTCAAGTGTCTTTGCATCTCTTGAGAGGCGTTCTGTGGTCACGTTGTCCTTTCGTCAGTTGTCTATAGAGCGGCATCTTTGGAATTCTGCTGTTCTCCATATGGACAACGTGTCCTGTCCATCGGAGCTGGCTTTTTGGTAAGTATACACTGAATGCTGGGTAGGCCACACTTCTTCTGGACCTGTAGGTTAGACACTCTGTATTGCCATTTGATGCTGCAGATCTCACGCAAGCATCGTTAATGGAACTGTTCGAGTTGTTGGATGTATTGGCGGTACGTGGTCCAAGGTTCACAACAGCAGAGGAGGGCATTTAGAACCACAGCTCTGTACACAGCCACCTCTTTACGAAATTGATGCCATAGTCTTACCACAGATTCTTTGAGAGTCTTCCAAAGGCAGAGCTGGCCTTTGCAATGCGCAACATCACTTCTGCATCCATAGATCCGTAGCTGCTAACAGTGTTGCTCAAATAGCAGAACTTGTCGACATTTCTATCACAGTGATGTTGATGAGACAGGTGATGGTGGTGCACTGCCAGCTCTGGGCAGTGAATGCTCGAACGTGGCCTCAGTCTCGCCAAGATTGATTGAAAGTCCAAAGCGTTGGCAGGCCCTTGCAAAACGATCTGCGATGCACTGGATGTCTTCTTGGGAGTGCGTGGCCAGTGCACAGTCATCAGCAAAGAGGAACTCATTCAGAGGCGCATTGAACAGTCTAGTCTTGGCCTGAAGTCGTCGAAGGTTAAAGAGTTTGCCATCTGAACGAAACTGGATGTATATCCTCTTGTCACACGAAACTGGATGTATATCCTCTTGTCACAGTACCGGAATGCATCAGTCAGCATTGCAGTAAACAGAATGGAAAAGAGGGTGGGAGCTAAAGCACATCCCTGCTTCACTCCGTTTTTCACCGGGAATGGGTCAGAGGAATCTCTTTTCTTGCACCCTCGCCTGCATGCCATCATGGAATGAAACGATCAGTGAGATCTAAGTTTCCAGGCCGAAAAAAAAAAAAAAACTTGTGAAGGATTTTTTGTATTCTCCTGTTTTACTTCTGATCGATTTATGGGCCTTCAAATCGCAATATAGGCTTTTGTGATGACAAGTCTGTTCAAGATGACCCTGGCAAGAGTCTTTCCTGTGATGACATAAGAGGGAAATCCCACGAAGATCGTCACTGGGACGCATTATCATCCTTCCCCTTGTAGATGTGTACAAGGCGTCTCTGGGGTCTTGGGGCACTTCTCGCTTTTCCCAAATGGACTGGAAGAGGTTGGTCAGCTTTTCCAGGAGTACCTCGCCTCCATTCTTGAAGATGTCAACTGGAATTCCTTTTTCTCCTGGTGCTTCCCGGACGTGGTCTGCTTCAGAACCTTCACGGCATCTTCACTGGAGGGTGGGTCTACCAGAGATTCCTTCACTGGCAGTTGGAGAGCACTGCGATTGCTTCGTCAGATACTGACGAGTCTCTATTTAAGACAGCATTGAGGTGCTCAGCCCAGCGAGCAAGGATGCCAGTCTCATCTGTCAGCAGTGTGCTTTGGTCAGAAACACGAATGGGTGTTGACCCAGTAGTCTTTGGTCCATAGGTGGTGCAAAGGCCCTCGTGAAATGTCTTCATGTCGTTGATATCAGCCGCAGCTTACAGACTTTCTGCTTTCTTTTCCCACCAATCGTTTTTTCACCAGCAGACGCTTCTGTTGAATGAACAGCCTGGCCTGCTGATACTTCTGTTTCTTCTTTTCGCAGGTCTTGTCCCTGAGGTGATCTCTGTAGGTCTTGTGGAGCATGTCTATGACCTTGTTGATCTCTGCTAATAATAAAGAACTCTTGATTGTACACACCAACAAATAATAACGCATCTGTAACTTTCGTTGCAATGATGGACAAAAGTAAAATTCAAGAGCTTATTGAGACGCTAATTTTTGGTTATTGTGAATTCTTGTCAAGTTGTGACCAGCACAAACAATTTTTCTCAAGTATGGCAGGGTGTGTGTATTTCAAAATCAATTACGTAAGAGTTTTTTTTTTTCCATAACAGGGCACTCTCCAATGAGCTAACAGTGTGAAACGGTCAATGATCAATGTAGACACCCCCCCCCCCCCCTTCCCACTTGCAAACCGTGGCAGTGCGTAATTTCTTCTGAAAATCTATACTTCTAAAGTCTTTAGAATAATACAGTGATTTTTTTTTATTCTCCTGTTTTACTTATGATCGATTTATAGGCCTTCAGATCGCAATATAGGCTTTTGTGAACTGTTTACATTAATTTATAACCATGTTTTGGACAAAATGAAAAAAAAATCATCGTTATTAAATATATAACAGCCTAGGAAACGAGCTTGATTATTGCCCATGTATGGGGGCACACACACGTGTGTGTGTGTGTGTGTGTGTGTGTGTGTTGTGTGTGTGTGTGTGTGTGTGTGTGGTGTGTGTGCGTGTGTGCGTGCGTGCGAGCGTGCATGCGTGCGCGCGTGTGTGTGGGGGGGGGGGGGCGTAAGTGGGTGGGAAGAGAGAGAGAGAGAGGAGAGAGAGAGAGAGAGAGAGAGAGAAAACACACCACGCCGGATATAACGAAGCGACCGATAGAAATAGGTTATATCCAGCGCGTCAGTTGTGTGAAATGTCCCCGGCGATTTGTTGTAAGTGGCTTCAACTGTACTTGTAGCTCCAAGAGACAGAAGTAGAGAGAAGTTCAAACATCCAATACTGATTGAACAACAAAGAACTGACACAAGTTGAGTGCACTTTCGCACATCAACTTTACTACTTTTTTTTATATATACAAGAGTGAAATATTCAGATCAATTTCACAAAGTCAGTTCAGGCTGAGTTTTGGTTCCCACTGTTTCATCATTAAGAGAGGGAAAGTTCTGGTTGAGTTGAGTTGGAGTCCACTTGGAATATCGGAACTTATCTGATGTTGGAGAGGATAGTTGATCTCTCTCTAGTTGCTGGTGACTGATCCACTTCTCTGTTGACCTGTTGATCAAGTGCTGGGCTGCGGTGTGTGTTCACTACCAGGCATGCCCAGGGTAGATAGGAGCCCTGGGTTCTAAAATAAACAGAACCTGGTCTGTCGTTAAGTAGCTGAGAGTCTGGCTTGTCGAGTTCTCACACTTAATTGCCCTCTGGCCTTCAGTAAATGTGTGAGATCTCAGCCAACAAAGAATTAGACTAGCATACATCTATCTGCTATAATTATCAATCTCCACTGTTGTTCAGACTTTGAGATGATTGTAACAAAGGGTAGGCGACAGCAATGCAGTGCTAAATAATTTTAGTCAAATAACTCATCAATTTTTCTGATGAATTAAATTGCAGTAACTTGGAATACAATTAGCTCAAGTACACATGTGGTGTAGACATGTGGTGTAGACTTAGAGTCACACACTTCAAAGTATTCCGACAATCACCAGTATTCAAAAATCAACTTAACAGTTTTCATCTAGTACAAGCATACAGTTTTTCCGATCAGATTTGTCATTTAGTTATCATCTTGACAGATAGCATTGAATACTGGCAAAAAGTCAGATTGTACACAAAGAATGGTGGTCAGATTGTTAACAAAGAATCTTAACCAAGCATGGTAATAGCGTTTAACAAACTGTGGCAAACAAACTATTACAGCAGAATACTCATTCATCGTCTTGATAGATGCCACCAAGTATCAGCATAAAGTTATACTGTTCAACCACATGGCATACATACAACCAATACATTGTCTCAAAATTTAAAAACATAGTTTCAAGTTACATTTCTTCTGGGAGATCAGTGAATCCCGACAAGCAGATTCTCAGCAGGTGAGTTAACCGTTCACTCTCTCTGGTTTACCTCTATTGTCTTTGTGGCCACACTGTATCGTTCCATCTACAGCTGGTCTGGGGAAGCAGTGAGTGTTCACCAGGGGGTTCCCCTTTTTATAGGCCAAACTATTCTGGTTCCTGTTCCGGTTGGCTTTGTGTCACTACAGACAAAGAAAAAAGAAGGGGAGGGGGGGGGGGGGAGAGGTTTGGTCCTACCCCACCACTGACAGGGGGGAAGAACGGTATAAAACATTTTTTTTTTTAAATGCGCTTACTCAGATGTTGGGGTTTGAATTTAAAGCGCCTATATCAGCACATGCCAGTTGACAAGGGACTGTTTAACATAATTGCGTCACGCACTTCTGGTCGCCATGGCACTTTGTAGGGGGAGGGGGAAGGAAGGCGGCCCTTAGTCATAGCCCAAGACGCTCTTCGCACGAGAAAGGCGAGAGGGGAAGGGGGGGGGGGGGGGGGGAGTGGGGCGAACGATGTACTTCGAAAGTGACGTAATTTTTTTTCTGTGTGTCTAAAGTCGTGCTGCCGGCGACTTCAAAATGACTGCGGGAAGAGTGAGGGGGGGCGAGGGGTTTGAGATGGGAAGGAAAGTGTGTGTGTGTGGGGGGGGGGGGAGTGGACGCAGTGTAAACGTTATTGCCACTTGTGAGACAAAGGAAGAGAGAAAGAAAGAGGGGAGGGGGTGGGGGGGGAGTAGACCAGGGTGTGTGTGGTTGTACAATTTGTACAAGAGGGTGGGTGTAGTAGTGGATGGAGTGGTGGCGGCAAGTTCGTCACAAGCGCTGATCACACAGATAACAAGACTGAGACAAGATAATCACCCAGTCCATGACGTCAGCGACAGAAAGGAGAGCTCTAAATACAGCGCTTACAAACCAGCTACTACGTCAAGAAAAATACAAAGAAAGATGAAAAAAAAACTTACAATGATTAACAAGTAGGGTAACTCTTGTTCCCATCATGAAATGAATACACGTCAATAGTTCAAACGATGGTTGTTTACGAAACCGAATCGCCTGGCAGAAATAACAACTCAAAGCACACAGAACAAAGAGTACCCCCCAAAAGGATGTTCTCAGATTGCCTGTATACCTTGTACCTGACACATCTAAACAGCAACAAGAACTGGAGAACTGAACAAACACAAATTAACATATATTCAAGACTGGCACAGCCTTTTCCTATGTTGAACATGGTCAAGCAAACATATGGACGAACATTAACAAATACACGCAACCTCGGTTTGATTGTAATAAAAGGAAAGCATCCGTTTCGAGTTGTAGGCGCGTGTTTAGTTTATAACGGGAGCAAGAGTTACCTAATTTATACATTATTTACTGTTTACTGTTCCATGCCTCA
>CM031604.1:81062050-81069209 GCA_018398815.1 Conus ventricosus
AGAGAGAGAGAGAGGGGAGAGAGAGAGAGAGAGAGAGAGAGAGAGAGAGAGAGAGAGAGATTCGTCGAAGTAAAACGTTTTGCGTTGCATCAGAAAACTCTGTAAATAGAAGTTTATCGAAAAACTTTCTTTTCAGCTGCCAAACATGTGAATAAATCTTCCAGAGTCAAGAAATAGCCGTCTCCTAACGTTGACAAAAGGTCCCGTCATTTAGGTTCCTAGAAAGGCACTCCTATCTTAACTCTGTGCCCCAATGGACGCAGGCTGCTTGCTTTGCGCATGCCATTTTCAGGGGGAATCGTCAGACTTTTGAGTTTGTCAGGCGAAGGGGATGGGGGGGAGGGCTTCCATTCTATTGACCTTGCACATAGAGCTCTTTGTGAAGCGGGGGGAACTGCTTGTTGAAGGCGTCTGGAGACTGCATCTTCATGGCTGCCAAGGCCTTGCTGTGCTCTTCGTTCATGCGACGAAACATGGGGGCCAGGCCAAGAGCTTGGCTGAACGTGCTGTCTGGGTCTGCAATACACAAAACAGACAAAGCGTACTGTAACTAAAGGTGATTAGGGTTTTTTTTTTTTGGTTGGATTTTCTGTTTGTTTGTTTTGCTTTCAGCTGCAGTAAAGATTCCATTCATCCCAAGTTAAATGATTTTCACTGTTACATTTACGTCTTGTTTGGATAACGCGAGTTTAGTTCCATATGGACCCCTCACTAAATAAGCGGTTTTCAGGGCTTCGATTCGGTGACACTCTGATGAAGTCTGGTTTGTATGGGCGGGTTGATGAGGGAAAAGTGGGTAATTGTGTCAGTTAGACTGGACGAAAACTGAAAAAAAAAAACTATTTCAATTCTTTCACCTGCCAGTTTCAAAATGAGGGGACTGCAGGCAGAAATTGAAACAAACTTGAAAGAAAAATTACGATGCCATGAAAAGAAAGAAAGAAACACTGTTTTGTAATTTGTTTCTTTCATTTGGCAGCAGAGTGATTTTTCTTTTTAAGCTTTTACCTGTCAAACAATACCTAGGATTTTTTTTTAATGAAAATGGAATGGGCTGGCATTGAATGAAAGTTTAATTTTTATGTCTTTGTTTCGTTGAGAGCAAATGGATACCAGCAAGCGATAAAAAAAAGGAAATTTAGGTAAAGAAGGCATGTGATAATAAACCAAAGGCTTCACTGACCCACCAGGACTACCCACTCCCCCTGAACGGATAGTTCTTCTGTTGGGCAGCCCACAGAGGAAAAAGTACAAAAGAAGAAAGCAGGACACAGGTCTCGGAAATGTACCTTCCAAATCTTAACGTTGTCTCATATCTACAAAATTGAAATCAGAGGGAGCGAAGTATACAGAAGTATATGAAAGCCATCCGAGAAATCTGTTCAGATTAACACTGATCTCAAGAATGATACAGAATGTTGGGCAGTCTGCCCGAGGGAACATTCCCATGCCACCATGTTCCACTCACCTGAATGATTCTGCTTGATGAGACTGAAGAGGGCCCGCAGGTACAGTGACTGGATGGTGGCCACTAGCCTGGTTCCTTGAGGCCAGATCGGCTGGGGCTGAAAGCCAGCACCGCGGTGAACAGGCCGATCTCATTGTCCTTCAGCCCGATCGGGTTGAAGCGGGCGCCCACATGGAAGAAGCTGTCCAGGAACTTGCCCATGGGCATCTCCTGAATCACACGCCTGCAACACAACCCGGGAAAAAAGTCGTCAGGTTCATGTGTCTGTCATCATCCACAACAAGTGTATTTTAATCGTCTTTGAATGTTCGTACCTTTAGGGAAATCTAACAAAATTAACGTGTTAAAAACTGCTTCCTCACGAGTTGGCATACGGATGTATTTAAATGCTTGATTTCTGCCTGTTGTTCAATAAAACAACTTCAAGACATGGGTTGAAATCCCCTCGTTGAATTAAAAATTTTATGCCAGAAAATCAGTTCCTCAATGCTGGTTCATGACACGATGGCCAGACCCTGTCAGACTTTCAAGATGCATGCTGAAATGTATTAATAATGAAAACACGTCAGCTCATACGTTGTTTACCGACGGGTACATCTTGAACGAATGTTCCACTGAAAAAAAACAGTTATCTGAGCGTCAGCTTTGCTGTTCTGCGTGTGTTCCAAATGCATCTGTGTCGAGAGGAGGGTGATGGGTGAAAAGGGGATGGGGTTTTAAAATGAGGAGCGACACAAACGCATACTTGATCAGCACTGGAAACAACGATGAAAACAAAATACTTGTGTTTTGGTGTAGTCATCTTTCTTCATGGCAATAAAGGATCCAGCGACCCCGACTCACTCACCGCGGGCACACCATCTTGTGGGAGGGGTCCAGCATGGTGTCCTTCTCGTGGTCGATGAGCATGGAGAAGCGTGTCATCATGATCTCGAACATGCCCTGCTTGATCAGCAGCATCTGGTCGTCCAGGCACAGCTCGCTGAACCCTGCAACATCATCACCAGAGACCATTCAACCCTGCAGCAGCTCACAGAACCGTTCACCTGCAAATCATCACCAGAGACCGTTCAACCCTGCAACATCATCACCAGAGCTTGTTGAACCTTGCAACATCATCACCAGAGCTCTGCAACATCATCACCTGAGCTCCGCAACATCATCTCAAGAGAACCCTGCAATATCATCACCAGAGAGCTCTGCAACATCATCACCAGAGAACCCTGCAACATCATCTCCAGAGGACCCTGCAACATCACCACCACAGCACGTTCAACCCTGCAACATCGTCACCGGAGCTCTTTGAACCCGCAACATCGTCACCAGAGAACCCTGCAACATCATCACCACACGTTCAACCCTGCAACATCATTTCCAGAGCTTGCTGAACACTGGAACATCATCACCAGAGCTCATTCAACCCTGCAAGATCATCATCAGAGCTGTGCAAATCATCACCAGAGCCGTGCTAAGCTACTGATCTACCGTCGATAGTTTCACAAGAGCAAGCTCATCATGATTACAACAAAACTTGCGTTGTTCAGTTTTGTTGAAGTCGTTTTACTTTGGTGTTGTTGTTTTTTCAAAGGAAATATTTCGGTTTAGTGGAAACCCTGCTACTTAATTTGCTCGAACAGATTTGTATGCAGTTTGTTACATTCATTTGTTTCCTAAATGCAGAACAAGCCAAAACGGTCCAGTTTTCTCATTGGAAAAAAAAAGTGTCGTTGCTTTCAATATCATGGGACGGTTTCTGTATCAAAGAGAGAAATACATCAATCGCTGGTCTCCATGAATTACTGTGAACAATACATCGTTTTCACGTAATGGATGCAGACTACAACGGGACCGATGGGGATGTTCTATAAATAGCTCATTCCACGGGACAGACAGGGCGATGGGTCTTACCTGGCAGCAGCTTGAAGAACTGGATGGTCTTGCCCACTTCTGGCATCATCTGTTCCGTCATCTTCTCCCACATGCCACTAGCACTCAGCGACAGCTTGCTCAGGTCCGACTGCACACAGATGGCAGAGAGCTCGGGGTTATTGCAAACTGGCCCCTCTGTCCACAAAGCTCCAGGGGAATCTGGCTTCGTAGCTGGCCAAGTTTCGGTGATCAATGAGTGTGAAAGCAGTTATGAATCACCTCTTCTAACAACAGCAAACATTTTAGTGTGTTGGTTTTGGAAACTGTAGGAAACAATAATGATGACCATGCTTGTATGTACACTTCTGTCCGTCTTGAAAAAATACATGAATGTTAGCTCTCCACACACACACACAAACACACACAAACACATGTTCACGCGCGCACGTCTGAGTGTGTGTGTGTGTGTGTGTGTGTGTGTGTGTGTGTGTGGTGTGTGTGTGTGTGTGTGGTGTGTGTGTGCAGAGAGAGAGAGAGAGAGAGAGAGAGAGGCTGACACAGACAGAGAGATGAACCTCCTGCTGATGATATCCCCTATATGATGGAGATGTTGCAATAAGTGAACAACAGTTAAACTAAAAAAGAATTAAATAAAGGTAACGAGATGTGATACCAACAAGGAAATGTTTAACAACTTTATCAGAGCAAGGACGGCCGTCACCGGCGAGGTAACCTAGTCACCATGAAATCAATGAATTTGAAGTGAAAGAACAGTTGCCCCAAATGACCCCGGCTTACCATGCAGGAGGTCCAGTGCATATGTGACACTTTCTGTATCAACTTTTTTTTGGACCTGGAAATTTGGGGCCTTTCGATGATGGCAACCCAATCTCCAGCCCATTTTGATTCTGTCCCTCAAAAATTAACTTTCTGTTCTTCATGGAGGCTCTTCTTTCTGTTCTTCATGGCGGCTCTTCTTTCTGTTCTTCATGGCGGCTCTTCTTTCTGTTCTGCGTGGCTTTTCAAGGCTGTTCTTTTTATCATGCTGTCATTTGGTAGGCCTTTGGTTTCCTGCTTGAAAAGGGTTTTAGAAATAAACCGAAAATTTGCGCCATGTCAAGAGACTACTGGCGACGTTTCTCAATTCAATTCAAACACTTTCATTTACCAATAAAATGAATACTTTTCGACTTTATAAGTCAGAAAAAAAGGTATTTCAAACGAATGCATAGGTCAGTGGACGTGTCAGGTGGTGTATACAAAGGTTATGCCCTTTGACCTGCCTATCCCAGCCAACCACTCACCATCAGTCCAGCCTCTTTGCTGGCCATGAAGCGGGCCCGGGCCTCCTGCACGCCGTGTTGGGTGTTCAGGCACGTGGCCACGTGCGCCTCCACTGTGGCCTCCTTCACTTGCTGCACGAGCAGTTGCCGGGTCTCGCTCAGGCTTTCGCCCCGCATCTCCTCCAGGATGGCCGCCACCTCCGTCAGGTTGGCGTTGGAGTCGGGCCCCTCGTCAGACGTCGTCGTCGTCGTCGCCGCCGTCGTCGTCGTCGTCGTGCCGGCGCTGGTGGGGGAGCCGGTGGCCGTGGTGCGGTTGGCGTTGATGGTGTTCTGGTTGCTCTCGGTGTTGCCGTTGTCGCTGGTCGTCAGCACGTTGTCGGTGCGGCTCTCTTGGATCAAGACGTTGGCGTTGTCGGTGCCGGCTGGCGAGGAGGCGGTCGTGGAGGCGGTGGAGGGAACGACCAGGGAGGCGCTCGGGGAGAAGCCGGCGCCGGTGCTCACGTGCCCGGGGTCGGCACCCAGCGACTGGGACAGCTGGCCCTTGTAGTCGGTGACAAAGGTCTTCATGAGGTCCGACTTGTAGGCTTCGTTGCTGGACTGGACGATCTTCATCAGCTCGGCCATTTTGGTGGTGGTGGTGGTGGTGGTGGGGGTGGAGGATGTGGTGAGTTGTACAGAAAGGGGGTGAAGAAGAACCAGGAGCTGTGAAAAACTGAGGGCTGAGGACGGGTCAGCGGCGAGGGGCGGAGGTCAGTGGACGGATAGGTGGACGAGGTGGGTGAAGGGAGGAGTGAGGAAGGAACCTGGAGCTTGGGGAAAGGTCTGCAGCGTACAGCGATGCAAGGTGAAGAGTTTCGAGGAGGAAAGCGTGAAAGAGCTGAATGGAGAAACAAGATAAATGATAAAAACAAATAAATAACACTAATTGTTTGTTTATTTATTCATTTACGTATCCATGTATTTCTCTTATTCTTCTTCTTATTCTTCTTCTTCTTCTCTTTCTCTCTCTCTCTCTCTCTCTCTCTCTCTCTCTCTCTCTCTCTCTCTCTCTCTCTCTCTCTTTCCCCCTCCCTCTCTCTCTCTCGTTTGCTTAGTTTCTATGCTAGTTGTTTTCAGTGAGCTAGTACACACAAGACTCTACAAAATCGACAAGGAGCAAGGAGTCATTGCTCAGAACAATTATTGATATCCAAATGTACAAGAAAAACCGTAAAGAAATCAAGGTTAAAAATAAAGATGTTCGAGCTCGAGTTCAAACGATGGAATGAACTCAACGTCTTTCGTGTTAGCGTTGCATTGGTAAATTACGGTCAGTTGCCAAATGGCGCCCGGAATGGTCATGAAGATGACGTTGCCGGGATAGACGAGTATCGTCATAAAGCCACCGACAGTACCTCACGAATCCTTCCTATACAGGGGATATGAGTTAGGCAAGGCAAGGTAAGATGTTTTAGAGCCCAGCCCCCTTTCCCTGAGTCTTCATCCTTCAATTCCATACCGGCAAAATTCTGCGGAGAAATGGAGGGAAAGAACTTCAGCCCGTCATGAAGAAAGTTAAACTGGTCCAAAGGTACTCAGACGAATGATTCGCTGGCAAAAATCTATGGGGTTTTGACGCGCTTCCAACTGCACGAGGAATGAATTTATCTCATTTTTCCAAGTTTTAGTTTTATCTTCAGCCGCACCACTCTTCCACCATTCTTTCTTTCCCTGACCTGTGATCAAGACTTGTCGGGTAAGCCACCCCTCATAAGTCTGGCTGTTAGACTTATGAGGGGTGGCTTACCCGACAAGTCTTGATCACAGGTCAGGGAAAGAAAGAATGGTGGAAGAGTGGTGCGGCTGAAGATAAAACTAAAACTTGGAAAAATGAGATGCAGTAATATCTTCATGGCTAGAGTCTATGGACTATCTAAATGTAATGAATTTATCGATAGTCGCATAAACATCGAACGATCAATACTACCGCCTGTCAGTATTGCTTTACCTATTTTTTTTTCTTTTTTCGGCTAAAATCGAATATAAATCACGAGTTAAAAGCATGGTTTTGGGGAAGAAGCACATCGAGAGAATGAACGCTTGTCAGTTGTATGCGCTTTCAAACTATGTACATATTTCAGCTATCTGAGGTTGTTGTTGATATTTGTTTGTTTCGTTTTGTTTGTTTAAGCAATGTTCATTTTGAACGACGTAAATCAACTACATTCGTCATAATCAAAGCAAACGCTATGCGCTCTTTAAATAAAAATAGATGTGCTGTTCAAACCGTCCGCTGTTCAGCAATGTGCGCGTTTGAAATGCAGGAAGGGTACACTCCGAAAGATTCGAGGTGGGGTGGGGTGGGGGACGAGGGATGGAGGGAGAGAGAAAGTCTGGGACCAGTGCGTATGCCCTTGTGGCCTTTTGCAGTGACCGTGCAAGGGGGACTGAAATAGACTGACTCACTCACGCCCCCGTGTGCGGCATATGGGCAACAAAGAGCAGCACTATAACAGTCACTAGTCGCGTGGGCGGGTTGCCTTTTATTCCGCTTTTGATC
>CM031604.1:81069309-81079309 GCA_018398815.1 Conus ventricosus
GCATCCCCCATTAGTCAACTTCGTGCCCTTGCACGCTTGAATAAATACATCAGTATCCTTCCATCCCCATGCAACGCACGAATGGTCTAAGCGACTCAGTGTGGCGACCAGGTCGAGGTCAAATCCTAAACGGCCTCTAAATTTCCAAAGACGAAATGTTTGGTTCAGCCGACTTCCGTCGGTTTTTGTGTCGCTTTCTTTTTCGTTTTCTCTTTCTTTCCATCTGTCCGTACTTTTTGACCCTTTCGCTCCGCTCATAAATCGTACGAGTGGTGTTGGTGTTAAATCAATCTGTTTAGAGGGGACGAAAATAAAAAGTGTGTGTGTGGTGTGTGTGTGTGTGTGTGTGTGTGTGGGTTGTGTGTGTGTGTGTGCGCGTAGTGTGTGTGTGGTGTGTGTGTGTGTGTGTGTGTGTGTGTGGTGTGTGTGTGCGCGCGAGAGAGAGAGAGAGAGAGAGAGAGAGAGAGAGAGAGAGAGAGAGAGAGTGTGTGTGTATGTATGTGTGTGTCGGTGCATGTCTGCATGCGTGCGTGCGTGTGCGTGTTTGTGTGTATGTGTGTGCGCGCGCGCGTGCGTGCGTGCGTGTGTTTGAATGTGTGTGTGTGCGTGTGTGTGTGCGTGCGTGCGTCCGTGTTCGAGAATATGTGTGAGTGCGCGCGCGCGTGCGCGTCCGTGTGTGTGTGTTTGTGTGCATGTGCGTATGTGTGTGTGTGCGCGCGCGCGTGTGCGTGTGGTGTGTGTGTGTGTGCGTGTGTGTGCGGACGCGCATGTGTGTGTAAGCGCGCGCGCGCATGTGTGTGTGTGTGTGCCTAAGTAGTTCTCCAGCCCTTTCAAATGCAGTCGAACTGAGAGAGACGAAAATGTCTTTTACGCACGACACAGGCGTGTGACATTTGTTACTGTGTTGAAAGGGCACTGCATGTCCCTCTCTCTCTCTCTCTCTCTCTCTCTCTCTCTGAAGAATGGTAATAACAGGGTAATGCGTAAAGTGCGTTTCTTTCGCTCGCCAGCACTTTACCCCCCCCCCCCCCTCTCTCCTCTCCCCCCCCCCCTTTTGGACCACAGGGGAGCTGGGATGAGGAAAAATTCATTAATTCGGGGAGGGGGGGGGGGGAGAGGAAAGCAGGATGGGGGAAGGGGGGGAGGGGGGGGCACGGTAGGGAAGCAGGATGGGGGGAAGGAAGCATCAGACAAAAAGCGCAAAAAATGAGTTCAATTATCATATACACTTTTTCTTTTCCAGACTAGGGGTAAACCACACCGCGGAAAGTGCAATAATAGTGGAATGATTAGCAAAATAGGTGAGGAGAAGGAGGGAGGTGGAGGGAGGGGTGTCGCGAGACGGAATGAAAACAGGGGGGGGGGGGGGGGGGGGGGAGGAAGGGGAAAAAGGAGGGGGAAGGGGGGAGCGCGGAGTGGAGGGCAGCAAGTGGTACCGACCACCGGGAGTGCCATCGCCTGGCGTCTCCGACCGCTAGTTTTCAACACTCGACTCTTCTACAGTGGAATAGGCCTAGCGTGCATGCACTGTGGGAGGTGTGAATGACCTTGCGGGTGACTGGCGTGTCCCTGGAACCAGTGCGAAATGGTTCCACCGGCATTTAGCCTACATCCAGTGCGTAAAGCCCGACTTCTTCTTCTGTCTGAGAGACGCTTATTGTCCTTGTGTCTCTGTTCACCCTTCTTCCCGTTCTCATACGCGTTCTCTCTCTCTCTCTCTCTCTCTCTCCTCTCTCTCCTCTCTCTCTCTCTCTCTCTCTGCCCCCCCCCCCACCCTCTCTCTCTGTCTCCCTCTCTCTTCTCTCTCCTCCCTCCCATCATCTCTCTCTCCCCCTCCTCCTCCTCTCTCTCTCACTCACTCACACTCACTCACACTCACTCTCACTCACTCACTCACTCACTCACTCATACACACACACACACACACACACCACAGCACACGCACACACACACACACACAGCTCTTGAATCAACTTCCCAGACTTGAGAGACTGAATTGATCACTACAAAAAATATTTCGTAAACCTGTCAATAAGAAAAGAACTAAGATCACACAGCAGGTTCTCTTGGATCGGACCAACCGTTACGGCTCGCGACCAACAAGCCGGGAGAAACACGTCATCCGGGATGCCCGTTCGGTAAGGAGTAACAAACAAGCCGCAAGTCGTCCCTGAGTGGCAACGAAAAACAACGGACCAGCTGGACGTGGGATTCGTGCCACAGAGATCCTAACTATAGAACGATCGTTACGCAGTTTTCCAGCTCCGACAACGCACGGATAATAAGCGTTAACTTCAGTGAAGCACATAATGGTCATTAGTCTAAACGGCTCCTCCAGTCTCCCCCGGCCAGTAGAAAGAATTTTGATGTGCACCATGCGAGAATGCTGCTGTAATTTTGTCTAATATCATTTTAAGTGAACAGACGTTAAATTGAAGAACTAACTAACTGCTGTAAGTGATGCGTGAATACAGAAATTCTTTTTGACCTCTCTCCCCTTCCGACAACATTCACGTTCTTTGAATCTAGGTATGAAGTGACTTTCAAGCGAAATCAGAGGTTACATGTTTTCTGGTCCGTGTGTTTGTTTCATTGTCTTAGAGGTTACACGTTTTAAGGTCCGTTTGGTTTTTTTTTTTTTTTTTTCAATCTTTCATTTCTAAGTAGTGAACATAAGTGTCGGGAAGCCCGATTCGCTGAATTATGTAAACGTTCTCAAGACTGGTGACGGGCGAATTAGTCACATTTTTAGCGCTACCAACCGGAGAATATGATGCCTATAAATAACTCAGTCGTATGTCATTTCCGTCTCTCGGGAGTCTCGAGGGGAAAAAAATGACACCCGGTGAAAGTGGAGCAAGGGTGGTATTCTATTTCTATTATTATTATCGTTATTATTTGTACTATCTCTATAGCAGTTATATCAATAATAATCTTGCTTTCACGACAACAGAGGCCTTCAGGTGGCAAATATTAAAAGCAAGCAAGCAAACAAAGAAAGAAACAAAAACCCACGTCGATTGAGATCACATATTCTTTCATTTTACTTCAGGCTTCGGATGCGGAAGACGCAGTTTGTTGTCTAGACATTCACGGTAATCTCATGCTTTCACTTTTTTTTTTTCCTTTATCAGCGCACTTCGGCGTCTTCCAAAATGTTCAAATCGAGAAACTTTCCACTCAGGCGTCCTAGAACTGCCTTAATTACCGTGATAAATCAACTCCTGTCTGTGCTGGTGATAGAGGGAGGCTGGGTGGTTGTGGTGATGGTGGTGGTGGTGGCGATGGCAATAACCGGGGGGGGGGGGTGCGTGCGTGCGTGCGTGCGTGCGTGCGTGCGTGTGTGTGTGTGTGTGTGTGTGTGTGTGTGTGTGAGAGAGAGAGAGAGAGAGAGAGAGAGAGAGAGAGAGAGAGGAGAGAGAGAGATCCATCAGCAACCTGGTAAAAGCAAGTACTTTCATGCACATTATCATTTTAGAAACATCAGAACAAAAATATCACATTCTAGACATCCTTCATCAGACTGTAATTTCATTAGAAAGAACAACAACAATACAACCAGAACAATGAGCCAACTATTTTTACTGAATCATACGGTATATAATATAATGCCCGAGTATTGGGGTGTACGCTTACTCTGAAATAAAAGGTATCAGCCAACATATCTCTCTCTCTCTCTCTCTCTCTCTCTCTCTGCTTGTCCAAGAGTGAAAGTGTCAAGAGTTTTTTTTTCTTTCTTTCTGACTTCCAGTATGAGCATCCCCATCCCATCCTCGATACTAGCGGTAATAACATGCCAGTAATCGATAAAATTCACGTCTTGCTCAATCTGCCTCACCGGGCAACATTTATAATTTTTAAAAAAAAAAAGAAAAAAAAAGAAGAAAAATACCGATGACCATTGTGCAGCGTCGGTATACACGTCTCGGCGACGGTGCAAACTGAAACGAGCCGGTTAATAGAACCGATGCTAGAGACATGTATGTAGGCCTTCTTTGCCTAAAACCTTATCAATCACTGTTTCTCTTATTCGCTATCGCACTGCAACTATGCCTTAGAACGTCAGCTGATAGGATAACACGCGTGTTGATCCGTTTAGAACAAACCTCAGCTGTGGGCGACAATCGTGATCTCGAACGAATTTCCCCCCTTCTGCCACCTAACCCTACTCTCTAACACTGTCCCTCAGCGTAACTGCAGTTCAGTGAGCTTCACACCTTTCGTTCAAAACTTCAAATATGTCAGCAATGAACGATCGGCTCGTGAAGAAGTTTAGGCGTGATTATAGATAGTCGTCTCAAATGGAAAGAACATTACAATTTAGTATGTAAGAAAGCAAATAACATCTTAGCTTTCTTATACAGGAATATCAATGACTGCCCCCAAAAGGTTAAAGACGACTGCTACAAAACACTGGTTAGACCAGTACTGGAATATGGTTGCTCACTTTGGGATCCTTACCATCTAAAGAACATTGATAACCTCGAAAAGATTCAGAAGAGAGCAGCACGGTTCGTAACAGGGAACCACATCAGAGAAAAGGGGAATACTAGGAAGAACATGAGGAAATTAGAATGGAAACCTTAGAAGAGAGAAGAGCTTTTATCAAACTTAACATCTTCTTCAAAGGCAGAGCTAAAGTAATTGATATTCCAATGGAACAACTAGTATTGAATAAAAGTAGCACCAGGAGTGGCGGTCAATGTTATACCATACCTGCATCAAATATTGACAGCCACTTACATTCTTTTTATCCCAGTTCTGTACGGCTGTGGAACTCACTGCCCGGTGCCATCACAGATTGCCACAAATGCAATCTCATTTAAAAAACAAATTGATGCGACAGTTTTGAGATCTGCATATTGACGATTTTCTATTTTTACTTCCCCAGATATTTTACTGTTACCTGGGCCTGAATTTGGCCTTTGCTTTTAAACTTCTTGAATATCGAGTGCGACCCCTTGTTGCCAAATTTGCTCCAGGGGCCAACAGTCTGAGTCGCACTATTTTATGTTATTTTATTTTACTTTTTAACATGCGCGCTGGTGACCTACTCGTTTTGAGTGAACCAGTATTTTAGGAAGAAGAAGAAGAAGAAGATCGTCTTCTTCTGTTGTGTGGCCACAACCAACACGCTGATTATTTTGCCACAGAATCGGTCAGGTTACCTTCTTTTCGGTTTATAATTACAGTCATCGATTCTTCCTAACGATCAAAATCATTGAATCACGTCGCAGAGTTCACGCCCACAAACTGTCTTCAACAGAATTGTAGCACACACACACACACACGCACACAGAAAGTAGGAGTCAGTCAGAAGTTCTACTCACCAACAAAAGTTGTCGGCTGCAGTGTGGCAGTGCCGTGAGCCGGTAGTTCTCTCCCTTTTAAAAGAAATCGTAGCCGAGTCCAAACCTCAGCCCAGGGGTGGACAGGACAGAACGACCGCAACAGCTGGTCGACCAGGAGTGAAAGAGAATCGCTGAATCGGAGGAAAAAACCGCAGATCTCACCCGCCGCCTGACCGACCGTGCTACTGTCCACTTGTAAACGCTGAATTGCTTTCGGTCACGACATGTGGTTGTCCGGGCATGCTCAAGTAGCGGATCAGTGGAGCGTAACGTTGGGAGGCAAGCCGACCCACATCCCCTCCATTCCTGCAGTGCCGGTGGTCCGGAATAGGGCGTGGACAGGCGGAGCAAAAAGCCGGGCAGAGTGAGACAAGATATGGAGTAGGAAGGGGAAGGAAATGGGGGGTGGGGATGGGAAGAGAGGGTGGGGATGGGGGGTGGAGCTGAAAACTTGTTTGGTTATGCATAAATTAACACCGTTTCTCATCCGGAGACCCTGAAGTTTTCCCTTGGGTCCTATTGGTCAGCCTCCCGTCAGTCGTCACGTTCCCATCGCGTGCGGTTTGGCCTCTAGCCCTCCCTCCTCCTTCTCTCTCTATCACCCACCTCCTTCCTCTGCAGCAGCAACTCCAGCCATTCGTAGCACACAACTCTGTAGTGGAACGCCACCACAACCGTATGGAAGCATGAATGCTTCAGAAGCCGATAACAACTTTTCCCTTATATGGCCGACGCCGTTTTATATCAGGTTAGAAGAAGAAGAGAAGAAGAAGAAGAAGAAGAAAATAGCAGCTTTCCATGTGAACGTTTTCGTCACGGTGATGCCCCGTTTCCCTCAGCAAAACAAGGTTAGCACTTTTCATCCCAATGAGAACAGGGAAAATAGCTGTGATCCTCATGGAAAACAGTTATTATCTCAGGAACACAGGGAAAACAGTTATCACCCAATGAAAACACGGAAAACAGTTATTATCCTCTGGAAAACAGCTATCATCCTCAGGAAAACAGAGAAAACTGTTGTTATCCTCAGGAAAACAGAGAAAAGAGTCATTATGTTCAGGAAAACAGAGAAAACAGTTGTTATCCTCAGGAAAACAGAGAAAAGAGTCATTATGTTCAGGAAAACAAGAGAAAACAGTTTATCATCCTCAGGAAAACAGAGAAAAGAGTCATTATGTTCAGGAAAAACAGAGAAAACAGTTATCATCCTCAGGAAAACAGAGAAAACAGTTATTATCCTCAGGAAAACAGAGAAAAGAGTCATTATGTTCAGGAAAACAGAGAAGACAGTTATCATCCTCAGGAAAACAGAGAAAGCAGTTATCATCCTCAGGAAAACAGTGAAAAAGAGTCATTATGTTCAGGAAAACAGAGAAAACAGTTATCATCCTCAGGAAAACAGAGAAAACAGTTATCATCCTCAGGAAAACAGAGAAAACAGTTATCATCCTCAGGAAAACAGGGAAAACAGCTGTCATCCTCAGGAAAACAGAGAAAAGAGTCATTATGCTCAGGAAAACATGGAAAACAGTTATCTTCACAGTGAAAGTACAGAAAACAGTTATTATCCTCTGGAAAACAGGGGGGGGGGGGACAGTTATTGTCTTCAGGAAAAACAGAGAAAAACAGTTACTGTCCTCAGGGAAACAGGGAAAAACAGTTATTATCCTCGGGAAAACCGGGAAAACTGTTATCATTCTCAGGAAAACAGGGAAAACAGTCATTATCCTCAGGAAAACAGTTATTATTCTCAGGAAAACAGGGAAAACAATTGTTAGCCTCAGGAAAACAGTCATTATCCTCAGGAAAACAGGGAAAACATTGTTAGCTCATGAAAACAGTTATTATTCTCAGGAAACCGGTTATTATCGTCTGGAAAACAGTTATTATCCTCAGGAAAAAGGGAAAACGGTTATTATCCTCAGGAAAAAGGGAAAACGGTTATTAACATAAAAACCAAACAAACAAGGAAAACAGTTGTAATCTCAGGGAAAAATGGAAAAAGTTTTTATCCTCAGGAAAACAGGGAAAACGGTTATTATTCTCAAGGAAACAGGGTAAATAGTTATTATCCTCAGGAAAAAAAAAGGAAAATAGTTATTATCCTCGGGAAGACAGAGAAAACAGTTGTGATCCCCAGGAGAGCAGTTAAAGAGAACTGCTTAGCTGTTGTCCCTCTTTTCGCTATTCTCCTCGACGATCATGGCTGTTTCCCCCGGGGTAAAACAGCTCTTATCATCTTTCGACGCTGATGTGGTCCCATAGAGCCAGCCTTCTGTTTTCCCTCCTTCGCACAATCATGGGTGTGCAAAAGACATAGTTTTTTGTGTGTTTTTTTTTAAAAAGTCAATTGTAACCTCTGCTTCTTTTCTGCAAGGTCAACCGTGTTGCTTCAGTTTGTGATTTGGAAGAAAGAACGGAGGAAAAGGGTGGGGGGGGGGGGGGGGGGGGGGATCTTGACATCAGTTCAAACTGCTTGTAAAAATAGGGTAGGGGGAGAAGAGGGTGAAGGGGGCCAGGGTTGGAGGAGGGGCAAAGGGGGGGTGGAGGAGTTAGATGGAAATGGGAGGTGGGGTAGGGTAGGATGGGGGCGGGGGGTGGGGGGTACTTCTCGGGGCATTCTCATGGTGGTGGTGGCTGCAACTTGGATCAAAGACGTCACGGGCGCACGTGCTCACCGGCCCTAGAGCACGTGGCAACCTCGCGCTGCTCTATCACCGATCAGCTGACTGAGGACGTTCAGACCGACACGGAAAGGGGAGCGGGAGGGGGGAGTGTGAGAAGGAGCCGGAGGAGGGGATGGTGGGTCTAAGAACAGCAAGGAGTCTGAGATGGGGAATGGAGATTTGTTTTTTCTTATCATAGATAATTTTATAGACGTCAGCTGACACATCTTTTAAATCCATCCCCGAGTCATGCTTGCTTGGTCGTAAGGAAAGAGAGTCTGGCAGTTGAAACTTGGGGAAATGAGAGAGAGAGAGAGAGAGAGAGAGAGAGAGAGAGAGAGAGAGAGAGAGAGAGAGAGGAGGGGGGGGGAGGGAGGGAGGGAGAGAGTCATGGAGAATGGGGGAAGGGTGGTGGTATCTGGGTAAGGGGTGAGAATCAGGAACGTACACCTTTGACATTGAGGTCGTTTATTTTTCCGACAGGCTGACAGGAAGGAACTAGGAAGATTTCTGGTCCAGTAAAAACCGAACCCCACCAGACAAATCTCGGTCACAGACGCGGAAGAAAAAAACTCTGTCAGTGTTATCACCCCTGATTCGATTCCTCCAACCTCAACGCACCCCTTCATTGCCGAGGATGAAAAAAATAACGTGAAGAAAGAAAAAAAGATGTCAGTCAATTATCGTGCGTCAAGACCTTGGTAGGTGCAGTGAAGACTGTTGGAAGCACTTGTCAACTTCATGGGTTTTTCACCTGAGAAGACGCTCGCTCGTGTTACTTCCTCTCACAGTCTTGGCAGAGTTGTGAACATCGGTCAAAGATGGAATTCCTAGATGCTTATCATACAGACGCATTAACTGATAATTATGGAAGAGATTGGGTTAATATGTCAACTCTTTCAAGGCTTCCAAACGATGTGGCAACGGCCAGTTGTTTCGTTTTCTTTGTTTCCTGAGTAATTCATTTGCTTGTTTCAGTCATTTTTTTCCCCTGTGTGTTTGTCCTTTGTGGTTATTACTATCCATAATGTGTCTTTGATTTGACAAAGAAACATAATGTATAATACTCAATGGATAATGACGATGAGGATGATTATGATAACGATCATCATGATTATGTTTTGTTGTTGTTTTCATTGTCTTATGCGTTTTGTAGTCCTTATTTGTAACTTGTGTTTTGTTTTGAAATAAAACATGATTCTTTTTTAAGAAGAAAAAAAACAACATTGTTTGATACCATGGTGCTAACCTGAAAATCAGTATATCGTTGGCTGACATTTTTTTGTGTAATATGATAAAGACAGAATTGTAAAATAAAACAAAAACAAAACAAAAACAAAACAAAAATTATGGAAGATTCACCTATGCTGGCAAAGAAGGCTGGCAAGACTTGAGTCTGAAATGTATCTCTTTTGCGAATGAGAAATTTTTCTTCCACTCGAGTGCAGATGACGAATCAGCCCAACGGGGACTCTTTACAGCTAGCTTTAAAACGTAGTGTGTGTGGTGTGTGTGTGTGTGGTGTGTGTGTGTGTGTGTGTGTGTGTGTTGTGTGTGTGTGTGTGTGTGCGTGTGTGTGTGTGTGTGTGTGTGTTGATTCTTTTTTTTTTTTTTTTTTTTTTTTTTTTTTTGGGGGGGGGGGGGGTGAATTTTTTTTTTTGGAGCTGGTGGTGCCATCATAGTTCCGCGATCAGTTTTCACCTCCATCCTCACCCCCTCATCCCCCCCCCCCCCCCCAAACACCCCCATCCCCCATCCCGACACGATGTCACGCGCGACTGCCTTCCAGACAAAAGCACAGAAGTTTCAGTCTCGCCTTAATCTGATTGCAGACGTCAGAAGCCCAGAACAAGCACAAGGAACGCCTTGTGCCAGGAGTGTTACTAGATGTGTTGATTCCTTTGTCAGTTCACACCCAAAAAAAAAGTCTCTTTCTGCGCAACTGAGAAACCAAAATAGACGCAGATACTTGAAAGAGCTCCC
>CM031604.1:81081411-81209633 GCA_018398815.1 Conus ventricosus
CTAAAATCTTATCAAGTAAACGCAGATGGAAGAAAGGGATTGTTTCAGTGTATGAAAAAGCAGAAATTATCAATAAACTAGGATCAAATCTGCCATGGAGCGATAAACTACACAACTTCTGGAGAGACGTATTCAACGCTTACAGAGAAAGTGGTAAGATTGTTCGTGTTAATGTAGTACTCTGTAAAACTACTACAGAATGGATTTGTGTTTTAAAAATACAGAATGCTATTTTTGTTGTTTTTCATGCTTTTTAATGGTGGTCGCAAATTGTTTAAGTAGTGGTGTTTTTTCAAGTTTACAGAATAGTTTCTTTCGTGGAGTTCTCTCCCTTTGACCGTAATTCATTTCGGACCCAGTTCATCCTGGTAAATTCTCAAATGGGTATATGCAAAATATTTAAAGCGGTCCTTTTACCATTTAGACTGCGAAGAGATATTCTTTTTTTGTGCAACATGGATTTGCCAAATAGTTTGCTTGCATTGGATATACTGGGTGAGGCATAAGGAATCATTGGTAGGAAATAATGATTTACAGCCAAAACAGGCGAAGTTCCTCAAAGTTATAGTGCCTTATTCCTTACATGGGAACTAATTTTTAGTGGAATTGTGAATTGGTACGGAGAAGCGCGCCGTTTTCTTGGATGGCCGGGGTAGCCACATAAGCACTGCCGGACATTTTCCTCCAAATTTGCCTTTTCGGGCAAATAAAAGTCCTTTTCAAGGAATGCACTATTATAATATGAACCGAAATTTTGCTTTGACACTAAGATCTTTTCTTGGTAAACATGTACTTTAGGATACGAAATTCATGGGCCTGTTTGTACGCCTTTTTTCGGGTGTTTTCGGTTTCTTCCTCGATGCTAAGAGACGTAGACACCCTCACCGCCCACTTTGACCTGTCCTGCCCCACTTGTGGGTGCAAATAATTTATTTCACTTCACAAGGAGGGGATATGCATGCAACATCCAATGCGCCATGTTGGTTGCTGATCACATTGGCACACGTCCATAACCAACATGGCGCATTGGAGTGCACTAACCCCCCTACTTTGTGAAGTGAAATAACTTATTTGCACACCATAAGTGGGGCAGGAACGGGTCAAAGTGGGGCAGGTTAGGGTGTCTTACGGCTCTTTCATCGAGATGACCGAAAAAGCACCGATAAAGTGCGTACAAACAGCCCCATGAATTTCGTACCCAAAAGTACAGTTTACCCTTTTCTTTTTCTTCGTTTACAGAATATGTTAATGATGGATGAATGAATTTAAATGAATGTTTGTTTGTTGTGAGGAGTAAACATCTCTGTTTTTAATGGTCCGTTGGTTGATTTTACCGGTATGAGTCGTCAAGTTTGCAGTATCTTTATGTGAATACCCTGATGATTGTTCGGCCCTAGAGAGTATTTTATGGGAGTATTGGTATGGTTTAATTGGGTGAATTAGTTGCCAACGAAGGCAACTGATTGAGGTTGTTGAGCAATGATAAGGAATGATGGCTGTCGGCTACATGTTGCCGAAATTTGTTATAACTGTGAGCAAAGTGGGGCCAGTTTTATTGGTTTTCTGTACACTTTGAAGGGACAGAACAATACAAATAATATATTGCTGGGCTGCTAAGCCTGTAAGTGATTTTTTCCGATAAGGAAAAGAAAACCCTTGTGGTGGATTTTTTTAGGTTCCACGGTGAGCGTGCTTGTGGTAACGACTTTGGCTTTGTAATTTTCTTGTAGGAAATACAAATCACGTGGAGGTCCGAATCCATAATAGCACGGGAGTATTTATTCAACTAGAGTGTCCAAGGCTGCAAAATGCAGGGGATCTTTGTGTTTGTATAAAGAAAAGGTAGGCCCCATGTGGAATGCTAAGTTTTTTGCCATTTTGAATGTGGATATCAAAGTATCCATGGAAGTACTATTTATTTTAATGCTGTGGAGAACTTACAGACAGTGTATTTTCGTTGCATAAAATGGGAACAGGTGGAATGTATTTTATGGGACGTATGTCAGCTAATGGGACTGAAAAGATTTTTGAGCTTTAAAGTTTAGTTGTATTGTGGGTTTTTGGTATTTGTGGAACATTGTGTTGCTAAGACCTTGTATTATTCAATTTATGATATGGTTTATTTGAAGGAATAACTTCTTCATTCATGGTATGGATGTTAAATCCCTACACTCGCCAAGATCGTCGGATCATGAACAGAGGGTTGTTTGAAGACAAATGTGTGCTGTCAGCTGGGATTTTTGTTCCTAATATTATGTTGGAAAATGATGGACCAGAGTTGAAGAAATTTGGACTATGGTGTGAAGATGGTATATTAAGAATATTTTTTACATTGCTATATTTACACACACGCAAACAAAACCCATTACACGTACACTTAGTACATATGCATGGTGGGCATGTTTTTGTACTTACACACATATACATGTATCCATGTCCTCATCTTTGCTCATACACAGGCACATAACCGCATGCTTGATTCTAACATTCATTCTGTACACTTTCTTAGTATACATGCACTCATGCATACAGCCATTCACCATGATATTTACATCCACACATTTGTATGTATTGATTTGCCACTTGTTGGTCAAGTGTTTATTACATATGTTTATTGGACACATAGACATTGTATTCCATTGTGTGGTTTCAGGGACCAATGTCTGGTCAGAGTTTTTTTTTATTCTTCAGTCAGAGATCTTATTCTTTAAGTCAGAGTCCTACTCGTATTTCTTTTTTTCTTCAGCTCCGAGCTTAGTTAGATTTGAGTTTTCAACTAATTAGTTTTTTCAAATCAGAGTTTCCAGTTCCAGTTAGTTTACGTTGTTTTTCTACTTTTGATTTTAGTCAAGTATGTTAATAAAAGAAAATAAAAATAAGGATATTGTACTTTAAGGATTGATTGTTTTTTCTTTGAATGACTGCAACACCAAACGGACCCACCCCAAAGCAGACCCAGCCTGACACGCATATTAAGCAATCAAGCAAGTGGGGAGCTACATTCTGGCGCCCAATGTGGGGCCCCAATTAGGTGTTGTAGAGTAGGGTAGGAATTCTGAACTCTGACCAGACAGCGGTTTGCGGGGCAAAGCTGCTTGCCAGACGAGCGTGACAGACGAGCTGTTGCGGGCGGTCAGGCGTTGCCAGAGATTGCGGGAGACCGTGCGGAGGGCATCTCTGCTGGGGCCCGGTTGGCGTGTGGCCAGGACATCCATAAAAAAAATGGGGTCATGCGGAATCAGACGTCGTTCCCCGTACATGCGCCAGAGGGCCATGAAAGGTGTTCACGATGAGCTCTACACACACATTTCGAGGACTCATCAAACATGCTAGGATGAGTTCTTTTGGCCTTTTATGGCCACAGACCTTCAAAGGAGGATTAAGAGGTGTGAGCGCTGCATTAGAAGCGGAGCCCAGGCACAGAGGGCACCCATGTCCACCATTGTGACTTTCTTACCCCCTTGAGCTGTTGTCGATAGACTATCTCACTGTAGAAGTCAAGGGACAGAAGCAGAACATTCTAGTGATTCTTGATCATTTTACCAAGTACGGCCAGGCAATCATGACCAAAGACCAGACTGCTCGGACTGTTGCAAAAGCTTTGTGGAATGAGTTCTTCTCAGTGTATGGTTTTCCTTTCTCGCATATTGTCAGACCAAGGTCGTGATTTTGAGTCGAGGCTAATTCAAGAATTGTGCTCTGTGGCAGGTATACAGAAATGTAGGACCACTCCCTATCACCCCAGTGGCAACCCAGTCGAGAGATGGAACAGGACATTGTTGGGTCTGATTCGGAGTTTGGAGATTGATCAGAAGAAGGATTGGAGGAGGCATTTGAAGTCGGTTGTACATGCGTACAATTGTTGCATACATGGCAGTACAGGATTTTCTCCTTACTATTTGTTTTTCGGAAGACATCCCAGGATCCCCGTAGACTTGGCTTTCGGGATTGACATTGGGAAAGGGAAAGGAAAAAGTCCTAGTCAGTATGTTGAAAGTCTGAAAGAGAGCCTGAGGGATGCGTACAGGAAGGCCGCAGAACAGATGGAAAGGTCTGCCCAGAAAAAACAAGGTCCGGTATGATGTAAGTTCTCCATGCTGCTTCTTGGAGGCGGGGAGACAGAGTTCTTGTGAAGAAATTGGGACCACGCATTCAGTCCAAAGTGGATGATCGTTGGGAGGAGGGTATCTTTGTTGTCCTGGAAAAGAGGCAAGGGGTGCCAGTATATGTTGTGCAGAAGGAAAATGGTGGGGACCGAAGAGAACTCTTCACCGTAATTTGTTGCTTCCTGTTGGGGCACTGGGATGGACACAGCAGCCTGTTCCAAGAAAAGAAAATCAAGAGAGTGAACGGAAGAAATTGAGGAAGGTTCAGGAAAAATCTGAATTGTCTGACAGTGAGGAGGAGCAGTTTCCGAATCTGCAGATCAAAGTTGAGTTGGGAGAGGAGCGAGGTCTGAGGCACGATGCACCAGAATTTGTTCCAGTAATCTCCACAGGTGACCAAGCTGTGTCCACAGGACCAGTCAGTCAGGATCAGGATAAGAGAGGGGAAATGTCGCAGTCTGTCGACATAGGTCCAGATGTTGTTGTAGACCACGCAGGGGGTCTAGAGGACGGGGAAGATGATGCGCATATTCAGTCCAACACAGGAGGTGTGGAACCTGGAACTTCAGGGGGTGGCAGGGGTGAACATTAAGGACTGCCCGACTGCCCGGGACATGTAACCACCTCTGTCGGGCAGGCAGGATGGCTGTCTAGCCAGCCCGACCGGGCAAGTCAACATCACATGCCAGTCATTGTTTCTGATCATTGTCTCATTGAGAGCGGGTGTTAAATAGCGAAGACCGCTGTAGGCTAACCCCCAATGTTCCCGCTATCAGTCATAACAAGTTGCAGACAACTGTTGCACTTTCTGAATATGCTATTTTTAGGAACAGTCTTAAATTTGTGAACGTCCTCTTGCGCGCGGAGTCGGCAAGTTTCAGCATGGCTGCCAATGAGAAACAAGCGTCACTGTTTTCTTTTGGTGTTTCCTCCGACAAACGGAAAGATGAAGAAAAAAGTGAAAAAAGAAAGAAACAAAAGCGTGATTATGAATCAACTCGGGAGAGGAAGTTTCAGGTTATCTGGAAAAAGGAGTTTCCGTGGTTCACTGTTGACGATGTGGAATCGCCAAAGCAAATGTTTTGCCAGGTGAGTCAAGCTTTTGTTTCGTTATTTTGACAGCGTTTGTCTTCGGGTCAGTGTGAAATTGAAAACAGTGCTTGGCTGAAAGGAAGATGGGATAGGGGTGGGAGGGGAGGAAGTGTGTGCATGACATGTTGACATATGTGGGACAGCAGTATTTTGTACATCAACGCACATTTTTTTAATCATTGAGAAAATGAGTTGCTGGAGCCTGGAGTGTGTGTGTGCGTGAAGTAAGTGTGTGAAGTGTGCGTGAGGTGTGTGCGTGTTCGTGAGGTGTGTGTCACTGTGTGTGTGTGTGTGTGTATGTGTGTGTTTAAATATGTTTTTGAATTCCTAGACACATTTAAAAAAAGATTTGTCACTGGCAAGATGCGGATTTGTCTGTCACTCCTACTTTCGGTTTCACTTTGATGTGCAGTTAGGATACTGTAGGCAGTGTGTGTGTGTGTGTGTGTGTGTGTGGTGTGTGTGTGTGTGTGTGTGTGTGTGTGTGTGTGTGCGCGCTTGTGTGTGTGTGTGTTTCTGTGTGTGTGTGCTTGTGTAGAGGGGAAGGGGAAATTGTAATATTCGTTTAAATGGTCAGGTCACTGAAATATTACAGTTTTAATATGTGTGTGTTTATAATAAGTCAGCTGAGTTAAAATTAGCAAAATCTATCAAGATGTAAGATTTATAAAATAGTTAAGTATTTTGTGGCCAGGATTATGTTTCTCTATAATTATTGCACATTTCATATGTAGAATTTCATTGTGGCTTTACTTTGCATACAAGTATGTTATCCTCCATACCCCAAAACGGGTTCAAAGGATTAAAATACTTTGAACTTTGTGTATGTGTGTGTGTTCTCTAGATTTGCTTGGATCATCCTGAAAAAGCAGACAAGAAAGGCAGCCTGTATGTCGGATGTTCATCATTCCGGAAATCCAACATTCAATCGCATGCCACTTCAGTTCGACACCAAATGTGCGTTGATGCACAGAATGCTGCTGTGCCAAGATGTCTGCAGATCGACCTCTGGACCTGGTCATACGCCACATGGAGGAAAACAAGAGGACGCAGCTGATGACGATCTTTACCACTGCCTACCATGTGTACAAGATGGAGCTTCCTTTCACTGCATATGAATTGCTGCTGAAGCTTCAAGAAAAGAATGGGCTGGACATTGGCGACGCTTACTTGAGCAGGATGGCATGTAGCAGATTTCTGGGTGACACCTTCAAAGCTTTATTCGAGCCCAAGCTGACCAAGATGAACACTGCAAAAGTCATCAGCATCATGGTGGATGCAGCCACTGACTGCTCTACCCGGGACCTAGTGTCAATCTACATCAGATATGTTGATGAGGGGATGGCTGTGAACTGTTTTGCTGGACTCGAGGAACTGCAACACAGCCCTGCTGATGGCTACGTACAAGCAATTAGCCAGAACATTGGACAGCAGGGGGATTCAGAGATGAGAGAGAGAGAGTCGTTGGCTTTGGGTCAGATGGAGCTGCAGTAATGGTGGGCCGCAATAGTGGACTGGCAAAACGCCTGAGAGATGATATTCCTGGCTGGTCTCTATCCACTGCATGGCTCACGGACTGGAACTTGCTGCCAAAGATGCCCTAAAGCAACAGGAATGCCTGAAGAAAGTGGAAAACCATGCTGCAGAGCATCTACAAACAATACCACTATTCACCTAAGGCATGGCGAGAACTACAGAGTGTTGCAGAGGCTTTGCAAGAGAAGGTGTGGAAGCCAACCAACCTTGCAGGCACCAGATGGCTACCTCATCTGAATACTGCCCTGGAGACAGTCCTGAAGAACTACCAGTCTTTGGTGCAACACCTTCAGCACACAGCAGAGGGCCACTCAGCCACTGCAGAGATGACTGGTCGCGCAAGACAAGCAGCCAGGTAGCTGACAGATCACAGACAGCTCCTATTCATCCACCTGTGCTTGGACATCTTGCACACAATCAGTAGATTGAGCCTGAAACTCCAAGAAGATGCCTTAACCCTACCCAGGCTTCTGGTGGCCTATGAGACAACCCTCTTCCAGCTGACGAGTTTCAGGACAACACCAGGAGATCACCTAGAAACCTACCTGGAACAATCAAGGGAAGGACGCTTTGATGGCATTGAACTGAGTAACTTCAGTCAGGAGGTTACCGACCAAGTTTCTCAGAAGCAAAAACACAGTGTTGGACACCTTACACAATACTCTTGGTCAACGTTTTGACCGCCTGGAGTCTGACCATGTGCTGAAGGCTGCAGCAAAACTGCTTGACCCCAGAGATTGGCCAGAGGAGGCAGAACAGTTGGCAGACTTTGGGACTGAGGACCTGCGCCTTCTCCTGGACCACTTTCATGAGCCCCTCACGGAGAGTGGCTGCAACATCCGGCTGGCATGAACAGAGGAGTGGCCTGCCCTAAAAGTACTGGTCAAGAGAATGCCAGTGGCCAACCAAAGACCAGCAACCCTCTGGAGTCAGCTCCTGGTGGATCCTGACAGACTAGAAGAATTCAAAACAATTCTCCTCCTAGTCGAGATCTTGCTGACACTTCCTTGGTCCACAGCCAGTGTGGAAAGGGGGTTTTCAGCCATGAAGAGGATAAAATCTGACTGGAGAGCAAAGCTTAACACAGATGTCCTGTCCAAGCTGATGTATATCTCCATTGAAGGCCCAAGTGTCATGGACTACAATGCTGCACTTGCCTTGGAAAGGTGGTGGCAAAGTGGTGAAAGAACCAGAAGGGTGTAAACAAAAAGATGGTCAAAGAACCAGAAAGGTGTAGACTAGACAGGACATCTGTGTTGCACTTTGCTTTCCAGTCAGCTTGTGTAGGTTTAGGGCTGAGTGACTATGTAAAGAGGAAAACAGATACAGAGACTCAACATAAAGAATATAATAAATAAAACCATGCAGACGGTGTGAGTTTTAAGGAATTTATTATTATTCAGTATTCATATTCAGAAATAGAAACAAAGTATTCAATGGAAAAGTACATTGGTAAAATATCCAATACAATTGAATCATTTCTGTATTGTTTTTATGTCACGAATCAGCACTGTTTGTGGCTTTTTTCTTGATTTATGTTTTGTACATGTGAAAATGGGGCAAGTTCATTTCTTTGCCGGGCAAGTAGATTTTTATATGACTTGCCCTACAGGGCAAGTGGGAAAAAAAGTTAATGTTCACCCCTGGGTGGAATCTCAGCTGTTGGATATGATGATGATGAGTTTTCTGAAGAGGAAGCTGAAGAGTGACTGAAAGTGAATCTGAGGATGTCCCTCAGCAAGCTAGGTTGCGTCGGTCAAGTCGGCCACATAGACCTGTGGATAGGTTGAATCTTATGCACCAGTGTACTGGTGGGAAATCCGTTCATGTGGCAAAATTGAGCGATATTCGTTGCAAGATGCAAAGTCTTTTGGATTTGGGTCATATGATACCACCACCAAGTTTGTTGCATTGTGTCATTGGGGCGGTAGTCGAACTGTCCGCTGAGATTGAGAGTTTGTGGGAGGTCATGGGAAAGGATCCAGAGGGCCATGTGTAATTGGTTGTGGAATTATTGTTTTCTCATTTTATGTTAAAATGGGGTTAAAATAATATCCAGCAGTTTTTGATGTTGGGTTGAAACTGTATTAAGTTTTGAGGAAAGAAGAAAAAATTATTGTTAGTTTGACTTGACAGTTGTCAGATTATGTAATGATCAAAAATGTTTGGCTTTAGTATGAATGATGAAAATGTTTCTCGATTCCGGGAACACAGTTTCAGAGGACAACGCAAGGCCCACACGCCCGTGCACGCAAACTTCTGGCGAACACTTCAATCTTGCCTCACCCAGCCCGTTCTCCGACCTTAACCCAATAGAGCATTTCTGGGATGCCCTTCAGAGGCAGTTGAACCAGCTCAACCCAGACCCAGACAGCAGCTCAGCTTGCTGTTGCTGTGGGCCAGGTGTGGTGGCAAGTCCCCCAGAGGCAGACCAACACTGTGCGCTCGATGTACCGCAGGTGCACAGCTGTGATCAATGCTCGAGGTGGTCACACCAGATACTGACATTCTGCTGTTAACACAGGGTCAAGGTCAAGTTCATGTGACCTTTATTTTCTACCAGAATGAACTTCGAAAGGACACTTTGCGGTGTTCGATTGCTTTTTCTCACTTTCTATTACCAGTTCAAGGAATCGGTAGCCAAATTACATCAAAATTTCTATACAGTTTGTTTTCGCGTTTTTTATGCCTCTGAGTATATTATATTCTTCTCCTTTTTATGATTTTTTTACATGATTTTTAGCTTCAGGGTAAAACTAATATACCCCAATTTCAATGTCATCTAAAACACTGGATAAAGGCAGACATGGGCTGAGAATTTCATAATTATTAGATACTGTAAATTGTTTTTACAGATACACCTTAAGATTTCTCTATAAAATAACAGAAGCGTTCATAATGTCAGCATATGGCAATCAATATTATATATAATTCTCACATCTAATTTAACAATTGTCAACATGTGCCCAAAGGAGACATCATTAAAATATTCATGGATCACTTACCTTCAGCTTCTCTATCATCGTCTTGAGTTGCAGGTATTCATTTATCTTGCCATAGACCTTGTCACGTTCATCAAGTATGTTCCTAAAACAATTTACACCCAAAAAATTTTTTTTAAAGTCATGACTGTTCCCTAACATGTCACTCTACTTTGATCTGCTCACACTTTTTTTTTTTTTTTTTTTGCTGTCCCAATCTCTGCGCCACCTCAGAGGCAGTGCATACACACCGCTCATTCCGACCCCCGTCCACAGCCACAGCCCGGTCAGCCCCGCCGCAACCCCGGCACCGACAATCCACAGGGAGCAGTCAATGTCAAGTCGTCAAGAGGCAACC
This sequence comes from Conus ventricosus, assembly GCA_018398815.1. Classification (NCBI taxonomy): domain Eukaryota; kingdom Metazoa; phylum Mollusca; class Gastropoda; order Neogastropoda; family Conidae; genus Conus; species Conus ventricosus. Next base: position 81,091,485 of record CM031604.1, read on the forward strand.
CACCAGAGAAGACACTGCACTGCTGCCGAGTCACTTCGGTGGTGTTCAGTGGCGCCTGTTCTGATCTAACATACGCAGGACACCACCTACTAAGCCCCCTACTGACGACAATAATTGCTTAGTCGCGGAGCCCGGCGTGAGTGAGCTCTCCCTCCGGAGGGCGCCACCACGTCCGTCCAACGACAGCCCCCATGGACTCGCCGATACCGGTGACCCCGATAGAACCAAACCAAGGCCACAGACGTGGAGAGGACATCGAAACTGAGGTCACCATGAAAGCAGGGCATGAAGGGCCACAGAATTTGAGACATTTTTTAATGCTGATCGATGAGAATGAGGATGATTAAGATGATGCTACGGATTTCCATTTCGGTCTGAGACTACATGACAGGGCTGTACTCTACGCTTCCTTTCATAATATATCCGGCGTCAACCAGGCCCGAGAGATTCAGGCACCTGCAGTGTTGTTAGGAAATTTGAGCAACACTCTCAGAAACGCATCCATTAAGTGGATGAAACTCGACTGTGTGGTCCCAGTCTTCCCAACTGAGTTCGCAGCAAACTCAACTCTGGGTAGGAGCCGGTCGGGGCAGAAAACCACATGACTCTGATGGGATTCGAACCCACGACCCTCCCAGCCGGGAGGCCCACAGTCTTTTTCTCCTTTACAAGTTTTAATGTAAATGAAATTTTTCTATTTCTGACACGGACAGCACTACTAGGATACACATGAACTTCTGCTCATGCACATGGACATCGTAAACATACATGTACATATATAAATAAACACCACAAGTACATGAACATATTTTTCCAAACAATAATATGGATACAGAGTCAAGATAGATGATGACTGTCATGGGCAAATTCTTTAGTTTTATCTGATTGTTCCCAAAGCCTTCTCTTTCATCCAAGGCAAGTTTACCATTACCACACGATGCACTCAGCATACACGTACATATATACATAAACACACAAGCACATAAACATATTTTACCAAACAAAAATATGGATACAGAGACTGAGATAGTGATGATTCTCACTACATTCATGGGCAAATTCTTTAGTTTCATCTGATTGTTTCCCAAAGCCTTTTCTTTCATCCAAGGCAAGTTTACCATTAACACACAATGCACTCAGATTAACTTGGCCTTATTTGGGGATATGTTGATCTTGCTGTTGCGACCATCTTGCGGACAACGTGAGCATGTGTCTGGCCTTTTCCCTTACACCTGAGGACAGCATGATGTTTATAATGAATATTCATGATTCCCATTCATGTATGTCTGCACAGTTTTATACGAATTGATAAATTAGTCATATTTTCATTCGTCCATAAAGTTCAAAGTGCTAAGATGGTGGCTGTAGGGGATGAGATAATCAAAGTGATTTTTTTTTTTTCATTTGGCGTGCAGTCATCTGCCGTCACCAGACATGACCTTTGTTTCTGGGGGGCCAATGTCAGTAGCATAGCTGTGACACAGTCTGGGTATGGGGACCGGTAATCTCGCTTTATGTATCTGGCTGCTCTGCGTTGGATGCCTTCTATCCTATCAATTTCTCCTTGCGTATATGGGTCCCAGACAGTGGAGCTGTACTCTAGAAGGGACCTGACAAGAGAGACATTCGCTGTTTTGGGGCAGGCTTCAGAACAAACGCGTAGGTTCCTACGAAGCATACCCAAGCTGGCGCTTGCTTTCTTGGTGATCTTGTCTATGTGAGCAGACCAAGATGTAAATTTTCATTTTCATATAGAGTTGATAACCAATGGAATGAATTACCTGCTACCATTAAATTCTAGATAATCATTCAAAATTTAGAGAACTGTTTCATGATTATGATGGATTGCAATGAAGATATATATAGATTAATTGTAGCATGCCATCTGACCCAAAAAAAGTGAAGAAATTTAGAGGGGACACATGATAGACCGCGAGGTCTAGGCTAATGAAGCCAGTCCCTGCTACTACTACTACTAAGACAGGTTTTCCCCTTATTTCAACTCCAAGATAGGGGTAAGAGTCCATTTGCTGTGGGATGTGGTTGTCCAGCTGGGAGAAGAAAGGTGATCTGTGTCATACATTCATGATTTTAACATTTCTTGGCAGTGAATCTCATGCCCCATTCTCTAGCCCAGGTTTCTAGTTTTTTCAAGTCATCTTGCAAGGCGATGTGGTCTGCCTGAGTCTTAATTTCTCGATACAGAAGGCAGTCGTCTGCAAAAAGCCTGACTTGAGATGAAACTTCTTCTTCTTCTTCTTCCTAAAATACGGTTCACTCAAAAACGAGTAGGTCACCAGTGCGCATGTTAAAAAGTAAAATAAATAACATAAAATAGTGCGACTCAGACTGTTGGCCCCTGGAGCAAATCTGGCAACAAGGGGTCGCACTCGATATTCAAGAAGTTAAAAGCAATGGCCAAATTCAGGCCCAGGTAACCAAAAAATATCTGGGGAAGTTAAAATAGAAAATCGTCAATATGCAGATCTCAAAACTATCGTATCAATTTGTGTTTTAAATGAGACTGCATTTGTGGCAATCTTGATGGCACCGGCAGTGAGTTCCACAGCCATACAGAAACTAGGATAAAATGAATGTAAGTGGCTGTCAATATTTGATGCAGGCATGGTATAACATTGACCGCCACCCCTGGTGCTACTTTTATTCAATACTAGTTGTTCCATTGGAATATCAATTAGTTTAGCTCTCCCTTTTGAAGAAGATGTTAAGTTTGATAAAACTCTTCTCTCTCAAAGGGGTTTCCATTCTAATTTCCTCATGTTCTTCCTAGTATTCCCCTTTTCTCTGATGTGGTTCCCTGTTACGGGAGTTGGGCATGATCAGGGGGGATAGGGTTGGTAGGTTTTTGTCTGTTGTATGTCTCTCCTGAAGCCTGGAAGGGGTCAAGACAGTGATTCTTGGCCCTGGCCCCTTAGTTGGACTCCAAGGTGGGTGGGTAAGGGAGAGATGAAGCTTAATTAAACACAATATGGCTCTTTCTAAAAACATTCCCCCCAAACGGAAGAGGAAGGCAGTATCCCCTATTTCAGGGCTTTCTCAAACAGATAGTGATTCTGACAGTGAGGTAAGACAAAGGACAGGTTTTTGGGCTTCCTGGCTCGTGGTGGAAGGGACAGAGCAGGAAAGACCCCTTTCAGCTCTGAGCCCTTTTGCTATCCAAAAGGGCTTTCATGGTATAGCAGGTGAACCTAGTCCATAAAAGGTTGAGGAATGGTTCGTTTCTTATTCAATGTCGATCACAGAAACAATCTGAACAGCTGTTGAAAGCAGCGAAACTAGTGGATAGGGAGATCAGGTGACTCCCCATAAACAGTTGAATTCGTCGAAAGGTGTGATTCGCTGTCGAGAGTTAGCAGGTGTCTCGGAAGCAGAGATCAAAACAGAACTGGCATCCCAGGGTGTGACGGATGTGCGCAGGGGTGTCGGTAAAGAAAGGTTCAGAGAGAGTGGCCACCAACACCCTCTTTCTGACATTCTGCAACCCTGTGTTGCCTCCGGTCATCAAGGTGGGGTTTACTTGAATGTTCGTGTTCAGCTATATGTGCCGTCCTTGTTGAGGTGTTCAGATGCCAGAGGTTTGGCCATGTCAGAGACCGCTGTTCTGGGCAGGAGGTGTGCGGTGTTTGCTGCAAGGCGACCCACGATGGGCCGTGCAAAGATCCGGCACATTGTGCTAACTGCAGTGGCGACCATCCTCCTCTTCCAGAAACTGTCCTCTTTGGATTCAAGAATCCACAATACAACGCATTAAAACGGAAAAGAAGATCTCCTTTTTGAAGCCCGCAAGCAGGTTGTGGGCAGTCAGTCTCCAACGCTTCATATGCTTCGGCCGTAAAGACGGTTCCCACAGTTCCCACTCGGTCAGTCTGCTGTCAGACTGATGACTTTACATTTTCCAAAAAAATTGCAAGGTAGAATTGTCAACTCTGGTGGAAGCAGGTCCTCCACCTTCCAACCCAAAGTGACTGCCCTGGTGAAGGCAAAAAATCCACCACCCCTCAGACTGCCCAGCAGTCTACAACATCTGCTGCTGGGCAGATTAAAAAACCAGCAATTCCGCCTCGAACTCTCCTATCCAGTGCCCGTGCGGGCAAGGGAGTTCCACCCAGTGTGGAGATGGTGGAGATGAGGAAAAACCTCCACCATCTCCAAATCCAGACCCCCACCATCTCCAAACTCCAGGCCTTTGTCACCTGCGGGCAAGTCTGCCAGCAGGTCCAAAGACCAACACAGTCCAGTGAAAACTAACTAATAAATTCGCTCCATTAGAAGCGGACGTTGAAGAGGAGATGACTGATTTCTCTCCTTTTCGCCTCTGCACCATGGATAGTACAATATTCCATTGGAATATCCGTGGATTAAATTCCAACTTTGAGGAGCTGCAGCTTCTGTGTCAGTCTATAAAACCTTCCGTCGTGGCTCTTCAGGAAACTCAAATTCAAAGCCAGAAGACCTTTACTCTTTCTGGCTTTAATATTCTTTCAAATCCTGCACAACCATCCACGTTGGGACGGTCGGGCGGTGTTGCCCTTCTCATACACAAAACTCTGCTGTATAGTCCTGTCGCTCTGTCTACCTCCCTTCAAGCTGTTGCTGCGAGAGTCACTCTCCACAAGACTGTCACAATCTGTTCTATTTATCTACCTCCTTCTGTCCCGGTTTGTCGTCAGGACCTTGTCAGTCTGATAAGAGAACTTCCTCGACCTTTTTTGCTGTTGGGTGACTTTAACGGTCACAATCCTCTTTGGGGTAGTGTCGGTACGTCATCCAGAGGTCTGCTAATTGAGGATGTCCTTTCGGGTTTGGATTTGTGTTGTCTGAACGACGGATCTGCAACTTACCTCCACAGGTTCACTTTCGTGTTTAGATTTGTCGGTTGTGACCCCTCGCTGGTCCTGGACTATGAGTGGTCTGTCCATGACGATCTGCACGGAAGTGACCATTTCCTGTCCTCCTACAACCTGTAATAACTGAACAGTCTCTGTCTCTCAACACCTAAATTATAAGAAAGCAAAACTGGGATCTATTTGCAGCCACTATTTCTGCGGAATTCCAGGACACTGATTTTCTTCAGAGTCCGGACCCAGCAGAATCACTGACTAACACTAAAGATCAAGTGTGCTAAAGCTTGTATTCCAGTGTCTTCCGATAAACTTCAAATGCCAAAGACACCCTGGTTTGATTCAGACTGCCAACAAATTTCCAAAGTTAGAAAACGGGGTCAGCGTCAGGTATACCAACGACCTTCGGGTCCCAACGCTCGAGACCATCAAAACTCCGTGCTAAATCAAGACACACTTTTAAAAATCAGTAAGCGTCAGTCCTGGAGAAGTTTCTGCTCCAGGCTGACATCAAAAACTTCCAAGAAGAAAGTGTGGAACATCATTAAGAAAATCAAAGGGAAGAACACCTGTCCCACTATGAACCATCTCAAGTTTTCTGACTCTTAATAACAGACAAAAAAGCAGTTGCTAATCTGCTGGCTTCAACCATTGAAAAGAATTCCTCCTCTTCTAACAAATCAGCCACTTTTGTCAAAAACAAAGCCCTAAAAGAAAAATCACCCCGCAACTTTTCGTCCGACAACATGGAAGACTACAAACTTCCTTTCACGTTAAATGAGCTGAAATCTGCCTTACTTTCTTGCAGCGATTCTTCTCCAGGTATGGATGAAATTCATTATCAACTGTTGAAACATCTTCCGCAAGAAGGTCTGAACATACGCTACAGGTATAACAACCATGTGTGGACTACAGGTTTCTTTCCACCCTCTTGGCGGAAAGCCCTTATTTTTCCCATCCCCAAACCTGGAAAAGATCTTTCTAATCCATCAAACTACCGTCCCATAGCTTTGACCAGCTGTGTCTGCAAATTGATGGAGAAAATGGTCAACGCTAGGCTCATGTGGAAACTCGAAACCGATGGCTTTTGGCGAAAGAACAGTGTGGTTTCCGCAAACATAGGACTACAGTTGACCCTTTGATTCGTCTGGAATCTACACTTCGGAACGCCTTTCTGAACAAACAGCATGCAGTGGCAATTTTCTTCGACTTGGAGAAGGCCTACGATACCACCTGGAAGTCGGGGATACTTCGTGATCTCCACGATCTGGGTTTTCGAGGTCATCTTCCGCTTTTTATTCAAAATTTTTTGGCAGAACGACAGTTTCAGGTCCGGGTTGGCACCACTCTCTCTGATGTCCACAAGCAGGAGTTGGGTGTTCCCCAGGGGAGCATACTGTCTCCTGCCCTCTTTGTATTAAAATCAACAACATTGTGAAATCAGTTCAGCAGGGGTTTAGACTGCTCATTGTTGTGGATGATTTTGCTGTCTACGCAACTGGAAGCCTGTACCCGAGTGTCCAGCGCAGGCTCCAGCTTTGCGTAGATAAAATCCATCGGTGGGCAGATGAAAACGATTTCACCTTTTCTCCAACAAAGACGCAGTGTATTCACTTCCATCATTTCCGTCAGTTTTTTCCAGATCCTGAACTTCAAGTAGGGAAATCTCCCATTCCAGCTGTTAAAGAGGCCAAATTTCTGGGAGTCATTTTTGACCAAAAACTTAACTTTCTCAGCCATATTAAAAACCTCAAAACTGCTTGCCAGAAAGCACTGAATATTCTGCGGGTCGTAGCGCACACCGACTGGGGTGCTGATAAGAAAACTTTGTTGCACCTCTACAGAGCCCTGGTCCGTTCCAAACTGGACTACGGTTGTGCTGTGTACGGCTCCGCACGATCTTCTTACCTCAAACTCTTGGACCCTATCCACCATCAAGGGCTTCGTCTCTGTCTTGGAGCGTTCCGCACCACCCCTGTCTACAGCCTGTACGCAGAGGCGGGTGAACCTTCACTGTCCAACCGCAGGCTGAAACTGTCTTTGAATTATTACATCAGACTGTTCTCGGAACCAGAAAACCCTGCCTATGACTGTGTCTTTGACCCTCCGTTCCAAAGTAAGTTTGAAAACAACCCTAAATGTATTCCGCCGTTTGGTCTTCGTATGCAGCCTCACGTGCGGAATGCAGGTCTAGACCTAGGTGTAGTATCTGATTTTTCCATGTTCCGGATCAACCACCGTGGACCTTCTTCACACCAGAGATTCGTTTTGATCTTGCAGCTTTTCGCAAAGAGTCTACCAGCTCTCTGGCGTACAAGGCATTGTATGCTGAGCTCTGTTTGAAATTCCCATCCTGTCAAAAAGTTTTTACTGACGGTTCCAAGTCTGAAGATGGAGTGGCCTGTGCAGCCTATTGCCCTGGGGCTCCTTCTCAGATACTGTTGGAACATATTCATTCAGATGCTTCTGTCTATTCTGCTGAACTTACTGCTCTGGTTTTGGCTTTGAAGATAATCTCACATTCTTCAAAGAGGGACTTTCTGGTTCTGTCGGATTCGCTGTCAGCTTTGGAGGCCATAGCTGGCCGCAACCTTCAGCATCCCAGAACTTTTACTTTTTTTTGAACTTTTTAGTAAGTTGAAGGCGGACGGTTACAACATTACTCTTGCTTGGGTTCCTGGTCATGTTGGCATCGGCGGGAACGAAATGGTCGATCGTTTAGCCAAGAACGCCACAAGAGAGAAACTGTCCAACACTTATATCCCCTGCTCAGATGTGAAACCCAAAATTAACGAAGAAAGATTTTTAATGCAATTTCTGGTGCGTTTGTAAAGAAGAAACGGTTCTGTGCCGGCTGCACACCGGCCATTCGTATTTTACCCATTCTTACCTTTTAAAGAGTGAAGAAGCTCCGTGGTGTATTCCATGCCATGCGCCACTCACAATGAAACATGTTCTTTTAGAGTGTTGGGACTTGCACGATGTGAGACACAAACATTTTACAGCGGAGTCCATGAAGATCCTGTTCAGGGATGTCCCACCTGATGTGATCCTTGAGTTTTTGAGAGAGATTAACATTTTCATCTTTAAAAGGTAAGAATGGGTAAAATACGAATGGCCGGTGTGCAGCCGCACAGAACCGTTTCTTCTTTACAACCTCCCGACGTAGATGGTGCGTTTGTAGACGATGTCATTTAATGAGAGTGTGTGAAAGGTTGTTTTTTTTTTTTTAATGACTGGTGAGTTGATTTTAAACGTGGTGACAGCCCTGATGTGGCCCTTTGCGGTCGGCTGGGCTATAAGCAACATTATGTTATCCTCCCTGTTACGAACCGTGCTGCTCTCTTCTGAATCTTTTTGAGGTTCTTCTTCTTCTCTTCCAGATGGGGATGTTTAACCTGCCCCGTGCTCACAGTCTTCAAGTAGACTATTATGGCACACAGGTTGCATGCATTGTGTATTTTCGTGTAGCCGGTACTCACCCGTCTTAGGACATGAGCATCGGGATCTTTAGAGTCCGTGTATGATCTTTAGTGCATGTGACACAGACTAGACCTCGGTTTATAGTCCCATCCGAACGACTATATCAATGTCCTTTAGATGGTAAGGATCCCAGACTGAGCAACCATATTCCAGTACTGGTCTAACCAGCGTTTGTAGCAGTCGCCTTTAACCTTTTGGGGGCAGTCATTGATATTCCTGTATAAGAAAGCTAAGATGTATTTGCTTTCTTACATACTAAATTGTAATGTTCTTTCCATTTGAGACGACTATCTATAATCACGCCTAAATATTTTGCAGCATTGGTTTCTTTAAGAATAGTATTATGAATAGAATATTCTGATCTAGTTGGTGAGCGTTTGTTACATATACACAACACTTGGCACTTTTGGGGATGAAATTCCATTTTCCAAGTTCTTTCCCACTCTTGTAAAGCGTTTAGATCTTCTTGTAGAATGCGTGTATCATTCTTGCTTCTGATTGTTCTATATAGTATAGTATAGTATAGTATTAGTATAGTATAGTATAGTATAGTATAGTATAGTATAGTATAGTATTAAGAGCGATTAAGGCTCTACTTATAAAGAGCCTATTCGTCTATCTAATTCTAACTTTGATTTCTAGCATTGCGTGCAAGCTCAGTTTTCCCAGAAGTTATTCTTGGCAAATAGGGTTGTACAATGATGGTAGATTTTTCCAATGTTCATCCAGTCTTCTCTTGAAAGCATCCACTGATGGCGCAGAAACCACTGACTCTGGGAGATTGTTCCAAGTATTGTTGATCCTATTCGAGAAAAAATTTGCTCTAACTGCTAATTTACTTCTGCTTTTCTTCAGCTTCATTGAATTTCCTCTTAACTGGCTTTTATTGTCCTTTTCAAACATAAGTTCCTGGGTGTTGTACATTCCATTGAGGTACTTATAAGTTTCAATCATATCACCCCGAAGACGGCGGTGCTCAAGACTCGGAAGCTTCAGAATTTCAATCTATCAGGGTAGGGTTTGTCTTTGAGATGGCTCAGTGTTTTTGTTGCACGACGTTGCACATCCTCAATGTCACTACATAGACCTTTGGAATGTGGTTGCCAGACACTGTGACCATATTCCAACAGTGGCCTGACCATGCTCTTGAACAAAAGTACAAAAGTTCTCTCAGACAGATGATCAAAAGATCGGTGTATAAGTCCAACCATTCTGTTGGCCCTTGATGTGGTCTGAGCAACCTGCTCTTTGAACGAGAGTTTATTATCCACTACAACGCCTAAGTCTTTTTCCTTTTCAGTTTCTTTTAGTCTCACTCTTGTTTTGTTGCCATCCGACTCTTTCCCCATGTAATACTCATTTTCATTGTTCGGCCAATCTTCAAAACACAGCATTTGTCTGGGTAAAAAACGCAATAGCCATTTGTTGGACCATTCTTGCAAGTTGTTCAAGTCGTCCTGGAGATCTGTCGGACCGTTTTCAGTATCACTTCTCACATAAAGCTTTGTATCGTCTGCAAACATCTTGGCAGTAGTCTTCAACCCTCTAGGCAAGCCATTTATGTAACAAACAGCATCGGCCCAAGCACAGATCCTTGTGAAATACCACTTGTCACACTGCCTTCTGATGAACTGGCTCCATTGATGACGACTTTTGTCTCCTGTTACTGAGAAAATCTGCTATCCAGTCTAGGACTTTACCTTTAACTCCACTTGCAGACAGTTTCTGTACAAGCCTCCTGTGTGGGACAGAGTCAAAGGCCTTCTGATAGTCCATATAGACCACATCAACTGAGCCTCCCTCTTCCAGTGTACTCGTCCAGAAACCTAGGGCTTCAAGCAGTTGCGTGGTACAGGAACGTCCTGGCACAAACCATGTTGATGCTCTGATATCAGCTCGTTGCAGATCAGGTGGTCCAGAATTTGCCCTCTCACCATTTTCTCCATAACCTTGCACACTACACAGGTCAAAGCTGTCATCTGCAAAAAGCCTTATAGTTGTTCCAGGAGAGAGTTTCTACTTATGTCATGTATATAAATTAAGAAAAACAAGGGCCCCAAACAGTTCCCTGTGGTACACCTGACAAGACTGGTTTACAATGGGATGACGACCCTTCCACAACAACTTTCTGCGTTCTCCCAACAAGGAATAATCTAGCCCATTTTAGCAAAGAACCGCCAATGCCGATGTGTTCTAATTTAAACCCGCTGAGTGCGATGGGCCACAATCGTGGCTTTACCGCCCGAGTGTGTTGGGCCATGATCGTGGCTCAGATGAAAACCGTTATCCATCGCCGCTAAACATCCGGATTGATCAGTTCACGTGACTTGCTGGTATCCATTGTGCACCGGCAAGCCTTGTCAGTCCGCTACCTCCAAGTTTTTTCGTGCTTTTGACTGAAATAATGAGTGAATCAGCGACCGAGTTTGAGCAGGAGTTTCGTGGAAGTGGCACGAGTGAAAACAGTTGCCGGAGGCAGTAGTAACGAAAGCAAAGCAGGTGAGTAGATAAACTTTGATTATTTTTGTGTGTCGAGTGATGGAACACTTGCTGCATGCGGTTATTGGTTATTTTACATTTGTTGGTCCGCCACATGAAGGAAGGGGGGGAATGGAGGGGGCAGGGTACATGGTTACTTACAGGAGTTGCCTGATCAAACTAGAAGATCATTTCTGGGTGATTATAGGTGTTTTGAAAGCACTTTAGAGATGAATAAAGTGGTGGTTTGAAGAGAACAATTTATAACTTTTGTTTGTTTGTTGTTTTTAGTTTGGAAACAGTGTGGGCGTGTCACGAGTGGGCGTGTCTCCAATGAAAGCTATAGCCCTTCCCCTTCCTTATATATATGCTAGTGATTCAGATTTTATTTTTATTTATGATTTTATGCATGACTTCATTTTTCATAGAATGAATAAGTAATGTTAATATTTTTTCTTTCTGAAAATCAGACTGATGAGTGGAAACTGAGTCAAGCTCTCTGTAACAACTCTTGCACCATTATGAAACAATAAAATGAACAGAAGACTTAGGATATGTGTTTTCTTGTGTGATCCAGAATCTGGAAGCACTACTGCAGAGGAGAGTGATGCTGAGAGAGGAGCTCAAGAAAGAGGAACTGTGCTGCTGGCCATCCTACTTGTGTGCGCTCTGGCTGGAATGTTCTGGATGCGACATGGACTCTGCCCCGAGTGCTTTTCAGCCTTCCACAGAAGACCAAGACCCTAACTTTGTTCTGTGTCTTTCAAGGACATGTCTTCTGTTTTCTCTGAAGTTTCAAGTGTTTTTGACATTCAAGCAGGAAAACTGTGGTGTTTCAAACAATGTGACTGACGTTTTGGATTACCTTTTCACCAATGTTCTGGATTACACTGTGAAGAATATCTTCAGCTGCCATCAGGGTACTGTGTTGTAATTATTTTTTTTTCAGATTCCTCATTATCTCTAGTTTACAAAAACATATAGTTTTTACCTATCTAGCTTCAAGATAAGCCTGCACAAACCCCATTTCCTTATTAAGTGAAATTTGACTGTCCGGATGCTGAATTATACATCATTTGAGGCACAATTCATTGTACACAGCTCAAGTCAAGAGAATTATCATCTTTCCCATGTTTCCAGCACATATTTGTCTTCATTTTATCTCCAGTCTGAGTGTTTAGGTAGTACAGAAGAAAAAACTGTGTCTCTCCTAACATTTGACTTACTTTTCAAATAACTTTTTCAGAAATTTTCTCTGCTTATAAATATTTTGAGGTCAGTCTCCAAGTAGATACCACCTACAGTATTTTCAGTTATTTCACTAAATTCTACAACATCTCTAGTTTCTAAAAATGTATAGGTTTGCATATCTAGTGCAAATAATATGTATGTAGAAGCCAAATTCCAAGTGTGGTGTGTAACGAGTTTCCCGTCCTAGATTTTTAACTACATTTCTTTAAAGTTAAATTAATATACAGAGCACTGTGAGGGTATAAGCAGCAGGCCCTCATGGATCAACCTTATCAAAGGCTTAGAAAAGTCAATAAAATTGCATCTGTTTGCTGTCTGTTGTTAAGACAGTAAAATCATTGAGAGTTGTTATAAGTTAAGTCTCACAACTCCTTCGCTGTCTAAAACCATGCTGGGCATTATTTAAGAAGTCATATTTTTCAAGATGCTCCATTATGCTACTATATAATATATGTGTTCAAGTAGTTTTGCTGATATGGATGTAAGAGATACAGGTCTGTAGTTCTCTGCTTTTGTTTTGTCACCCTTTTTGAATAAGGGAACAATGCTCGCTCTCGCCACTCATCAGGTATTACTCCCTGGTCCAGTGAAGCTTGGTAAAGCTTGGAAACGGAGGCAGGTAGGTCGATGATGTGGCATAAGAACAGTAGGGGGCCAAGTACTGTACCTTGGGAACGCCAGAGTCTACTGTCACTTGCTCGGAGGACTTTCCATCTACCACCACTTTCATACTCCGCTGGGTGAGGAAAGTGGTGAACCACCGATAATTATCCCTCTTGTATTCAGATTACTTGAGGCCAAATTCCCCCTAGTTTTCAGATTTTTTGTGAATTTAGCCTTAAAATGGGTATGTATGTTCATGCTTCACCACAACCAGGAATAAACCTCTAGAGCTACGAAATTCCGCATGTATGGTCACAAGGCTTTGTTCTATACTGTGAGCAAGATTGTGGTGTCTCGAGGTGAAAGGTCGTGTCATTGTCACCAAAATGTCACCCAATGTGTCACATGCGATGGTGACAATTCTAATACAGCACACCAACATGCAGTTATCCCATGCACATGCATGTTAGTGTTGTGAAATGAAAGCTGCAGCCTAAGTAAGATGATCTGTCTTCTGTCCGCCTGTTCAGTCCCCACAGGTAATCCACAGAATGTCACACACAACTAGTGTCAATTGTCACAACTGAACAGTTACTGTAGATTCAAGCACAGTTCCTCATTGTTTTTTCTGTCATTGTTCTAAGCACCTTATACATGTCCATATGTATTTACACACTGTAATAGCTGTGACGAAATTGAGTAGAGTCTCACTGCCAAGTGTCATCAAAGCACTGTTACCATAAACTACAGGTAAGCATATACACGTACACACAAACACAGAGACTAGCAAACATGCCCTACTGTTGAGCCACTTTCTGCGCATGGTAGTCATGGAAACAGTCATTCTTATGAAAGCATAAAGGCACCTGGCAGAAAGAACACATATATGACGTTCTACGCGTCGTCCCTTTGTTGTTATACGGAATAATCAGTACAGCGACATAGCCCCGCATTTCGTCAGGTGTTGTGTCGAACCATAGGGAGTCAGGTGTGCCCTTAGCTGCTTGTTTTTGTTGAGCGTATCTGTTAATTCTTCTGCTAACTAGTTGAAAAAATGTAGAGGCGAAAAAAGAAATAATATAGTGCGGTGGCAGTGTTCGGCAGTGAGTGCGCTTGGCCTGTCGGCTGTTGGAACGCGACCACATGGGCAGGATGTGTAGCCGTCGCCTTGTTTTGCAGAACGGCGAGTAGCACGTTGTACTAAGGTCGCTTTCAACCATTTTCCTCTCCTTCATTGGTGCCGATTTCAACATCATTCTCTTCTCCTAACTCTCCATTTTCATACTTCTCTTCTTCTGGCATAATTTGATCCCACTCCTCACTGTTGTTAGCAGACGACGCCATTGTGAAAACGGTCAGTCTCACGCACAACTCTTCGCTTGCAGTTTCTCCTCTTTCTTAGTGAATGGAAGTGGTTCCAGCATCCAAAAATAAGTGCTGCCAGATTACTGGGCTATAGTGGGAAATCCCAAACAACTTTTAGTGCTCTCCGAGTATTTTCACGGAGTCAGCACGTGATGGAAAAGTACCGTACACATGCGGCGGGCAGCTCCCGTCTGTGCCCGTTACGAAATCTAGCGCGCTGTCTCAGCGCTCCCTTCTGCACCTGTTATGAATACAAGAGGGTGAACCACCGATAAAGGGGTCCGGCATTTACCGCATATCACTAAAAATCACCGCATAACACAAAATAATCACCGCACATCGCTAAATATCACCACACATCGCTAAATATCACCGCACATCGCTAAAAATACACCGCACATCACTAAATATCACAGCATAACACTAAATATCACCGTACATCGCTAAATATCACCGCACATCGCTAAATATCACACCGCACATCGCTAAATATCACCGCACATCGCTAAAAATATCACCGCACATCGCTAAATATCACTAAATATCAACGCACATCACACGAGGAGGAGCAAGCCATGAGGAAGGCTATGAAGACAGCCTCCCAGACTCCCCAACGCTTGTGTGCTCACGGCATTTGAGAAAGAACTGCATGGATTACCTGAAGGATAAAGTTGTGGTGAAATGACAGGGACAGTCTCGGTATTTTTTAGCGATGTGCGGTGATATTTTTAGCGATGTGCGGTGATATTTAGCGATGTGCGGTGATATTTAGCGATGTGCGGTGATATTTAGTGTTATGCGGTGATATTTAGTGATGTGCGGTGAAAATTTTAGCGATGTGCGGTGATATTTAGCGATGTGCGGTGATATTTAGCGATGTGCGGTGATATTAGTGTTATGCGGTGATATTTAGTGATTGTGCGGTGATATTTTTGCGATGTGCGGTGATATTTAGCGATGTGCGGTGATATTAGCGATGTGCGGTGATATTTAGTGTTATGCGGTGATTTTAGTGATATGCGGTAATTATGCCATGCGCCGATAAAGTGGGCCTTTGATGCCGTAGCTTCCCACTCCCAGCTTCTCCAAGAGCTTCGAATGTGGGACCGTGTCAAAGAGAAAAAAAAGGCCAGATATACTAATATAATCAAAACATATTAACCTACAATACTTCTTTTAAATGGTAAAAGAAATATGTACTTACTTTAAATCGCGACGAAGCTTTTCATTTAAGAATGTCTCGTAAGCTTGCACATTCTCCCCCATTTCGCACACCTTGTGGAGAATAGCATTATCTCCCTTCAATAACATCCCTGAGTATACACAAAACGTCCGAGTATTTAAAACGAAAAAAAAAAAAGTTAAAAAAAAGAGCAACGTAATCGTCGGATTCCCAGCGCACACACAATATTTACACGCTACATGTGATCGGGGTAGATGTTTAATTAGAAAGTTTTACAAATTGTTCATTGTTGCAAAAGACATTGATTTGTTTAAAACCAACATTTTTCTTAGCGTTGAACAATTCGTAAAACTTCAGCACATTCGGGTGAAGGATCAGGGTGTTTCTTCTTCTTCTCTTTTTTGTGTCTACAATCATCATGTTGGTTATTCTGACACTTTTGTGTGTATGACCATTTTATAACACGTCATTAAGGCAGCTATACTCCAACTTCGGGGAAGGTGCATGCTAATGTGTAAACGTGTCATCCATACCAACGGCCAAACTGGCCTTCTCTTCCGAAAGTTGGTGATAGGATTTTACGTGTGTGCAAGATGTTGTGCATGCGTCCATACACGGAGCCTCGGTTTATAGTCTCATTCGAAGGGCTGTGAGGGGAATAAGAGTCAGAACTAAGTTAACTCCGGGGAAAATCCCACTGTACCGAAACGCCCGGCGGAGATGCGAACCCGCAACCCCAAGATTACGTGTCCGATGCTCTACCACTGAGCTGTTCTGCTCTTCTTCATTAAACCCGCACAGAAAGCACATTAAAATGCTTAAGGTACACGTCACCCAAACAAAGTACGGTAACTGACAAAATATTTCTTCACTTTTAGTGTGTTATAATTATGATCGGCCTATTTGAATCGGTAAGCTATAATTCAATGTTCTAACAGTGAATACCAAAACAAAACAGTCCGACAATTACTGTTTTGCAGTGGTGTGAGAAGATATTTTGTATAGGGGTGGAAGGGAGGTGGGGGCCAAATTGCTGCAGCCTAACTGATTTTTAATCAAAGCGGGGAGAGAAAGGAGTAAAATGGGGGAGAACTCATCTTCCACATTTTCAGAGAAGCGAGGGGTAGGGCCGGGGAATGGGGATGAGTCTCTCTCTCTCTCTCTCTCTTAATTTGAGGTGTTCTGATTTTCTTCCAAATTAGTTTCTATAGAAGCAGGGAGTGTGCGTGTGTGTGTGTGTTAATCTATTATACAAAAACAAACAAAAGTCATAAATCTATTTGAAATCATCAAAAGCCTACAAACTGACTTGGGTCCGGAACGAACGAGGGGTCAGATAATTTGTATCCTGTAAACCAGTCTAGTTAAGTTACGCAATCAACTGAATTTCAGCACACACGAACTGAGCAGAAACATTACTGCATTGCTTGTCGGAGATGACCAATCTGAGTGACAAAATACATGTACATCTATCACCACTCAAAGTGGCAGGACTCTCTCTCTCTCTCTCTCTCTCTCTCTCTCTCTGTCTCTCTCATCTCCGTGAGGAGTGATCGGGTGCTGCAGAAGGCCTACAGTTCACAAGATTCCTCCAGCTATGTTAACTGCGTGTCCAGGTCAAGAGCAAATGGTTTCACTGTCCATTCTGCGATGTCTTACTTGTCAGTCCAACGTGTTGTTGTTGTTGTTGTTGTTGTTGTTGTATGTGTGTGTGTGTGTGTGTGTGTGTAGTGTGCGTGTGTTGTGTGTGTGGTGTGTCCAGGCAGTCTATTGCTGATGATACAAATCCACATTTTTCACTTGATATTCCCCAAGTTCGGCATGGCGACTCGTCAGCACTTTGGACGTATCAAGAGTGAACCAAATTTTACTCCAGGGCCAACTGGCTGAGTCGCATTTTCTTTTTTTAACATGCGCGCTGGTGACCTACTCATTTTTGAGTGAACCAGTTTTTTTTTAGGAAGAAGGGAACCACTTATGCGCAGACCGTTGAATGCAACCATGTGACGACGGAAGCGACGCAACTGATGTTGAAATTCCATGACAGCCAGATTCGCTTCGCCATTAGCGTTCATAATAGATTATAAATTTAAAAAAAAAAAAAAAAACAAACAACTGTTGTCAGGAAATGCTCAGCGGAGGGTCAGGTGGAACTGGAGGAGGGAGACCGCGTGGATAAAAGGGCGGGGACGGAAGAGGACAATGTGGGAGGGGAGTGACGATCAGAGAAGAAAAGTGCTCGCGCGCGCTCTTGTGTGTGTGTGTGTGTTGTGTGTGTGTGTGTGAGCTGTCAGTAACGGATGTTTGGACAGCCATGACGCTTATAAAGTTCGGGCCGGCATTAACACGTACACACGTGCGCGCTAGTGCATGCATTGGCACACAAACACGCTCTCTCTCACTCTCTCTCTCTCTCTCTCTCACACACACACTGACTGACTGACTGAAACCATTTACTGTCAGTTAACATAGTGTTGTACTAACACACACACACACACACACACACACACACACACACACACACACACATGACACGCACACACACATACACACACAATGAAAAGGCAACGAGAAACTTAAATCAGGAGCCTGTAAAAGGTATAGACAGATGACACGAAGAAAATGATAAAATTAGAACTGCGTAACAGAGAAAAGGATGACTGCATTCACGAGAACATTCATCATCATCCAATTGACGGCCCCAATCAACAGCGATTATTATGCCGTACAATTCACGAGAACAGGATGACGACTGTGTTCATGCGACACCTCCACCTCCCTCCTCTCCCACTTCCGCCCCTAAGCCTGCACCCATCCTCCCCTTCACATCGCTCCCTCCGTTCCCACCTCCGTTCTCTCTTGATTCGCACCTGGGAGGGAGGGAGAGAGCTAGATATATTCTCAACGAAAGCGCGATATGCAGACCTGCTGTACATATATTGCAAACCTCATTCAAGGGGCGTAATTCTCTGTTTTGTTGATATGACAGTCAACACTTCCCGGAAAATGGTGAATCGTCCGACATGTAGAGCAAACCGATTGTAAACAAACTTTATTGGACAGATATGTCACCGTGAGTGTTAGAGACTAGGTTTTTTTGTGGTTTGTATGGATAAACGTCATTTATTTCTTCCGTAGTATCCGTTTGGGTATAAGAGACCAGGTTTATGATACTGACGTGTTAGCTGGTTTTCATTGCACACGACGAAGACGCCATTTGATTTGAGCAGACAACATTTCACTATTGTCAGTCGTGAGGAATTTTAGGCAAGAGAAAAGTTGAAGTTTCAACCACGGAACCAATTCCCATTACAGCTTACTGACACCCCACAAAGGTAATGTGTTTTGCTATGCATTCATATACTGTTATAATCCAATTGATTTACAGTAAACAAGTGGGGTATGTTTTGCTCCCATAAGGAAACCTAACACAGAGTAACTTTTATTCAAGACTGGCACAGCCTTTTAAACTTGAATAAAGTCAGACAAATACATAGACGTCTATGTATTTGTCTGACTTTATTCAAGTTTAAAAGGCTGTGCCAGTCTTGATAAAAGTTACTCTGTGTTTAGGTTTCCTTATGGGAGCAAAACATACCCCACTTGTTTACTGTTTATCGTTTACTGTTCCCTACCTCATTTCATTTCCAATTGATTAGTTTTGTGGCAAGGCCAGAGAAAGTGACAAGTGATAAACTTTGAGTAGGCTAAACACTAACTGAAATAACTCAATATATGTATACATATGTGTGTGTGTGTGTGTGTGTGTGTGTGTGTGTGGTGTGTGTAGAGAGAGAGAGAGACTAACGGCGTATGTCTTTATCAGGACCATTGTATCCCATCTTGAAAACTGAACCAGTCATATCACCTGCTCCAAAGCCTTTCGTCTGCTGATTCAGACTTGTGATTAAAATGTTTTGGAAATATGGTTGACTATGTCTGTGTTTCCTTGGCAACAAATGGAGATATACCGCAGTCTGCGATTCTGTGGCATTCTCACCACCAAGGGTGAAACGTAGAGTCCAACAGCACTTCAAGGCAGTCAGTGGTGGGTATAAAAGTAAAACAAAAAGAAAGTGCTGTAAGAAAAGAAGTTGCTGAAAATCTAAAATCATTATATACAGTATTAAATGTGAGGGGAAATGTTTGACCCTACGCTTGAGGATCCATTTTAAGGCTACAAGGGAGGTCAAAAGTTGTCAACAGAGTGTGTCAGCTCCATTATTTAATAACCCAAGCACTGTTAGTCACATAAGTGCTGACAGCAGCTAAGAATCGTGTAGAGCAGTCCTTTGATTGGATCTTCTAAGAGATGCAATCTCATGCTGATTCATTGACCAATAGATAGATAGATTGTTAGATGGATAGAGAGATAAATAGAAAGATAGATTATAGTGTTTGAATGGTGTGTGTGTGTGTGTGTGGTGTGTGTGTTTGTTTGTAACCATGGAAATGTAAGATACATGTACCTTTGATTTTTTTTTTTTTAACCATGACTTTGTCGAAACATTAAATAAACCAACTTTAGAATATGGTAACATGGTTTGGTGTCCAAATTTGAAGAAGTTCTTAACTTTTGAAGGAAATTTACTGAGAAGAATCACTAAACAAATTACTGAATTGTTCTTAAATGTTGTAGGAAATGTACCCAAGAAGAGTCACCCAAACAAATGATTAAATTGAGTCACTTGAATTATGAAGAAAGGTTGAAATTCCTTAAATTTAAGTGTAGAATAACAAAGAGTAAGAAGTGATTGATAGAAATCTTTAAACTTTTATGTGACTACCATGAAGACCAAACAGCACCTAAGAGGTCATCCTGTGAAGTTAGGTAAACCATGAAATTATATTTGTTAAATCAAATCTTTCTGCACATTTTTTTTGTTTTTATACTAACAGGATTATTATCATTTGGGACTCTTTAGTTAACTCTGTTCTATAGTAGGAACACTCAATAATTTCTAAAACAAGCTTGATAAGCATTGGGAAAAATATTACTTCCAAGCAAATTTTCATATTATAAAGTGAAAGAAATTATCCATTTCCATGTTGTAATGCACCCTCCAGTAATAGATTTTCATTTTTGTTGTTGAAAAAAAAACAAACAGAGCAGGCTTAAGTGTATGCATGCCATATTCCATTATATTTGATGTGAAAATGAAACGCATCTGAATTATAAAGCAGTCTTGTTCATTTTTTGGTTAGCTTTTTGTATAAGAGTAATTACATAGTATTGGGGAACACAATCCATTGTCAGTGTTGAGAACTTCAAAAGTCATGTAACTTACGTACTGGTGAGTGGTTGAAACAGACACAATATTATCAAAATCTGTGTTATTATATAACAGTTAAGACAGTGATCATCAGTGCTCTCTAAGTTGGTAATGAAAAATGAAAATACAAAAAAAAAGCATGCAAATGTGTCACTGTATAAGACAGTAGACAGGGATATATATGTATTAATATATCCCCCGTTATAACCACCCCCTTTCCCCTTTTACTAAGTATGAACGCCACACAACAAACAGTTGAACACACACAAAGAAAATACAGTGCACAAACAGAAGGCTTTATTTGCATTCACAACACCATCTCTCACCCACAGAATGGCAGATGAAACACCAATACCTTTATATATCCGACACATAGGCAGTTTTCCCCACACATACACACACAAAAAAACCCCAAACAAACCCCAAAAAGAATCCAACAATACTATCAATACTCGACCATCACACATGGCCCCTTATGCATACCCGTGTACGCATGTGCTGCACGTTTACATATAACAACCCTTCCCTCAGGAGGAAACAAATACACACCTCAGCCCACCAAAGGCTAATACCCGAAGGAACAAAGGTGACGCACCACATCCCCTGGAAAACCCCAGGCTGAAATACCAAACAAGGTTGAAAACCTCATAAACCTGAGATGCCCACGCGATGTCTCTTTTCCAAAATGTATTCTTTCTGCTAATTTTTATATGCCGGTGTCAAACCACCCGGACACAAAAGCTTAACCCCCAAAGTTCAACACCAATTGTTCAAGTAACCCGCACCCAATGTTGTACTTTCAATACTTCATCCGAAGTCCCTGGCGGGTACTTGACACAGGCCAAACAAAACCAAAAAAAAAAACTTTCCCCAAAAAAAAAAAACAAACAAAACAAAACCACACACACACAAAAAAAACCAACGGCAACACAGCGTTTCCCGATATGGTTATGAAAACGACTGCTTGACGGCGCTCACACTAATGCACCGCCAAACCACAACCTTCACTGAAGCGCTTGATACGTAATAGGAGAGGAACGTTGTTGACACGTCGAAGAACGCGGTTCCCTCCCTACCGGGCACCAACCACACCCGCGAGTCACACGCTAATGGTGGGCCCTCAAGACGCTTGCCACCCTGAAGAGACAGTTGAATTTCAGAACTGCCACACCCTCGGACTGTGGAAGAGAGATGACGTCCCGACCGGAACGCATCCTGCCGGCTCCGGTTGCGTCTCCACTCCGGCAGAGAAGTGGGCAGGGATGACAGTGGGGATGGCGGTGCCAACTCCCCACCACCAGAGAGGCCGACCCTCACGGATTTGCCGTGTAGGGGAGGTACACAAAACTCGCCGGAACCCTGTGCAAAAGGAATGTCTTACTACCACAGAAGAATACAGTTATACTTATTTGTTGCTTCACTAAAGTAAATGATTCTCAGTGTTTACATGTCACAACCCAAAGTGCGACAGCTAATGGAATTTTAAATCATGACTTATACAGCCAGCCACCTTGACATAAAAATTCTCTCACACCAGAAATGTTACCCTTACACATGTAAACCAATTTCATTGACTTTCCACTCCATCAACAGCCACAACATTTTTAAATAACCATTCCATCATAAAAGTGATTACACTATCTGAATTACATGCCCACGACTTCATTTCCCATCGAGGTCTCCAAGACAATGATTCAATAAGATTATAAATCATATTCACTGCAACGAACAAACGAACAATCCGACCGTTAGTGACGACAGTTACCGGTCACAATTCAGGATCGATTACTCAGTAACATGCTTAATAGACTCAAACACATTTCAAGCAAAACCAAAATAATAGAATTGAACCCGGGTATCCTAATTTCCTAGCAGGCACAATCACAATTCTACAAATGTCATCAAAAATTATCAAGCACTATGACAATCACCAATTACATAAGCTCGACAAGGATTTCCGAGCGCTGCTATACATTGTCTACCGACACCACAATGCTGCGGAAAACACTCTTTGACTACTAGTGCACCACAGTCGACTAAAACAACCATATACATATATACACACCAAATGTAGGCTTCTGAAACACAATTCCTAAATATCTTAAACAAACCCTTTTATTATTATCATCTGCTATTTTTTCTCTTTTATTTCTAATCGTAATAACCTATACCAAGTAATCTAACTAATACTACTATTGTATTTAACACAATCATGAGTTCACTGCAAATCTTTAATAATAATTGAAAAACAACAACAACAACTCTTTATTAATATAATGATCCCTAAATTTTCCTTTCCGCCCATCCACCCCAGTTAGCTCCAAGCGCAAACACCAAAAGTGAACTTCCACAAGACGTGTCTATCCGAGGTACCACCACCTGTCACCTATCAATAAACCTCACACACGCCCAGACACATCACAAGCAGTCTGCCCTCCGTACCTAGCACGCACCGCGTGACAGTCTCCTCTTTTTATATTAAAAGTTCCCGTCCTCCGATACCAACGTACACTCTCAGAAAATAACCAATCTTTATCAAACTTAAAAACCGATATTCTTGTACACCAGTGACCACTACCAAGTACAACCATATTATGTCTTAGCGCATCAGTACCGCTGTAACACATTCACCTATCTGTATCAGTGTAGAACCGCAACGCACATTATTTCATTTCCCATATTTACGGGTTTTTTTTCCTCGACCTTAAGTTCAAATTATATTTCTCTTCTTTCAAACTTCCGCACATTTAAATCTCCTCCTCTTAGCCAAATTCACATAAAAAGAATCTTTGCGAATAAAAATCAAATTAAAAGGAAATCCTCCCGTTCCGGGAACTGAAACACAAAAGTTTATGAAACCATGATATCTACAAACAACCAACTACACAGCCCTCCAGACTTTCCATTACTTTACACAGCTCACCTTGGGCAACAACAGGAACGACACACAAAGGACGACACCCTCAGTCGCCGGGACACTGCCAGACAGCCAACGCCCTGGTACGTGCAGAACCCTCGCTGAACACCAACACCGACAGTCAAGACGCGGACGACACACTGGACAACACCCTCAGTCGCCGGGACACTGCCAGACAGCCAACGCCCTGGTACGTGCAGAACCCGTCGCTAAACACCGAACACCGACAGTCAAGACGCGGACGACACACTGGACGACACCCTCAGTCGCCGGGACACTGCCAGACAGCCAACGCCCTGGTACGTGCAGAACCCGTCGCTGAACACCGAAACATCGACAGTCTTCAACCTGGTAGCCAAACCTTCAAAAGTCGGTCGAGGGCATACCACCAACCCCTGCCCCAACGCAGGAACAACCTGAGCACGAGGCCAACCCAACCTTCGTGGATAACACCTCAGTTCGTACTAACTTGCAGACACACCACGACACTCCGAGTTCACCTCGGAAACTCACAAGACAGCACTCACATTCACGGAATTCCCCATACACATCGAAGAACTCCAGTTTCACGAGCGTTAAGTTTACACACGTAAACCTCACTATTCCGACGAGCTTGACACTCTCCTCCCTCCCCCCTCCAAGAGTTAACAGGTAAGCAAATTCCCCGGGAGGATTCACGCACTTCACGGTCACTGGCCACCTGGCACTGGACGGGTCACACTCCACAATTGTCACCGAGGCGACCTGTGTCAGTTCGTGCGTGACAAAATGTAAAAAAAAAAAGGGGGGAAAAATGGTGAATGTAGTGACATTTGCATGCTATTTTGATTATTGATGTCCGACTGAGTTGTGGATGTCAGACTGAGAGCACAGATGTTACAAGGTGTATGGCGACAATAACCAGTTTGGTCAATGATGCAGTATGTGGAAAAGTCGAGCAGTTTCTATGCATGTAAATGAACTTCTGTTTGCAAGTGCAGATTTTGTATCATCGTCTGGGCTACCATGATTCACTGAAGCATGTTGTGTCAGCAAGGATCTTTCCGGTGTGCGTAATTATGAAAAGATTTCTTGTTACTGAGTCCAGCTTCTTCTGAATGACCTCGTCTGCCCACACTTGAATACAATAGAGCTTTTGTTTCACATGTTTGGCCCATCTTTGCCTCACCCCAGAAGCAGGAGTATGGCGCAGTATGGCATGATACAGAACAAGTATTCATTATTGCTCGGGCCATGGGCAGGCCACTCTCGGTTAAAAAGTGGCAGTGTGTACAGCCCCCAGGATTGGCCTAGCCAGCAACTTGTAGAGCTGCTTGCACTACTAAAGTCCTCCCTGACAGGTAGTCGAAGGAATGTCCGATTATCCCTAAAATGCAGGTGGCCTTAACAATAGCTTGTACTACTTGATTTTTGAATGTCAAGATGATTGCCGATCACAATCCCTAAATATTTTCAGGGTGACCAGTCGCCAGAAATGAATACATTGCCCCTTGTTTCTTTTGCCTTACATAAAAGTCGATCGTCTGTCAAGATGATCCAGTTTCATCGCACACTACTTTTCAGGGTGAAGCTTCAACTGCTAATCCAAAGATCACTGATGAAGTCTATTCAAATCCTCCTGTAGGGTTGCTCTTGGTTCTTGGTTATCAAAACAGGTTATAGCTAGGTGTCATGAGCGAAGATCCTTTCCACAGACTTTTGTACCCTGAACCACCTGGACAATAGTATTTGTTTTCTTTTTTTTCCAGCACTGTTCACACACACACACTGTACAATTATTCAGTTTGTCCTCGCTGTAGTCAGATGCCGATAAGAGGACCAATGTTAGTGCTTCACACATTCACCATTTTCATGAAGCTGAATGGGTGCATGCATACATGATGAGAATTACAATAAGTTTAAATGTTGCAGTATGTCAACAAATTACGCATTTTCTTTGGAAAATTGATGTATCAAAATTTGTAAGCTGCAGGGATGTCTATGGATCACTGGATAATAAGACACACTGGCTTGCTTACTGATCATCCAACATGCTGAGAGAAATTTACGTTCACGGACCAACTGAAAACTAAACGTTCAGCAGATAGATGGGGATGTAATGATACAGTGCTGATGTTCTTTGGCAGTACTGAGTTTTTAAATTTGAATACCGTGCTTTTTCAAAGAACTCGAGGGTGTCAGATTGGTAATACAAATTACACATTTGCATTATTATGGTGAAAATAGCAGCCACATATTTAAGCAGGAAGAGCACAAAATGTTCTGAATGTTTGCTAAAGAAACTAATTTCAATTACTCAGTGTAGAGCAGCTTAATCTCTAATGGAAAACAGCATTGCTGACTCAACTGTGGAGAGCCACATGCAATAATTAAACTACAAGAGTGCATTTCCTTTTTATTTGTTACTTGGGAAAAGGAGTGGCATCATTCTCCTAGATCCTGATTAGTGTGTTTGCTTCTGAATTCATGGTCCTTTGTTCCATGAGTCAAGAATTTAAGTGAACCATCATTACAAATAGAAATGGCATTGCTTAATTGCTCACATTACAAGAGCATCTTTGAATTGTCAGAGACTGAAATTTCACAGTCGTTAAGTGTTGATGATTTTGTTTTCAGTTTTGCCATTCTCAGTCACTTGAAATCGCTCTTGAACATAAATTGACTGCGAGTATAGTCATTTCATTTCATGAACTCTGGACGTCAATGTGTGTGTGTGTGTGTGTGTGTGTGTGTGTGTGAGAGAGAGAGAGAGACACACACAGAGAGAGAGAGTGAGAGAGAGAGTTAACCTGTCAAGAGTTCATAAAATACCTAATACTAATACGGGTAACAATCAGCAGTTACCAAAAGCTGAAACAGTGCATTGCAAGTATTTCATGTTTTGAGCAAGTGGTTTAAAATGAAATGACACATCTTTGACATGATGACACTTTTTGAAATTTTATATTCAATTTAGTTGTTTAGGACACTATTGAAGGCTAGAAATTCCCATTCATTTTTAGTTGTCCCATGGACAAGCAGGTTAAAAATCTACTGTCCTCCAAATTTCTGCTTGTCTTCCTGAGAACAAAGACAGTTGTGAAAGTTAAGTGCCCATGGTGCAGTGACAGCAAGTGGATATAATTCAATAACAGCATGCTCTGCTTATGTGGGATTAAGGCCTGAAAGAGAAATAAGAAATAAAACAGTTATACATGAACTGGAATATAAATGGGAAAAAAACGGGCTTTTTATTTTCAAAAGTGTGTCAGAAACTTAGAACAAAGTTGTTATATTACACTCTTCATGCGTTCCTGGACTGAATTAAAATATGAAATCTCTGTCATGCTCGCTTTTTATTATTTTCTCTTTCCATGAACACACACATTCATTCCCCAAATAGTGAACAAGTAAAATAACTCTAGCTCCCATACTGAAATAATACACGCCCATACTCCTCTTCAAGTCATCAAAAATACAAACACTGGGAGCATACTGTCATTTCCATGCAGACCAGGCACAATATTCGCATACTGATGACGTGTTGGGTTTTAGAACTCCAGCGTCTTGCCTTGGCGAGATGGCGCTCTGTGAGGATTCCATTACGGCAAAAACCTGGAGGGGGGGAGGGGGGGAGGTAGGGAAGATGTGAAAGTCAAAAGGGAGAGATAAAAGTGTGATCTGTCTTTACTGAAGTTATTTCTACGCCATCCTTTCAGTGACAGTATAATGTTTGTTTCTTTGTTGCAGCACAGTAACTTTTCCGTAAGTTTCTTTCAATGACACTTAACCCATATGATGTCAGCTCATAGGATCTGTGTAATGTTTTAGGTGTTTTGGTGGTTTTGAGCTAGAAATGCAATCATCTTTTGCAAGAAATCACATGATTTGATTAAAGAAAGTTTTTTAGACTTTACAGAGGCGCCCCTCCCAGAGTGCATGTGCACCGGTGTCACTTGAGATTACAGCTTGATGCACTCTACAGGAGTGCATGGGCACAGAAGAGAATAGTATTTTCTAGTTGACATAGTACAAAGATACTGGTGAGCTCAATGCTGCCTTTATTTGATAAAGTGTACACAAACAGAATGAAATAATGATTTAGTAAGCAAAAGAAATGCTGCAACTTACTTACTTAGATGCTCCTGCATCTGTGACGCATGAGGCAGTCAAGGCGCTCCACTGTGCACGGTCCTCAGCCAGTTTGCTAGTGTCAATCCATCCTCTGTCAGTGAGTCGGAGGTCTCTCTCCACTGTCTGTCGCCAGCTCATCCTGGGTCGTCCTCTTTTCCTCGCTGCAACTGAGCATTGTTTTAGTAAAGGACTCAAGGAGTGCAAAAAACGCATAGACAAAACATATGATGAATACAGCCCTTGTATGATTTATGTGATGGTATGTGTACATGGTGTGACAAATAATCAGAGGCATATTTTTGCAATTAAAAAGAACTAAACAAAACTGAGTCATGATTCTCTAATATTGAGCACTTCAAAAGCAGTGAGAAACGTTAAGAATTTCTGGCACTTTATGAAACTGTTTACTCCATTGGCCACATTGTTCGGAACAATATTATAGATCAAAATCTTTACGGTGCCACAAGTGCAGCCCTTCGCCACATTTCTGGCACTTCATGAAACTGTTACTCCATTTGCCACATTGTTCAGAACAATATGATATTATAGACAAAATGTTTACAGTGCCTCAAGTGCAGCCCTTCGCCACATTTCTGGCAAATCTCTTGATAATCTGGTGGCATAAAAGCACACAGTTTCTGAATGTGGGCATCACCAGAGAAATGTGTCCATGTCCAGTGTGACATGGTCAGGAACACGGCCCAAGTGCACATCAGCCTGTACTGGCCTTGGTGCTGGCAGCAAAGCAGCATACAGGCAGGACTGTATGATTCTTCGATGGAAACCTGGAAGGTAAAGTGCTCAGCTGGTGCACTGCATCTGTACAGGAGCCAGGCATTCTGCAGTGTTGACTCTACAGTGTGGGTGAAGAAAGGCCACCACTGGATTCTCATACTGCATGTTTGATGTTTCAGTCAACTCTGTTGACTTACCACTGAGACATTGTATGTTCTGGCTGAGTTTGGCTGATCTGTCTGAAATGAACTCTCTCTCCTGTCAAGACCATCGCCATGCATTTCTCAAAGGCTGGACCGGATCACAGTTTTAAACCATTGTCACAACATTGATGGGCTTCAGGAGGTGGTGCTTGGTTGTCTGTGGGTGGTTGTGGAGCTTGCCATCAACGCTGCACACCTGGTGCTGATTGTTGCTGGGCTGCGGGAGGTGATGCTTGGTTGTTGGCTGGTGCACAGATTCGTGGATGACACCCCCTGCCTGAGCAAGAAGTTGTCGATTCAGATTTTGAAACGTTCCCTCATATTCATCTCCACTGTCTTCACTTCAGATTTTGAAATGTTCCCTTATCTTCCATCTCCGCTGTCTTCATCACATGCTGTTCTGCTGTCTGGAGGTGTTCTGTAGACATTTGCTGTAAATATTATCATTGTTGTCTTCAGACAAAGTCAGTGTTTCATGTACTGTGTACTTCTATGCAACCTGAAACATAAAAGTAAAAATATGTTCACTTGGGACGCCATCTTGCAGGGAGACAACAGGACAGAGACAGGAATGAAAAATGGACAGGATTGGGGAGGGGGAGGAGGTTTAGCCCTGTGCAGCATAAGTGGTGTACAAAACTCACACCTTTTTGGGAGGCCATTTACAAGCCCTCCCACCCTCAACCACCTTTCCTTCATACCTTCCCTCGACTTAAAGAAAGGAGTGAGTGAGCATGAGAACAGACAGAGAGCGAAAAAGATTGTGACAGCACAAATGATATTTACGCTTGTTATCAAAACTGCCACTAAAAATCATGGCAAGGGCTTGTGCCCCATCACTCTACAGGAGTGTAGCAGTTGTACAGTTCGGCCTTCCAGCTCCTGACCACGCGTTCTGGGAGAAAGCAATTTATGTGAAACAAAAATTCAGTGGAACTTTCAAATCAAGCAAAAGCTGCCATTATCATCAAGTTCATAACACATTTGAACTTTATAAATAAAAAGCATATTTTCTAACATATTTGTTCCGTTAGAAGTTGAAGTTGATGCTGCCATCTTGTTTCAACAAAGCTGATGCTCAGGAATTAAATCAAAGAAATCAACTTTCACTGATTTGAATACTTGGTTTGAAAAAATGCCTTGAAGTGATCAGAAACAATTTTTAACGCCCCAACGTAAAATGGTAGATCTAGCAAATGAAAAATACTTGTACACTTTTGAAGAGTGCAATGTCAATAATGGGTTTTTAAGGAAAAGAAAATTACAAGAAGAAAAAGAAAATGGTTGCCCGACGGACAAGTGGCGAAAGAATTTTCACTTTTTCGCCAGATTTGTTGTCACGCACAATCGGACCGGTGGGCCTCTTGAGCCATGATATCGTTTCATTTATACGGCCATGAATTGTTTCTACTGTACGAGTAACAGAGAAGTAGGTTTGAATGAAAGAAAGAACACCAACTGGAAGTGAAATCGTTTTTCTTCTTTGAAAGAAGAAGAATTGAGCGAAAGGGAGAAAAACACCTCCCCAAAAAAAAAGACGCACTCACATTCACGCGAAATTCCCCATTCACATCGTTGAAACTCGTTTCACGTGCGTAAGTTTACACACGTAAACCTCACTATTCGACGGCTTGACACTTCCTCCCTCCCCCCTCCAAGAGTTAACAGGTAAGCAAATTCCGGCAGGATTCACGCACTTTTCACGGTACTGCCACTGGCACTGACGGGTCACACTCCACCTAATTGTCACCGAGGCGACCTGTGTCTGTTCGTGCGTGACAAAATGTAAAAAAAAAAAGGGGGAATAAATGGTGAATGTAGTGACATTTTGCATTGCTATTTTGTTTTTTGATGTCCGGACTGAGTTGTGGATGTCAGGATGAGAGCAACAGTGTTACAAGGTGTTGGCGTCAATATAACCAGTTTGGTCCAATGATGCTGTTGTGAATAAGTCGTGCAGTTTTATGCATGTAAAGTGAACTTCTGTTTCGCAAGTGCAGATTTTGTTTCATTCGTCTGGCTACTGATGCACTGAAGCATTGTTTGTCAGCAAAGGATTCTTTCCGGTGTGAGTTTTTATGAAAAGATTTTTGTTACTTGAGTCCAGCTTCTTCTGAATGTCCTGTTGCCACACACTTGAATTACAATAGAGCTTTTGTGTCTACATGTTTGGCCTTTCTTTGCCTCACCCAGAAGCAGGCGTCTGGCGCAGTATGACATGATTTCTCTGACAAGTATTAATTTATTGATCGGGCCATGGGCAGGCCACTCTCGGTTAAAAAGTGGTGTGTGTACAGCCCCCAGGATTGTAGCAGCAAATTGTAGAGCTTGCTGCACTACTAAAGTCCTCCCTGACAGGTAGTCGATGGAATGTCCGATTATGCCATAAAAATGCAGGTGGGCCATTAACACATTAGCTTGTACTTCTTGATTTTTGAATGTCAAGATGATTGCCGATCACAATCCCTAAATATTTTTCAGGGTGGACCAGTCAGCCAGAAATGAATACATGGCCCTTGTTTCTTTTGCCTTAATAAAAGGTCTGATGTCTGTCATGTTGATCCAGTTTCATCGCATCACTACTTTTCAGGGTGAAGCTCAAAACTGCTAATCAAAGATCACTGATGAAGTCTATTCAAATTCTCCTGTAGGGTTGCTCTTGGTTCTTGGTTATCAAAATATGTTTATTGTAGGTTTATGAGCGTAGTTCCTTTCCTCAGTCTTTTGTACCCGATCCACCTGGCAATAGTATTTGTTTTCTTTTTTTTCCAGCACTGTTTCACTCACTCACAATGTACAATTATTCAGGTTTGTCCCTCGCTGTAGTCTGATTGCCGATAAGCAGACCAATGTTAGTGCTTTCACACATTCACCATTTTCTGAAGCTGGAATGGTGCATGCATACTTGATGAGGAATTTCATAAGTTTAATGTTGCAAGTATGTCACAAATTACGCATTTCTTTGCGAAAATTTGATGTATCAATATTTTGTAAAGCTGCAGGGTTGTTTTGGTTCACTCGGATAATTAGTCACTCTGGGCTTGCTTACTGATCATCCAACATGCTGAGAGAAATTTCTCGTTCACGGACCAACTGTAAATCTTAACGGACAGCAGATAGATGGGATGTAATGTTACTAGTGCTGATGTTCTTTGGCAGGATGAGTTGTTTATATTGGAATACAGTGCTTTTTCAGAAGAACTCGTGGTGTGTCAGAGTGGTAATACAATTTACACATGTTGAATTTTTATGGTGGAAAATTGCAGCACATTTTTAAAGCAGGAAGAGCACTAATTGTTCTGATTGTTTGATTAAGATTAATGTCAATTTCTCAGGGTAGAGGCCTTGGGGGGCTTTCTCTAATGGAAAACAGCATTGCTGACTCAACTGTGGAGAGCCACATGCAATAATTAAACTACAGAGTGCATTTCCCTTTTTATATTTGTTACTGGGTAATAGGAGTGGCTTCATTCTCTTGATCCTGATTAGTGTGTTTGGATTCTGTTTTCATGGTCCTGTGTTCCTTGAGTCAAGTTTTAAGGGATCCAGCGTTCTTTTAGAAACTGGCATTGCTTAATTGGCTCACATTTCAAAGAGCATCGTTGAATTGTCTGAGACTGAAATTCACAGTCGTTATGTGTTGATGATTTTGTTTCTGTTTTGCCATTCTCAGTCACTTGAAATCTGCTCGTGAAATCATAATTGACTGCGTGTATTGTCATTTCATTTGCAATGAACCTCTGGACGTCATATGTGGTGTGTGTGTGTGGGTGTGTGGGGTGTGTGAGAGAGTGAGTGTGACACACACAGAGAGAGTGAGTGAGAGAGAGTGTTAACCTGTCATTGAGTCATAATTTACTAATACTTTGTCGGGTACATTCTGCAGTTACCATAAAAGCTGAATCAGTTGCTTGCAAGTATTTTCATGTTTTGAGATTGTGGGTTTATTTTGACTTGACACATCTTTGACATGATGACACTTTTTGATATATTTTATTCATTTTTGTTGTTTTGGACTCTATTGAAGGCTAGTAATTCCCATATCATGTTGTTGTTGTCCCATGGACTAGCAGGTTAAAAATTTTACTGTCCTCCTAATTGTGCTTGTCTTCCTGTGACTATTGTACAGTTAGTGATATGTATAGTGGCCTGGGTGCAAGGTCTTGCTCAAGTGGTATTTTAATGTCACTTTATCTGATGCTCGGATTAGGTGGTTGTATGGCCGGATTGTGTTTTTTGATTTTTATAAGGGTATACTGGATATCTGGTTGTTTATGGGTTTATATTAGGGCGGTGTTGTTTCAAAAGGGTGTCTGTTTATTTGATACTATGGTGGGATTTGTTCTACCTTCAGGTCGGGTACAAGGTCTGTTGTGTTTTTGTGGTTTTTGATAGGGCTGGCGCGAGGGGGTGGTTGGCGCGCTGTGCTGTATTCCTCTCAGGCTGGACCCTTGATGGTTATCATTGGTTTTGTTAGAGTGATACCATGACGGAAATAATACACGCCATACTCCTCTTCATGTATCTTAATATACAAACAACTGGGTGCCAGTGCGGGCATGGTTCCTGGAAGATACCAGGCTCATTATTGCATAATGATGAGTGTTGGGTTTTACGAACTCAGCGTCTTGCTTGGCGAGTTTGGCGCTCTGTGAGGATTCCATTTACGGCAAAAACCTGGAGGGGGGGTGGGGGGGAGGTAGGGAAGATGTGTAAGTCAAAGGAGGATAAAAGTGTGATCTGGGTCTTTACTGAAGTATATTTCTTCGCCATCCTTCAGTGACAGTATAATGTTTGTTTCTTTTGTTGCAGCACAGTAACTTTTCCGTAAGTTTCTTTCAATGACACTTTACCATTTGTTGTCAGCTCATAGGATCTGTGTAATGTTTTAGGTGTTTTGGTGGTTTTGGTGCTAGAAATGCAATCATCTTTTGCAAGAAATAAATGATTTGATTAATAGAGAATGTTTTTTGGACTTTACAGAGGCGCCCCTCCCAGTGATGCATGTGCACGGTGGCAATTGTGATTTCAGCTTGATGCACTTTCGGAGTGCATGGGCACTGAAGAGAATCGTATTTTCTAGTTGACATTGTTTCAAGTACTGGTGAGCTCAAGGCTGCTTTATTTGATAAAGTGTACACAAACAGATTGATATAATGATTTAGTAGCAAAAGAAATGCTGCAACTTACTTTCTGTGTTGATCCTGCATCTTGTGACGCATGGGGCAGTCAAGGCGCTCTCTGTGCCAGGTCCTCAGCCAGTTTGCTTAGTGTCAAATCCATCTTGTCAGGTGAGTCGGAGGTCTCTCTCCACTGTCTGTCGCCAGCTCATCCTGGGTCGTCCTCTTTTCTCGCTGCAATGAGCATTGTTTTAGTAAAGGACTCAAGGAGTGCAAAAAACGCATGACATAACATATGATGAATACAGCCCTTGTATGGATTTTGTGATGGTATGTCTACATGGTGTACAAAGAATCAGAGGCATTTTTTTGCAATTAAAGAGAAACTAAACAAAACTGAAGTCTTGATTCTCTAATAATATTGGAGCTCACTTCAAAAGCAGTGTGAAACGTTAAGATTTCTGTGCACTTTATGAAACTGTTTCTCATTGGGCCACATTGGTCGGAACAATTTTATTAGATCAAATCTTTACGTGCCACAAGTGCAAGCCTTCGCCTCATTTTCTGGCACTTCATGAAACTGGTACTCCTTTGCACATTGTTCAGATACACAAATATGTATATTATAGAGCATATATGTTGTCAGTGCTCAAGTGCAGCTCCTTCGCTCATTTCTGGCAAATTACTTGATTAATCTGGTGGCATAAAGGCACAAGTTTCTGGAATGTGGGCATCACAGTAGGAAATGTGTCAGGTCCAGTGTGACTTGGTCAGGAACACAGGCCCAAGTGCACATCAGCCTGTACTGCTTGGTGCTTTTAACACGCAAAGCAGCATAGGCAGGACTGTTATGATTCTTCGATGGAAACATGGAAGGTAAAGTGAATCAGCTGGCTGCACTGATCTGTACAGGTAGCCTGCGCTTTCTGCAGTGTTGACTCTTCAGATGTGGGTGAAGAAAGGCCACCAATGGGATTCTCATACTGCATGTGTTTGTGTTTCAGTCATCTCTATTTGACTTTACCACTTGAGACATTGTAGGTTCTGACTGAGGTTTGGCTGATCGGTCTGAAAGAACTCTCTTCTCCTGTCAAGCCATCGCCATGCTTTCTCATAAGGCTGGAACGGTATCACAGTTTTAAACATGTCACAACATTGATGGGCTTCAGGAGGTGGTGCTTGGTTGTCTGTGGGGTGGTTGTGGGCTTGCAATCAACGCTGCCAAACCTGGTGACTGTTGTTGCTGGGCTGCGGAGGTGATGCTTGGTTGTTGGCTGGTGCACAGATTCGTGGATGACCACCCCTGCATGAGCAAGGAAGTTGTCGATTCTGATTTGAAAACGTTCCCTCATATTCATCTCCAACTGTCTTCCTTCAGATTTTGTAATGTTCTTATCTTCCATCTACGCTGTCGTCATCAATGCTGTTTGCTGTCTGGGAGGTGGTCTTGTAGACATTGCTGTAAATATTATCATTGTTGTTCTTCAGACAAAGTCAGTGTTTCATTTTCTGTGTACCTTCTATGCAAACTGAAACATAAAAGTATAAAAATATGTTCACTTGGGAACGCCATCGTGCAGGGTAGACAACAGGACAGAGACAGGAATGAAAAATGGACAGGATTGGGGAGGGGGAGGAGGGTTAGCCTGTGGCAGCTAAGTGGTGTACAAATACTCCACCTTTTTGGGAGGCCATTTACAAGCCCTCCCACCCTCAACCACTTTTCCTTCTACTTCCCTGACCTTAAAGAAAGGAGTGTGTGAGCATGAGAACAGTCAGAGACCTGAAAAAAGATTGTGACAGCCAAATGATATTTACGCTGTTTATCAAAAACTGCCACTAAAAATCATGCAAGGGCTTGTGCCCCATCACTCTACAGGAGTGTAGCAGTGGTACAGTTCGGCCTTCAGCTCATGACCACGCGTTCTGGGAGAAAGCAATTTATGTGAAACAATAATCAAGTGAACTTTCAAATCAGCAAAGCTGCCTTTTTCATCAAGTTCTAAAAACATTTGAACTTTATAAATAAAAAGCTATATTTTCTAACATATTTGTTACGTTTGTAAGTTGAGTTGATGCTGCATCTGTTTCAACTAAAGCTGAGGCTCGGAATTTAAATCATGAATCTACTTTCACTGATTTGACATACTGGTTCTTGAAAAATTGCCTTGAAGTGATCAGAAACAATTTTAACGCCCCAATCGTTCAATGTAGATCTAGCTATGAAAAAATACTTGTACACTTTTGAGAGTGCAATGTCAATAATGGGTTTTTAAGGTAAAAGAAAATTAAAGAAGAAGAAAGAAAATGGTTGCCCGACGGACAAAGTGGCCGAAAGAATTTTCACTTTTTCGCCCAGATTTTGTTGTCACGCACAATCGGACCGGTGGGCCTCTTGAGCCATGTTATACGTTTCATTTTACGCCATGAATTGTTCTACTGTTAGACGTGAACATGAGAAGTAAGGTTTGATTGGAGAGAGAAAAGAAACACCATATGGAGAGTGAAATCGGTCTTTCTTCTTTAGGAGGAAGAAGAAGAATTAGAGGCGAAAGGGAGCTGCATCATTTATGTGGACTCCTTCATTCCAATCAGTGTGGACTTTACTATTCAAAAACATGAAATCTTGTCATGGATTATTGCTAGGTTTCACAAGGAGCAACTTGTTCTGCAAACAAAATAGACCCACTAAAGTTGCCAATCTATATAGCACAATCAAAATAGATTGGGCCAAAGTTGCTTCGTCCATATGTGGAAGCAAGAGGCAAAATCTTTATGGAAACTCCGTAGCTCCGGCCCCTTTTTTTGCTGGCTTGGCCTACGTGCGCGCTACTTTCCTTGTAGTTGCTCGTAGGTTGCAAACTTTTGGCAAGCATACTTCTGGAACGAACAATACGAGTTGCATGCATGTTTGCCGACACGCACAACATAAAAGTTGTCATGCAAGCAACTATATAATTCGTGCTTGCATGCGTGTGGAAAAAAGCGAGAAAAGCGTGGCGGCATCCGGGCCGCGTTTTGTCGCTCTCGCATGCACTTCGCTCCGCCCCTTTTTTTGTTGCCTACCGGTTACTACTTGTGTTGCCAAGATGTTCACACTATAAAGCTACTTAATCTGCGTCATGCAAAAGTTGCATCCCCCACCAAAAGTTTATATCTCCGACGTTATTCTTTTGGATGTGACAAACTTCTTAGGCATCTTTTATTGGGATTATCCATTGGGGTCTAATTGGTTATAATGAGTTGCTGTAGTGACAACTTTTGAAGCTACATTGTAGCATCAAATAGGCAATACTGGAGTTGCCACCTATGTTGACTCATTGTTGCACTCGTGTGAACAGGGCATTACCGACACATTTCTGTGGGTAATACAACAACAAAATAGAAAGAAAAGAAAAAAGAAAATTTTAAGTTGAAAAAGAAAGACAAGAAAATATGATAGGGCCTAAATTATTTTTCCTGTAAGAATTGTTGATGCTAGGACAACTGAATTCAACAGGTTGAAATGAGCGTATACTCCTGTGTATTTCACTTGCTGGGCAGCCATGGTTTTTGAATGGCTCAAATCAGTCCGGTTACGTCTTTTATCTCAAAAATTCTACGCGACTGTTGACTTAAACTTGTCAATTGCAAACCTTATGTATGGGAAAACGTGGACTTTAAAACGAGGATTTCTATGTGAACGTAAGCAGAACGTCTTTAGCGAGTACTCAGTTCCGTTATCATCTTTTGGATGAAAAGCCCGTTTGACCATTGATAAGGGTGTGCGCGCGCATCTTTAGCGCAAACTCGAAGGAATAAAAGGAGAGCTGGGTGTCTGATTAGGATTTATTATGGACGATGCACAAGAAACATAATTCCTTTGTGCCGAAGGCATCTCGTCTGTTGGCCTAAATTCGGTGGGCAGCGTTGAGGAAACAAGAGCGTAGATAGTAATTCAATAGAGGTTGATAGCGGCGTCAGATCCTTTTTGTGGAGGACGCGTGGATTAAACTTGCAACTAGTGCAAGGAGCATACTTACGTACAGTAGTTTCAAGTTACGTCACATGCTCATAGTTTCAATTACGTTTGTAATCATGTGTTTCCTTTACAAGTATTTTTTTTTGTTTTATGTTTCCTACTCATGTTTTTGAGGTGATCCAGTATTTTAGGAAGAAGAGACAAATTAGTTTCTCATAAGTTACAAGTCAATCTGATGTTTAAATGATGAAGATGGTGAAGACGTTTCTTTGCTACTGTGAGGATAGACAGATCGTTCTATTAAAAAAAATGTTTTGATAGATCGATCTGATTATTTTTGGTAAAAATCTCAGCAGAACGGTAGCAAAAATCAAACAAAAAAGGAAAACAAACATAACTAAATATTAGCCATTTTTATCTGAAGATGCCTTTGAAAGTAACAAATGTGCGCTTCGAAGTCATTCATACAATCCATTGAGATTTATTATTCACTATGATTTCAGGGCAAAGAGATGTTGATTGTCTTCTTAAAGGCCAATGAATCCCTTTGAAGCTGATTGGGCGTGAGTCAGTGTTCAAATTCAGCCTGATGCCTTAAACGCATGCTGGCTTGGATTTTAGTTGCAGAGGATCAAATGATTTAATTTTTCTTTTTGTTGGTTTTCTTCTTTTTTAAAAAAATAGTCTTGATACTTTGGGCCTGAGCTGTGACCTGTGCATGTCCTTTGCAGCTTGGTGTTAAGTGTTATTTGTGAAGTGTAGGCTAAATTCTTTTGGTGAATGTATTGTTTTTAATGGATTGTTTACAGGTGCTATGGAGAGTTTTGTTCCTGCCAAGTTGCTTGATCTTATATATTTTTTGTTTTGTTCTTGTTGTTTGTGGGTTTGCGCACTTAATTGTTTTACAAGACATCGAAAAGAAAGGCTGACCACAAAATCCTTGAGAGCTTAAGTACATTAATCACAAATTGCTCTTGCTCTCCCCATGAGCTGTGATGATCAGGATTCATCAGAGGAAATTCTTAGCACTTTGGTTGAAAAAGGAAGGTTTGAAGGCCTAGATTTGTGAAACTGGAAAGGGAAGGCGGATTCTGGAGTGGGCGACAGAATGGTGGCCTTGTTTAACAGGATTTACAATGATTTCCTTGTATGGCATATTTGTGTGTGTGTTTGTATATGAGATTGTGCGTTCGCATGCACACGAGAGAGAGTGTGCATGAATATTTCGGGGCATGCCACAACTTTTTTTCATTTAGTCTGATCTTGACTTGTTGATCACTACTCTGTGGTATTGGCATGGTGTCAAGGCTCTATGGACGGTTCAGTTGGCTCAGTTTCCTTACAGTTGTGAGTTTGTGTGGTGTTGTTTAAAATGACCTTTTTTAATTTTCAGTTGTTTGCTGGGTTTTTGGGGGGGTAGCAATGGGGTGGGGGAGTTAGAGGCGAGACGGAGGGGGTAGACTAGTGCAGCTTGCAATACTCAATGTAAGGTGTGGGGATGGGTGGAGGAAAAAAAAAACTTTTATTATAAGTTCATGAAACCGGGATTTTTTGTAATGCCAAAATAACGACAAAACACCTGCTCAGTACATTGCGTTGCTGGTTTTGAGAAAACACTTCATTTTTACAGTCATGGAGATGCTTGATTTTGCTTCTTGTGTCTATACAGCAAACCCTTCGTAGACAGTCAGTTCAAATCTGCTTTAAAAAAAAAGATTGTAAAAGATTGATCTTCAGTGGATGAAGAAGCTATGACACTTTGTCACCTAGAGGACTACATCAGGTGTGCAAGGTGGCAACATCTTGGAATGCCATTTTACAGCTGTAGGTGGCAAAAGTCAATTTTAGTATCCTCCTAGAACTTGAATTGTTTTGTCTTTTTGCCATGTTAAGATAACAAACAGACTTCTGTTTTATTTTCTTAAAAGTTGCATGACAATGTATTTCATGAAGTTTCGTGGGGTTTGTGTGTGTTGCCATAATTATACAAGTTTACTATTTTCGATGTAAGTGACAGGTTTTACCATGAAAGCATCAGCATCAAGCATTTGTTACTTTTTGTACTCAATTATATCGGTATGACCTATCAAGTAAACATGAATTTTACAGTAAACTGACACACTATTTGTTTCTGGCAGTCTCCTCCAAGAGGATGTGGGTGTATGTGTGTGTGTGTGTGTGTGGTGCGCTCGAACGAGACGTAATGGCTTGTATTGCTCTGTACATTTTTAAAATACAAGCAAGTCTTTATATTTTCTAAAATTTGACTGCTTTTTTTTTTATTGTTGTCAGTTTACCTGAAGATTACTAGAAAATGAGATTTTATAAACAAAGGGATGTGATACTGTGAATGTTGGCAATCATGTATGTAACGTCACCACACAGGCAGCACTGCAGATTAGTCAGTCCATCGGTTCTGTAGGAATCTTTTGTTTTGGTATGATAAAAGTGATATACATTGCGTCATCCCTAGAATTACTGAATCTATTGCTACTAATAGGAGTCAGAAGGTCTTCGTATCGCATGTCGTGTCAAGATATAGTCGGGCTTTTCCTGGATTGTGAGCATTGTAACTGTGGAAAAGCACTCGCTGCCAGTTCCCCCCCCCCATTGACACCGTTGCTGTCCGATTGGTGTGAAGAAATGACCCTGCAATGTGGACTGCCATTTTGGGACAGGGGGGGGGGGGGGCCTTTGCTTACTATCTGTTTGTCCGTCTGCCTCTGCATGTAATCGGAAATCGTCATCGCAGTAGTAGATTGTCACACACTTAGTATGACTTGTTTTTTGCAGGATCAGCTAGAGTAGCTATCAGGTGAATTTATAGTTTTGAACTTGTTCAGGGAGAAAGATTCAACATTGAAACGGTAGGCAGTAAGGTTTTAAAGGATTTTGGGGATGGTATCGGTTTAATTTGTGGTTCACTGGTTGGAGCATGCCAAATTAAATTTTTAGCTGTACATTTTTATGTAATTATGACCAAATATAAAAGGATACATTATCCCCAATATATTTTTTTTATTGTAATGTTTGGTTAATCATGAATGGATTGATTCGGCCCCAACCCCGCCCCTTATTTGGCTATGGGTTAGTCCAGAAAACAAAAGCAAACCAAATTTATTGTTTCAACTTGTGATATATCCATATATACAGCCCAAACCCCCAAATTTTTGTGCCGTTGTTCCATTGGCCTGTCCCTCCCACCTCCCATCTTTCTCTTCCCACCTTCATAGTCCTTTACGTTCCTGTCCCCAATCTTCCCTTCCCCGGTCCCCTTTCCCATACCTTCCCCACACACTTCCCTCTTGAAAACCCCCCCACACAACCTGATCGCAATAATTATACGAAGGATTGCATTGAATAATAGATGCCGCACATTCATGTCATCAGTGACAGCAAATTTTGTGTTTCATGACCGCTCCTGATGTATGCTTAATGATAATGTCAGCGCATTTGTTTTGGGTTTTTGCTTTGTGGATTTTACACTGACCAGCATGGGAGTTGGACTGGCTCTGTTGAACCAAGGGATACCACAGTGCTGTGACGTCCCGCCTGCTGAAGTTTCAGAACTAAAGAGAGTGAATCTGTTTGATTAACTTATGTGGTAATTTCTGAACTGCAAGAATTCAATTTGGGATTTTCGTAATGTATATATTTCATATGTGATTACATCATTTAATGTGACTATAATTTCCTGTGTTATGATAGTTTTTTTAAACTGAGGGAACTGATTATGTTTTGTTTTTTTAATGTTATTTCTTTTTTAGTATGGGGGTGTGACAACATCTTTATTGTGATATTATTGTTGTAACGGTTGTAAGCAATTGTTTCATACAAGTCTGTGTACTTTCATTACTTTAATGGTGTTTAAGTTGTTTCAAATGTCTAATTCATTGTTTGCAGTATTCGTATATTTTGCTGACTTGACTATTTCTTGTTTTTTAAAATTTCTTGACTGTGTTATGTGGTTCTTTTGCTATTAAATCTAGTTCATGAAATTTTAGTTGGAAACTGTTTTTTATTCGATTTTCTCTTGTGTCTCTGACCCATGGGTTGCTTGCTGCAGGGATTGGTATGAATTAGATGAATTGATCAGATACTTACAGCCTTGCTATCACCTGTTCTGGGTTCATTGTTGGAAGTATGATAAAAT
The DNA here is from genome assembly GCA_018398815.1 of Conus ventricosus. Classification (NCBI taxonomy): domain Eukaryota; kingdom Metazoa; phylum Mollusca; class Gastropoda; order Neogastropoda; family Conidae; genus Conus; species Conus ventricosus. The sequence continues at coordinate 81,133,185 of CM031604.1, forward strand.
GCCCATATCTTTGATGTCATCATGAGTTAGATTAGTATTTTCACCTGAACAGACAGGAAATGTCGATTCAGAGAATAATGGGCTCTTTATTCTGTGGCAGTGTTTGTGTATCCCTGTATTGTGTGTGCGCATGTGCGTTGCATGCAGCATGTATGTGTGCCTTAGTGCGTACATGCATGTGTGGGATGTTGGGGGGATTATAAATGAGTGTGTAAGTAACACCCTCTGTGAATGCTAGCAATTGTTGAGTCCTTGACTTATTATGTTCACTTCATGGAAGTGTTGCAGGAACAGTATCTCCCAAAAGTATCACAAACTTGTATATGTAGTGTACTTTTAATGAGACTGTTGGAGATATGGTTTCATCAGCTTTCTTGTAAAGAATGTATGAGTGTCAGATATATTTGATCTTTTGTTATTTTAAAAGATACACTCTCATACATATAAACATACGGATACATGTGGGTTTCAGTTTACATTCTCTCCTCTCCCTCTCCCTCTCTCACATGCACACACACACACATTCACTCACACACAACACACGCACACATGCATATATACTTTGCGTGCGCCGGGCGCGTGCACTCCACAGACCACAAAGTCACACACCCACATATCAAAAACTACACACATCACACACACACACACACACACACACACAACACATTTCATCAGCCTGTACACTTTTGGCTGTGACTTGTTTACCTAAGGTTAAGTGAATAACTGAATATGTGAAAAAGAAATAAGGAATCAAACTGTATCAGTTATTTTTGGCCCATACCTGCTTATTAATATCCACAAGGGATTATCATTTCACCTGCCTCTGCATCTGATAGTCGAGTTAATTCTAAACGAAATGTAAACTATTATATTTAAAAAAAACATGATAATAAGCACAATAGATTTTAACAAAGATTTGTGGAGGCAGATGGACTTGGACCAAGATGAAACCCATCATTTGATCAATGTTTTGGTGCGGATCTGTGATCAAGGGCAGTTCAAGCATCCATTCAAGTAGATCATTGGGGGGGGGGGGGGCGGGGGGAGGCGGGGGGGTACAGTTAAAAAGCAAATCAAAAACAAACACACCCCCCCCCAAAAAAAAAAAGCTCTGTAACCAATTTTGCTGTAACTCTGGTAGAAAAGACGGAAAGAGGGCCTAAGGAGGTAGCCGCCAAGTTTTGGTCAGGTCTGTGGATTAGAGCGATCAAGATCAGAGTACAGATCCTGGATCTGCCTGGACTGTGGCGGGAGATCTGCTTTCCGGTCTGCCTGCAGTTGATTTGGGTATTGTTGGATCATGATCGGTGCTATGAATATGACCTTTACTTAGAAGTCCTTGTGGTTGAGTCCCCACTTGGCAGCTTTGAAAGTGTTTGTGAATGAAAGTTTTGTCTGGTAGATGCTTGTAAACAGTTTGGTAATTCCTTTATACATTGCGTCTGTGGTTTTTTGTTTTTTTTTCTTAATAAAACTTTTTGAAAAGACAAAGAACATGATTAAGGAAAAGTTGCTGGAAAAAATGTGTCAGTAGCGGTTGGACCCCTTAATAAAACAAATCTTTTTGTGATGTTATAAAAACTGGACATGCTGTTTGTGATAATCATATGGCAAACATATAAGGTATTGTTTTCTGTGTTGTAACATTCAGGCGCTAGTGGGTTTTTATTATGATCAGGTGCAAAGTGAGGTGACTGCACGGTTGAAATTTACAAATTTTAAGGTATTTGAAAGAACTACGCTTGATAAATATGACAAAGAATCGCAGACAAAAACACAATACATTTCGATCTCTTAGTCTTCTTCAGGCATGATATTCGACACACTCAAAACATTGAAAATGGAAGAATTGGAGCAATCGCTTTTCGGTAATGTTCATGTCTCTGTGCAAATTGGACAAGAAAGGTGATTGCTCGTTCTTCGTTTTCATTGTCCTGAGCGGTGTTTTTCTTGGCCTGAGAAGACCTATGAGGTGGAAACCTTGTTTTGTTCTGTATTGTAACTATTTTGTCCACATTAAATGGCTGAGTTCTTTCAGATACCTTTTGAAATTAGTTTTGTTATGATTTTTGGAAGTCGCTGAGAAACGGTATCGGCTGTTGAGACTTGAAATTGTGTAATTGTGTTTAACGCTCTCACTTCATGTTTCTGTTTGGGTATTCTCTGACATGCTTCCTCATCCAATAGATTTTGCATCTGTTTTGTGTACAAAGGTTGTGCCTATTTTCAGGACAGCAAGTGGACCAGCCTGGCGACTTTGCGTGGGTCCAAGATCTATGTGTGGGATACAAACAAGCTCTCTGGGTCAAGTGCATCATCAATGGTGTACGTTGGCCGGGGAAAATGTACATGCATGTTTATTGATGATTCATGTTTGTGTATGTGTGTGCGTGTTACACTCTGTGTGTGTGTGTGTGTGTGTGTGTGTGTGTGTGTGTGTGTGTTGAGAGTCTTAGTTGTTTTTTTTTGATGGTTTGTTTCATTCCTCCTGGCTTCAAATTTCTTCAGGTGGAGGGGGGGGGGAAAGTTATCAATTGGGGGTGGGGGGACGGTGTAAGAATGAGGGGATTTGGGGTTAGGATGCTTGGTACTGATGATGTTTTGTGAAAGTCTTTCCAAAGTGCTTTAGACTTTTGGTATACTTATTACTTGTAAAATCAGGCTCAATATTTACGTTAAGTCTTAAAACACAGTGTATTGCAATTGCGCCACAGGCTGCGTGCGGTGCGCGCGCAGACGCGCTCACTACACACAAACTCACTCTCAACACACACACACACAACACCCTACTCACACTCACTCACACACATCTATCTCAAGGCACACAAGCTCAGTCACATACTCTTTCTCACCACATGCGCACACTCACTCAAACATTTCTTCACTTTCATTTTCACTCATCACAAATGCAGTTACACTCAAACAATGTTTGCATGCATCACTACACACACACTAATCACACACCTCACAACTCACACTCTCAATCACACACACAATAACACACTATTATCTCGCTCTCTTGCACATGTATTGCCTTAATTGGTAGTCAGTTTGACTGTATCTAAAATAAATTTGTGTCATTCCTGCGAACTGGATGTAGATCCGCAGGCGAAGAGCAATGGGGTTTGGGAATGCATCGAATATGGAGCGTATTCTTAGTCAATAGACTGGTGCTGTTTTATCAGTGTATTTGTCCCGGGCATGAAGATAGCGAACCCCCCCCCAGCCCCAACCCCCCCCCACTCCCCCCCCCCCCCCCATCCCCCCCGCCCCCCACCCCCCCCCAATTATTCGTTCGGACTTCTGGCGATTTCGTAGAGTGGTGGTTGGATGGCAATAGTGGAGGAACGGCACGACAATAGTGACAGGTATGCTGAAGTTTTTTCCTTTTCTCTTGCTCAATAGGCGGATCTATATATTGGCGTGTTGTATTGACTGGACTGGCCTTTCCTACAAGTGAGTTACAGAGTACTTTACTGGATTTTCAAAACTGATCTAATGGCCTCAGAACAATTGTAGATTGTTCTTTCCACCATTCATGCTTATCATTGTCATACCAGTTGGTGCAATGAGTATTTCCTCATAATTACGACACACTTGCGGTTAAGCGCTCATAAATTTAGCATGTATTGAATAGTTGGGTTCCAGTCCATTGCCAGCTTTGTATCTGCGTCAGAGGGGGTATCGGAGCCACGCTCGTGAAGTGAACACACACACTCACACCATACATAGAGAACACGCACACACTCTCTCACGCAAGCATGCACACACACACACACACTCACACTCACACCACTCACCACACACTCACACAAACACACACATAACACACTATCACACACTCTCACTCATCACAGTGTTTAATGTGGGATTTGATGCGCATACGGTACAGTGACTCATGTGTGCTAAATGGTCTGTGGCATTTAACAATCCCTGCGATTTAAGTTTCAATGAATTTTTCTACCTTTCTTAATTTATTTGCAATCATCTATTGTTGGAAACTTATTAATATACTTTTCTGTTCTTCTTGAAATGTTCGCCAATGACACGCACTTGATCATTCTGACACACTAGACACTATGTCAATCTGTCTAAAATTTTCAAGCTGTGTTCTCTGATATCAAACAGGGATGTTTATATATAAGCTGATAATTAAATGATGATAAAAAAGAAGCTATCCGGTTTACAAGACACTACACATGCTCAAGGACCACAGTCTTCATCCGTCAATAGTCCTAGGTCCTCCACTGACTTCTCATTTATTGCCATTTGTTCGTGACCTTGGCATTTCTGCTCTCAACTTGATTCACCCTGAATCACTACATAGCAAGAGCTGCCAAGCATCCCTTTCTTGAGCTCCGGTGCATTTTTGGTTCAGCTCTTTCAGACCTTTCTTACAGAACAGGCCAAGAAAGACATTGGCATCTTCCTGCATTCTGTTAAGTACTAGAATTTTTTAACACTCTTATCCTTGGTGTACCCGCAGCCTTACTCCAGCACTACAAGCGTACTTTAATTCAAGCCGCTCACCTTATCTTATAGAGTGCCAATACAGGCACCATTCTGCGGATCTCTTTAAGAAAGTACACTGGCTCAAAATCGAGCACAGAATTTCAGTTTAAGTTGGGCGGTGTCGGGTTTTAAGGTTATCATATCCTCTCGATCGCTTCAATATTTATTTTCCTTCTCGTTACCTGCCGTTTCTTCCTCTGATGGACCATTTTTTCCGAATTACCCTCTTATAAACTGAAAGCTGCAGGTTCTAGAGCTTTCTCATTTTCGGCGGCATTACTCTGGAATTCTATACCTTGCCACCTACGTCTGCCCCCTCTTTCCGACTTTCAAGTCTGCACTTATATCGTATCTGTTTCAATCGCCCAGTTGCAGGATCCACCTGAAACTTTACTAAATTTCTAACATGTCACTGCCACACTTTGCTCGTATCAATTGAGCTGTTTACGGGGTCAATAGTGTGTTTATGTACGCATTTTTATGTTCCAGTGTGTGCGGCGTGTGTGTGTGCGCATGTGTGGGTCTGTGTAGCGCAGTGTGTGTGCGGTGTGCGTGCATGCGTGTGTGTGTGTGTTTATGTTTATGATCGTGAACGCTGAATTTTGTGTGTGTGTGTTTCTGCTTATATTTTTTAGATGTTGAATTGTTAAAACTTGTAAAGCGCCATGGTGCCTACCATTGTTAGGATGGGTGCGATAGAAATTGTTCTTTAGTATTATTATTATTATTATTGTAGTGTGTGTGCGTGTGCAGAGGAAAGAAAGTGCAAAAGTCCCCCTAAGTGAGATTAACCTACTAACGCAAAGAGAATGTAATCCATTGTTGGAAAGAAGAGCAACTAATCGTTTAGAAAGATGCTTTCATAGTATTTTATCTTCTGTTCGGGGAAAAACATGTGGTTATTTCCCGTGAGAGTGAGCGTGTGTATGCCGTTGAGGAGGATGGGGGGGGGGGGGGGGGGGGCGGGGTTGGGATGAGAGGGGACTATGCAATTCTCATTTTAAAGGATTTTAAGGTTATATTCGTTTGATCTCACTGAATAAACAACCTGTTGACAAACTTCTATGTCTTAGTTAATCGAGGCATTTTAAATCAAATGTAGTTTTGATGATGCTCAGTTGCTTTCAGTGGAGATGTTATCCTTTATGTTAGCTGAAATAAATAAACATGCTTGAAAAGTGTGTACGGGTGTTGTGTATGTTGTGTGTGTGCGATGTTTGTGTGTGCACATTTGCATGCGCATGTGTGTGCCTGTGTACAGCAAACGAGGGTGGGGGAGAGGTGATGGTGATGGAGATGTTGCCATTGGAAGTCTATACAATGTGTGGAGGTGTTCGAGAACAGCTATGGATTGTGTGAGGAGGAGTTCCTCTTGGTTCTGAAGCAAGTGGGTATGTGGCGATTGCAGTGGAAGGCTGATGTAGAGGATAACGGGAATTTATTGAATAGTGCTGATTCAACATACTTTGAGACAAAATGCAGTACTTTGTGTGAAACTTACATTTTTGTTTTCTGTTTTGAGTTCCGGCTTCTAAACTTTATGATTGTGTGTGAGTGTGTGTTTTTCTCTTGTTTTCCAGATTGCAGGTGTTTGTGTTAAATATGAAAGAACCTGTATGCCTTGATATGTATTTCGTATTGTGCTGACTATGTTTTGATGTATGGCAGACTTTAGTAGTTGGCCATACGTTGTTTGAATTTTGCATGGAATATGCTGTATTTGTACAAGTATGTCTCCTTACTCAGACTCAATGCTACTGTTGATGGTGATGTGGTATGTTTTTAGATAACAGAAAAGAACCTTCATTGTTGGGGGGAAATAAATGTGGGGTGTCACGGACCAAATAAAAAGGAAAACCGAAGTCGTTGTCAGTTGCCAGCCAGTCAATGGTGACAAAAGTCAAAACTCAACACATTCTGGCCTCCTGGCAGACGAGCTTAAGGTGTGCGTCTGCCATTTTTGGAACAGCGAAGAGCTATTTTTGTTCTATGGAGACAGCATCGTCAGCAGACAGATCTGAGTAGCTTGGCCGACGTACTCAATAGGTCTGGACAGTCGGTTTCGGCGCCTGGGTCAGACTGAGACAGCCAATGTTGCACCAGCGCCACATTTAAGTGGTCGTTCGCCGGCTAACGTAGGAATGGGGAAGGTATTTGTGTGGTGGGGTGTATTCAAGCTAATTAATTAAATGGACCTTCGACCCCCACAGAGAGCAAGGCCAAAAAATTTGAGAGCTAAGAAAAATAACCAAAGTTTTGCCCCACTACAGTGATGACAGGATTAACAGAGGAAACTTTGAGACTTTGGTTGAAAAAGGAAGGTTTGAAGGCTAGATTTGTGAAACTGAAAGGGAAGGGATTCTGGAGCTGGGCAGAATGTGGCCATGATTACACAGGATTTAAAAAGATTTCCATGAAATGCATATTTGTGTGTGTGTATGTATATGAGAGAGTGCGTACGCATGCACACGAGAGAGATTGTGCATGCATATATCGAGGCATGCCACAACTTTTTTTCATTTATGTCTGATCTTTACTTGTTGATCACTACTCTGTGGTATTTGCATGGTGTCATAGGCATGGACGTTGCGTTGGCTCAGTTTCCTTACAGTTGGAGTTAGTGTGGTTTGTTTAAAATGACTTTTTTTAATTTTCAGTTTGTTTGCTTGTTTTTTGGGGGGTGCAATTGGGGTGGGGGAGATAGAGGAGAGAGGAGGGGGGTCAGACTAGTGCAAAGCTTGCATCTCAATGTAAGGTGGGTGGAGAAAACTTATAAAAGTTCATGAAACCGGATTTTTGTAATCCCCAAAATAACGACAAAACACCTGCTCAGTACATTGGTTGCTGGTTTTTGAGAAACACTTCATTTTTACAAGTCAAGGAGATGCATGATTTGCTTCATGTGACAAACAGCAAACCCTTCGTAGACATTCATTAAAAATCTGCTTTAAAAAAAATGATTGTAAAAGAATGACCTTCAGTGGAGAAGAAGCTATGACACTTTGTCACCTAAGACTACATCAGGGTTGCCAAGGTGGCAACATCTTTGTAACTCATTTTAAGCTGTAGGTGGCAAAAGTCAATTTTAGTAACCCCCTAGAACTTGAATTTTTTTGTCTTTTTGCCATGTTAAGATAACAACAGACTTCTGTTTTATTTTCTTAAAAGTTGCATGACAAATGTATTTCATGAAGTTTCGTGGGTTTTGTGTGTGTGTGCATAATTTTCAAGTTAAAATTTAAATCGATGTAAGTACAGGTTTTACCATGAAAGCATTCAGCATAAAGCATTATTTTTACTTTTTGTCACAAATATATAGGATGACCTAACAAGTAACATGACTAATACAGTAAACTGACACCCTATTTGTTTCTGGCAGTCTCCACCAAGAGTATGTGTGTGTATGTGTGTGTTGTGTGTGTGCGTGCGCACAAACCCGAGCGTGCTTGTAATGCTTGTACATTTTAAATACAAGCAACTTTATATTTTCAAATTGGACTGCTTTTTTTTTATTGTTGTCAGTTTACCAGAAGATTACTAGAAAATGAGATTTATAACAAATGTATGGTATGTGAATGTTGCCACTCATGTATGTAACGTAAACCACACAGGCAGCACTGCAGATTAGTCAGTCCATCTGTTCTGTAGAATCTTTTGTTTTGTATGATAAAAGTGATAAACATTGCGTCATCCCTAGAATTACTTGACTCCTAATGCATTATAGTACGTGATGTCTGCGTATCGCATGTCGTGTCAAATGATAGTCGGCATTACCTGGATTGTGAGCATTGTAACTGTGGAACAGCACTCGCTGCCAGTTCCATTGACACCGTTGCTGCGATTGGTGTGAAGAAAATGACCCTGCACAGTGACTGCCATTTTGGGACAGGCCCTTTTGCTTACTATCCTGTTTGTCCGTCTGCCTCTGCATGTAACTCGGAAATAGTCAAGCAGTAGTAGATTGTCACACACTTAGTAAGGCTTGTTTTTCGGATCAGCTAGAGAGCTATCAGGTGAATTTATAGTTTTGAACTTGATCAGGGAGAAAGATTCAACAATGAAACGTGGGCAGTAAGGTTTAAAGGATTTTGGGAGGTATCGGTTTTTAATTTGTGGTTCACTGTTGGAGCATGCAAAATTAAATTTTTAGTGTACTTTTTATGTTAATTATGACAATATAAAGGATACAATTATCCCCAAATTTATATTTTATGTAATGTTGGTTAATAGAAGGGATTGATTGGCCCCAACAGTATTATTTGGCTAATGGGTAAGTCCAGAAAAAAAAACAAGAAAACCAAATTTATTGTTTCAACTTGTGATATATACAATATACAGCAAACCAAATTTTGTGCCGTCTGTTCCATTGGCCTGTCCCCTCCCCACTCCCCATCTTTCTCCTTCCCCCACCTTCATAGTCCTTTACTCCTGTCCCCAATCTTCCCTTTCCCCCGTCCCCTTTCCCCATACCTTCCCCACACACTTCCTCTTGAAACAAACCTGATCGCCAATAAATTATACGAAGATTTGCCATTGAATAATAGATGCCGCACATTCATGTCATCAGTGACAGCACTTTTTGTTTTCATTGACTGCTCCTGACTGTATGCTAATGATAAGTCGCGCCATTTTTTTGGGGTTTTTTTTTTGCTTTGTGGATTTTTACACTGACCCAGCATGGGAGTTGGGACTGGCTCTGTTAAACCCAAGGGATACCACAGTCTGTGACGTCCCGCCTGAGAAGTTTCGAAACTAAAGAGAGTGAATCTGTTTGATTAATTATGTGGTAATTTCTGAACTGAAGAAATTCAATTTGATTTTCTTTAATGATATATATCATATGTGATTACATCATTTAATGTGACTATATTTCCATGTGTTATGATAGTTTTTAAACTGAGGAATGATTCCATGGTTTTGTTTTTTAATGTTATTTCTTTTTGTATGGGGTGTGACAACATTTTTTAATTGTGAATTATTGTTGTAACGGATGTAAGCAATTGTTTCATACAGGCTGAGTACTTCATTACTTAATGGTTTTAAAAGTTGTTTCAAATTGTCTAAGATCATTGTTAGCAGTAACGTATAATTTTCCCTGACTTGGACTATTTCTTGTTTTTTTAAAATTTTCTTTGACTGTGATTATGTGGTTCTTTGCTATAAATCAAGTTCATGACATTTTAGTTGGCAAACAGTTTTTAATTCAATTTTCTCTTGGCTCTGACATGGGTTTGTTGCTGCAGGGTTGGTATGAATTAGATGATTGATCAAAATACATACACCTTGCTATCACCAGTTCATTACCTAGTTGTAAGTATGATAAAAAGCCCCCTATCTTAAAATGTCATCATGAAGTAGATTAGTATTTTTTACCTGAACAGCAGAGAAAGTCATTCAGAGAAATTGGCTCTTTATTCTGTGGCAGTGTTTGGGGTATCCCTGTATGTGTGTGCGCATGTGCGTGATGCATGCATGTATGTGTGCCTGAGTGCGTACATGCATGTTTTGTGAGGAATGATGAGTAAGTAACACACTCTGTGAATGCTTGCACATAGTTGAGATCTTGACTTAAATGTTCATTCATGGAAGTGTTTTCCCGACAGTATCTCACAAAAGTAACACAAACTTGTCATATGTAGTGTACTTTAAAAGAGACTGTTGGGAATCTGGTTTCTCAGCTTCTTGTAAGAAGTATGAGTGTCAGAAAAATTAGATCTTTGTTATTTTAAAAGATACACTCTCATACATATAAACTCAGATACATGTGGGTTACAGTTTACATTCTCTCTCTCCCTCTCCCTCTCTCACATGCACCCCACACACACACACACACACAACACACACACGCACACATGCATTTATACATGCGTGCGCGCGCGCGTGCACACACAGACCACACAGACACACACACACACACACACACACACACACACACACACACACACACACACACACACATTTTCATTTAGCCTGTACACTTTTGGTGTGCATGTTACCAAGGTTAAGAGAATAACTGAATATGATGAAAAAGAAAAAAGAATCAACAGTCACAGTAATTTTTGTTCCCATACCTGTTTATTATCTCCACAAAGGAGATTATCATTTCCACTGCCTCTGCATCAATAGCGAGATAATACAAAACGAATGATAAGATTTTAACAAAGATTTGTGGAGGACAGATGGACTTGGCCCAAAGATGAACCATCAATTTGATCAAAGTTTTGGGGCGGATCTGTGATCAAGGGCAGATCAAGCATCCATTCAAGAAGATCATTGGGGGGGGGGGGGGGGGGGGGGGGGGGGGGGGGGGGGGGGGGGGGGGGGGGGGGGGGAACAGTAAAAAAGCAAACAAAACACACACACCCCCCCCCCAAAAAAAAAAAAAGCTCTGTACCCAAATTTTTATGAAACTCGGTAGAAAGACGGAAAGAGGGCCAAGGAGGAAGCCGGGCCCAAATTTTGGTCAGTTTTGGGATAAGAGCAGATCCAGATCAGAGTACAGATCCAGGATCTGCTGGACTGTGGCGGAGATCTGCTTTCCTGACTGCCCTGCAGTTGATTTTGGGGATTGTAGGATTCATGATGGTGCTTTAATATGACCTTTACTTAGAAGTCCTTGTGAGTTGAGTCCCCACTTGGAGGCTTTGAAAGTGTTTGAGAATGAAAGTTTTGTCTGGAGATGCTGTTAACAGTTTGTTAATTCCTTTATCATTGCCCTCTGTGGTATTTTGTTTTTTTTTCTTAATAAAACTTTTGAAAAGACAAGAACATGAAACGAAAATGTGCAGGAAAAAATGGTCAGTACGTTGGGACCCCTTAAAAACAATCTAATTTTTGATGTTATAAACTGGGGCTGCTGTTTGTGATAATCATTATGGCACACATTAAGGTATTGTTTTCTGTGTTGAACTTTCAGGCGCTAGTGGGGTTTTATTATGATCAGGTGCAAAGTGAGGTGACTGCAGGTTGAAATTTACAAATTTTTAAAAATATTTGAAAGAACTACGCTAGATAAATTGGACAAACGAATCACAAGGGCAAAACAAATACATTTCGTCTCATAGTCTTCTTCAGGGAAGATAATCGACACTCAAAACATTGAAAATGAAGAATGAGCAATCGCTTATCGTTAATGTTCATCTTGTGCCAAAATTTTTACAAGAAAGGTGATTGCTCGTTCTTCGTTTTCATTGTCCTGAGGGTTTATCTTGCCTGAAGAAGACCTAAGAGGTGGAAACTTTGTTGTGTTCTGTTTGTAACTAATTTGTCCACATTAACTGGCTGAGTTCTTTCAGATACCTTTTGAAATTACTTTTGTTATGATTTTTTGGAGTCGCTGAGAAACGGTATCGGCTGTTGAGACTTGAATTGTGTAAATTGTGTTAACGCCTCTCACTTCCTGTTTCTGTTCTGGTATATTCTCTGACATGCTCCTCATCACATAGATTTTGCATTTGATTTGTGTACAAAAGTGTTGTGCCTATTTTCAGGACAGCAAGTGGACCAGCCATGGCGACTTTGCGAGGGTCCAAGAAACTATGTGTGGGATACAAACAAGCCTCTGGGTCAAGGAGCAACATCAATGGTGTACGTTGGCCGGGAAAAGGTACTGCATGTTATTGCTGATTCAAGTTTGTGTATGTGTGTGCGTGTACACTCTGTGTGTGTGTGTGTGTGTGTGTGTGTGTGTGTGTGTGTGTGAGAGTCTTAGTTGTTTTTGATGGGTTTTGTTTCATTCCTCCTGGTTCAAATTCTTCAGGTGGAGGGGGGGGGGAAAAGGTTATCAATTGGGGGTGGGGGAAGGGTAAGAAAGAGGGAAGGGGTTAGGAGCTTGGACTGATGATGTATTAGTGAAAGTTTTTCCAAGTGCTTTAGACATTTTGTATACTAATTACTTGTAAATCAGGCTCATATTTACGTACAGTCTTCAAACACGTGTATGCAATTGCGCACAGGCATGCGTGCGTGCGCAGCGCGCGCGCACAACACACACACACACACACACACACACACACACACACACACACACACACACACACACACACACATCACAGTACACACACGCACAGTCACACTCAGTCACACACATGCGCACACACACTCCATACCTACACATACATATACACACATCACAAATGCAGATACACTCAACAAATGTTTGCAAGCACACACACACACACACACACACACACACACAACACACCACACACACACACACACACACACACACTTCTCACTCACTCATTCACATGCTCATGCCACTTATTGGTAGTCAAGATTGACTGAATCAAAAAAAATGTTTTCATCACCAGCGAACTGGAGAAGAGGTCGCAGTAAAGGTCTTCACGCCAATGAGCTATCAACGACCACGACAGGTGCAGATCCGAGAATTTGAGTCATGAAGCGACTGAATCATGAAAATATCGTACGACTTCTGGCGATCGAAGAAGAGGTACGGATGGCAAAAGTGGAGGAACGGACGACAAAGTGGGTATCTGAAGTTTTTTTCCTTTCTCTTGCTCAATAGGCGGATCAAATAATGGCGAGTTGTATTGACAGACTGCCTGTCCTACAAGTGAGTTACAGAGTACTTTACAGGATATTGAAAACAGAACTAAATGCCTCAGAACAAAGAAGATTGTTATTTCTCCACCATACATGCTTAACCTTGTCATACCCAGTAGGTGCATGAGCATTTCCTCATAATTACAGACACACTTGCGTAAGCGCTCATAAATTTTTGCATGTATTGAATAGTTTGGTTCCAGTCCATGCAGCTTTGTATCTGCGTCAGAGGGGGTCATCGGAGCCACGCTCGTGAACACACACACACACACATACATACAGAACACGCACACACACACACACGCACGCATGCACACACACACACACACACACACACACACACACACACACACACACACACACACAACACACACACACACACACTCACACACATCACAGTGATTAAAATGTGGATTTGATTGCGCATACTGTACATTGACTCATGAGTGCTAATGGCTTGTGGCAATTAACAACCCTGGAATTAGTTTCAATGAATTTTTTCACCTTTCTTAATTTATTTGCAATCTTTAAATTGATGGAAACTTATTAATAGCCTTTCTGTTCATCATGAAATGTTCGCCAATGACACTCAACTTGAACATTCTGACACACTAGACAACTATGACAATCCCCGTTCAAAAATTTTCAAGGCTGTGTCTCTGATATCAAAACAGTGGATGTTTACTAATAAGCTGAAATTAAATGATGATAAAACAGAAGCTATCCGGTTTACAAGACACTCACATGCCAAGACCCCGTCTTCATCCGTCAATAGTCCTAGGCTCCACTGACATCTCATTTATGCCATTTGTTCGTGACCTTGGCTTCTGTCTCAACTCTGATCTCACCCTGAAACAACCACATAGCCAAAATCTGCCAAGCATCCTTTCTTGAGCTCCGGGCATCAAACTTATCAGACCTTTCCTTACAGGGAACAGGCCACGAAGGGCATTGGCATCTTCCTGCATTCTGTTAAGACTAGATTATTGTAACACTTTCTCCTTGGTGTACCCCAGCCTTACTCCAGCCACTACAACGCTGTACAAAAATTTAGCCGCTCACCTTATCTTAAAGGGGTGCCAAAACAGCACCATACTTCGATCTCTTTAAGAAATTACAACTGGCTCAAAAACGAGCACAGAATTCGTTTAAGTTGGCGTGTCTGTGTTATAAGGTTATCCTATCTCTCCGATCGCTTCAAAATATATTTTTCCTTCTCGTTCCCTCCGTTCTTCCTCTGATGACCAAATTTTTCGAATTCCCTCTTATAACTGAAAGCAGCACGGTTCTAGAGCATTCTATTTTCTGCGGCAATACTTGGAATTCACTACCTTTCCACCTACGTCATGCCCCCTCTTTCCGACTTTCAAGTCTGCACTTAAAACGTATCTGTTCAAACGCCAGTTGCAGGATACCACCTGAAATATTACTAAATTACTACATGTCACTTGCACCCCTATGCTCGTATACAAATGAAGCTGTTTACGGGTCATATAGTGTGTTTTTGTACGCAATATTATGTTCCAGTGTGTGCGTGCGTGTGTGTGTGCGCATGTGTGGGGTTCTGTGTGCGCGTGAGTGTGCTGTGTGCGTGCATGCGTGTGTGTGTGTGTTTATTTTTTATGACTCGTGAACGCAGAATTTTGTGTGTGTGTGTTTCTGCTTATATTTTTTAGATGTTGAATTGTTAAAACTTGTAAAGCGCCCTGTAGCCTACATTGTTAGGATGGGTGCTATAGAAATTGTCTTTATTATTATTTTTATTATTATTGTCTGTGTGTGTGCGTGTGCCAGAGAAAGAAAGTGCAAAAGCCCCCTAAGAGAAGTTAACCTACTAACGCAAAGAGAATGTAATCCATTGTTTGGAAAGAAGAGCAACTAATCGTTTAGAAAGATGCTTTCCATCATATTTTATCTTCTGTTTCGGGGAAAACATGTGGATATTTCCCGAGAGAGTGAGCGTGTGTATGCTTGAGGGGGGATGGGGGGGTGGGGGGGGGGGGATGGGAGGAGAGGGGACAATGCAATTCTCCTTTTAAAGGAAATCGGTATTATTCGTTTGATCTCACTGAAAAACACCTGATGACAAACTTCTAAGACTTATTTAATCTAGGCATTTTAAATCAAATGTAGTTTTGATGCTCAGTTGCTTTCAGTGGAGATGTTATCCCTTTATTTAGCTGCTTATAAATAACATGCCTTGAAATGTGTGTACGTGTGTTGTGTATGTGTGTGTTGTGCGCGCGTTGTGTGTGCACATTTGCATGCGCATGTGTGTGCCTGTTTACAGCAAACGATGGGTGGGGGAGAGGTGATTGTGATGGAGAATGTGCCCCAAGGAAGTCTATACAATGTGTTGGAGTGTTCCGAGAACAGCTATGGATTGTGTGAGGGGGAGTTCCTCTGGTTCGAAGCAAGTGGGTAAGTGCGCATTTGCAGTGAAAGGTGATAAGAGGATAAGGGAATTTATTGAATAGTTGCTGGCAACAAACTTTGAGACAAAATGCAGTACTTTGTGTGAAACTACATTTTTTGTTTCTGTTTTGAGTCGGCTTCTAAACTTTATGATTGTGTGTGTGTGGGGTTTTTCTCTTGTTTTCCAGATTGCAGTGTTTGTTTTAAATATGAAAGAAACCCTGTAATGCCTTGATATGAATTTCGTATTGGCTGAATAATGTTTGATGTATGGCAGCACTTTATAGTTGGCCATACGTTGTTTGAATTTGCATGAATATGCTGGTCTTAGTACCAAGTATGTCTCCATACTCAGACTCAATCTACTGATTGATGTGATGTGGTAAGTTTTTAGATAACAGAAAGAACCTTCATTTTGGGGGGAAAAATGAGGGGTGTCACGGACCAAAAAAAAGAAAAACCCAAGTCGTGGTCAGTTGCCAGCCAGCTCAATGGGACATAAGTCCAAACTCAAACATTCTGGCCTCCAGGCAGACGACTTAAGGTGTCGCGTCAGCCAATTAGGCACAGCGAAGAAGCTATTTTTAGTTCTCATGGAGACAGCATCGTCCAGCAGACAGACTGAGTAGCTTGGCCGACGTCTCAATAGGTCTGGCCAGACGGGTCTCGGCGCCTGGGTCAGACTGAGACAGCCAATTTGCGACCAGCGCCCACAGTTAAGTCGGACGTCGCCGGCTAACGTAGGAAGGGGGAAGGTATTGTGTGGTGGGGGTGAAATCAAGCTAATTAATTAAATGACCCATCGACCACCACAGAGAGCAAGGCCGGTAGATGTGACTTTGACGAGTCACATGTCCAATGGAATGAGAGGGGAGGTAACCTCGGTAGGAGGCGGGAAAAATACTGACCAATGGTACACACCCTTTGACAGGTAGAAACGGAATAAGAAAGTGAGGGAAGAGGGGAGAAGGGAGGAGAGACAGACAGAGAGAGAGGAAGAGGTTCTGGGTGTAGGCTCTGCACGAGAGAAAAGCAGAGAGATGAGAGGAGGAGTGAAGAGAACCGAGTGAAGCATTAGCACCAGATAGAGTCTGCAGAGGAAGGACTAAGGAGAGATGTGGAGAGAGAGAGTTGCTAACTGATGAAGAGAAAAAAAAAAGAAAAAGGAAAAGAAAGAAAAGCAACCATGTCCATTTGATAGAGCAGACTAGAAGAGAGAGAGAGAGTGCAATGCGTTAATGCAGGAAGAAAGAAAGGAGAACAGATCGATGTCTGGTAGTCACTGTTCAATCTGAACCGGGGTTCGACCTCATACCTGGCAGCGCCACTTTCATCAGCAGTCCAACCTGACCAACGCCAGCAGTCTAACCTGACCAGTGCCAGCAGTCCAACCTGACCAGTGCCAGCGGTCCAACCTGACCAGTGCCAGCAGTTGTGTTGTGACTGGTGTTTGTGAAAGTGACAGTGAAAAGAAAAAAAAAAGAAGAAAAGGAAAGACAGTGATTCGTAAATAGTTTAAGATCACCTGGCCAGGTAAAGTAGAAAATCTATTCATACCCGGGGTTAGTTATGATGATTTAGATAAATGGTTTTGTGAAGTTCATGGAAAGAGAGAATGTTTTATTTTGTTTGACTCCATGCGCATTGATGTTTGTTTCTATGATTATGTGTAGTAAAGTTATAGACTTTACTAGTAGTTTGATGTGACGAATGCGTGATATATGAATGAGATTGTAAGCAAGCTGTGAGTGTGTTTGGGCTGTGCGCTAGTCCTTCCTCCGCTGACATACCCCGAGGTTGACAAGGGGTGAGTGGATTAAAAATTTGTAGGATCATAAGATGTTTGTAAGTCTGTATGTATGGGGTATGGATGTGGGTGTGTATGATGTGATGTTTTGTGATGTAATGCAGTGTGTGATGTCTGTGGTAATGGACTGTGCAGCTGCAGGAGTGAAGCACCTGAGAGACAATGACATCATCCACAGAGACATCAAACCAGGAAACATTCTGCGATGTGTGGCCGAAGACGGAAGGTTTGTGTAGGAGGGCTGTGTGTGTGTGTGTGTGTGCGTGCATGTGTGTGTGTGGATGAATGTGAATGTGTATGTCTGTTTAAATTCTAAGTGCCTTGATCATGTCTGTTTCTCTCTCTCACTTTCTTTTTTTTTTTTTTTTTCCCTTTCTTTCTCTGTCTATTTTCACTTTTTCTTTCTCACTTTGTCCTTCTGTCTCTTGTGTGCTCATTTGTCTTTCTATCTCTGTATGTTCGTCTGTCTTTCTGAGTTTCTCTTTTTACTGTCCCTTCACTCCATCGTTTCCCTCCGGGGTTGCGACCTTGTCGTGGTCGGAGGTTTGCGGGGTCCAGTGATCCCTTAGGCTTTGCTGGCGGGGGCATCAATACTTGGAGATAGGCTTTTTTTTTCACACTGCTTCTAGGCCTGAGAGGTGCAGATGCTGTTTGGCCTAAGCGTAACGTGGTAAGGAGTTGATGCCCCTGGTAGGCTTCCCATGTCAGATAGGCTAAGGGTGAGGATCCTGACTAAGAGTAACCCGCCTTTCTCCTTTTCTTGTTTTCTGCCTTTATTTGGCCCTTTTCTATCTTCGTCTCCCCTTCAAGTCTTCTTTTCCACACTCCTTTTCTCTCTGTGGTCTCCTTAAGATCCGCCGCGTTTGCCGTGCGGTGCGACCTGTGTCGGGGGGGAATGAGATCCTGGTGATTGAGAGGGCCAGCGCTCTCAACACATCACTTTGGCTCGGACCTCTCCTAGCCCAGGGAGTACACTTTGGCCCGGGTGTACTAATCGCTCCCCTTCTTGGGGCTGGGTCAAGACAGACAGTCCCCTTGCTGGCCAAGTAAACCCCTGCAGTGCTCAGCTCTCTGTTCCCGGGAGTTGAGCATGATCAGGGGGGATAGGGTTGGTGGTGTCTGTGTGTCGTATGTCTCTCCCGAAGCCTGGAAGGGGTCAAGACATTGGTTTCTTGGCCCGGGCCCCTTAGTTGGACTCCAAGGTGGGTGGGTAAGGGAGAGATGAATCACAATAAACTAAATATGACTTCTTTAAAAAACATTCCCCCCAAAAGGAAGAGGAAGGCAGCATCCCCTATTTCAGGGATTGTCAAACAGATAGTGACTCCGATACCGAAGTTCGACAGAAGACAGGTTTTGGGCTTCCTGGCTCGTGATGGAGGGGACGGAGCAGGAAAGACCCTTTCAGCTCTGAGCCCGTTTGCCATTCAAAAGGGTTTTCAAGGAATAGCAGGCGCACCCTCGGTCCATCAAGAGGTTGAGGAATGGCTCATTTCTCATTCAAAGCAAATCACAAAAACAATCTGAACAGCTGCAGAAAGCAACAAAACTTGTGGACAGGGAGATCAGGGTAACTCCCCACAAACAATTAAATTCATCCAAAGGTGTGATTCGATGCAGAGATCTAACGGGTGTTTTCAGAGGTAGAAAATAAAAACGGAGCTGGCGTCCCAGGTGTGACGGAGGTGCGCAGGGTGACGGTCAGGAAGGGTTCAGAGAGAGTGGCCACCAACACCCTCTTTCTGACCTTCTGCAGCCCTGTGCTGCCTCCGGTCATCAAAGTTGGTTACCTAAATGTTCATGTTCAGCTATATGTGCCGTCCCCATTGAGGTGCTTCAGGTGCCAGAGGTTTGGCCATGTCAGGGACCGCTGTTCTGGGCAGGAGGTATGTGGTATTTGCTGCAAGGCAACCCATGATGGGCCGTGTCATGATCCGGCACATTGTGCTAACTGCGGTGGCGACCATCCCCCCCTCTTCACGAAACTGTCCCCTTTGGATTCAAGAATCTGCTATACAACGAGTTAAAACGGAAAAGAAGATCTCATTTTTTGAAGCCCGGAAACAGGTTGTGGCAGTCAGACCCGACAGCTTCTTCCTATGCTTCGGCTGTCAAGAAAGCTCCCATAGTTCCTACTCGGTCAGTCTGCTGCCAGACTGATGAATTCATGTTTTCGAAGACGTTGCAAGTAAGATCTGTCAGTTCTGGTGGTAGCAAGTCCACCACCTTCCAACCCAAAAAGACTGCCCCTGGTGGAGGCAAAAAATCCGCCACCCCTCAGACTGCCCACAGTCTACAACATCTGCTGCTGGGCAGATGAAAAAACCAGCACCCCCGCACCTCGAACTCCCATGTGCAGTGCCCGTGCGGGCAAGGGAGTTCAACAACCCATGTGGAATGGTGGAGATGAAGAAGAAACCTCCACCATCTCCCAAATCCAGACCTTCTTCGCCTGTTGGCAAGTCTGCCAGCAGGTCTGTAGACCAACACTCTCCTGTGAAACTAACTAACAAGTTCACTCCATTGGAAGCAGATGTTGAGGAGGAGATGACCTGATCTCTCTCCTTTTCGCCCTCTGCACCATGGATAGTACAATATTCCATTGGAATATCCGTGGTCTAAATTCCAACTTCGAGGAGCTGCAGCTTTGTGTCAATCCATAAAACCTTCCGTCGTGGCTCTTCAGGAAACTCAAATTCAAAGCCAGAAGACCTTTAATCTTTCTGGCTTTAATATTCTTTCAAAACCTGCACAACCATCCACGTTGGGACTGTCGGGCGGTGTTGCCCTTCTCATACATAAAACTTTGTTGTATGGGTCCTGTCGCTCTGTCTACCCTCTTCAAGCTGTAGCTGCGAGAGTCACTCTCCACAAGACTGTGACAATCTGTTCCCTTTATCTTCCACCGTCTGTCTTGGTTTGTCGTCAGGACCTTGTCAGTCTGATAGGAGAACTTCCTCGACCTTTTTTTGCTGTTGGGTGACTTTAAGGGTCACAACCCTCTTTGGGGTAGTGCCGGTACGTCACCCAGAGGTCTGCTGATTGAAGATGTCCTTTCAGACTTGGATTTGTGTTGTCTGAATAACGGATCTGCAACTTACCTCCACTCTTCCACTGGTTCACTTTCGTGTTTTTAGATTTGTCGGTTTGTGACCCCTCGCTGGTCCTGGACTATGAGTGGTCTGTCCATGACGATCTGCACGGAAGTGACCATTTCCCTGTCCTTCTACAACCTGTAATAACTGAACACGTCTCTGTCTCTCAGCATCTAAATTTTAAGAAAGCAAACTGGGATCTATTTGCAGCCTCTATTTCTAAAGAATTCCAGGACACTGATTTTCTTCAGAGTCCGGATCCAGCAGAATCTCTGACTAACACTATAATCAAATGTGCTAAGGCCTGTATCCCAGTGTCTTCCGATAAACTCCAAATGCCAAAAACACCCTGGTTCAATTCAGACTGCCAACAAATTTCCAAAGTCCGAAAACGGGCTCAGCGTCAGGTATACCATCGACCTTCGGGTCCCAACGCTCGAGCCCATCAAAAAAATCCGTGCCAAATCAAGACACACTTTTAAAATCAGTAAACGTCGGTCCTGGAGAAGCTTCTGCTCCAGGCTGACATCAAAAACTTCTAAGAAAAAGTGTGGAACATCATTAAGAAAATCAAAGGGAAGAACACCTGTCCCACTGTGAACCATCTCAAGTTTTCGGATTCTTTAATAACAGAAAAGAAAGCAGTTGCTAATCTGCTTGCTTCAACCATTGAAAAGAATTCCTCCTCTTCTAATAAATCAGTCACTTTGTCAAACACAAAGCCCTAAAAGAAAAATCTCTCCTGCAACTTTTCATCCGACAACATGGAAGACTACAATCTTCCTTTTACATTAAACGAGCTGAAATCTGCCTTACTCTCTTGCAGCGATTCCTCTCCAGGTATAGATGACATACATTATCAACTATTGAAACATCTTTTCCCCAAGAAGGTCTGAACATCCTGTTACATGGTATACAACCATGTGTGGACTACAGTTGCTTTCCACCCTCTTGGCGGACAGCCCTCATTATTCCCATCCCCAAACCTGGAAAAGATCTTTCTAATCCATCTAACTACCGTCCCATAGCTTTGACCAGCTGTGTCTGTAAATTGATGGAAAAAATGGTCAATGCTAGGCTCATGTGGAAACTCGAAACCGATGGCCTTTTGGTGAAAGAACAGTGTGGTTTCCGCAAACATCGTAGTACAGTTGACCATTGATTCGTCTGGAATCTACACTTAGGAACGCTTTTTTAAACAGACAGCATGCAGTGGCAATATTCTTTGACTTGGAGAAGGCCTACGATACCACCTGGAAGTCGGGGATACTTCATGATCTCCACGATCTGGGTTTTCGAGGTCATCTTCCGCTTTTTATTCAAAATTTTTTTGGCAGAACGACAGTTTCAGGTCCGGGTTGGCACCACTCTCTCTGATGTCCACGAGCAGGAGTTTGGGGGTTCCACAGGGGACATACTATCTCCTGCCCTCTTTAGTATTAAGATCAACAACATTGTTCAATCAGTTCAGCAGGGTTCAGACTGCTCATTGTTGTGGATGATTTTGCTGTCTACGCAACTGGAAGCCTGTACCCGAGTGTCCCCGCGCAGGCTCCAGCTTTGCGTAGATAAAATCCATCGGTGGGGCGGATGAAAACGGTTTCACCTTTTCTGCTACAAAAACCCAGTGTATTCACTTCCATAATTTTCCGTCAGTTTTTTCCAGATCCGGAACTTCAAGTAGGGAAATCTCCCATTCCAGCTGTTAAAGAGGCCAAATTTCTGGGAGTCATTTTTGACCAAAAACTTAACTTTCTCAGCCATATTAAAAACCTCAAAACTGCTTGCCAAAAGGCACTGAATATTCTGCGGTCGTAGCACACACCGACTGGGGCGCTGATAAGAAAACTTTGTTGCACCTCTACAGAGCCCTGGTCCGTTCCAAACTGGACTACGGTTGTGCTGTGTACGGCTCCGCAAGATCATCTTACCTCAAACTCTTGGACCCTATCCACCATCAAGGGCTTCGTCTCTGTCTTGGAGCGTTCCGCACCCCCCCTGTGTACAGCCTGTACGCAGAGGCAGGTGAACCTTCACTGTCCAACCGCAGGCTGAAACTGTCTTTGAATTATTACATCCGACTGTTCTCAGAACCGCAGAATCCTGCCTATGACTGTGTTTTTGACCCTCCGTTCCAAAGTAAGTTTGAAACAAACCCGAAATGGGATTCCGCCGTTTGGGCTTCGTATGCCCGCCTCACGTGCGGAATGCAGGTATAGACCTGGGAGTAGTTTCCGATTTTTCCAAGTTTCCGGATCAACCTCCATGGACCTTTTTCACACCAGAGATTCGTTTTGATCTCGCAGCTTTCCGTAAGGAGTCTAACCAGCTCTCTGGCGTACAAGGCTTTGTATGCCGAGCTCTTTTCCAAATTCCCATCCTATCAAAAAGTTTTCACTGACGGTTCCAAGTCTGAGGATGGAGTGGCCTGTGCCAGCCTACTGCCCTGGGGGTCCTTCTCAGATATTGTTGGAACATATACATTCAGATGCTTCTGTCTATTCTGCTGAACTTACTGCTCTAGTACTGGCTTTGAAGATAATCTCCCATTCTTCGAGGAGGGACTTTCTGGTTCTGTCGGATTCGCTGTCAGCTTTGGAAGCCATAGCTGGCCGCAACCTTCAGCATCCAGAACTTTTGCATTTCTTTGAACTTTTTAGCAAGTTGAAAGCGGACGTTACAACATTACCTCTTGCTTGGGTTCCTGGTCATGTTGGCATTGGCGGGAAAAGAAATGGTTGATCGTTTAGCCAAGAACGCCACAAGAGAGAAACTGTCCAACATTTATATCCCCTGTTTCAGATGTGAAACCCAAAATTAACAATTATGTGAGAGACCTCTGGCAGGAGGATTGGAACACACAGACGATAACAAACTCTTTCAGATCGTCCAAACCTTAAGGACTTCCTCCCATCCACGTCGGAGGTCGTAAAGAGGAAACGGTTCTGTGCCGTGCACACCGGCCATCGTATTTTACCATGCTTACCTTTTAAAGAGTGAAGAAGCTCCGTGGCATTCCATGTCATGCGCCACTCACCATGAAACATGTTCTTTTAGAGTGTTGGACTTGCACGATGTGAGACACAAACATTTTACAGCGGAGTCCATGAAGATCCTGTTCAGGGATGTCCCGCCTGATGTGATCCTTGAGTTTTTGAGAGAGATTAACATTTTTCATCTGATTTAAGATTTTAACGGAAGAAAGATTTGTAACAAAGTTTCTGGTGCGTTTGTAGACGATGTCATTTAATGAGATGTATGAAAGTTTTTTTTTATTTTTTTTTTTTTTTATATGACTGGTGATTGATTTTAACGTGGTGACAGCCCTGATATGGCCCTTTACGGTCGGCTGGGCTCTAAAGCAACATTATCTTATCTTATCTTATCTACTCCATCGTTTCTCTCCCCTCTCCTTTCTCATGCTCGTACCCACAAAAATTAAAGTGCATGGATGTTAATTGAAAGAAGTAAACATAGATGCACATACGCATGCAGACTTACAAACCATGCAACCACCACACTTAAACAAAGACTGAGGAAACAAACTTATCAGTTCAAGAAAGTTTTGAAGAATCACAAGTTTCACTAACATATATTTCACTTTTTTGTACTCTGATACCAGACCATGCAAGAAAAAGTGAGCATTTCCATCATTTTTCAGCTTAACTCTGTGATAAGTTAACGAGTGACCACAGCTTTTTATTTAATTTTATAGAAAAATAATGTTTCTGGGCATTTTAGTTCTTAAGAATTATTCTAACTATCTTGAAACATAAGCGGTGATTATGTGAATACTTGCATCTAAAAGAAAAGTGTGGTGAACTGGAATGCTTGTCAGTGATTTCTTGAGTGATTGTTTTGTTGACTGCATTGTTCCAAGCATCATGTGTCTGGCTGAGCTGATCGGAGACGCGAGACGGCTAAGCAGTCCACGCAGAGCTGCTCAGAAGCACATTAGTGTTTTAACAGTACCTTCATTTGAGCTGCTGAGAAGCACATTACTGTTTTTAACGGCACCTTTATTGAGCTGCTCAGAAGCACATTCTAGTTCTTTAACAGCACCTTTATTGTTTCTAGCTGAGTTTGAGCACCTTTATTGAGCTGCCTAACAGCAGTTTTCTAACTGAGTTAGAGCACCTTTGTTAAGCGCTTAGCAGCAGTTTCTAGCCAAGTTAGAGCACCTTTGTTGAGCTGCTTAGCTGCAGTTTTCTAGCTGAGTTAGAGCACCTTTGTTGAGCTGCCTAACTGCAGTTTCTAGCTGAGTTGGAGCACCTTTGTTGAGCTGCCTAGCAGCAGTTTCTAGCTGAGTTAGAGTACCTTTGTTAAGCTGCTTAGCAGCAGTCTCTAGCTGTTTAACAGCTCTTTTGGTGACTGCAGTGGATCGTGGAATGTGACTCCAATGAAATGTGAATGCAGGGCAACAGCATCATGGTGCCGATGGCCATTTTACAAATCCCGAAAAGAAGAAAATGTCATCTAATTTTTTAAAAAACAAACAAACAAACAAACTTCATATACATACACATTGCTAGGAAGAAGGGATCCAGCTCTTTTGCTTGTACTTTGGTCATACTTGGATTCAGTTCCTAGCTGTTCAGGATTCATTCTAACTGTTGTAAATAAACAAGGGCAGATCTAATAGCCTTGGTTTGTGTATGTGTGCTAGGTCAATCTACAAGCTCACTGATTTCGGAGCAGCCCGGGAGTTGCAGGAGAACGAAGAATTCATGTCCTTGTATGGCACCGAGGAGTATTTGGTAAGTGTGCAATAGGGGAAGGCTGTGCGGATGAACGATGGTGGCAGGGTTTTGTCAAAATGTCAATCCATTTTCTTTGTTTAGTTGATTATGAATGGCACATTGGATGTAAATGCTAGTGTGTATGTTTGCATGTTTGTGTGTGTAGGTGTGTGCATATGTTCTGAAAGCATCTTTGTTGGATGCATGTGCATTGTAATTCCAGAGAAAGACACGACTCTGCAACAGATTAACTGAACTCTGCATTCAAAGCCTCTCTGCTCTAGTCTTTGAAGCTATGACAGGTTGAAACTACCATACGGCCTAGGCAGGCTTGTGGTATTAGCAAGCAGAAGAAACTTAAAGGTCAGAGTTTGCACTTAGTATTGTGTAACCACCAGGAAAGGAGTAAGGCACAAATACCCCCCAGTAAGTGCAGTCAGACGTCCCTGGGAAGACCTGAAGAAAAAAGAGACTCCTTGCCTTTAAAGACCTAGACTTTATGGAACTTGTTTCTTCACCTTGTCTATGCTAGATACATCTTCCATTAAAGAACCTCCAAAGAAAGGCTGTCTTCTTTTAAAGATTTGTTTTCCTGAAACATGTCTCGTCTTTGTGGATTTGATTTTAGATTTTCATCCTTGTAAAGAGCCATTTAAAAAAAAGAAATGGATGCTGTGGTTTTTATTATAGAGAAGTTCTCTTTGTGATTGCTATGTGAGTATATGTGTGATTCATAGTGCCAGGGTGTTTTAATTGTTTTTTTAGCACCCTGACATGTATGCGAAAGCTGTTCTGCGTCACGGCCGAGGGCAGCAGTTTGGTGTACATGTGGATTTGTGGAGCTTGGGTGTCACGTTTTATCATGCCGCCACTGGTAACCTACCCTTCAGACCCTATGGGGGTCGTCGCAACAAAGAAACCATGTACGTGTGTGTGTATGTGCGCGCAAGTGTGTGTGTGTGCGCGCATGCGCTCGCAAGTGTGTGTGTGTGTGTGTGTGTGGGGGGGGAAAAACTAATTTTGTGTGTTGGATATGGTGTGCATTTTCCTTTTACAAGTGGGTAATTCCAGTATACAAGTTTTTTGTGTATGTCTTGTTTGTATGAAAATTGGAATAAACAAATTATTTAATTATCAACAAATCGCACATAAAGCTTAAAGATTTTTTGGTGATAATTAACTTATCGCACACACACACACACATTCAAGTCTGCAGACTCACTGGGCTTATTCACACCCAGATCTGTAAAGCCTTCATCTTCTTACTGTTCCTGATAATCTTCTGTTGCTTTTTTTTCAATTTCAGGCACTTGATCACAACACAGAAAGAACCAGGGGTGATCTCTGGTGTGCAGATGACAGAAAATGGTCCCATAGAGTATCGCAAAGAACTCCCCAACACGTGTAAACTGTCACTGTAAGTAGGAGATTTCTCTTTTTTGCATTATTGATTTATTCTAATTCTGGGGTATTTTTTGTTATCTAAACTTTGAAGTTGTCCTGAAGTTTTGTTCAGCAGAAGTACCCTGTTTTCAGGCTGCTCAAGCCCATTCTGTCCAGTGTAGGTACGTGATTGTAAGGTTACTTGTGGAAGGAACCAGTTGTTCAGCCTCACTGTAGTTGACTCGGACTAGTCAGAGATTTGTGAAAACAAAAATTCTCTGGATTTAAGTCCCCAAGCTGTCCATCCTGATGATGCATAATATTTTACACTTTAGAGAAAAGAGGGAGGGAGGGGGGTAGTTGGAGGGTCTGCGATGACATTCCGAAGTGGAGAACTCGGACGCAGTGACGGCTGCATCGAGATAGGCAGTAAATTGTGATGAAGATCCTTGGAAATGTAGTGGATGTAAAGCGGGCTTATGCTGTATTCCGCTGACCCAATAAGGCTCTTAATACAGTCTTGAGTAGGTCTGCGACTTTATAGTGAATGTACACGTACTGTTCATGTAGTTCCTTCCTGCGACCAGGAAGCACTGCTTCAGGTTTACTTGGTTGTCATGGACTACTGTACTGCATGAGGCTTTTGGCCAAAGACAGATGAAATCTGCTGTGATGGAAATTACTCAGCACATCCATTTTGTCATTGGGTAAAACTAAATAGTATAAAACCCCTGCAGCTTTGGTCCTGTGGGTCAGACTCATCAGCAGCCATGGTGTTGGTGTTGATGGCCTGGCCCTGGACTCGGAGAGTGATATATCATCTGTAGTTATGCCAGAAGCTCTTTCTCTATAAACTGCATCCCTGCCTTCCTGAAATTTTGTTATTTTTCTCTTTCCTGTCATTTTCTTTTTTTCCTTTTTTTTCCTTTCTTTCTTTACTGTTGTCCACACTTTTTCTGGTTTTGTGGCTGTTTGTGAGGGGGTTGTTGGGAGATGTTACCATTGTACATCTTTCTGACTCGTGCAGAGGCTTGAAGCGACTGCTGACCCCCTTCCTAGCAGCTCTGCTGGAGAAGGACCCCAATCGAACCTGGCCGTTTGACCACTTCTTTGACCAGGTGGCCGGTGTCGCATCCAAGGTGGTGGTGGATGCCTTCTGCCCCTCATTACTATTGCCCATGAAGGTGTATGCCGACAAGACTGACACGTACGTTTTTTGCTTGTGGTGACTTGGTGGTTTACTGTTTCTTTACATTTCATTATGGACTATAGATGAGGGGTGGGGGTGGGGGGAGGGTAATAAACTGGTGTGGGTAGTGGGTAATTTAATGGAAAAGGCATATGAATATATATGTGTGTATTTGTGTTTGTCTTTTTCTGATGACAGTGAATTTATCCAGCCAAGGAGTTTATTAATACTTCTTTTAAATGTGTTGAACAAGAAAAAGGAAATCATTTAAAAACTGTTCAAAACTGTGTTAACGTAGAGAATTTAACAAAACTAGTAGGGAAGAAGGGGCAGGCAAGAACAGGACTAGAGATGTAAAGAAAAGGAAAAGGAATTTCACCACAAGAATTAGTTCTACAGTATACTTACCTCCAAATGTCTTAACCCTATTTGGCATGGAGCATGGCCGTATCGTCAGGATCCTCAGAAACACCCACACCTGCACCCCAAGAAAAAATCAACGTGGGAAAGCAGGGAGCTAACCATGCCTCCATAACCAGTGAGGCCAAAACAGTGACTGCTCTTTGCGAATTCATTCCATGACCCATAAACCGAAAAAGTTCATTTTTCGCACCTTTTCCAGGCAAAGCAGGGAGGTGTTAGGTCGTCCTACTGTTTGGACAGGTAAATATATCACAAGACGGTTTACAGTAGTAAAATTCCTTTTTTTTTCATACTAACTTGTCCAAACAGATGCCAGAAGATGAAAAAGGATAGTGGGAAGCACGCTCACTTGAAGGAAGATCTAGTTGCAAAGTGAGGCAGTTGCAGGCGGAAATCTAAACAAATGAGCCTTATAAATAATTTTTCAAATGCACGTTAAGGAGTGGATGAGCCACAAGGGAATGATACTGCACAGTACCCGAAGGCTAGAACCTGTTCATTGATCACCATCCGTTTGCTGGAAATGGGCACAGATAGAAATCAGAGGCCCTGACAAAGGTGGTGTGGATCTGCAAGTCAGTCATTCAGTGCTTGGTCAGTCAGCGTGGCAAGTGTCAAAAGACCACAACAGCAAGTGGTGGAAAGAGCACTGCGCGTTTAATGGGTGTTGAGTGCGGTATGTCTGGAGTGCTAGCGCTGAAAAAAAAAATCCCACCTCCCTCCCAAAAATAGAGGGAAATGTGCAGAACGCACCCCCTCTCCTCTCTCTCTCTCTCTCTCTCTCTCTCTTCTCTCTCTCTCTCTGTATTGGGGTCACTCGCTCTGTGCCAAGCGTTTGGGGAAGAGCATGATGGTGGGAGTTGTACTGGTTGATATTTGTATCCAGTTTACCTGTGAGGTGTCTGTGTGAAAAATGATTGCCTTATTTTTTTGCTCATAAACTGGCTGGATTGGAGCAGAAAATTCTGGTTAACACAAGCTGTTTTCTTCTCTCCAAATTGACTTTTTCATGCTTTTTTTATTGTAAACACAAAATATAGGTAACAAGAACTAACTTTCCAAGCTCTAAGCTGCTTGTGTGAAGTGAACTTTATATCTCAGGTAATATCATCCGTTTGTAACAGTGGTGGTCTTGTCGATGCTAGTTAGAAAGGAAGTAAGCTGCTCCCAGATGCCTAGGTATACTTATTGAAGGTGCAGAAACCATTCACCTTCAGGGGTCTTCACTCCCAGATCCCCAACAATGGGCAAGGGCCCGAACTTATTGCCTTTCTGCTTCTCTCTCTTGTTTCTCTGGTTCCACCAATGGGATTATCTGATTTTGAAAAAAGAAAAGAAAAAAAAAAGCAGCTTAGAAACGAGGCAGACATCAATGTTTGTTTCCAGATTGCATCGGTTGAGGGAGCTAATTGCAGAACAGACGGACATCGCCCCTGTCAACCAGCTACTGTTACTGGGTGGACAGCGACTGGACTCTCTAGTACAGGCCGGCCAGCCAATCAGAGAGTACCACCTGGACATCACCACCAACAATCCCATCATGGTTTTCAGCACCACTGGAGCATTCCCACAGCGTCCATACACGGCTGGAGTGGGTGAGTGTATGTGTGGGTATGATGTTTTGAAGATTTTCCCATACTTAAAAAGAAATGTGGCAATCATCAAGCATAGGAAACGGTACTTTAAATCCACTTCATAATTCCCGTTGCAACATGGCCCATTTCCTTAAAATATAAAGGTCACAAAGTAGTTGAAATATCTGCATTTTTACTTCCAGCACGTATGACTTTCAGGATGCACATTGAATTTACTTCATGCTTGCTGCTTTTAAAATTTATTTCAGTGTTCACTGGGGGGGGGGGGGCACAGTCAAGACTGCATACAGTCCCACAGTCTCAATATCAGTCTCCAAGAACAATACAAATGGCCGTTCTGTTATTCAGTTTCAAAAACCTGAAGGCAAATACAGATGGACTGGCATTGACTGGGACCTTAGACTACCGAAACTTTTGGAATGACTAGAAGATTCCCAGATCGAACAGAATGGATGCGTTTAAATCGCCTGCCAAAGTTTTTAGAGAGGTAAAGTAGTGTTCAAGTGAAGTAGAGACAAAGAGCGTGATTCACAACAGAAATGTGAGCAGTGAATCTGCACAGAAGAAGAGGAAACATAAATGACTGCAAACTTCATTGCCAGTATGCAGAGACATGGCCATTCATCAAGAATGATGATATGGACACTTGCTCAAGTTGTGAAATTAGTGTGTTAGACCTATGTGAGTGCCTAGGAATCAGTCACTGGTTTTGAGAAATCATCCCCTAACTTGCATGTAGGGGTGGGGGTGGGGATGGATGGCGAGCAGGTTTGGCAATCCTGCATAGTAGAAATGAGACAAGTTTAACCTTTTAGTAGGAATATAATTTTGTTGCCAGATTTCCTTCAGTGAGTAGATCAGTTTTCTAGAGTACCAGATCAGGTACTGTTTTTAGAAAAACAAAGCCAGCTCTAAACACTTGAATTGGAGAGAATTTTGTAAAAATGAAAATTTTCTTATGGGTGAAATCTTTAAAAAGTTCATGTGATAAATCCGCCAAACAAGAACAAACAAATCACAAGACAAAGCACGACGCGTTTGACCTCTTAGGTCTTCTTCAGGCAAGATCAACAACACTCAGGACGACGAAAATGAAGAACGAGCCATCACATGTGGTCACATTTGGCGTGAGATGGGCGTTGAATCAGTTTTAGCTATCGAAAGTCGGGAAGCAAGTGTGCACGTGTCTGTGGGTGGGTGATGTTTGTGACTGATCATGGTGGTCACACACCTGCATTGTGTCAACTCTGCAGATCCTGCTGACTGACATTGCCACACCTCAGTCAGTGTCGCCCAGGTTTTTACCAACTTGGTGGCATTGATGTGGTCAGTACTTAACTAAGTCACCTAAGTGAGATTCACTTGAGTTTGGCCCTAGTCCTGAACTCATTTGCTTCCTGACAGCCCTGATGTGGCCCTTTGCGGTCGGCTGGGCTATAAGCAACATTATCTTATCTCATTTGCTTCCTGACAGCCCTGATGTGGCCCTTTGCGGTCGGCTGGGCTATAAGCAACATTATCTTATCTCATTTGCTTCCTGACAGCCCTGATGTGGCCCTTTGCGGTCGGCTGGGCTATAAGCAACATTATCTTATCTCATTTGCTTCCTGACTTTTGATAGCTAGAAATGGCTCACCAGTGCAAAAAAAAAAAGAAAAGAATTCGTTAATTTTACCAGTTTCAAGCACAAACACAGATATTCTAGACACATAGAAAGCCATGCACTTAAAGTATCTCTTTTTCATTTTTCTTTCTAAAATTGCCAAAAACATACGGATAGAATGCAAACTGTGGCAATATTGAAATAAGTAACAGCAAAGGAGCTAATTCTGCTGCCGTCAAACATCTGTACACTGAAAGTTCACACTAAATTAAACACAAGTTTTCTACTTAACACCAAAACAACATTCGGCCATACCCAGCTGTAAGCAATGCTCAGCAACTGCTACTCCAGTGATGGTTGAGTTGAGCTGTAGTTTTTGTGAAAGCACATTAAAAGTCTTCATGGAGGGTTTTTAAAGCATTATCGTGATGCCTTTAACCACTACTATCATTATCAAAAGAAGCATGGACAGCCACTGGACTGTTTCAGGCCAATTTCCACAGCTGACACAAGCTGTGGCGGTCGACCATGATTACCCACAATGCAAGAGGTGCTGTGGCGTGTTGCATTCTATCATCGAAGCAGTCCGCATCAACACAGAAACCACCACGCTTGTCAACATGGCCGTGCATATGTATTGGTGAGTGGATCAAATGGCCCAGTGGATGTGATAGGGATGAGCATGTAGGGTCTGTTTGTTTGATTGAGATGGGATGGAGGGTGGTGGACAGGAGAGTGGTGTGGGTGAGGCCTGAATTGCAGATGGGGTTAATATGGGGAGTTTGTATTATACTCCCTGTTTGGCTAGTATACTTACTATGTCAGACCATAGCATTCCACGGCAGTTAGTCAGCTCTGCCAGGCCGAGATTTTTGTGGCTAATGCTGTAACAAGACCATCACGTGACGCCCACACTACTTCCGCCAGGGAAGAAGCCGGTGTAAACTTCCTGTTCCTCATTCAACCTCGGCCTCCTGCCTAACAAGGACAGGTTTTTTGCTCTGTCTCGCCTAGGGTTAATCATACTTTATCACCGATCAGTGTGTGTATAGTTTATGAATGTATGCAGCAAGAGACGATGACTTTTTGTGTGTGTGTGTGTATGTGTGTGTGTGTACTAAAGTATGCATTGCTTTTTGCTCTTATTAAAAATGAAAATCATGCACAGGAAATGCAAAATATGTTGGTCTTCAGTTTATATTCTATTTATTGATGTTGGTGATTTTAAACTCTTAATAAGATTTGCCTGTTATTTTATAATCACCAGGTGAATGCTTATCAGTGATTTAAAAGTAAAAGAAAATAGACCCAAAAAAATGAAGAGGGAGAGAGTGACATGCAGGGAGGAGGGGTGGGGGGGGGGGGGGGTGTTTACAAAGAAAGAAGCTGATTGGACAACGTGAAAAGGTGACAGGCCAGGTGAAAAACCCAACAGTCTGAAAGAAAATGAATGCATGTTTATAGCAAGGGAACTCGCTCCCTTGACAAGTATCTGTAGAAAAACAAAACAGCAGTCAGTCCAGCTTTTACTATGAATTGCAGCAGTTAATGTAAAGAGTGCCCATCCCCAAGGGGACTGTCATTAGACTGACATGGGTAGTAGAATCAGCTGGGGGAGCAGACGGGCATGGGGGCGTGGTCAGTCACTGATGGCAGGCACAGAAATCCCACAGTAATCCACAGTAAGCAGCTGGTGGCAGTCATCCAGGAGTCGTTGGGTCGCCTGGGTCAGTAGATGATTACGGTCAGCTGCTGCCCCCCTTTTTCTGATAAGAGGGGGGACTGCCCCCCTTTTTGAAAAATGCTAGATTAAGCTCTGATCAAGTGGCATGTGGCGCTCATTATTCCTCTTTATAATATATAGTTCATTCATGCATTGTTTTATTCATTTCACAGCGCCTACCTCAAGCAGTTGGTGGCGGTTGTTATTCCTTAGTTTGTTCTTCCTTTCATTCATGTTGTGCTTTCCTCCGTGCATTCATTCCAGTTTTCAGATCAAGCAGCAGGTGGTTTGTTACTCCTTTGTTCTTTCGTTCATCCCCCCCCCCCCCCCCCCCCCCCCATTCATTCCATTTCCACACCAAGTAATCGGTGACACTCATTATTTCTTTCTTTTTTCTTTCTTTACTGATTTTCCCCCCTTCTTTCGTTCGTTCCACAACTTCTGCATTGAGCAGTGAGTGTATTTATTATTCCATTTATTCTTTCATTCTTCCAAGCGTTTCATTCTCTCCTTCCTACATTCCACAAATCGCTTGTTAAGCAGCAGGTGACAATTGTTAATCCTTTGTTTAATTATTCTTTCGTTGATTCCACATCTCCTACACAAAGCAGCAAGTCCACATCTGTTCAAGTGATAGTGGTCCAAGAGTCGTTAGGTCATCCCGGTCAACAGATTTGAAGTGATCAGTCACTGTCAGCATCTTTCATTTATTCATTCATTGGTTCATTTCTTCCTTCATTCCCCAGCTCCCTTATCAATTAGCAAGTGCCGGTGGTCCAGGAGTCGTTAGGTTGTTCAGGTCAACGGATTTGAAGTGATCAGTCACAGTCAACATTCATTCATTCATTCATTCATTTCTTCACTCAGTCCACAGCTCCCATATCAAGCAGCAGGTGACAATTGTTATTCCTTTATTCATTCATTCTGGCATTGATTCCACAGCCTCCACATAAAGCAGCAAGTGGGAGAGGTTCGGGAGTCATTAGCTCATTCAGGTCAGCGGATTGAAGCAGTCGGACACAGTCAGCATCGTTCATTTATCCGTTCATTCATTTTATTCGCTCATTTGTTCATTTCTTATTTCATTCCCCAGCTCCCACATCAAGCAGCAGGTGGCAGTGGTGCAGGAGTCGTTAGGTCGCCTGGGTCAGCAGATGGCGGTGGTCAGCAACTGGCAGCACAGCATCGCCTCCCAGCTGTCCTGTCACCTTGACCTCCTCCAGCTGACCCATGCCGCCGTCGGCCCGTCCATGGCCCAACGTGGCCAAATGGTTTCAAGGTCCTCCAGGCCGCCCAGCAGACCCACATGAAGGAGTGCGACACCTTGTTTCAGCAGGTAGGTGGATGTATGGGTGTTTAGTTTAGTGGATGGCTAGTGTCTGTGTGTGTGTGTGGGAGTATGCAGTTTTCTTGTGTTGATGTCTTTGTGTGAGGATGGATGGGCTAGACACTTTGTTTCAGCAGGTATGTGGATGTATGGGTATTTAGTTTAGTGGGTGGCTAGTGTGTGTGTGGGTGGGGGGTGGGGGGGGGGGAGTATGCAGTTTTCTTGTGTTGATGTCTTAGTGTGAGGGTGGATGGGTCAGACACTTTGTTTCAGCAGGTAGGTGAATGTATGGGTGTTTACGGCAAATGAAACAAACTGCGGCGTTACTGAAACACGACAAAAAAAGCAGAAGAGCACACAAAACAAAGTGTGAAGTAACGACGATTTAATGCACGACACAAAACAGGACAAGAAATTTTCGGCAAAATGCCTTCCTCTGCGACAAAAAAATAAAAAATTTAAAATGCTTTTCGAGTATATTGTATCTTATTTATTGTGCTTTCTCTTGTTCATTTCCTTCATATGCAACACACCCACTACATACCATCACACCCTCCCCCTCCACTCACTCTCCTTCCCTCCTCTTCTCTCTCTCATTCTCCACTCTTCCTCTACTTCCATTCTCTCTCTGTCTCTTCCTTCCTCTTTCTCCCTCCCCCCACCCCCTCCGGGGGTTGCGACCTTGTCGTGGTCGGAGGGCTTGCGTGGTCCAGTGATCCCTTAGGCTTTGCTGGCGGGGCATCAATACTTTAAGATAGGCTGGTTTTTTTTAAAACTGCTTCTAGGTCCGAAAAGCCAAGATGCTGTCTGGCCTAAGCATAACGTGGTAAGGAGTTGATGCCCCTGGTAGGGCTTCCCATGTCAGATAGGCTAAGGGTGAGGATCCTGACTAAGAGTAACCCGCCTTTCTCCTTTTCTTGTTTTCTGCCTTTCTTGTTTGGCCCTTTCTATCTTCGTCTCCCCTTCAAGTCTTCTTTTCCACACTCCTTTTCTCTCTGTGGTCTCCTTAAGATCCGCCGTGTTTGCCGTGCGGTGCGACCTGTGTCGGAGGGGAATGAGATCCTGGTGATTAAGAGGGCCAGCGCTCTCAACACATCACTTTGGCTCGGACCTCTCCTAGACAGGGAGTACACTTTGGCCCGGGTGTACTAATCGGCTCCCCTTCTTGGGCTGGGTCAAGACAGACAGCCCCCCTACTGGCCAAGTAAACCCCTGCAGTGCTCAGCTCTCTGTTCCCGGGAGTTGAGCATGATCAGGGGGGATAGGGTTGGTGGCTTCTGTTTGTCGTATGTCTCTCCCGAAGCCTGGAAGGGTCAAGACATTGGTTTCTTGGCCCTGGCCCCTTAGTTGGACTCCAAGGTGGGTGGGTAAGGGGGAGATGAAGCATAACAAACTATGGCTTATTCAAAAAATACCCCCCCCAAAAGGAAGAGGAAGGCAGTATCCCCTATTTCAGGATTTTCTCAAACAGATAGTGATTCTGACAGTGAGGTAAGACAGAGGACAGGTTTCTGGGCTTCCTGGCTCGTGGTGGAAGGGACAGAGCAGGAAAGACCCCTTTCAGCTCTGAGCCCTTTTGCTATCCAAAAGGGCTTTCATGGTATAGCAGGTGAACCTAGGTCCATAAAAAGGTTGAGGAATGGTTCGTTTCTTATTCAATGTCGATCACAGAAACAATCTGAACAGCTGTTGAAAGCAACAAACCTAGTGGATAGGGAGATCAGGGTGACTCCCCATAAACAGTTAAATTCGTCGAAAGGTGTGATTCGCTGTCGAGAGTTTAGCTGGTGTCTCGGAAGCAGAGATCAAAACAGAACTGGCGTCCCAGGGTGTGACGGAGGTGCGCAGGGTTGTCGGTAAAGAAAGGTTCAGAGAGAGTGGCCACCAACACCCTCTTTCTGACATTCTGCAACCCTGTGTTGCCTCCGGTCATCAAAGTCGGTTACTTGAATGTTCGTGTTCAGCTATATGTGCCGTCCCCGTTGAGGTGTTTCAGATGCCAGAGGTTTGGCCATGTCAGAGACCGCTGTTCTGGGCAGGAGGTGTGCGGGTTTGCTGCAAGGCGACCCACGATGGGCTGTGCAAAGATCCGGCACATTGTGTTAACTGCGGTGGCGACCATCCCTCCTCTTCCAGACACTGTCCTCTTTGGATTCAAGAATCCACAATTCAACGCATTAAAACGGAAAAGAAGATCTCCTTTTTTGAAGCCCGCAAGCAGGTTGTGGGCAGTCAGACTCCAACAGCTTCATATGCTTCGGCCGTAAAGTCGGTTCCCACAGTTCCCACTCGGTCAGTCTGCTGTCAGACTGATGACTTTACGTTTTCCAAAACATTGCAAGGTAGAATTGTCAACTCTGGTGGAAGCAGGTCCACCACCTTCCAACCCAAAGTGACTGCCCCTGGTGGAGGCAAAAAATCCGCCACCTGCTGGCAGATTAAAAAACCAGCAATTCCGCCTCGAACTCTCCTATCCAGTGCCTGTGCGGGCAAGGGAGTTCCACCCAGTGTGGAGATGGTGGAGATGAGAAAAAAAACTCCACCATCTCCCAAATCCAGACCTCCACCATCTCCAAACTCCAGGCCTTTGTCACCTGCGGGGAAGTCTGCCAGCGGGTCCAAAGACCAACACAGTCCAGTGAAACTAACTAATAAATTTGCTCCATTAGAAGCGGACGTTGAAGAGGAGATGACCTGATTTCTCGCCTTTTCGCCTCTGCACCATGGATAGTACAATATTCCATTGGAATATCCGTGGATTAAATTCCAACTTTGAGGAGCTGCAGCTTCTGTGTCAGTCTATAAAACCTTCCGTCGTGGCTCTTCAGGAAACTCAAATTCAAAGCCAGAAGACCTTTACTCTTTCTGGCTTTAATATTCTTTCAAAACCTGCACAACCATCCATGTTGGGACTGTCGGGCGGTGTTGCCCTTCTCCTACACAAAACTTTGCTGTATAGTCCTGTCGCTCTGTCTACCTCGCTTCAGGCTGTTGCTGCGAGAGTCACTCTCCACAAGACTGTGACAATCTGTTCTCTTTATCTTCCTCCTTCTGTCCCGGTTTGTCGTCAGGACCTTGTCAGTCTGATAAGAGAACTTCCTCGACCTTTTTTGCTGTTGGGTGACTTTAACGGTCACAATCCTCTTTGGGGTAGTGTCGGTACGTCATCCAGAGGTCTGCTAATTGAGGATGTCCTTTCGGATTTAGATTTGTGTTGTCTGAACGACGGATCCGCAACTTACCTCCACTCTTCCACAGGTTCACTTTCGTGTTTAGATTTGTCGGTTTGTGACCCCTCGCTGGTCCTGGACTATGAGTGGTCCGTCCATGACGATCTGCACGGAAGTGACCATTTCCCTGTCCTTCTACAACCTGTAATAACTGAACACGTCTCTGTCTCTCAACATTTAAATTATAAGAAAGCAAACTGGGATCTATTTTCAGCCACTATTTCTAAGGCATTCCAGGACGCTGATTTTCTTCAGAGTCCGGACCCAGCAGAATCACTGACTAACACTGTAATCACGTGTGCTAAAGCTTGTATTCCAGTGTCTTCCGATAAACTTCAAATGCCAAAAACACCCTGGTTTGATTCAGACTGCCAACAAATTTCCAAAGTTAGAAAACGGGCTCAGCGTCAGGTATACCAACGACCTTCGGGTCCCAACGCTCGAGCCCATCAAAAACTCCGTGCCAAATCGAGACACACTTTTAAAATCAGTAAACGTCGGTCCTGGAGAAGCTTCTGCTCCAGGCTGACATCAAAAACTTCCAAGAAAAAAAGTGTGGAACATCATTAAGAAAATCAAAGGGAAGAACACCTGTCCCACTGTGAACCATCTCAAGTTTCGGATTCTTAATAACAGAGAAGAAAGCAGTTGCTAATCTGCTTGCTTCAACCATTGAAATGAATTCCTCCTCTTCTCATAAATCAGCCACTTTTGTCAAAACAAAACCCTAAAAGAAAAATCACCCTGCAACTTTTTGTCTGACAACATGGAAGACTACAATCTTCCTTTCACGTTAAACGAGCTGAAATCTGCCTTACTCTCTTGCAGCGATTCCTCTCCAGGTCTAGATGACATCCATTTATCAACTCTTGAAACATCTTCCGCAAATAGGTTTGAACATCCTGCTACAGGTATACAACCATGTGTGGACTACTGGTTTCTTTCCACCTTCTTGGCGGAAAGCCCTCATTATTCCCATCCCCAACCTGGAAAAGATCTTTCTAATCCTTCAAATTACCGTCCCATAGCTTTGACCAGCTGTGTTTGTAAATTGATGGAAAAAATGGTCAATGCTAGGCTCATGTGGAAACTCGAAACCGATGGCCTTTTGGCGAAAGAACAGTGTGGTTTCCGCAAACATCGGACTACCGTTGACCATTTGATTCGTCTGGAATCTACACTTCGGAACGCTTTTCTGAACAAACAGCATGCAGTGGCAATTTTCTTTGACTTGGAGAAGGCCTACGATACCACCTGGAAGTCGGGGATACTTCATGATCTCCACGATCTGGGTTTTCGAGGTCATCTTCCGCTTTTTATTCAAAATTTTTTGGCAGAACGACAGTTTCAGGTCCGGGTTGGTACCACTCTCTCTGATGTCCACGAGCAGGAGTTGGGTGTTCCACAGGGGAGCATACTGTCTCCTGCCCTCTTTAGTATTAAAATCAACAACATTGTTCAATCTTCAGCAGGTTCAGACTGCTCATTGTTTGGGGATGATTTTGCGCACGCAACTGAACCTGTACCCGGGGTCCACGCAGGCTCCCGCTTTTCTAGATAAAATCCATCGTGGGGAGATAAAACGGGTTTTACCTTTTCCCCCAAAAAAGACGCAGTGTATTCACTTCCATCATTTCCGTCAGTTTTTTTCCCGATCCGAACTTTAAATAGGGAAATTCCCATTCCAGCTTTAAAGAGGGCCCAAAATTTTTGGGGTCATTTTTGACCAAAAACTTAACTTTCTCAGCCATATTAAAAAAACCTCAAAACTGCTTTCCCAAAAAGGCCGAAATTTTCGGGGTCTAGCACACACCGACTGGGGGGCTGATAAGAAAACTTTGTTTCACCCCTACAGAGCCCTGGTCCGTTCCAAACTGGACTACGGTTGTGCTGTGTACGGCTCCGCAAGATCATCTTACCTCAAACTCTTGGACCCTATCCACCATAAAGGGGCTTTCGTCTCTGTCTTGGAGCGTTCCGCACCACCCCTGTGTACAGCCTGTACGCAGAGGCGGGTGAACCTTCACTGTCCAACCGCGGGCTGAAACTGTCTTTGAATTATTACATCCGACTGTTCTCAGAACCGCAGAATCCTGCCTATGACTGTGTCTTTGACCCTCCGTT
The DNA here is from genome assembly GCA_018398815.1 of Conus ventricosus. Taxonomy (NCBI): domain Eukaryota; kingdom Metazoa; phylum Mollusca; class Gastropoda; order Neogastropoda; family Conidae; genus Conus; species Conus ventricosus. The sequence continues at coordinate 81,172,915 of CM031604.1, forward strand.
CCAAAGTAAGTTTGAAAATAACCCGAAATGTATTCCACCGTTTGGTCTTCGTATGCAGCCTCACGTGCGGAATGCAGGTCTAGACCTAGGAGTTGTGTCCGATTTTTCCAAGTTTCCGGATCAACCTCCGTGGACCTTTTTCACACCAAGATTCGTTTCGATCTTGCAGCTTTTCGCAAAGAGTCTACCAGCTCTCTGGCGTACAAGGCTTTGTATGCTGAGCTCTGTTCCAAATTCCCATCCTGTCAAAAAGTTTTCACAGACGGTTCCAAGTCTGAGGATGGAGTGGCCTGTGCAGCCTACTGCCCTGGGGCTCCTTCTCAGATCCTGTTGGAACATATACATTCCGATGCTTCTGTCTATTCTGCTGAACTTACTGCTCTGGTACTGGTCTTTGAAGATAATCTCCCATTCTTCGAAGAGGGACTTTCTGTTCTGTCGGATTCGCTGTCAGCTTTGGAGGCCATAGCTGGCCGCAACCTTCAGCATCTAGAACTTTTACTTTTTTTTATCTTTTTAGCAAGTTGAAGGCGGACGGTTACAACATTACTCTTGCTTGGGTTCCTGGTCATTTGGCAAACCGGGGAACGAAATGGTTGATCGTTTAGCCAAGAACGCCACAAGAGAGAAACTGTCCAACACTTATATCCCCTGCTCAGATGTGAAACCCAAAATTAACAATTATGTGAGAGACCTCTGGCAGAGGATTGGAACACACAGACGAGTAACAAACTCTTTCAGATCCGTCCAAACCTTAAGGACTTCCTCCCATCTACGTCGGGTGGTCGTAAAGAGGAAACGGTTCTGTGCCGGCTGCACACCGGCCATTCGTATTTTACCCATGCTTACCTTTTAAAGAGTGAAGAAGCTCCGTGGGGCATTCCATGTCATGCGCCACTCACAATGAAACATGTTCTTTTAGAGTGTTGGGACTTGCACGATGTGAGACACAAACATTTTACAGCGGAGTCCATGAAAATCCTGTTCCTGATCCTTGAGTTTTGGAGAGAGATTAACATTTTTCATCTGATTTGAGATTTTACGGCAGAAAGATTTTTAACAAAGTTTCTGGTGCGTTTGTAGACGATGTCATTACGAGATGTGTGAAAGTTTTTTTTTTTTTTTTTTTTTTTTTTTTTTTTTAAAAGACTGGTGAGTTGATTTTAACGTGGTGACAGCCCTGATGTGGCCCTCTGCGGTCGGCTGGGCTATAAGCAACATTATCTTATCCTACCCCTCCCCCCCCTCTCTCTCTCTCTCCCTCTCTCCTTTTCCTCCTCCTCACTTTACTCTACCCTCTTTCCTCGTGCCCTATTCCTCGAACTCTACTCACCCTCTCTTCCACTGTCCCTCTGTCTCCTTGATTCACCACTTTGGCTTCACAAGGGGAGTATTGTGCATGTTTATGTCTGTATTTTTTTGTCGCTGAGGAAGGCATTTTGCCGAAAATTTCTTGTCCTGTTTTGTGTCGTGCATTAAATCGTCGTTACTTCACACTTTGTTTTGTGTGCTCTTCTGCTTTTTTGTCGTATGGGTGTTTAGTTTAGTGGGTGGCTAGAGTGAGTGTGTGTGTGTGTGTGTGTGGTAGGCAGTTTTCCTGTGTTGTCTTAGTGTGAGGATGGATGGATCAGACACTTTATTTCAGCAGGTAGGTGGAAGTATGCGTGGTTTAGTGGGTGGTTAGTGTGCATGTGGGAATGCAGTTTTTGTCGTGTTGTCTTTGTATGAGGATGGATGGGTCAGACACTTTGTTTCAGCAGGTAGGTGGAAGTATGGGTGGTTTAGTGGGTGGCTAGTGTGTGTGTGTGGGGGTATGCAGTCTTCTTGTGTCAGTATCTTTGTGTGAGGATAGATGGGCCCAGGTGGGTTTGTATATAGGGCTAAAAAAAAAAAAAAAACCAGCAATCTGTCCAATTGTTCAGGACGAACAAGCCACCTAACAGACAGGTGAAAATACTTGCTCCACTTTGACAGAGTAACTAATTTTTGTGTGTATTAGTGAAAGGGTAACTGGGCAGGCAGTGCGGACCACTCACACGTCCCTCCTCCCCTTTTCCCTTTCAGACCTTCATCGCTTCCCTGGATTTTCTCGGAATAGAACCCAAGCAGAGTGCTGTCTCACTCGGAAAAAGTGTGTGTCCTGTTAAGTGAAAAGTGTTGGCAGCACACATGCAAGGTGCTTGGACAGCAGGGAAACGATAGAGCTGCTCTGCAGGACTGGTGTGATGGCTTCAGTTGTTCTTACTTTGAGTGTTGACAGAATCCTCTTCCTGTGAAATACACACTGATGTTGTGAAGTATGTCAGCTGACTTGTCATGGCTCAACCGGTACTGCTATTGACAATCTCGTTACTTGGGGAAGGGGAGGGAATGTATATTGTGTGGGAAATTTAGATTATTTTATCCGCTTGTCTCCAGGACAACTAAAAAGTATTTGGGAATATTTGACCCAGGTACATGTGTTTTTGATATAATGCCATCTGTTCAAGCAGTAAATGGGCATCTTGGACATATGATGTCTGTCTGTTAGTGTGCCGGTATCTTAAGCTATTCAAGAGGCTAGAAACTTGCATTCTGACTGTAACCCCCCCTTACTGCACTTTTGAGAGCATGATAGTGAAAGATTACAACCATGACCTGTTTGGGCTGTATATATGCTTGCATATATATCTTATATGATCGTCTTCATGCTTTGCCAGTATGATGCATGTTTTTGAAAACGCCAACTTGATTGTAGAGTTGATGACACGATACAAGTCCAAAATGCACAGAACTGTGAATGTAATGAGTCTTAGGTATTTTAGCTAGGCTGAAACACATTGGATTGCTCACCATCAGTTAAGAGAAGGAATGGGGTAAAGCAGGTTTAGTTGACCACGAGCATGTGGAGCAGAGACAGACTGATCAGCAGGCCTACACATGAGGAAAGGGAATGGCAGCAGTGAAGGTAGGTCTGCAATCAAGTTTCAGCATGTGCAACACAGGTGTTCATGTTGCTGATGAAGGCGTATGGTTTATGACTGATATATCTGAGGGTCCAATGAAGCAAGTTTGTACATGCTTAGTAAGGTGGCAGTGATGACAGTTTCTTCGTCTTCTTGACTCCATCCCCAGTTCTCTGCCTAACAACTTTTGCCTCTGTAAATCACTTCTTTAAAGGAATTGGAACATGTTTTGTTCTGCTACCTCTACCCTCCCTAAATCCCACTCCCCTGCTCCTTCCCTACCATCCCTCGCACTTCTAGACACAGTGATCTGGGCCTGGGCCCAGGGTTCTGGCCAGGAGATACACAGTTAATGCAGTGTGTAAGTGGAGGTATAAAATCAAATCCACGTGGAGGTGTAAAATCAAATGTACCTTTTAGGAGATATAAAGGTGCGCATGGATGTATCAGTACATGCACACCCTCATTGAGCCCATGGTGCACAGCCTTGCTGAGCTTGGGGTGTCTATGACTGGGTGTATCTATGACTGGGTGTGTGTCTATGACCGGGGGCGTCTATGACCGGGTGTATCTATGACTGGGGGTGTGTCTATGACTGGGGGTGTCTATGACCAGGTGTGTCTATGACCTGGTGTATCTCTGACTGGGTGTGTGTCTATGACCGGGGGCATCTATGACCAGGGGTGTCTATGACCGGGTGTTGCAGCTGCAGACCAGCAGCGCTGAGGCCAGCGGTCAACTGCAGGAAGCCATCAGCGTACAGACTGCTGTCAGTGACTGGGACACCACCCTCAGCTGTACCCCGGCTGACCGATGGTCAGTGTTTGTGTGCAGGTGTTTGCTTGTGCGTGTGTGTGCTTGTGTGTGTGCACGTATGCTTGCATATGCTTGTGTGTGTGTGTGTTTGATTGTGTGGGAGTGTATGTGATTGTTTGTGTGTGTGTGTGTACATGCTTGTGTGCATGGGTGTGTGTGTATGAATGTCTGTGAATATGTATGCAATTTTTTTGGGTTGAATGGAAGCAAGTCACATTTACCAAGTGGTAGAATCAGATCGATAACACAAGTGTGGGGGGATGAAATTCATCCATGATTCTTAGAAGAAGTGTCTGTTGGTTAGACATTATGTGCTTATTATTTTCCCTCAGAATACAATTCATCTTGTGTGTGTAGTTGATTTTTATATCAAAGATATAGTTGCACGAGTCTGTCAGTCTGCTTGTTCTCAGGATTGATACGAATATTTGATCATATTGTCCTGAGGGGTGAATGAAATGTCTGATTATTTACAAGTATTGAATTTTAGGTATCTGCGCACAGGCACATGCGTGTGTGGTATATGTTGCTGTGTGTGTGCACAGGCACATGCTTGTATGCTATATGTTACAGTGTGTGCACAGGCGCATACTTGTATGCTGCAGAGTGAGCACAGGCACATGCTTTTATGCTGTCAATGTTGCTGTATTGTAGCGTGGAGAAGCTGAAGGTGCTGCAGGACAGGATGCGCAAGATCCTGACCATGTTCAAGGAGAACCGCTCCAAGAGAATGCTCAACTACAACGATGAGCAGATCCACAAGTTTGAGAAGTAAGCACCTCCCTCGGTGTATGTGCTTGTGCGTGTGTGTGTGTGTGTGTGTGTGGGAGTGAGTGAGTGTGTGTGTGTGTGTGTGTGTGAGTGTGTGTGTGTGTGTGTGTGTGTGTGTGTGTGTGTGAGTGTGTGTGTGTGTGTGTGTATGTGTGTGGTGAGTGTGTGTGTGTGTGTGTGTAGTCTACAGAATGAAGCCATAATGCATCCGAGAAATTGATGAGCATTTCACTTGCCATGGCAAGTTGGAAAACTACCAAACTAGCTAAAGGTGACGGTATGGAAATTTCTGCTCATTGCTTCAACATCGTCCTACAGCATTTCAGATAGATTCATCAAACTTTACATCATGTTGTAAGCAGTCAAATGTTATGTTTCTGGCGCCTTCAGCCTTCCAGAGGTATCTTTGATTTCCTTTTCTTTTTTTCCTTGGAAGAGGACTGCCTGAGAAAAAAAAGAAAAAATCTGTAGTATCTGTTTTACTTTCTTTTGTTTATTTATTTTGAATGTCGGGTGTGACAAAAGGAGGGGTTCACATGTTACTAAACTTTTTCTGACCGTGTGGTGAGTATTTTGAATTTAGGCTGGTGACTTAAACTTTTGATCTGGCATGTAAATTTTTTTTTCTAATAATAGTCAAAGGCTAGTAAGAAAAAAAAATCCTAGCTTTCAGAGCTGCATTTGGGGGGTGAGTTGTGGCTATTACAGTCTCATTTCATGATCTCAGTCTGCTCATTGATCTCGGTGAAGAGCAAACATGACAGAATTCCCATATGTTTTGAAACTGTACAAATGCATTGTTAGTGACATTACCTGCCCTTCTGGTTGTTTCTCCCCATCCCCCACAGTCCTCCCCCATCACCACTGAAAAAAGAAATAAACAAACTGCTGACAAATGTTCGCCAGTCAAAAACAGTTAGGACTCAGTTTAGGAAGAGGATGGAAGGGAGTAGGATGATCCAGTTACAGTCGCTGCAGCAGCTACGTGTTCATGTTGGAGGGAGGGAGTGGAAGTGCTGTGAGGGAGTGGGGGGGATGGAGGGTAGGCTGCTGTCCACAGGTGTGTATGTGTCACATTCTCACTCTTCATGTTTGTGTGTATGATGTTTGTGTTTCTGTGGATATATTCATTTAAAAACAACCATAAGTGTTGTTGAGGATTTTCTGTCACTTGACACCATTTATTGTGTCACTGCATGTTTCAGGAATAAACTGTCAGAGCTGTGTGATACATCATGTAACATGTTACTGTATATTTCAGGAACAAACTGTCAGAGCTGTGTACCCAGGCGCGGTCCATGCTGACCGACAACTGTTTCCAGAAAAGGAAGAACCTGTTCATGGCTTACAGACTGTGGTTTGAGTAAGTATGGTCGTACTGTTGCTTTGTTGGTCGGTCATACTGTTACTTTGTTGTCAGGTTCATATTCCTTCATTTAGAGAGCTGCCATGTTTTCCCGATTGCTTGGTGCGTGTGTGTGTGTGTGTGTGTGTGTGTGCGCGCGCGCCGCGAGCGAGTATGTGGGCATGCGTGTGTGTATTTGATGGGAGAGGTTTTGAAAAGTAATGAGAGTTTCAGTTTCAGTTTCACCAACACAGTCCAACCATTCGGGTCCCGAGTTGTGACCACATTGAAAAGGACAAGGAAAGAAAGAAAAAAAAAATGGCTTAACTGTCACAGAAAAGAAGAAATGGCTACCTGGCTACAAGCATGATGAACAACAGTTCAAAACGTTTTATGAACAACAGCTCAAAATGTTGATTTTGATACTGAAATCCTTTTGGTGGATGAAAGTAGCCAGTGCTGAGTGCACCAGCCATTCAGCTTTGTTCGTCTTAATAAGATTTTTTAAAAGGTAATCCAAAAGCATTCAGCGCCGCAAACATGAAAGAAGTTTGGGGTTAACTTGATAACGTAGTATCCTAACCATAGAGTAACAACAGGGTATGATAGTGACAGCTATGAGAAATGCTAGACTAAATAATGGCAAAAAAACTATGAACGTTTTTAGACTGCTAACAATGGCATCAAGATCAGAGCGAAAGAGAACCATATTCCGATGGAGGTAAGGATCCTTAGAGAAGAGAGAAGATAAAAGATACAGAAATAATGATGAGAAAGAATAAAGTCTAATGGAAACAAACGAGAAAGGCAAGATGATGAGAATAATGACTGAAAAAAGTAATAGTGAAGATGATGGTGAATGAGACACCAATGATATTGACAGTAATAATAATGAATTTTATTTTTGACTACTTACAGAAAAGCAGCACAATGTCAAGCGCTGGTCTCCAAGGTTGATTTTACCATGTCGAAGATGACAGAGGGCCACGCTTACCTGGTTGCCAAGCTCAAGAATGTACGTGTCGGCTCTCTTTGTTTCTCATTGTGTGTGCGAGTGTGGGTGTGTGTGTGTGTGTGAGAGAGAGAGAGAGAGTGTGTGTGTGTGCGTGTGTGTGTGTGTGTGATAGAGAGATTGAGATTGAGAGAGAGGTGTGTGTGTTGGTGTGTGTGTGAGAGAGAGATTAAGATCGAGAGAGTGTGTGTGTGTGAATGAGTTAGTGTACGTGCGCATGCGTATGTGTATATATGTATGCACGCGCATGCATATACAGGAATGTATGTTTGCATGTATGCACATGTGTTGTTTTTGCGCACATGCTTGTGACCTTACCTGTATTTGCCTTCAGTGTGAGTGATATAACGGAAAAACAAAAAATAGGATGGGAGCATCGACAAGTGAAGTCTTGAAACAAAATACTGATTTCATTTTTGGATAGTTGTGGTTATTCGAAAATGTTTTGAGGAGTGTCTGTTGTAAATCCGGGGCTTAATTGATCCATGGAGTGTTATGTGTCTAAGCAGTTGTTTTGCATGTGCATGTATGTATTTCTGTTTGTACACCGTTATTGTATGTTGTTTGCATATCATTTACATCTGTTTGTTTATTTTGTAAAATAAAGCATGGTTTTGTTTTCTGCAACTTTATTACTTTTAAAAATCATGGTCATGATCGCTCGACCTGTAGGTTGGTGCTACAGGCACATGAACTCGGCTTTATGATGGGGGCCAGAATAGCTCAGTGGTAGAGCGCCAGACTCGTAATCTTGGTGATCCTGGGGTTGCGGGTTCGAATCTCCGCCAGGCCGTTTCGGTATAGGGGGATTTTTCCCTCTGACTTAACATTGGTTCTGACTCCATTTCACACACAGTCCTTCAAATGAGACTATAAACCGAGGTTCCATGTGTGAATGCACGCATAACATCTTGCGCACACATAAAATCCCATCACCAACTTTCGAAAAAGATTGCTAGTTTGGCCATTGGTATGGATGACACATTACACATAGCATGCACTTTCCCTGAAGTTGGAGTATGGCTGCCTTAATGGCGGGATAAAAAATGATCATACACACAAAACTCCACTTCGTTTGTAGGGTAGATGGGATTAATCTTCGCCTGTGTGTACAGGGATTGTCCACAGGAGTATCAGCTTGTGTACGCAGATAAAAAAGAAGGAAAAAAAAAACCTTTATGTTGTTGGTTAAATGATCTGTATGGCATTCCAATAGGCAGTGGGAAATGTTTGGTACTGCTGTCTCCTTTCCAATTACCCAGTTACAAACTACATTCCAGCAAAAAATACATAAAAATACCGAAGTAAAGCATCTGTTCTAAAATGTTGTTAAGAAAAGAAAGAACACAAATGCACTCATTGATTCTTGTTCCTGATACAGGTGGAGACACGGTGCTGCAAGCTGGTTGATGATTGCGTGGAGCACCTGAAAAAGGAGTTGGTGTCGTCGAACTTCCCCCGAACATTCCAGTGCCAGCCGCTGTCACCACCAATGGCTCCCCCAGACAGATGAACGGATCAGGGAGCGTGGGGACAGACATGAGCCAGGGCCAGATCGTGGCATCACCTGTTACCACGACGACCCGGCAGGAACGGTTGCACAGTCTGCTAGATGGGTCAGTGTGTGTGTCATTTGGCATTGCAGCCAAACCGGGTCCAGTTTGTCAGGAATTTGTTGTTGTTGTAGTTTTAAAGATGATTTCCAGAACACCCAATCTAGCTGAAACCAAAAACGAACATCCAAAATTACATCAGATTTATCTCTTTTTGTGTGTGTGTGTGCTAATTTGAAGGACACCCAAATGGACATTGTTTTTGAAGGAGGAACTACTTTAGATGTGAAGATACATTTCCCTTGTCAGAAGATAGATTTCTTCCATTGTTACAAACTTACCTGTGAGATTGAAGTGGAATTTCAGTGATGGATGAAGACACAAGAGGTCATGTGAGAGAGCACGAGGAAATCCGTCAACTTGAATGCGTTAAATGGCCACTTAATCACAAGAGATCACCCAGATGGGGTAATTACAATAATTCAGAAGTAAAATGTTACTGGTGTTTTACTGTGTGTACGTATTGGTGTGACACATGATCCCTATGTTGTGAGGCATGATCTCTCGTGTTTTCATACGTTTTTGTTGAAAGCATGTGAACAACAATTTTAGAGTAAACAGGTGTGTTTTATCTCAAAGGCTGTGTGGTATAGGGCATTTTAACTTGCCATGACACATCAAGACCATCTACAGGGTGCAGTGGAGAGGGATGTCCCAGAAGCAGAACAAAGAAGTTTTAGAAGAATGACGTGAAGGATTGACTGGTTACACCACTTTTGCCGCTCCTGATCAGTTATTGAGAACAGCGCAGTCTCTAACTTTGTAACTGTCTGGCACAGTGTTTCTACAACCTGCGTCATGGGATCAAGATATAAACTGTTTAAAGTTTCTTCTATTTGTAGGCAGGGCTAAGTGCTGATCATACCGATTTTACTCATTCTTTTTACACAGTGGGGAATGTCTACAGACCGTGTTAGGAACCACTCAGCATTACCATCTTTAAGCAGTATTGGGACGTGCACGACAACAGTCAGCAACATTTTACTGCGGATCTGTTCTAAGATTTCCATCTTGTGTGATTTTCATTTTAAAAGCAGTCGCTGTTTTTCTTTTTTTAAATACAGTTGGGAAAAAAATTGATTTAGATCAGTCTTTTAGTTGCCAGACATGACTTGACTTTGAATGTTGGTGGAGCATTGTGACTGGAATGCAAACAGAAAGTAAGGTGCGGTGGGTTTAAAATATGGCAGAGTGTTGTTGTTGATAGATGGATGCTTTATGCCCTGCGCAGGCTTTGCACATCACGCAAGTCACTGGAAGAGCTGGAAATGTTGGTGACGGAGAACACACAGCTTATCCGAAAGTAAGTCTTTGTGTGGTGGGGGCGGGGGTTGAGGGTGGGGATGGAAAGTAAGTCTTTGTGTGGTGGGGGCGGGGGTTGAGGGTGGGGATGGAAAGTAAGTCTTTGTGTGGTGGGGGCGGGGGTTGAGGGTGGGGATGGAAAGTAAATCTTTGTGTGGTGGGGGCGGGGGTTGAGGGTGGGGATGGAAAGTAAGTCTTTGTGTGGTGGGGGCGGGGGTTGAGGGTGGCGAGTAGGGGGCAGAAGGGAGAAGGGGCGGGGTTGCGTGGGGATGGAGCAGGGAGGTGGGGAGGGGTTTTCGTTTTTGTTTTGTTTGTTTGTTTCCTAAATTATCAACTCTAGATTATTAGTAGTTTTCTTCATGCTGTATTGGAGACCCATTTCATTTTTTTTTTTTTTTTTCATTTTGGCGTATGTCTGTTTCGTGCAAACTTTTATATCAGGCTTTTTTTTAAAAACTGTTCCCCCCCCCTTTGTCTTTGGATCAGCATGATTGTGTTTGTGCAGTCCCTGGTTTCTTGATATTTTGGGAAGTGTTTTGTGGTGCTAATATATTTTGGGAAACTGATATTTTTTCTTTGGATGATGTGTGTTGAATATACAGATATACCTTATTTTGTGACACGTATCTAAATACAGAATAAATATTCTGGGTAAAAATTGAAGAGTTTAATTGTCATCTAGATAATTTGGGCTGTAAAGTCTTAAAAATGCTATGGTGATTACTGACACTCTTCAGCCAGGAAGGTACAAAAGAGTATCGGATAAAGAGATCGACTTCCTGTCAATCCAGACGCAGAACAGCCAGCCAGTCCATGCGCGAACATAGAAAAGGAATAAAGTACTTGACAGAACAAGATGTCAGTAGCCTAAAGCAGTTCGGCGAAAAAGATGTGAAAAACTGGTGAAAACGTATGTAGGTTGATGGAACTTGGCGAAGGTGGAGTGATCTAGTGCAGAGACCATATGCTGGTGTCAGAAGAGTGATGTTTCTACTGTGCGTGTTAATGCATGCTGTGTGCCACGTGGTGAGGCCTAACTTCAAAGTACGGCTCCAGTCAGTGGGAGGAAGTCGGTGGCCGCTTATGCAAACAATCCATTACATTATCAAAGTGTATGCTGCCACCTTCTGTAGTGCATAGGACAGTGGAGGAAGAGGTTGGGGGAGTACCACCACAGTAAATCACATGTACCACAAAAAGAAACACTCCTACTATGAAGGAAACGATTGGTTTTTTTAGCCTTGCCTGGACATGTGCAGTGTCAGCTGGACAAATGGCAAAAAATGTGTTGTGGCTGTCTTTATTTGATTCAGTCTGTGTGTCTGTCTTCTTGCTTTGCATACAAATCCACAGTTTTCATCAAACTTTCTCCAGATTTGCCATGGTGACTCGTTATGGTTCTGGGCAGATCAAGACCAGGGAATGTGTTGTGGCTGTCTTTATTTGATTCTGTCTGTGTGTCTGTCTTCTTGCTTTGCATACAAATCCACAGTTTTCATCAAACTTTCTCCAGATTTGCCATGGTGACTCGTTATGGTTCTGGGCAGATCAAGACCAGGGAATGTGTTGTGGCTGTCTTTATTTGATTCTGTCTGTGTGTCTGTCTTCTTTCTTTGCATACAAATCCACAGTTTTCATCAAACTTTCTCCAGATTTGCCATGGTGACTCGTTATGGTTCTGGGCAGATCAAGACCAGGGAATGTGTTGTGGCTGTCTTTATTTGATTCTGTCTGTGTGTCTGTCTTCTTGCTTTGCATACAAATCCACAGTTTTCATCAAACTTTCTCCAGATTTGCCATGGTGACTCGTTATGGTTCTGGGCAGATCAAGACCCGGGAATGTGTTGTGGCTGTCTTTATTTGATTCTGTCTGTGTGTCTGCCTTCTTTCTTTGCATACAAATCCACAGTTTTCATCAAACTTTCTCCAGATTTGCCATGGTGACTCATTATGATTCTGGGCAGATCAAGACCAGGGAATGTGTTGTGGCTGTCTTTATTTGATTCTGTCTGTATGTCTGTCTTCTTGCTTTGCATACAAATCCACAGTTTTCATCAAACTTTCTCCAGATTTGCCATGGTGACTCATTATGATTCTGGGCAGATCAAGACCAGATCACTTTAGTAAGAGGATGGGAATGGAGGGGGGACCCTGGGGTTAGGGATGGGGATAGGACAGGAGGGTGGGGAGGGTGATGCCTGCATTCCAAGCATGTTCAAGGCAGTGGGGGAGGAAAGGAAGAATGGATGGGTGGGGAGGGAAGAATTGGGGAGCAGTTGTATATTTGTGTATCTGGTTTTGTTGTTGTTGTTGTTTTTAGCTAACAGCTGTATGATTGTGGGTGTTTCAGTTTCGGTTCCCTTGCCTTGGAAGAGGAGAGACAAGGCGACACTACATGAGACACTGGTTCTTCATGCAGAGGCAAAACGGACGTCTGGACTCCAGGGAATAAACAAGAGATGGCCACCCAGTTACATGTTATAAGGGAGCAAAGCAAGCAAAAAGGATTAGAACTGAGGAGGGGAGGGATGGGAAGGGTTTTGTATGACTGTTCAGTGAGGATAATAGTGGAGTGTTGGAAGTACCTAAATTATTACATACTCTCATTTTTGATTTGTTTTTTTTTATTGGTGACATTTCAGTGGATTTGATCATCATAGCTAGGGTGAGAAAGCGATTCAGGAATTGCATGGACATGTTACTATCTGTATGCAATTTTGTTCCTTGTCCTGTTGAAGTGTTGTTTAAAAACACACACCTAATGGTTGAAACTGAACTTTTTAAACCAATGTCTGTAAATTTTTTAAACAGTATTCACCATTAGACAGACCATGTGAAATACAGGATTATGTATGTGTAAAGAAAATTTTTTTTTGAATGACTTGGTGACGAGTGGCTGATTTTTGTGATGGAAGTCACATTTCACATTTACCATTAGTGGAATAATATGCAGGTCGTGTACATAATGACAAATAACTGCATGTGCATTCTAACTCCTCCTCCTCCTCTGTCCTCACCCCATGCATCCAGATATCTATAGTTCCGAGGGGTGATTTCATTTATGTTTGTGATTTTGCAAGGTCAGTCATTGGTGTAAATATGTGCGCATCCTTGTTTTCCTACAGTCATTTGTGTAAATATGTGCGCATGCTTGTTTTCCTACAGTCATTGGTGTAAATATGTGCGCATCCTTGTTTTCCTACAGTCATTGGTGTAAATATGTGCACATCCTTGTTGTCCTATGATACTGCCATCATGTGAAAACTGCAAAAGCACAAGATCAATAACAAGAGGGAATGCTTGAACTTGTCTGTTTGCATATGTTGATGCATGTATGACAGAGACCTTTTCCTTGAGTCGCTTGACACAGTCGAACGTGACAGTAGACTGTTCAGCTGGTCTGTTGAAAACTTATGACAAGTTTGAAGATGCATTGAACTGCCTTCCTGCTGTCCCTCGACCACAAAGACAGTACGCTAGGAACATCATGTTTGACTCTGGAAGATGGTTCATGGCAAGGAATAAGCAAGAGCAAAACCAGAAGTACTATGTCGCTAAATGAAAGAATAAAATTACACAACAAACACATGTTTCGACCTATTTGGTCTTCAGGCAGGACAAATTTATTTATCTTGCCTGAAGAAGACAAAATAGGTTGAAACGCTTTGTATTTGTTTTGTAATTTGTTTATTATTTCGTTTGGCGGCGCAGCAATTCTGTCTTTGCTCTTGTTTCAGTTTGCGCCTACAGTCCCCCAACTTTGAAACCAAGAAATAACCAGTTAACCCCCCTGACTGTCTACATATGTACCACATACATAACAGGCTTTGTCGTCATCAGACATGTCAGTATGTATCTTGTACATACCGTTTTCGTCATAAGAAGATCTAAACAAACTAAAGGTGTGAGTGTTCTAAGACGCAACCTAATCAATTTAATCAGTTATTTATGACCATTGAGACCCAATTACAGCGAGATGGAATTCTGTTGGCTCCCCCAGCCTGTTGTCAGTCAGATTCAAAATGTCAGCTACGAGCCAGTGGCAGGTTTGCTCACACTCTTTTAACTGTCACACGCACACAAAGTAAATATTTCTACTGGTTGTTGCCACGGAGTCAGTTAACTGACATAGTGGGCGTTCATTTTGAACTGGCATAAGAGGAGACTGTTTAATAAATTATCACTTCATACAGTGGGGTGTGGTGCAAGCATTTCATTCACCCAGTCAGAGGCCAGGTGGAGGGCAACATGATGGAAATGCACTGGTCTCTGTATCTTGGTTCTGCCTGGTATTGGTTGCAAATTGGGTTGTTGTTTTTTTTCGTTTTTTTTTTTTTTTTTTAATTTACTTTCACTTTTTTCTTTCTTTTTGTGTCTGTGAACTGTTCTCAAGGCAAACAGGTCACATACAAATTTGGCATACTGTAAAAACCAAAGGCCAACAGAACTGCTGCAGTCGAGGGTTAGATTTTTGTTCGGTGACAGTATTTCTACATACATTAATGTCTCTGGCATTGTGGGTCTCCTTTCAGAGATAATGAATTATCAAGACTACTTGTCTCAGAAGATCCAGATAGACTTTTGAACATGACTGATTAATGATCAGTTCAAAAGTTTTGTGAAAATGCTTGTGTGTGCATAAATGTTGAAAGGGGTTGACCTCCTTTTGAACTTGGTAAGTATCAAGATGACTTTTTAACAGTTTGTATCAAGAGTGTAGGACATCTGTGATATTGCTGAAATGTAGATCAGTAGGGAGGGAAACGTGTTTGTTGATTTGCTATATTATATGTTATGTTTGCGGGATAAAAAGAAAACTGCCCCCCCCCCTTTTTTTTTTATAAAGGATTGTGGAGTCTTTGCCTTTTTAGCAAAAGCTTGCTCATTTCATAATGATTTTGCTTTTTTAATAGGTTACATCGTGATCCTTAATGCATCTGTTTCACTTTGAGTGTTTCTGTCGTCAATATGAGTTGATTCATGCTGCAAAACTGAACTTTTTGGGAGTGTGTGTGTTGTGTGTGGATAGAATCTGCATAAAAGAAAGTGAGAAAGTGAATCTGTGAATGGCGTTTGTTCTTGAGAGAAGATCACATGTATTAAGGTAATACCGTCGAATCCGCTTATAAGAACCTCGTAGGGACATGCATTACTGTGTTCTTATAAGCGAGGTCCCTTGTAAGCGAGAAATCGGTTATAAGGTCGTATATGGAAGTGTGTGTTCTTATAACCGAAAAAAGAAGAAAATAGCAAGGAGAAGATAGCAGGTCAATGATATTTCTCTTATTTCTCTCCCCTCTCTTTTTTTCCTCTCAGCCTCTTTCTTCTAGCTAGACACACATTATTATAAAACTTATTTGCAGAATATTGGTATTATTTAATAATAATTTTGGCCAAAGACAAAAATATCTGGGTTATGATTATATCCCCTATCAGAAATGATATAGTCAGAGTTGTATTTCTTGAGAGAGAGAGAGAGTATTCTTCCAAACTGTCTTTTGGACTTTAATGAGACAAACATGAAAGTAATACGCAAATTAAACAGACGTGTATGATTTTCAAGCGAGAAAGCTTTCGAGAGGGCAGGGAGCAGGGGAAGCGGTGGAGTATAGGAAAGAAAAGTCGGTGTGTACTTCCGTTTATCTACACAAAAATTTAGTTAACGTGCAGTCAAACCTGTTTATCTACACAAAACTTTAAATAACGTGCGGTCAAATTGTGACAAAATGACTAAACAAATATTTCAAATTGACTTTTTATTTAGCACTATCAATCATAATGGAAACACAAATATTTTACATTTGCGCTGATAGTTCCATAAAAGCTGATAGTTCCATAAAAGACCGTCAGCCAAAACAAAACATCCGAAAAAAATGCTTTTCGTGCAAAATTTTCATGCAAAAAAGTGAAAAAAACTGAGGACGAACACGTTTTTTTGCTAAAGAAAAATTAATAATGGTTTCTCGGCTGTTTCTATTCACTCGGATTCAGCAGGAAACAACCCTCCCCTCCCCCCATCTACCCCCCATCCACCCCCCCCCCCCCCATCCCCCCAATATAACATAAAAGATTAAGAGATAATAAAGTTGGTATGTATAGATAATAAAAAAGCGAATATACAAACTAACAAACACCACACATACACCCAAATCACAACATTAACACATACCGAAACAATGTGGTAAAATAACACACACACACACGCACACACACACACACACACACACACAACTGGACAGTACAAGTCGAACTGTTACTATGCAAACATGGTTTTGGCTATGTCAGGGCAATGCAGAACCTGGATAATAACATGAACGTATTTAAATAGTTAAAAAGCCGTCATACAGAAATATGTTGCCAAACATAGCATGATTCCCAGGTGCAAGCGAGCTGTTGCCACCCATGTACTAAAATCATAAACCAAATATTCTTATTAATCAATCCTAAATCTTGGAAGCTTTTGAAAGTGAATTGACATGAAAAAAAGCAAACACATGGGCTCATGCTAGAGCACCATGCTTCCCATCTAATACCAATCTCGAGTGGTTTACTTTACTTGTTGGAGTTCAGATGCAGAATGCCATGAACAGCACTTCACTGTACACAAACTACCCGTTCAAAATGACCGCAAAGGTTTCGCAAATACACCCTGTCCTGGCTGATCTCAACTCCAGGAATTGAGAACAGTGGCATGTGCGGTATCCATTGTCTAGTGGTGGCACTCACAGCTGTATACACGACAATGGTAGTTTGAAGCAATGTTGCTGCTGCATAGATTTCTGCGTCTGAACCCCAGTGTTCAGTTCCAGATTGTTCCTTGCGACATACTCCCCAACATCCTCCCCAACGTAACAAGCAAACTTTGTGTGATTTTCTAACATGAAATCCACAATTAAAGCTCTGACTTGCTCGTGATGATTTTGCGTTCCACAAATTTCTAAACTGATGGCCCTATATAAACAGTTTCCATCTCCAACAATAGTGTTCACTTCCAGTGGCTTTCCCAGATCTAACTTACTTTGTCTCTCTGGCAAATCAAATGGTTTTGGCAAGCCGAATCTTTGGGCTTGCTGTTCACGCCAGGAAGTGCTCATAGGTTTGAAGCTTTGTCATGGTCCTGGTTCGAATCCCAAAATACGTACTTTCTCCATGTCTTCCTCCCCATCTTTGCTAATTTCATGCACTGATCTATGCATCCGTCTGTCATCTGCTGGCGCTCTGCTCTCTTCCCTCTCATGTGACATCCCCTCTCCTCTAGCTCTGTCATGTGACATCCCCTCTCCTCTAGCTCTGTCATGTGACATCCCCTCCCCTCTGTCATGTGACATCCCCTCCCCTCTGTCATGTGACATCCCCTCTCCTCTGTCATGTGACATCCCCTCCCCTCTGTCATGTGACATCCCCTCTCCTCTAGCTCTGTCATGTGACATCCCCTCTCCTCTGTCATGTGACATCCCCTCTCCTCTGCCATGTGACATCCCCTCCCCTCTGTCATGTGACATCCCCTCCCCTCTGTCATGTGACATCCCCTCTCCTCTAGCTCTGTCATGTGACATCCCCTCTCCTCTGTCATATGACATCCCCTCTCCTCTGTCATGTGACATCAACCTCTCTTCTGTCAACTGACATCCCCTGTCTCTCCCACTACCTGTGTCTGCTTTTCCCGGAGCCCCAGTCCCAGTCCTAAAAAAGTCGGTAATGTGTGTCTGAGCTTTAGCTTTTGCCATGTGCATTTCCAGCAAAGCAGTGAACACATGAAACGACTCTAGGACATCATCAGCACAACCAGATTGCAAACAGTACGTGTTGATTTTCTCAACACAGTCTGATACAGCCTTGCTTGAAATCCGTGGTATCTCTTCCCCGCAGTCATCCTCTCCATCTGATGCATCTTCAGTGACTGTTTCTGGGGCTGTTGATGTCGAAGGTGCTGGCACAATCGGAGGACTTGTTGGCCCTGATGTTATAACATCATCATCGACGCTGAAGTAGTCGGAAGGGGAAATGTTGAATTCCTCGAACAGACGTGCAAGAAGAGGCTCCTGCGTCTCAGTAGGCATATCCGTGGGGTCAGTTTCATGTGAGCTGCTGTGGCCTGCGTCTATGCCTCCAGACGTGCAAAAGCCTGCACTCCGGAAGCTGTTGGCGATTGTTAAAGGAGACACTTTGTCCCAGGACTGTTTCAGGGCGGAGGCTGCTCCAAGCAGACTAAACTGGAAGTCCTCTGCTTTTCCTCCAGCGTCGGTGTGTGCTAGCAGCTTGGAGACCATCGCCATTCTGTAGTGTACTTTCAGGTTGCGAATGATGCCGACATCACACGGCTGGAGCTTTGATGTGGCATTGACAGTAGAAAGAGTACCTTTGTTGCTCTGAGTTGTGGAATTTTGTGGCATGAACAATTGTCCAGCACCAAGAGGACTTGTCGATTTCGTTGTTGCATTTCTCTGTCAAATGAGAGTAACCATTGTTGGAAAATCTCACTTGTCATCCATGCTTTGACATTTGCTTTGTAGTCAACAGGCACCTTTACTCCACGGAAGCATCTTGGCTTCATGAACTTGCCGATAGCTAGAAGTGGTCGTTTTTCAGTACCATCCGCGTTGCAGCAAAGCATCACTGTAATTCTTTCCTTCGATTTTTTCCCACCATGGCACTTTTCTCCTTTGAAGGCAAACGTTTTGTCGGGGAGAAGCCTCCAGAAAAGCGCGGTTTCATCGAGGTTGAAAACGTCTTTTGCTTCATAGTCTTGCAATGTTGGTTTCAAGACATCCTCCACCCATGTATCAGTGACTTCTTCGTTGACAGCTGCCCGTTCTCCACTCATAGATTTGAAGACGATGACATGCCTCTTTTTCCACCGATGCAGCCATCCATCGCTACACTTCCACTCCCCCAGTCCCATAGACAGTGCCAGCTCGTCTGCTTTGCATTTCAAGATGGGCCCACTGATAGGGACATTTTCTGACCTGCACACACATGTAGGCCTACATAAACACCGATCAGTCTATTTTGGTTAAACATGCGAGGATGCATGCGCATAGATACACGCTAAGAGTTTGTGATAAGCGGGCTCAACTGAAAAGTAGGCCAATGAATGGCAACACGCACACGCATACACCGCGCGCGCGCACACACACACACGCAAACACACACACACACACTCTCACACACACACACACACACACACACACACACACCACACACACACACACACACACACACACATACACACACTGACCAATTGAATTTTATTACACAGGTATAAACATGTACACGGTATGCAAATTCTCTTTCTTTGACAACCATACAGTAGTCCTACCTTTCCTACAACTCTGCTATTGGGAATCATCCTTTTCCCCACCTCCCACGTCTTCATCACCACCCACTGATAGGGCCAAGTCGTAAAAATGACAACAGTGGCAACAACGCATTCTCTCCTTTTTTTTGCTGCAGAAACACTGCTGATAAATTATGGAACAGAACAAAGAGGTTTTTTTCATGTCGGGGGAAAAACGTTCGTGAGAGAGAGAGAGAGAGAGAGAGAGAGATATCACCTTTTTTCAGTAAACCATTCCAAGAGTGCTTTGTCGACTGTGTCGTTGCTGGATCTCCTGTCACGTCTTCTTGATATATCATGCTTCCCACTTCCAAACTGGTGCAGGTATTTGGCCTTTTCTCTGAGAATATTCAACAATGTGGTCCTTGGCACTTTGAACTCCTCAGCAATAGCATTTCTATTCTTGTTTGGGTTACTTTCAACCGCCTTAATTATATCAATTTTCTGCTTTAGCGAGAGAGCTTTCTCTTCCTTTCTGCCATGTTTCTTGCAAGTGATGTACACAAACCAGAAACGAAACCGTTCCCTTTCCCCAAAAGAAAGCCCACTTCCTGGAAACGATAACTTCCCCTTTCGATTTCTAGACCTGCTTATAAGAACCTGAGTTAGGCCTAGTTACCTTTAGGCGAGCAAAAGTTTTTATATCCGAGGGAAGGTCTTGTGGGGAGCAAGCAAGTGTGGTTCCTATAGGCGAAGGTTCTTATAACAGAGGTTCTGATATGCGAGTTTTTATAAGTAATCACAAAGAACAACTTTGACAGGGACATTTTTGGGGGGTCCTTGTAAGAGAAGTCCTACTAAGCGACGTCCTGTTAAGCAGATTCGACTGTATTTGGAACCAGTAATTGTTCAGGATGGTTTTCTCTTTGATGCTTTGTTAAGTCTTTCTCTCTTACATGAGGAGACCATCAGGACAGAGATGCGCATGTCATGCAAACTGATGAGGGGCACCATTTGTGATGAGAAGAGCAGAAACCTGACCATCAAAGCAGTTGTTTCAGAGCCAACTTGGAAGAAACCACAGGAAATGACGGAGTGGGTGGTTTTTGTAACGAAGCAAGGAGAAAACATAATTTTCCGGTATATCACACCTGAGAAGCCAAAGAAAAAAAAGTTTGTCTGTCTGAAGTGACAGCAAGCTTGACAGGCATTTATAGGAATTCATAGCAACAAGAGTCAAAGTCTGAAAAAAACAGAGAGCTGATCGGGAACATAGGGGCATGTTCCTCCACTCAAAGAAACCGAGAAAATTGAACTAGTTCGAATATGGTACAATATAGTGGACTCACGAAGGAGAATCATTCTTACAGGCTGATTTAGGATTTGGGCAAAGTTAGCTCCCAGCTCTCCAATTTTTTTGTTTTTTAATCCTGATAATATAGTAATGTTCCATGCCAAGTGGGGATGGGGTATGTATATGAACAAGTAAGGATGAAAAAAAAGTGATCAAGATGAGACTGCAGTTTCACTCACAAAGCCCTTCAGTGTGAGAAGGACCCAGATGCAAGCCATCATTCTGAAAAGAAAAAAAAAAAGGCGTTTCTTTCTCGTTAGGAAGGTGGTAAACCTGGATTGCTAGTTTGTGAAGTTTAACAAATGCCGGTGTATCGACATAAATGATGTTGCTTGGGATTTGTTTTTTGCCTTGCCAAAAGGCGAAACATACCAATCACTGGAAACATTTTCCAAGAGAAAGCCATTGTGTTGTTATCCCATTTGTGACACAGTGACTGAACTGTGCATCAAACAAATGGCTGAAGCATGTAATGACACCCCCCCACCCCTCTCCCACCTCCTGTTTAGGACCCCTTCCTTCTCAGGCTTTTTTGCTTGTTTGTTATTGTTTTTTTTGTCACAAATTGAGGATACAACTATATTGACTAAAGACAAAGAAAAAAAAATTCCTAAAAAGCAGTGAATGTTCCCATAGTGATGCCAAGAGCTCTTGGTACAAATAGTTCCCTTAACTGGAAGTTCTGTGCTAGTTACTTCCCCTTTTCTGTAATCCTCTTGGACACTTCACCTTTTAGAAAGAAAATTGTCTACTGTTATATCTGCTTTTGTGGACCAATGCCACGTCTTTGTTCCAGAAATTCTTTTATGCTTATTTCGTGCTTGCTTCTTTTTATTGTTACCTGTCGACTTGGTTGTGAAAATTGTACATAGTGCCCAGAGGGGGGACAGACACTCGCTGTATATTCTGCAGAGTCCATGTTTCTAAGCCTGCATGGCTTTTTTATGTCTTTTTTTTTTCATGTGTCACTAGATGTTTTTCTTTATTTTTTAATGGTTTTTTTTTTTTTTTTTTTTTTTTTTTTTTTTTTTTTTTTTTTTGTAATCTGGGAGTAAGAAACCGTGCAGAATGGGTGGATCTCTCAGCACGTCCTTCTCTCATCCACCGTAAGAATGCCAGCAGTTCTGCTACCATGTCGTAAACTGCTCTTGTTGTTTTTGTATCTTTTTCAGCATTTGTTTGTTTGTTGTTTTTTTGTTGTTTTTTTTTGTGGTCTGACCTTTTCTGGATATGATCTTTTCTTTGCTTTTCTACTTTTTGTTTTGCCTGGGAGTTTTGTTCATTTCCATGTATTTTGCAGTGTTTTTTTTTTTGGTGTGCCAATGTTTTGTTTGTTTTATTATATTTTGAAATGTTCTTTAGTGTGCAGTTTTGTTCATTTCGTTGTATTTTGAAATGTTCTTTAGTGTGTTGTTTTTGTCGTTGCATTGTATTTTGAAATGTTCTTTAGCATGTTGTTTTTGTCGTTGCATTGTTTTTTGAAATGTTTTTTAGTGTGTTGTTTTTGTCGTTGCATTGTATTTTGAAATGTTCTTTAGTGTGTTGTTTTTGTCGTTGCATTGTATTTTGAAATGTTCTTTAGTGTGTTGTTTTTGTCGTTGCATTGTATTTTGAAATGTTCTTTAGCGTGTTGTTTTTGTCGTTGCATTGTTTTTTGAAATGTTTTTTAGTGTGTTGTTTTGTCGTTGCATTGTATTTTGAAATGTTCTTTAGTGTGTTGTTTTTGTCGTTGCATTGTATTTTGAAATGTTCTTTAGTGTGTTGTTTTTGTCGTTGCATTGTATTTTGAAATGTTCTTTAGTGTGTTGTTTTTGTCGTTTCATTGTATTTTGAAATGTTCTTTAGTGTGTTGTTTTTGTCGTTGCATTGTATTTTGAAATGTTCTTTAGTGTGTTGTTTTTGTCGTTTCATTGTATTTTGAAATGTTCTTTAGTGTGTTGTTTTTGTCGTTTCATTGTATTTTGACTCTGGTGTGCAGTTTTGTTCAGTTGAATGTGCTAATAAACATTCTTTTCATCATCAGAGTGCTGTTTTATTCAGTTGAACATATTTTGAACCACTTTTTGTCGTATTTCCAGGAATATTTGTGGCCATTTTTGTTAAAGATTGATTCTCTTCTGTGCTGTGTGATTAAGTGCCCTTTTGCTTTGTGTACAATGCAGCTTGAAAGAAAGTAGGTAGAGGCTTTTGCGCATTGTTATGCACTTTATGAAGATGCATGTGTAAGGTGTACAAAGTTGTAAAATTTGTTGGGTTTTTATCCCCAGGGAAACTGTGTCATGTGTCTCTGGGTGTCAGTCTGTTTATCCAAGGACAGACAATCCTTTCAAGTCCAGAGAATTTGACCCAGTTATGGATCAGTGGGATTATATTCCAAGTTTCTGGGACATGATCAGTCTTTTTCAACTTTGATCTTCATGGTTGGTTCAAGGCTGCAAAGGCCAGAACATGTTAAGATGTCTGCTTATGGTATATCTTATTTCATTCTTTGCTGTAACTGTGATGAGGGGTGGGGAGTGTCTTTTCTTTTTTTTTCTTTTTCTTCTGTGGTGATGGTGTCTGTTCTCTCCTGGCAGCTCCATTGTTGTTTTTTGTTGTTGCTTCGTTGTTGTTGTTTTTTGTTGTTGCTTCGTTGTTGTTTTTTGTTGTTGCTTCGTTGTTGTTTTTTTGTTGTTGCTTCGTTGTTGTTTTTTGTTGTTGCTTCGTTGTTGTTTTTTGTTGTTGCTTCGTTGTTGTTGTTTGTTGTTGCTTCGTTGTTGTTTTTTGTTGTTGCTTCGTTGTTGTTTTTTGTTGTTGCTTCGTTGTTGTTTTTTAAGTGTTAGCAGTCAGGATTGCTGCAATCCTTCCAGCAAAATTTCCTTAAGAAAGAAGAATTAATGTAAATTGATTTCAGTGGTTGCAGGCACATGTCAGACATCAGATTAACATTTCAAAACAAAACACGCTAAATGCTCAGGTGTCTGAGAGGATGGAAGAAGGCAAAGACATCTTTATTTGCAGTGGATTGTTTCTGTAACAATTTCAGACAATATTGGATCCTTAAATGGAGGGATTGTTTGTTGGAAGATAGCTCGTATTGAAAAATAGAGAAAATATGCCAGAAAAAAAGTATGTCTTTAAATAGAGGGAGTGTACATTGCAATGAATTGCAAGTATAGACATAGGGGGGGAAATGTACCAGAACATTGTCTGAAAGGAGGGAGTGTTTGCTGGAACAAAAATGTAGCATTGACACCGAGGAAAATCAAAGCATTGCAGGAAAACCAGACCTTTGGAGGCAGCGAGTTTTCATTGGAAAGAAGATCTAATATTGACAACAACAACAACAAATTCCAGGGAACCTTTTAAGAGGAGGTAGTCTTCATTTGATCGACAATCCAGCACCTTGACAAAGAGAACGATGTAACAGGATAAGAAATGTTTAAAGGGAGGGAATCGAACTGATGGTAAATCTAGTGCTGACGGAGGAAGAACATTCCACAAAAAGAACTGTTTCAAACAAGGAAGTTTTTGAAGGATTTGTTGGGAGGTGGGGGTTTTTTCCCCCTTTATTGTTTTAACAGGGTTTCCCTGTATTTTGTAGACTTGTGTTCATTTCCTAGGAAATAACTGTTTAACGAATTATATTTGTTTCAAATACATTCACAAACCTCTGTGCAGTTCTTTTTCTTTCATTTGAACTTGCATCTTTTATACAGATTCATCTTGATTCAGTATGGTGCATTTTTTTTAACAGTGCACCATGCTTTTGCTGTCTCTCTCTCTCTCTCTTGTGTACAGTACTGCTCTTTATTCCCTCATATTTGTGTGTTTGTTTTTTATTCCCTCGTGTTGGTGTGTGTGTTTATTTTTTTCTTAACATGTGTGTGTTGTTTCTTGGTAAAATCATGAAAATACCAAGGGAGGATAAAAGCATGCATTGACGTATTTGTGCTAGGATTTACATCATATCATCGGTTCTTTGTCTTATTATGATGTTTACAGCTGTGTTTGTACAGTGGTTTTGCAGGGAAATAGTACAGAAGTGGTTCTGGGGTATGTTGACCCCTTGTCTCCTTCTGCCTGTCTCTGTCTGTGTTTCTGTGTCTGTGTGTGTGTGTGTTCACATATGCTCAAGTACTGAATAGTGTTCATCATGAGCAATAATTGAATGGCTGTGGAGGTATTGATAGACAGGTGTTGTGAATGAGAATGCATACTGAAAGAGAATGAAAATAAAGAAGCCATGAAAATAAGGGACAAGCACAAGGAATAGTATTTAATTCATTTTGGGTAGTGATTAAAAGATCTGGATAGTCTATAGCAAGGTATCACAGGAAAACAAAACAAAACAAAAAAAAACACATCAAGATGAGCAGTTATTTTTCCTTCTTTGCTCTGTGTCTCCGACAGAAAACCAGGTATTAACATAATCAATAGATAATAATAGTGATAGAGGTTGTGATATTAAAAAGAGAGAGAATAACTCTGGTGAGGAAAGCAGTGTTTTCCTATTCATACATATTCAACCATGCTATTGTACAGATGAATAAGGATCATGTTAAGTTTGATTCCTGTGAATATGAAAGCAGCAGACATAAAACTGGAAACAAGCCTGAAGATAGACACTGCCCCTGGATCCCACCAGGGCTCCAGGCAGCCCCTGGACCCCCCAGCCTATGTGAGAGATTTTTCAAGTCCAGCTGTTCTCCATCCTGAATAGTGTGTGTGTGTTTCAGCAGACAGTCACAGGGGAGAGGTCAGTTGTTTGAAAATCAGCCGGGGGAGGGGGGGGGGGGGGGCGATTAACAGATGAAGCTGGGCTTGATGCTACGCAACACCTGACGCAGATTTCAGGGACACAAAAATGTGCTGCTGCGCCTTGTATACAGTAGTGTGGATATTATGTATGATAATGGACCATTTGATCGATACTGGATTGGATGTCTTTGGATTAGTAGTTTTTTTTAATTTTCTCTGCAGGGAGATATGGCTGGATCAGAAAGATAGCTGAGTAGTGTGTGTGTGTGTATATGCGTGTTTGTATGTGTGTGTGTGTGCGCGTTAACATGCATATGTGTTTGATGGTGTGTTCTCATTTGAACTTGTACTCATGAAATACAGCCCTGATGTGGCCCTTTGCGGTCGGCTGGGCTATAAGCAACATTATCTTATCTTAACTCATGAAATAGAATTGTTTTGACATATGCAATTTTTTTCAGTGTCAAGACAATACAGTGTACTATACATATTTTGCATATCATTCTGTTTAAGGACGTTTTAGAGGGTCATTAAATGGCTCATATTCTTATTCTTAGTTGGCATGTGCTTCTAAAAGTGGGTTCATGCTGCATGTGCTGTAAGTGTTTACTTCATCATAAAATGCCCAAAATGCATGGAAGTTTTGAACAACATTAATCATGATGATTGACAGATTTTTATTACAGACAAGAGGAGGCCTTTACAAATGTCTGTGCATGTGTGTTTATTGGACAAGGTCAGAGACTCAGTGATTTTGCACCATTCATTTTCATTTATTGACATTTTCGTTGACTGTTCTGTTTTTGTTTGATTTTTTTTCTTGTCATCCTTTTCCGCTTCGTAACATTACTCCCGTCCCACCCATCCCAGTTCCCCTTACAGAGCAGCAGCCAGGACGCTCTGTTGCAACTCCAATAGTAAAGTAGAACCACAGGAAGGAACCAACATCAGGTCGTCATGTGGCAACCCACCTGAGGAGACGCTGCACTGACGTGGAGTGACTTGGGTGTCGAGTCGGTGGTGCCTGTGGCTGGCACATTTAGTTTTGATCTCGTCAAGAATCGTGGAACTATTCTCGATTCAACGTTAAGAATCCTGGAACTATTCCCGATTCAGGTGGCCATTTCCAGCACAATTTTTGTTGTTGTTGTTGCAAGAGTACTGACCTGTGCGCGGCATGCCAGGCGTGTGCTTGGCTGGCTAAGTTTGCGCTTTCCCTCTCTGTGATGCAGTTACACTGGTGATTAGCTTGCTTGGACTGAGGTTCAGTCATTGCCGGTTTCTTTTGTAAGTGAGTTGGAAAGCTAGGCGAGAGGCTAGCAAGCACATCAAGCAGAGTCCTGTACTGTAGACCTAGCAGTTTAGCGGTTGTACCACCCACTGCAGGCTTCAGAAACGGAAGGCAGACACTTGAGGGAAGAAGTTGATAGAATGTCTCCATCAACTGCTCTGTCAGGGTTGTTGCTGCTGTTGTGGACAGAGACAGCAGGACATGTGTATCTGAATTTCGCATGTAACTTGACGGTAAGTGGGTGGGGAGGGAACAGGACAAATGTTTAGAAAGGTGCGTTTTGAAGAAAGTGGTTAAGATTACTTGTTTCTTTTCTGTTTTGTAAGTGGTGTCCAGTGTGCATTCATGTCAAGAATGCTATTACTGTTTGAGTGTTATTGTAGTTATCATCATTGTTATTTTAATCATTGTTGTTTTTCTTATTATTTAGGGAAACATGATTTTCAAATGGTGTTGAGGGTCTCCTTAGAAAAATTATTTTATTGACAGTACTGCATCATTTGAACGAAAATGTTAGTTTGCCATGTTCAGTACTGTCGTTCATTATGTTTTTCCCATTATAGCAAAGAAGGAATTTGGAAATGTGAAAGACAGGTTGAGAGAAAGAGGGAGGGTGTGTATTGTGTTAGGGTTAGGAGGGGGTAGAGAGGATAGGAAGAATAATGTACATCAGAAGTGATGCGTAACCATCACGAGGACAGAATGAGCCATGGGTAGCTGGCTTCTATCTCGGCCTTCTTTGTGGATACTGTTTACCACTCCTCAGACCAGCTCTGAGGCATGGATTGCTTGTTTCCATCTTCACCTTCTTTGTGAATAAAGTGGACCACACTCTTGGACCATCTCTGGTGATGTATTTGGCAGTCTTTTGTAGATTCTTACCTCTGGCAGTGGAGTTTGGTCTGAAGTGCTAGTTGCCATGGATCATACTCCCATCTCTTTGTTTTTGCAGACTTTCATTGTCCTGAAAGATGTAATGTGCAGTCCGCTCCACCTCCCACAAAGGCATGGTGAAGGGATGAGCCTGAATTCTCTGCTTGTATTTTGGACTACTCTTTAGTGGTCTTTCTGTAGTTGAAGATGGCCTCCTGTTGTCTCTCTGGAAGGGTGTGGTAGTAATCATCCATTCCGTTTAGAGGGCTTTTTTTTTTTGTTTTTAAATATGTTTTTGCAAGTGTTATTTGATAAGATGCTTCATTCTTTTCAGTTGATACAGCTTCCTTCTATCCATTCTTGTATCAGTGTAATGTTAGTTGGGTTATCCAGGTACCTACCTTTTCCCGGTGCTTGAAAAAAATGACAGGAATGGGGGGAGTATGGGGAGGGGAGTGGTGTGAGGTTTTGGTACAGATATTGTCACAAAATTTCTTGTCTTCCTCTCTTCATCTACAGCATTATCTGCCCCTGCAAATCCTCTGTGTGGTGTGTGTGTGTGTGTGTGTGTGTGTGTGTGTGTGTGTGTGCGCGTGTGTGGCCTGCAATCTAAAGGATGGTCTTTGTTTGAGCGGGCAGTGATTAGTTTATCAGTGGGATCCAGTGTGTGTGTACTTTTGTAAAATATTATTTTATCACATTCTTTGACAAAAGATTGTTTGATGCATTGATATCCCACATGTGTGTGTGTACTTTTGTAAAATATTATTTTATCAGATTCTTTGACAAAAGATTGTTTGATGCATTGATATCCACATGCAGACTATGTGGCATGCATCTTCGCATGCTTTCTTTCTCTCTTTATTCACTTACAGTATGTGTGCGTGACACACACACACACACACACACACACACACACACACACACACACACACACACACACACACATATGTATGTGTGTGTATATATATGTGTGTGTGTGTATCAAGAAAACCAACAGATTTTTAAAATGTCTGTTTTATTGTTGCTTATTTTTTAATGTTTTAATGGTTACTTTTGCCCATGCAAAATTGATGCTTTTTCTCATCATCATCCATTATCGAACTGCAGACACACAGATAAGTAGTCTGTCACTGAATGCCGAAAACATGAACTTTGAAAATAATTGAATGCTGTCAGTTAGCAAATAATTTAATGCTGTCAGTTAGCAATCAAGACATTAAATAATCATGAGAAGCCAGACTGGAACGATAATCATGCATTCAGTGTTTTATGTTGAACATAATCTCATTCGTATATGCTCATAGTGCAACTGTTTTGAACCAGAAAAAAGGAGTGGTTGGGGAGGGGGGTGGGGGTGGGTTAGGAGGAAGGGTTGGGGGGGGGGGGGGGGGGATGTAAGGCTTGAGTCATGTCCACTCTTGTGTATTTTTGGACGAAGCAGTTGTGATTGTAAAGCGATATTACATGAATAAATGAAACATAATTTGTACATGCATATTTGCTCGTCACTTTCACGGCGCCATTTGTCTTGTCTGTCCGCCTTTCTTTCTTGTCTCTTTTTTGTGGTTACTTTTCTGTGAAACAGAGTTGAATACGATGTAAGGGGTCGCACACGCTTTTTTTGTGCTACAGAGTTGAATAGGATTAAGGGGTCGCACACGCTTTTTTTCTGTGCTACAGATTTGAATACGATGTAAGGGATAACACCTGAGAGAAGAGTCCACGGAGCCGAGACGAATGATTCAGTGCAAACTACGCAGAGCATACCGGACATAATTATATAAACGAAACCCGGGCAGAGACCCCGCCGGATGAACCCTCGTCATCTTTGAAAAGATTCTGGTCTTATATTAAGCACCAGAAGACTGCAAAGGTAGGGGTGTCACCTTTGAAGGTACAGGGCAGCTGATATCAGAACCTAAGCATCAAGCGAAAATTCTGAACGAACAATTTCAGTCAGTCTTTACCGATGGCCAGGTCTACACCAGGGAGCAGTTTATGGACAAGTGTCGTATGAACGAGACAGATTACTCCGAGCTCAGCAAGATCCACATCTCGGAGGAGGACGTCAGGAACCTGCTAAAAGGATTAAATCCCCACAAGGCCTGCGGCCCTGACGGGATCTCGCCGAGGGTGCTTAAAGAGCTTGCGCACGAAGTCGCTCCCATCCTGACACTGCTGTTCAGAACCTCCAAGGACACAGGCATCGCACAAGAAGACTGGAGATCGACCAACATCGCCCCAGTCTTCAAAAAGGGCGAACATTACGATCCAGCAAATTATCGCCCTGTATCATTGACCAGCATCCCATGTAAGATCATGGAACATGTCATTGTCAGCTCACTCATGGACCATCTAGAGAAGAACGACATCCTTTCTCCCAGACAGCACGGCTTTTGTCGTAAAAGATCTTGCGAAACCCAGCTGCTGGAGTTCATGGAGGAGCTGACCGAGAATATGGAAGCCTGCCAACAAACTGACATCATGGTAATGGGACTTAGCAAAAGCCTTCGACAAGGTTAATCATTTCTTCCTCCTGCATAAACTGCACCATTATGGAGTTCGAGGCCATGTTAACAGTTGGATCGGAAGCTTTCTACAAGACCGGAAGCAGGCTGTGGTGGTTGACGGTGCGAATTCAGACTCGGTCGCCGTGAAATCTGGAGTACCCCAGGGCTCCGTTCTTGGGCCAAGCTTGTTCTTGGTTTACATAAACGACTTGCCCGGAACTGTCTCCTCATCCATGCGACCTTTTGCAGATGACACCGCCGGCTACAGGCCAATAACAGCAGGCTAAGACCAGACCCAACTACAAACAGACCTCCAACAGCTAGAGAAATGGGAGAGAAGTTGGGATATGTCAATCCACCCCAGGAAATGTACCACCCTCCCGGTAATCAGTCCCAAGAGAAAAAGAAGCTGCTGACACCATCGTACCAGCTGCACAACCGGACTCTCGCCAATGTCACCTTGACGAAGTATTTGGGGGTCACGATCGCGCAAGACCTAGATTGGGACCTCCATGTTCAAAATATCACGAACAAAGCCAGCAAAATGTTAAGGATTTTGCGAAGAAACCTCGGAGTCGGTAACATCAGACTCAAAGAGATAGCCCATAAGGCAATGGTGCGGCCTGTTCTCGAATACGCAAGTACTGTCTGGGACCCGTACAAAGAAGGACAGATCACAAAAATTGAGGCTGTGCAACGGAGATCAGCACGTTTTGTTTTAAATTGTTACAAAAGAACCGCTAGCGTCTCCAACATGTTACACCACCTCAGATGGACATCCCTACAAAGCCGACGTAAGATCGCAAGGCTCACCATGATGTACAAAATCATTAACAACATGGTCCAGGTGGATTTGGGTGAAATTCGTAAATCCCAGAAGCCAAAGTTGAGAGCACCTAAGGAGAGGGACAGAAGAGCACACTCAGGGCAGCTTGCTAGACTTCAGTGTCAACGGGACTACCGGAGTTATTCGTTCCTCCTGGAAACCATCCCTGAGTGGAACGATTCACTGACCGAGGCTGTGGTTGGAGCCGCTTTATTCTGTACCAGAGAGAGTTGAATACGATGTATGGGGTCGCACATAGTCGCTCGCCTCAGTGCACACACACACACACACACACACGTGCGCGCGCGCACTCACACACACACACACAACACACACACACACACACACACACACACACACACACACACACACATATCCACACACACACACACACACACAAACACACACACACACACACACACACACACACACACACACACACACAGACCCCAGAAAACGACATCGAGTGCCGCTTTATATCATTACACACGCGTGCGCACGGCCCCCACCCCTACTTTCCCCAATCCTCCGCACACACACACGCACGCGCACGCAATACACACACACACACACACACACACACACACACACACACACACACACGGCCCCCACCCTACTTTCCCCAATCCTCCACCCACACACACGCACGCGCACGCAATACACACACACACACAGAGGTACACACAGAGGGGCAAAAGGAAGAGTGAGCATAACGGCTGTAGACCCTCAGTTTTTGGTATGACCCCTACCCCCCCGCCCGTACACACACACACACACACACACACACACACACACACACACACACACACACACACACACACACACACACGCACGCACGCACGCGCGCGCACACACACAACACACACACGCACACACACACACACACACCACAGAAAGAGACGGACATACACAGAGACAGAGAGAGGTTGGAGCACGGTTATGACAATCTGTTGCGGCAATAGATATGTCGCAGCCTATGTTTATGATGTTTTTGACACCGACGCGCTGCACAAACCATATGCTACGGTACAGAGCGAGACTGATCGACAAGCAGCCTGCTGGCCCGTCATTAAAAGCCTCCGTCAGTCAATGAGGAGATTTGTAAGATGAAAGATAGGAACAACAGCTGTGTTGCGAGACCGGCAGTCGTCCAATGGAAATTATAGTCCAGTAAAATTAGGACAAAAATCGGCTTGAGTGCAAACTAATTCCTTTCTAAGCTTTTTGAGTTTTTTTCCATTTTACAAACCCTCGGCAGTCAGAAAAACCAAAGTCTACCAAAAGTTGAAGGGGGGAACATTATTTAATAGCTCTCTTAATATAGAGACCCCTCTGGCTGTTTGAAAAATTCTGCAGTCCAAGAAGAAAACGTTTCACTGAACATGACAAACATATGGAAACAGAATCTGATCTCAGTCCTGTTTTTCACGCCTCAGAACAAGTCAGAACAAGTCACAGTGAGTTTCTTTAACAAAAAAAAAAAAAAGCTGGGGAGGGGGGGGGGGGGGGAGCACAAAGAACAATTTGATCATATGTCTTCGTCCGGCAGGGGTCCGTCTTCAAGAATGTGCATCTTGCTGGCTGAGTTTGTACAGGTCTCTCTCCTACATTCTGCACATCCAACAGTGCAGACAAGTCCATGAAGACGACAAGAGCATTTGGACGATTGACAGTCTGTTTTACAGCTGCACCTGATGACATGAAGAAGTTCTCGGGAGGTGCTGTAATGTCTGTCAGAACCGGAAACATGATGTTGTCAGCTATGCCCCATCCCCAGGCTGTGGGATCCATGTGGAAGGAATCCTCCTTAGGTGTACTGATCCATTCTTGTACCTGGTAAAAGTGCGAAGGGAATGGAACTTTGCTGCTGATGATGTTGGTGGTAGTTTGTTGAGCTGCAAGATTGTTGTGCAACTTGACAGTTTTGGGATGTATTTCACATGTCGCAATGTGTTCAAACTGTCATCTGCATTACCACCATATAGAATGACCAATGCTTTTTCTCCTGCGTCAATGACTTCGTTTTTGCTGCTGCTTGGGCAAGAGAACACCTCAGCAGTCTTCTTGAAGGTGACCGAATCAGGAAGTTTCCGGAGTGGAAGAGACTTGCCAATGGAGAAGAGGCTGCTTGTTGTATCGCAGCCTCCGATGGCATGCACAAAAAGTATATTTTGGCACACACTGACGCCAAGAACATTTGAACTGCTTTGATGTTCCACACCTTGGCACGTTTCCTGGAGGTTGATGTGAAAAATACATCCTGATGGTCTGGGTTTACATGGTGCAGGAGGAGAACCAAGAGATCTGTGTCTTCCCCAACTACTGCTGTCTGCATTGCTACAGCCTTTTTCAGTGCTGTTTTCACTATCATACAGTCAGCATCACCGGCTGCTTGAACTGCTTCAAAGCCATTTTCTCTCAGCATGTTTGCTAAAAGTTTGATGAAACGCTCTTTTTTGCAGAGCTGGCAAGAAAACGTTGCTTTGTGTCACCAAGTATCATGTCACCGTCAAAGCTGACATCAGGTCCACTGCAGCTATTCGTTCTCCGGAGGTGGGTCACATCTTTAGTCGATGGCCCACTGCTGTACCCATCAAGACAACAGTGGCTCTGCTGTACATCCGAATGACAAAAGTGACGTACGTTTGAGCTAAATCATTGTAAGTGGATCTCGAGGCCAGGTCAGATGATGTAATAAAGATCCACCGTCTATGACGAAGTAGACATCTTGTGGAATCTCCAAATCGGACTGTTTGCACTCAGACCAAATGTGCTGTGCCAGTGCTGCTTTATTAGCGCGCCTCGGCAAACCTGAGGTGTCAAACAGAGATGCTGGGTATTGCTCAGCTCATAACTGAAAGCCGAAGCCATCAGACCTGGGCTGGTTTCTGCAATCTTGACCATTCTTTGAAACAACAGGTTTGGGTCCACGTGCACTGCATCGCCATGCAGTTTGACAGCAAGCTTTGTACCATTGAAACAACCTGGTCTGTCTGTTTCAAGGACACTTCTAAGGCATTCTTGCCAATCATGCTATCCAAAATGTTCTCTCGAGAACTTTTGCCTGGTCAGCATCCACTGTACTGTCTGCTGCCCTTCCACTTGCAATGCACCTCAAGGTCCGACTTGCATGAAAAGGATTTCTTTCATGGAGGTAATGCACAGTCACAAGGGTATCATTCTGCAGTCTTGACTTACTGAGATCTTTGTGTTCTGGAGCTGTCCACTTGTCTTCTGCATGGCTGAATTGATTTCAACACAAGCTGGCATGCCCATAAGCCATACAAGTCTCTCTCATGCTCCCCCATTCCTGTGCCACGAGTCAGCCCTCCGTTGGTCTTTAAACTTCGCACGAGGACCTGTTCAATGATCAGATGTGATGAAGGCCTCCCTAGAAACGGTCACTTCTTCTGATCACAAAGCCGTCCTTGTGTAAAACTGTGAAAGACATCAGAATTGACCTCCCTTTAGGTCAACCATCTGCTGAAGGTACAGCCAGGCCGACTTGGTGTAGCGATGGCGACCAGCCGCAGCCAAATATGGCAACATACATCTGACAGATTCCAGATGCATCTTGAAGTTACCTGTCCTTTCAGCTTTGATTGATTTCCGCAGAATGTCAGTCATGTCCACGTACTTCAACCACAATGCTACATTTCTAACGCAGGACAGACGTTTCTTGTGCTCTTCCAGCTGACTAGTAATAGCTGAACACACATTGTCGGTCGTGGCATCTTAGGCTGGTATGCTGCCGTTCAGAACTTTCTCCACAACACTTGAAGCAGCATTCAAAGCACCATTCCTAGATCTGCTTCTAGATCGCCAGAATCCATCACATCAGAATCTGAAATTGGCGAAAAAACGGATGCCTGGGCTTATAGCTGCGATCATTCCCATTCCATGGAAGGTGTTGTGGCCATCAATTGTCACTGTATTGTGGTCGACGTTGTCTGCAAACGAACTGAATTGTCTCTCTGTCTGTTGTGGGAAGCTCAACTCCAAAGGAGGCTGCAGCATTCAGTTCAAACTTTCTAAGAACCTGGAGCCAAAAGTTCTGTGCATCTGTACTGCAAGGTCAATTTGCAGTGGTGCAATGATGGTGTTTGGTCGAAAGTTCTGTACTATAGCTTGGCCTATTGCAGATACCTTTAAATCAACATTTTTTTGTGAATGACTTGAGAAATTTTCTCAGTGTCCCAGGAATGTAGTTTCCTTGTTCTCAATAGAGACGGAATCTGGATACTCTTCTTTGCAGCCTAACATTGACTTGATGTCACAATGAATGATGTCTGCAGCAGCATTGATCAGTCGCAGTTTTTCTGCTTCAAGATCAGCATTTCTTGGTTGTTAATAAAAAAAATGAAGCAGGATGGTATTAGCTGTCTTCTTCAGTGTGATTATATCTGCTTGGTTGGGGGACTGTGAACAATCGATCTCATTTCCATAGTGTTTTATCAATTTTTTCTTCGTGTGCACAGTACTTACTATATGCTTCAATTTCTGAATCCTTAAGACTGTGTGCCATGATGTCAACCAAATCACAAACGGTCACCTGGTCAGAGTCAAGAGAGTCGAGCTGGTCGATGACGTTTTCAAAGGCAGAAAGTCTTTGGAAATCTTTGGTCTTCCGAACACACTTTTTTGGTGATGGGCTCTTCATTTAAAACACTTTGGAATCTGACAATTAGAACGGAAGTTCGATAGACAGGTATTATGGTAAACTGCATCTTGGGCTAAACAGTCCTGTAGAAATTCAAGTCTTCCTTTGACATCTCTTGCCCATGAATCCTCTTGATGCACACATGTTTGCAAAACTGACTTTTGGAATTCTAACGTCTGCATAGCTTTCAGTTGTCCACTTGACGCCCACCTGGGCCCTTTTCTTTGCCGCTTTTGCCCTTTCTGACAAAGTAAGCACACTGGTTCAGCATCAGAGTCCTGCGATCTTGGTTGTCTTGTCTTTTGGGGACATGAGCTTTTTTCTTTTCTTCAGCTTGCTTTCAGTGGCCTTGGGATTAGTGTATGGCTACGACATACATGGTGAACTAAATCACCTTCCTCTGCACGGATACTGTCATACAGTTGTTTACTAACACGATTTATGCTGTCTCTCCCTTTCTCGCCAAGAGTCACCCTGTCTTTGGGATTCAGAAACTCTTGCTTAGAGATGATGCAGACTTCTGGATACACTTGTCTTGAAGAAGGGAAAAGTGTGATTAGTGCCATAGTGAAAAACTGTTTTATCATGAAAAAAAATCGTAGAAAGGAATTAGTTTGCACCCTATTATTCTTTTGCCTGGACTAAATACAGAAGCAACGCGGTTCGACCCTGCAAGGGGACGTGATCGCTGCGCTTGGTCAGCAGTCTGGCTGCTTGGCAGTAAGTGGGACGGGTTCTCTCCCCTAGGTATAAGATTTTTTTAGGACTCTGGAGGCAGGTTGGGTGGGATGATTGGGAGGGGAGGGGGGGGGAGACAAGGTGAGGGGAGGTAATCTGGATGATTCCGCTTGAATCCCCCCCCCTTACACACACACACACACGTACCTTTTTCTAGACACATTTACGTACCGCGCGCGCATGCATGCAAGCATACACACGCACAAACAATACGTGTCCATAAAATAACAGATTACTACAGAAGTAGGAACAAGTCTTGTAATCGGCCTTTCTTTCTTTTCTTTTCTTCTCTCTCTCTCTCTCTCTCTCTCTCTCTCTCTCTCTCTCTGTCTCTCTCTCTCTCTCTCTCTCTCTCTCTCTTCTCTCTCTCTCTCTCTCTCTCCTTTTTTGTTGTGTATATTACACGAATGCCCAAATGGTGCTCGTAATCTATACATTTATGCCAAATAGTGACAGTAAACAGCCATTATTGGTTGATTGTGAATATCATCATTTTGGCAATAGATGTATGTGGCTTACGCCAAATAGTGCCTTAACATACCTGCATTGATTGAAATTTAAATGTTGTATATGACATAATTTACAGGAACATCCCAGTTTTAAACTACATATTATAGATAACCACTATAATTGATAGGCATTA
>CM031604.1:81210633-81213133 GCA_018398815.1 Conus ventricosus
AGAAAGGGAAAAAAAAAAAAAAAGAAAGTGAGAGAGAGAAACAGACATGATCAAGGCACTTAGAATTTAAACAGACATACACATTCACATTCATCCCACACACACATGCACGCACACACACACACACACACAGCCCTCCTACACAAACCTTCCGTCTTCGGCCACACATCGCAGAATGTTTCCTGGTTTGATGTCTCTGTGGATGATGTCATTGTCTCTCAGGTGCTTCACTCCTGCAGCTGCACAGTCCATTACCACAGACATCACACACTGCATTACATCACAAAACATCACATCATACACACCCACATCCATACCCACATACATACAGACTTACAAACATCTTATGATCCTACAAATTTTTAATCCACTCACCCCTTGTCAACCTCGGGGTATGTCAGCGGAGGAAGGACTAAGCGCACAGCCCAAACACACTCACAGCTTGCTTACAATCTCATTCATATATCACGCATTCGTCACATCAAACTACTAGTAAAGTCTATAACTTTACTACACATAATCATAGAAACAAACATCAATGCGCATGGAGTCAAACAAAATAAAACATTCTCTCTTTTCCATGAACTTCACAAAACCATTTATCTAAATCATCATAACTAACCCGGGTATGAATAGATTTTCTACTTTACCTGGCCAGGTGATCTTAAACTATTTACGAATCACTGTCTTTCCTTTTCTTCTTTTTTTTTTCTTTTCACTGTCACTTTCACAAACACCAGTCACAACACAACTGCTGGCACTGGTCAGGTTGGACCGCTGGCACTGGTCAGGTTGGACTGCTGGCACTGGTCAGGTTAGACTGCTGGCGTTGGTCAGGTTGGACTGCTGATGAAAGTGGCGCTGCCAGGTATGAGGTCGAACCCCGGTTCAGATTGAACAGTGACTACCAGACATCGATCTGTTCTCCTTTCTTTCTTCCTGCATTAACGCATTGCACTCTCTCTCTCTCTTCTAGTCTGCTCTATCAAATGGACATGGTTGCTTTTCTTTCTTTTCCTTTTTCTTTTTTTTTCTCTTCATCAGTTAGCAACTCTCTCTCTCCACATCTCTCCTTAGTCCTTCCTCTGCAGACTCTATCTGGTGCTAATGCTTCACTCGGTTCTCTTCACTCCTCCTCTCATCTCTCTGCTTTTCTCTCGTGCAGAGCCTACACCCAGAACCTCTTCCTCTCTCTCTGTCTGTCTCTCCTCCCTTCTCCCCTCTTCCCTCACTTTCTTATTCCGTTTCTACCTGTCAAAGGGTGAGTACCATTGGTCAGTATTTTTCCCGCCTCCTACCGAGGTTACCTCCCCTCTCATTCCATTGGACATGTGACTCGTCAAAATCACATCTACCGGCCTTGCTCTCTGTGGTGGTCGATGGGTCATTTAATTAATTAGCTTGATTTCACCCCCACCACACAATACCTTCCCCTTCCTACGTTAGCCGGCGACGTCCGACTTAACTGTGGGCGCTGGTCGCAAATTGGCTGTCTCAGTCTGACCCAGGCGCCGAGACCCGTCTGGCCAGACCTATTGAGACGTCGGCCAAGCTACTCAGTCTGTCTGCTGGACGATGCTGTCTCCATGAGAACTAAAAATAGCTTCTTTCGCTGTGCCTAATTGGCTGACGCGACACCTTAAGTCGTCTGCCTGGAGGCCAGAATGTTTGAGTTTGGACTTATGTCCCATTGAGCTGGCTGGCAACTGACCACGACTTCGGTTTTCCTTTTTTTTTTGGTCCGTGACACCCCTCATTTTTTCCCCCCAACAATGAAGGTTCTTTCTGTTATCTAAAAACATACCACATCACCATCAATCAGTAGCATTGAGTCTGAGTATGGAGACATATCTTGGTACTAAGACAGCATATTCATGCAAATTCAAACAACGTATGGCCAACTATAAAGTGCTGCCATACATCAAACATTATTCAGCACAATACGAAATTCATATCAAGGCATTACAGGGTTCTTTCATATTTAAAACAAACACCTGCAATCTGGAAAACAAGAGAAAAAACACACACACACACAATCATAAAGTTTAGAAGCCGACTCAAAACAGAAAACAAAAATGTAGTTTCACACAAAGTACTGCATTTTTGTCTCAAAGTTTGTTGCCAGCAACTATTCAATAAATTCCCTTATCCTCTTCATCACCTTTCACTGCAAATGCGCACTTACCCACTTGCTTCAGAACCAAGAGGAACTCCTCCTCACACAATCCATAGCTGTTCTCGGAACACTCCAACACATTGTATAGACTTCCATTGGGGCACATCTCCATCACAATCACCTCTCCCCCACCCATCGTTTGCTGTAAACAGGCACACACATGCGCATGCAAATGTGCACACACAAACGCGCGCACACACACACATACACAACACACGTACACACATTTCAAGGCATGTTATTTATAAGCAGCTAAATAAAGGGATAACATCTCCACTGAAAGCAACTGAGCATCAAAACTACATTTGATTTAAAATGCCTAGA
>CM031604.1:81218133-81275628 GCA_018398815.1 Conus ventricosus
TAAAGTACACTACATATGACAAGTTTGTGTTACTTTTGTGAGATACTGTCTGAAAACACTTCCATGAATGAACATTTAAGTCAAGTATCTCAACTATGTGCAAGCATTCACAGAGTGTGTTACTTACTCACTCATTCACTCACACACATGCATGTACGCACTCAGGCACACATACATGCATGCATGCACGCACATGCGCACACACATACAGGGATACACAAACACTGCCACAGAATAAAGAGCCAATTTCTCTGAATCGACTTTCTCTGTCTGTTCAGGTGAAAATACTAATCTACTTCATGATGACATCTAAGATATGGGCTTTTTATCATACTTACAACTAGGTAACTGAACTGGTGATAGCAAGGCTGGTATGTATCTGATCAATTCATCTAATTCATACCAACCCTGCAGCAACAACCCATGTCAGAGCCAAGAGAAAATCGAATTAAAAACTGTTTGCCAACTAAAATGTCATGAACTTGATTTATAGCAAAGAACCACATAATCACAGTCAAAGAAAATTTTAAAAAAACAAGAATAGTCCAAGTCAGCAAAATATACGTATACTGCTAACAATGATCTTAGACAATTTGAAACAACTTTAACACCATTAAGTAATGAAGTACTCAGACTGTATGAAACAATTGCTTACATCCGTTACAACAATAATATCACAATAAAGATGTTGTCACACCCCATACAAAAAAGAAATAACATTAAAAAACAAAACCATGAATCATTTCCCTCAGTTTAAAAACTATCATAACACATGGAAATATAGTCACATTAAATGATGTAATCACATATGATATATATACATTACGAAAATCAAATTGAATTTCTTCAGTTCAGAAATTACCACATAAGTTAATCAAACAGATTCACTCTCTTTAGTTCTGAAACTTCTCAGGCGGGACGTCACAGACTGTGGTATCCCTTGGTTCAACAGAGCCAGTCCCAACTCCCATGCTGGGTCAGTGTAAAATCCACAAAGCAAAAACCCAAACAAATGGCGCTGACTTATCATTATGCATACAGTCAGGAGCAGTCAATGAAAACAAAATGTGCTGTCACTGATGACATGAATGTGCGGCATCTATTATTCAATGCAATCCTTCGTATAATTTATTGGCGATCAGGTTTGTTTCAAGAGGAAGTGTGTGGGGAAGGTATGGGGAAAGGGGACGGGGGAAAGGGAAGATTGGGGACAGGACGTAAAGGACTATGAAGGTGGGGGAAGGAGAAAGATGGGGAGTGGGGAGGGGACAGGCCAATGGAACAGACGGCACAAAATTTGGTTTGCTGTATATATGTATATATCACAAGTTGAAACAATAAATTTGGTTTGCTTGTTTGTTTTTCTGGACTTACCCATTAGCCAAATAATACTGTTGGGGCCAATCAATCCATTCATATTAACCAACATTACATAAAATATATTGGGGATAATTGTATCCTTTATATTGTCATAATTAACATAAAAAGTACACTAAAAATTTAATTTGCATGCTCCAACAGTGAACCACAAATTAAACCGATACCTCCCAAAATCCTTTAAAACCTTACTGCCTACGTTTCATTGTTGAATCTTTCTCCCTGATCAAGTTCAAAACTATAAATTCACCCTGATAGCTCTCTAGCTGATCCTGCAAAAACAAGTCCTTACTAAGTGTGTGACAATCTACTACTGCTTGACTATTTCCGAGTTACATGCAGAGGCAGACGGACAAACAGGATAGTAAGCAAAGGGCCTGTCCCAAAATGGCAGTCACATGTGCAGGGTCATTTTCTTCACACCAATCGTCAGCAACGGTGTCAATGGGAACTGGCAGCGAGTGCTGTTCCACAGTTACAATGCTCACAATCCAGGTAATGCCGACTATCATTTGACACGACATGCGATACGCAGACATCACGTACTATAATAGCATTAGGAGTCAAGTAATTCTAGGGATGACGCAATGTTTATCACTTTTATCATACAAAACAAAAGATTCTACAGAACAGATGGACTGACTAATCTGCAGTGCTGCCTGTGTGGTGACGTTACATACATGAGTGGCAACATTCACATACACATACATTTGTTATAAATCTCATTTTCTAGTAATCTTCAGGTAAACTGACAACAATAAAAAAAAAAGCAGTCAAATTTGAAAAATATAAAGTTGCTTGTATTTTAAAATGTACAAGCATTACAAGCACGCTCGTTCGTGCGCACGCACACACACACACACACACATACACACACATACTCTTGGTGGAGACTGCCAGAAACAAATAGGGTGTCAGTTTACTGTATTAGTCATGTTACTTGTTAGGTCATACCTATATATTTGTGACAAAAAGTAACTAATGCTTGATGCTGAATGCTTTCATGGTAAAACCTGTCACTTACATCGATAATTGTAACTTGTATATTATGCACACACACACAAAACCCACGAAACTTCATGAAATACATTTGTCATGCAACTTTTAAGAAAATAAAACAGAAGTCTGTTGTTATCTTAACATGGCAAAAAGACAAAAAAATTCAAGTTCTAGGAGGTTACTAAAATTGACTTTTGCCACCTACAGCTGTAAAATGAGTTACAAGATGTTGCCACCTTGGCAACAGCCTGATGTAGTCTCTAGGTGACAAAGTGTCATAGCTTCTTCTCCACTGAAGGATCATTCTTTTACAATCATTTTTTTTAAAGCAGATTTGAACTGAATGTCTACGAAGGGTTTGCTGTTTGTCACATGAAGCAAATCATGCATCTCCTTGACTTGTAAAAATGAAGTGTTTCTCAAAAACCAGCAACCAATGTACTGAGCAGGTGTTTTGTCGTTATTTTGGCATTACAAAAATCCCGGTTTCATGAACTTTTATAAGTTTTCTCCACCCACCTTACATTGAGATGCAAGCTTTGCACTAGTCTGACCCCCTCCTCTCTCCTCTATCTCCCCCACCCCATTGCACCCCCCAAAAAACAAGCAAACAAACTGAAAATTAAAAAAAGTCATTTTAAACAACACCACACTAACTCACAACTGTAAGGAAACTGAGCCAACAGCAACGTCCATGCCTATGACACCATGCAAATACCACAGAGTAGTGATCAACAAGTAAAGATCAGACATAAATGAAAAAAAGTTGTGGCATGCCTCGATATATGCATGCACAATCTCTCTCGTGTGCATGCGTACGCACTCTCTCATATACATACACACACACAAATATGCATACATGGAAATCTTTGTAAATCCTGTGTAATCATGGCCACATTCTGCCCAGCTCCAGAATCCCTTCCCTTTCAGTTTCACAAATCTAGCCTTCAAACCTTCCTTTTTCAACCAAAGTGCTCAAAGATTTCCTCTGATGAATCCTGATCATCACTGCTATGTGGAGAGCAAGAGCATTTGGATTATTGTCTTAGCTCTCAAGGATTTTGTGTCAGCTTTCCTTTTCGATGTCTTGTAAAACAATTAAGTGCGCAAACCCACAAACAAACAAGAACAAAACAAAAAATTTAAAGATCAAGCAACTTGGCAGGAACAAAACACTCCATAGCACCTGTAAACAATCATTTAAAACAGTACTTTCACCAAAAGTATTTAGCCTTCACTTCACAAATAACACTTAACACCAAGCTTGCAAAGGGACATGCACAGGTCACAGCTCAGGCCCAAAGTATCAAGGAATTTTTTTTTAAAAAAGGAAGAAAAACCAACAAAAGAAAAATTAAATCATTTGATCTCTGCAACTAAAATCCAAGCCAGCATGCGTAAGGCAGCAGGCTGGAATTTGACACTGAACTCACGCCCCAATCTGCTTCATGGGATTCATTGCCTTTTAGAAGACAATCACAGTCTCTTTGCCCTGAAATTCATAGTAATAATAAATAACAATGATTGAATGAATGACTTCTAAAGCGCACATTTGTTTTTTCAAAGGCATCTTCAGATAAAAATGGCTAATATTTAGATTATGTTTGTTTTCTTTTTTGTTTGATTTTGCTACAGTTCTGCTGAGGATTTTACCAAAAATAATCCAGATCGATCTATTCAAAACATTTTTTTTAATAGATCGATCTGTCTTTCCTCACAGTACAAAGAAACGTCTCACCATCTTCATCATGTTAAACATCAGATTTGACTTGTAACTTAGAGAAACTAATTTGTCTTCTTCTTCCTAAAATACTGGTTCACTCAAAAACGAGTAGGAAACATTAAAACAAAAATAAAAACTTGTAAAGAAACACTTGTTACAAACGTAATTTGAAACTATTGTGAAGTGACGTAACTTGAAACTACTGTACGTAAGTGATGCGCCTTGCACTAGTTGCAGTTTAATCCACGCGTCTCCACAAAAAGGTACTGACGGCCCCTATCCAACCTCTATTGAATTACTATCTACGCTCTTGTTCTCAACGGGCTGCCCACCTGAATTTGGCCAACAGACGAGATGCCTTTCGGCACAAAGAATTAATGTTCTGTGTTGCTTCGTCCATAATTATTCCTTATCAGT
Source organism: Conus ventricosus (assembly GCA_018398815.1). Taxonomy (NCBI): domain Eukaryota; kingdom Metazoa; phylum Mollusca; class Gastropoda; order Neogastropoda; family Conidae; genus Conus; species Conus ventricosus. The sequence continues at coordinate 81,222,650 of CM031604.1, forward strand.
CACCCAGCTCTCCTTTTATTCCTTCGATTTTGCGCTAAAGATGCGTGCGCCACCCTTATCAATGGTCAAACGGGCTTTTCTTCCAAAAGTTGATAACGGGACTGTACGTCTGCGAAAGACGTTCTGCGTACGTTCACATATGAAATCTCGTTTTATAGTCACTTTTCCCATACATATGGTTTGCCAATTGACAAAGTTTAAAGTCAACTGTCGCGTAAATTTTGAGATAAAAGACGTAACCGGACTGATTTGATCCTTTCAAAAACCATGTCTTCCCATCAAGTGAAATACACTGGTTTTCGCTCATTTCAGACCTGTTTGAAATTCAGGTTGTCCTAGCATCAACATTTCTTACAGGAAAAATATTTAGGCCCTATCAATATTTTCTATCTTTCTTTTTCAACTTAAAATTTTCTTTTTCTTTTCTTTCTTTTTTGTTGTTGTTGACCAGCAGAAATTGTGTCGGTAATGCCTGGTTCACACGAGTGCAACAATGAGGCAACAATGGGTGGCAACTCCAAGTTGCCTATGTGTTGCTACATTGTTGCTTCAAAAGTTGTCACTACAGCAACTCATTATAAACCAATTAGACCCCATTGGATTTTCCCAATAAAAGTTGCCTATGAAGTTGTCACAGCCAAAAGTTGAACGTCGGGAGATATAACTTTTGGTGGGGTTGGCAACTTTTGCATGACGAAGTTAAGTTGCTTTTGTGTGAACAGCTTGGCAACACAAGTATATCCGGTAGGCAACAAAAAAGGGGCGGAGCGAAGTGCATGCGTGCGACAAAAAGCGGCACGTGCCGCCACGCTTTTCTCGCTTTTTTCCACACGCATGCAAGCACGAATTTTGTTGCTTGCATGACAACTTTTTGTTGTGCGTGTCGGCAACATGCATGCAACCTCGGTGAGTTGTCGTTCCAGAAGTTGCTTGCAAAAGTTGCAACCTACGTGGCAACTACAAGGAAAGTAGGTCGCGCACGTAGGCCAAGCCAGCAAAAAAAAAGGGGCGGAGCTACGGAGTTGCCATATAGTTGCCTCTTGCGTTCACATATGACGAAGCAACTTTGGCCAAAATCTATTTTTGATTTGTTGCATATTGAGTTGGCAACTTTTGGGGTCTATTTGTTGGCAGTAAAAGTTGCTCTCGTGTGAACCTAGCATAATCACATGACAAGATTTCATTTTTGAAATGTAAAGTCCTCACTGATTGGATGAAGGGAGTCCACATGAAATGATGCGAGCTCCCTTTCGCCTCTTATTCTTCTTCTTCTTCCTAAAGAAGAAGAGACCGATTTCACTCTCAGTTTGGTGTTTCTTTTCTCTCTCACATTCAAACCTTACTTCTTCATGTTCACTCGTAACAGTAGAAACAATTCATGCCGTAAAATGAAACGATAACATGGCTCAAGAGGCCCACCGGTCCGATTGTGCGTGACAACAAAATCTGGCGAAAAAGTGAAAATTCTTTCGCCACTTGTCCGTCGGGCAACCATTTTCTTTCTTCTTCTTTAATTTTCTTTTCCTTAAAAACCCATTATTGACATTGCACTCTTCAAAAGTGTACAAGTATTTTTCATTTGCTAGATCTACCATTTTACGTTGGGGCGTTAAAAATTGTTTCTGATCACTTCAAGGCATTTTTTCAAACCAAGTATTCAAATCAGTGAAAGTTGATTTCTTTGATTTAATTCCTGAGCATCAGCTTTGTTGAAACAAGATGGCAGCATCAACTTCAACTTCTAACGGAACAAATATGTTAGAAAATATGCTTTTTATTTATAAAGTTCAAATGTGTTATGAACTTGATGATAATGGCAGCTTTTGCTTGATTTGAAAGTTCCACTGAATTTTTGTTTCACATAAATTGCTTTCTCCCAGAACGCGTGGTCAGGAGCTGGAAGGCCGAACTGTACAACTGCTACACTCCTGTAGAGTGATGGGGCACAAGCCTTGCCATGATTTTTAGTGGCAGTTTTGATAACAAGCGTAAATATCATTTGTGCTGTCACAATCTTTTTCGCTCTCTGTCTGTTCTCATGCTCACTCACTCCTTTCTTTAAGTCGAGGGAAGGTATGAAGGAAAGGTGGTTGAGGGTGGGAGGGCTTGTAAATGGCCTCCCAAAAAGGTGTGAGTTTTGTACACCACTTATGCTGCCACAGGGCTAAACCTCCCTCCCCCTCCCCAATCCTGTCCATTTTTCATTCCTGTCTCTGTCCTGTTGTCTCCCTGCAAGATGGCGTCCCAAGTGAACATATTTTTACTTTTATGTTTCAGGTTGCATAGAAGGTACACAGTACATGAAACACTGACTTTGTCTGAAGACAACAATGATAATATTTACAGCAAATGTCTACAGAACACCTCCAGACAGCAGAACAGCATGTGATGAAGACAGCGGAGATGGAAGATAAGGGAACATTTCAAAATCTGAAGTGAAGACAGTGGAGATGAATATGAGGGAACGTTTCAAAATCTGAATCGACAACTTCTTGCTCAGGCAGGGGGTGTCATCCACGAATCTGTGCACCAGCCAACAACCAAGCATCACCTCCCGCAGCCCAGCAACAATCAGCACCAGGTGTGCAGCGTTGATGGCAAGCTCCACAACCACCCACAGACAACCAAGCACCACCTCCTGAAGCCCATCAATGTTGTGACAATGGTTTAAAACTGTGATCCGGTCCAGCCTTTGAGAAATGCATGGCGATGGTCTTGACAGGAGAGAGAGTTCATTCAGACAGATCAGCCAAACCTCAGCAGAACATACAATGTCTCAGTGGTAAGTCAACAGAGTTGACTGAAACATCAACACATGCAGTATGAGAATCCAGTGGTGGCCTTTCTTCACCCACACTGTAGAGTCAACACTGCAGAATGCCTGGCTCCTGTACAGATGCAGTGCACCAGCTGATGCACTTTACCTTCCAGGTTTCCATCGAAGAATCATACAGTCCTGCCTGTATGCTGCTTTGCTGCCAGCACCAAGGCCAGTACAGGCTGATGTGCACTTGGGCCGTGTTCCTGACCATGTCACACTGGACATGACACATTTCTCTGGTGATGCCCACATTCAGAAACTGTGTGCTTTATGCCACCAGATTATCAAGAAGATTTGCCAGAAATGTGGCGAAGGGCTGCACTTGAGGCACTGTAAACATTTTGATCTATAATATTCATATTGTTCTGAACAATGTGGCAAATGGAGTAACAGTTTCATGAAGTGCCAGAAATGTGGCGAAGGGCTGCACTTGTGGCACCGTAAAGATTTTGATCTATAATATTGTTCCGAACAATGTGGCCAATGGAGTAACAGTTTCATAAAGTGCCAGAAATCTTAACGTTTCTCACTGCTTTTGAAGTGCTCAATATTTAGAGAATCATGACTCAGTTTTGTTTAGTTCTTTTTAATTGCAAAAATATGCCTCTGATTATTTGTACACCATGTACACATACCATCACTAAATCATACAAGGGCTGTATTCATCATATGTTTTGTCTATGCGTTTTTTGCACTCCTTGAGTCCTTTACTAAAACAATGCTCAGTTGCAGCGAGAAAAGAGGACGACCCAGGATGAGCTGGCGACAGACAGTGGAGAGAGACCTCCGACTCACTGACAGAGGATGGAGTGACACTAGCAAACTGGCTGAGGACCGTGCACAGTGGAGCGCCTTGACTGCCTCATGCGTCACAAGATGCAGGAGCATCTAAGTAAGTAAGTTGCAGCATTTTCTTTTGCTTACTAAATCATTATTTCATTCTGTTTGTGTACACTTTATCAAATAAAGGCAGCATTGAGCTCACCAGTATCTTTGTTACTATGTCAACTAGAAAATACTATTCTCTTCTGTGCCCATGCACTCCTGTAGAGTGCATCAAGCTGTAATCTCAAGTGACACCGGTGCACATGCACTCTGGGAGGGGCGCCTCTGTAAAGTCCTAAAAAACATTCTCTTTATCAAATCATGTGATTTCTTGCAAAAGATGATGCATTTCTAGCTCAAAACCACCAAAACACCTAAAACATTACACAGATCCTATGAGCTGACATCAATGGGTTAATGTGTCATTGAAAGAAACTTACGGAAAAGTTACTGTGCTGCCAAACAAAAGAAACAAACATTATACTGTCACTGAAAGGATGGCGTAGAAATAAACTTCAGTAAAGACAGATCACACTTTTATCTCTCCCTTTTGACTTTCACATCTTCCCTACCTCCCCCCCTCCCCCCCTCCAGGTTTTTGCCGTAATGGAATCCTCACAGAGCGCCATCTCGCCAAGGCAAGACGCTGGAGTTCTAAACCCAACACGTCATCAGTATGCGAATATTGTGCCTGGTCTGCATGGAAATGACAGATATGCTCCCAGTGTTTGTATTTTTGATGACTTGAAGAGGAGTTATGGGCGTGTATTTATTTCAGTATGGGAGCTAGAGTTATTTTACTTGTTCACTATTTGGGGAATGAATGTGTGGTGTTCATGGAAAGAGAGAAATAATAAAAAGCGAGCATGACAGAGATTTCATAATTTTAATTCAGTCCAGGAACGCATGAAGAGTGTAAATATAACAACTTTGTTCTAAGTTTCTGACACACTTTTGAAAATAAAAAGCCCGTTTTTTTCCCATTTATATTCCAGTTCATGTATAAACTGTTTTATTTCTTATTTCTCTTTCAGGCCTTAATCCCACATAAGCAGAGCATGCTGTTATTGAATTATATCCACTTGCTTGTCACTGCACCATGGGCACTTACTTTCACTAACTGTCTTTGTTCTCAGGAAGACAAGCAGAAATTTGGGAGGACAGTAGATTTTTTAACCTGCTTGTCCATGGGACAACTAAAAATGAATTGGGAATTTCTAGCCTTCAATAGTGTCCTAAACAACTAAATTGAATATAAAATTTCAAAAAGTGTCATCATGTCAAAGATGTGTCATTTCATTTTAACCACTTGCTCAAAACATGAAATACTTGCAATGCACTGTTTTCAGCTTTTGGTAACTGCTGATTGTTACCCGTATTAGTATTAGGTATTTTATGAACTCTTGACAGGTTAACTCTCTCTCTCTCTCTCTCTCTCTGTGTGTGTCTCTCTCTCTCTCTCCACACACACACACACACACACACACACACACACATTGACGTCCAGAGGTTCATGAAAATGAAATGACTATACTCGCAGTCAATTTATGTTCAAGAGCTGATTTCAAGTGACTGAGAATGGCAAAACTGAAAACAAAATCATCAACACTTAACGACTGTGAAATTTCAGTCTCTGACAATTCAAAGATGCTCTTTGTAATGTGAGCAATTAAGCAATGCCATTTCTATTTGTAATGATGGTTCACTAAATTCTTGACTCATGGAACAAAGGACCATGAATTCAGAAGCAAACACACTAATCAGGATCTAGGAGAATGATGCCACTCCTTTTTCCCAAGTAACAAATATAAAAAGGAAATGCACTCTTGTAGTTTAATTATTGCATGTGGCTCTCCACAGTTGAGTCAGCAATGCTGTTTTCCATTAGAGATTAGCTGCTCTACACTGAGTAATTGAAATTAGTTTCTTTAGCAAACATTCAGAACATTTTGTGCTCTTCCTGCTTAAATATGTGGCTGCTATTTTTCACCATAATAATGCATACATGTGTAATTTGTATTACCAATCTGACACCCTCGAGTTCTTATGAAAAAGCACGGTATTCAAATTTAAAAACTCAGTACTGCCAAAGAACATCAGCACTTGTATCATTACATCCCCATCTATCTGCTGAACGTTTAGTTTTCAGTTGGTCCGTGAACGTAAATTTCTCTCAGCATGTTGGATGATCAGTAAGCAAGCCCAGTGTGTCTTATTATCCAGTGATCCATAGACATCCCTGCAGCTTACAAATTTTGATACATCAATTTTCCAAAGAAATGCGTAATTTGTTGACATACTGCAACATTTAACTTATTGTAATTCTCATCATGTATGCATGCACCCATTCAGCTTCATGAAAATGGTGAATGTGTGAAGCACTAACATTGGTCCTCTTATCGGCATCTGACTACAGCGAGGACAAACCTGAATAATTGTACAGTGTGTGTGTGTGAACAGTGCTGGAAAAAAAAAGAAAACAAATACTATTGTCCAGGTGGTTCAGGGTACAAAAGTCTGTGGAAAGGATCTTCGCTCATGACACCTAGCTATTAACCTGATTTGATAACCAAGAACCAAGAGCAACCCTACAGGAGGATTTGAATAGACTTCATCAGTGATCTTTGGATTAGCAGTTGAAGCTTCACCCTGAAAAGTAGTGTGCGATGAAACTGGATCATCTTGACAGACGATCAGACTTTTATGTAAGGCAAAAGAAACAAGGGGCAATGTATTCATTTCTTGGCGACTGGTCACCCTGAAAAATATTTAGGGATTGTGATCGGCAATCATCTTGACATTCAAAAATCAAGTAGTACAAGCTATTGTTAAGGCCACCTGCATTTTAGGGATAATCGGACATTCCTTCGACTACCTGTCAGGGAGGACTTTAGTAGTGCAAGCAGCTCTACAAGTTGCTGGCTAGGCCAATCCTGGGGCTGTACACACTGCCACTTTTTAACCGAGAGTGGCCTGCCCATGGCCCGAGCAATAATGAATACTTGTTCTGTATCATGCCATACTGCGCCATACTCCTGCTTCTGGGGTGAGGCAAAGATGGGCCAAACATGTGAAACAAAAGCTCTATTGTATTCAAGTGTGGGCAGACGAGGTCATTCAGAAGAAGCTGGACTCAGTAACAAGAAATCTTTTCATATTTACGCACACCGGAAAGATCCTTGCTGACACAACATGCTTCAGTGAATCATGGGTAGCCCAGACGATGATACAAAATCTGCCACTTGCAAACAGAAGTTCACTTTACATGCATAGAAACTGCTCGACTTTTCCACATACTGCATCATTGACCAAACTGGTTATTGTCGCCATCACCTTGTAACATCTGTGCTCTCAGTCTGACATCCACAACTCAGTCGGACATCAATAATCAAAATAGCATGCAAATGTCACTACATTCACCATTTTTCCCCCCCTTTTTTTTTTTTTACATTTTGTCACGCACGAACTGACACAGGTCGCCTCGGTGACAATTGTGGAGTGTGACCCGTCCAGTGCCAGGTGGCAGTGACCGTGAAGTGCGTGAATCCTGCCGGGAATTTGCTTACCTGTTAACTCTTGGAGGGGGGAGGGAGGAGAGTGTCAAGCTCGTCGGAATAGTGAGGTTTACGTGTGTAAACTAACGCTCGTGAAACTGGAGTTCTTCGATGTGTATGGGGAATTCCGTGAATGTGAGTGCTGTCTTGTGAGTTTCCGAGGTGAACTCGGAGTGTCGTGGTGTGTCTGCAAGTTAGTACGAACTGAGGTGTTATCCACGAAGGTTGGGTTGGCCTCGTGCTCAGGTTGTTCCTGCCGTTGGGGCAGGGGTTGGTGGTATGCCCTCGACCGACTTTTGAAGGTTTGGCTACCAGGTTGAAGACTGTCGATGTTTCGGTGTTCAGCGACGGGTTCTGCACGTACCAGGGCGTTGGCTGTCTGGCAGTGTCCCGGCGACTGAGGGTGTCGTCCAGTGTGTCGTCCGCGTCTTGACTGTCGGTGTTCGGTGTTTAGCGACGGGTTCTGCACGTACCAGGGCGTTGGCTGTCTGGCAGTGTCCCGGCGACTGAGGGTGTTGTCCAGTGTGTCGTCCGCGTCTTGACTGTCGGTGTTTGGTGTTCAGCGACGGGTTCTGCACGTACCAGGGCGTTGGCTGTCTGCAGTGTCCCGGCGACTGAGGTGTCGTCCTTTGTGTGTCGTTCCTGTTGTTGTCCAAGGTGAGCGTGTAAAGTAATGGAAAGTCTGGGGGGCTGTGTAGTTGGTTGTTTGTAGATATCATGGTTTCATCAACTTTTGTGTTTCAGTTCCCGGAACGGGAGGATTTCCTTTTAATTTGATTTTTATTCGCAAAGATTCTTTTTATGTGAATTTGGCTAAGAGGAGGAGATTTAAATGTGCGGAAGTTTGAAGAGAAGAGAAATATAATTTGAACTTAAGGTCGAGGAAAAAAACCCGTAAATATGGGAATGAAATAATGTGCGTTGCGGTTCTACACTGATACAGATAGGTGAATGTGTTACAGCGGTACTGATGCGCTAAGACATAATATGTTGTACTTGGTAGTGGTCACTGGTGTACAAGAATATCGGTTTTAAGTTTGATAAAGATTGGTTATTTTCTGAGAGTGTACGTTGGTATCGGAGGACGGGAACTTTTAATATAAAAAGAGGAGACTGTCACGCGGTGCGTGCTAGGTACGGAGGGCAGACTGCTTGTGATGTGTCTGGGCGTGTGTGAGGTTTATTGATAGGTGACAGGTGGTGGTACCTCGGATAGACACGTCTTGTGGAAGTTCACTTTTGGTGTTTGCGCTTGGAGCTAAACTGGGGTGGATGGGCGGAAAGGAAAATTAGGGATCATTATATTAATAAAAGAGTTGTTGTTGTTGTTTTTCAATTATTATTAAAGATTTGCAGGTGAACTCATGATTGTGTTAAATACAATAGTAGTATTAGTTAGATTACTTGGTATAGGTTATTACGATTAGAAATAGAAGAGAAAAAATAGCAGATGATAATAATAAAAGGTGTTTAAGATATTTAGGAATTGTGTTTCAGAAGCCTACATTTGGTGTGTATATATGTATATGGTTGTTTTAGTCGACTGTGGTGCACTAGTAGTCAAAGATGTTTTCCGCAGCATTGTGGTGTCGGTAGACAATGTATAGCAGCGCTCGGAAATCCTTGTCGAGCTTATGTAATTGGTGATTGTCATAGTGCTTGATAATTTTTGATGACATTTGTAGAATTGTGATTGTGCCTGCTAGGAAATTAGGATACCCGGGTTCAATTCTATTATTTTGGTTTTGCTTGAAATGTGTTTGAGTCTATTAAGCATGTTACTGAGTAATCGATCCTGAATTGTGACCGGTACTGTCGTCACTAACGGTCGGATTGTTCGTTTGTTCGTTGCAGTGAATATGATTTATAATCTTATTGAATCATTGTCTTGGAGACCTCGATGGGAAATGAAGTCGTGGGCATGTAATTCAGATAGTGTAATCACTTTTATGAAGGAATGGTTATAATTATGTTGTGGCTGTTGATGGAAGTGGAAAGTCAATGAAATTGGTTTACATGTGTAAGGGAACATTTCTGGTGTGAGAGAATTTTGATGTCAAGGTGGCTGGCTGTATAAGTCATGATTTAAAATTCCAATTAGCTGTCGCACTTTGGGTTGTGACATGTAAACACTGAGAATCATTTACTTTAGTGAAGCAACAAATAAGTATAACTGTATTCTTCTGTGGTAGTAAGACATTTCCTTTTGCACAGGGTTCCGGCGAGTTTTGTGTACCTCCCCTACACGGCAAATCCGTGAGGGTCGGCCTCTCTGGTGGTGGGAGTTGGCACCGCCATCCCCACTGTCATCCCTGCCCACTTCTCTGCCGGAGTGGAGACGCACCCGGAGCCGGCAGGATGCGTTCCGGTCGGGACGTCATCTCTCTTCCACAGTCCGAGGGTGTGGCAGTTCTGACTTCAACTGTCTCTTCAGGGTGGCAAGCGTCTTGAGGGCCCACCATTAGCGTGTGACTCGCGGGTGTGGTTGGTGCCCGGTAGGGAGGGAACCGCGTTCTTCGACGTGTCACAACGTTCCTCTCCTATTACGTATCAAGCGCTTCAGTGAAGGTTGTGGTTTGGCGGTGCATTAGTGTGAGCGCCGTCAAGCAGTCCGTTTTCATAACCATATCGGGAAACGCTGTGTTGCCGTTGGTTTTTTTTGTGTGTGTGTGGTTTTGTTTTGTTTGTTTTTTTTTTGGAGAAGTTTTTTTTTTTTGGTTTTGTTTGGCCTGTGTCAAGTACCCGCCAGGGACTTCGATGAAGTATTGAAAGTACAACATTGGGTGCGGGTTACTTGAACAATTGGTGTTGAACATTTGGGGGTTAAGCTTTTGTGTCCGGGTGGTTTGACACCGGCATATAAAAATTAGCAGAAAGAATACATTTTGGAAAAGAGACATCGCGTGGGCATCTCAGGTTTATGAGGTATCAACCTTGTTTGGTATTTCAGCCTGGGGTTACCAGGGGATGTGATGCGTCACCTTTGTTCCTTCGGGTATTAGCCTTTGGTGGGCTGAGGTGTGTATTTGTGCCTCCTGAGGGAAGGGTTGTTATATGTAAACGTGCAGCACATGCGTACACGGGTATGCATAAGGGGCCATGTGTTGATGGTCGAGTATTGATAGTATTGTTGGATTCTTTTGGGGTTTGTTTGGGGTTTTTTTGTGTGTGTATGTGTGGGGAAAACTGCCTATGTGTCGGATATATAAAGGTATTGGTGTTTCATCTGCCATTCTGTGGGTGAGAGTGCGTGTGTGAATGCAAATAAAGCCTTCTGTTTGTGCACTGTATTTTCTTTTGTGTGTGTTCACTGTTTGTTGTGTGGCGTTCATACTTAGTAAAAGGGGGAAAGGGGTGGTTATAACGGGGGATATATTAATACATATATATCCCTGTCTACTGTCTTATACAGTGACACATTTGCATGCTTTTTTTTTTGTATTTTCATTTTTCATTACCAACTTAGAGAGCACTGATGATCACTGTCTTAACTGTTATATAATAACACAGATTTTGATAATATTGTGTCTGTTTCAACCCACTCACCAGTACGTAAGTTACATGACTTTTGAAGTTCTCAACACTGACAATGGATTGTGTTCCCCAATACTATGTAATTACTCTTATACAAAAAGCTAACCAAAAAATGAACAAGACTGCTTTATAATTCAGATGCGTTTCATTTTCACATCAAATATAATGGAATATGGCATGCATACACTTAAGCCTGCTCTGTTTGTTTTTTTTTCAACAACAAAAAATGAAAATCTATTACTGGAGGGTGCATTACAACATGGAAATGGATAATTTCTTTCACTTTATAATATGAAAATTTGCTTGGAAGTAATATTTTTCCCAATGCTTATCAAGCTTGTTTTAGAAATTATTGAGTGTTCCTACTATAGAACAGAGTTAACTAAAGAGTCCCAAATGATAATAATCCTGTTAGTATAAAAACAAAAAAAATGTGCAGAAAGATTTGATTTAACAAATATAATTTCATGGTTTACCTAACTTCACAGGATGACCTCTTAGGTGCTGTTTGGTCTTCATGGTAGTCACATAAAAGTTTAAAGATTTCTATCAATCACTTCTTACTCTTTGTTATTCTACACTTAAATTTAAGGAATTTCAACCTTTCTTCATAATTCAAGTGACTCAATTTAATCATTTGTTTGGGTGACTCTTCTTGGGTACATTTCCTACAACATTTAAGAACAATTCAGTAATTTGTTTAGTGATTCTTCTCAGTAAATTTCCTTCAAAAGTTAAGAACTTCTTCAAATTTGGACACCAAACCATGTTACCATATTCTAAAGTTGGTTTATTTAATGTTTCGACAAAGTCATGGTTAAAAAAAAAAAAATCAAAGGTACATGTATCTTACATTTCCATGGTTACAAACAAACACACACACACACACACACACACACACACCATTCAAACACTATAATCTATCTTTCTATTTATCTCTCTATCCATCTAACAATCTATCTATCTATTGGTCAATGAATCAGCATGAGATTGCATCTCTTAGAAGATCCAATCAAAGGCTGCTCTACACGATTCTTAGCTGCTGTCAGCACTTATGTGACTAACAGTGCTTGGGTTATTAAATAATGGAGCTGACACACTCTGTTGACAACTTTTGACCTCCCTTGTAGCCTTAAAATGGATCCTCAAGCGTAGGGTCAAACATTTCCCCTCACATTTAATACTGTATATAATGATTTTAGATTTTCAGCAACTTCTTTTCTTACAGCACTTTCTTTTTGTTTTACTTTTATACCCACCACTGACTGCCTTGAAGTGCTGTTGGACTCTACGTTTCACCCTTGGTGGTGAGAATGCCACAGAATCGCAGACTGCGGTATATCTCCATTTGTTGCCAAGGAAACACAGACATAGTCAACCATATTTCCAAAACATTTTAATCACAAGTCTGAATCAGCAGACGAAAGGCTTTGGAGCAGGTGATATGACTGGTTCAGTTTTCAAGATGGGATACAATGGTCCTGATAAAGACATACGCCGTTAGTCTCTCTCTCTCTCTACACACACCACACACACACACACACACACACACACACACATATGTATACATATATTGAGTTATTTCAGTTAGTGTTTAGCCTACTCAAAGTTTATCACTTGTCACTTTCTCTGGCCTTGCCACAAAACTAAATCAATTGGAAATGAAATGAGGTAGGGAACAGTAAACGATAAACAGTAAACAAGTGGGGTATGTTTTGCTCCCATAAGGAAACCTAACACAGAGTAACTTTTATTCAAGACTGGCACAGCCTTTTAAACTTGAATAAAGTCAGACAAATACATAGACGTCTATGTATTTGTCTGACTTTATTCAAGTTTAAAAGGCTGTGCCAGTCTTGAATAAAAGTTACTCTGTGTTAGGTTTCCTTATGGGAGCAAAACATACCCCACTTGTTTACTGTAAATCAATTGGATTATAACAGTATATGAATGCATAGCAAAACACATTACCTTTGTGAGGGTGTCAGTAAGCTGTAATGGGAATTGGTTCCGTGGTTGAAACTTCAACTTTTCTCTTGCCTAAATTCCTCACGACTGACAATAGTGAAATGTTGTCTGCTCAAATCAAATGGCGTCTTCGTCGTGTGCAATGAAAACCAGCTAACACGTCAGTATCATAAACCTGGTCTCTTATACCCAAACGGATACTACGGAAGAAATAAATGACGTTTATCCATACAAACCACAAAAAACCTAGTCTCTAACACACACGGTGACATATCTGTCCAATAAAGTTTGTTTACAATCGGTTTGCTCTACATGTCGGACGATTCACCATTTTCCGGGAAGTGTTGACTGTCATATCAACAAAACAGAGAATTACGCCCCTTGAATGAGGTTTGCAATCATATGTACAGCAGGTCTGCATATCGCGCTTTCGTTGAGAATATATCTAGCTCTCTCCCTCCCTCCCAGGTGCGAATCAAGAGAGAACGGAGGTGGGAACGGAGGGAGCGAGTGAAGGGGAGGATGGGTGCAGGCTTAGGGGCGGAAGTGGGAGAGGAGGGAGGTGGAGGTGTCGCATGAACACAGTCGTCATCCTGTTCTCGTGAATTGTACGGCATAATAATCAGCTTGTTGATTGGGGCCGTCAATTGGATGATGATGAATGTTCTCGTGAATGCAGTCATCCTTTTCTCTGTACGCAGTTCTAATTTTATCATTTTCTTCGTGTCATCTGTCTATACCTTTTACAGGCTCCTGATTTAAGTTTCTCGTTGCCTTTTCATTGTGTGTGTATGTGTGTGTGCGTGTCATGTGTGTGTGTGTGTGTGTGTGTGTGTGTGTGTGTGTGTGTGTGTGTTAGTACAACACTATGTTAATCTGACAGTAAATGGTTTCAGTCAGTCAGTCAGTGTGTGTGTGAGAGAGAGAGAGAGAGAGAGTGAGAGAGAGCGTGTTTGTGTGCCAATGCATGCACTAGCGCGCACGTGTGTACGTGTTAATGCCGGCCGAACTTTATAAGCGTCATGGCTGTCCAAAACATCCGTTACTGACAGCTCACACACACACACACACACACACACCACACAAGAGCGCGCGCGAGCACTTTTCTTCTCTGATCGTCACTCCCCTCCCACATTGTCCTCTTCCGTCCCCGCCCTTTTATCCACGCCGGTCTCCCTCCTCCAGTTCCACCTGACCCTCCGCTGAGCTATTCCTGACAACAGTTGTTTTTTTTTTTTTTTTTTTTTAAATTTATAATCTATATGAACGCTAATGGCGAAGCGAATCTGGCTGTCATGGAATTTCAACATCAGTTGCGTCGCTTCCGTCGTCACATGGTTGCATTCAACGGTCTAGCGCATAAAGTGGTTCCCTTCTTCCTAAAAAAAAACTGGTTCACTCAAAAATGAGTAGGTCACCAGCGCGCATGTTAAAAAAAGAAAATGCGACTCAGCCAGTTGGCCCCTGGAGTAAAATTTGGTTCACTCTTGATACGTCCAAAGTGCTGACGAGTCGCCATGCCGAACTTGGGGAATATCAAGTGAAAAATGTGGATTTGTATCATCAGCAATAGACTGCCCTGGACACACACACACACACACACACGCACACTACACACACACACACACACACACACATACAACAACAACAACAACAACAACAACACACGTTGGACTGACAAGTAAGACATCGCAGAATGGACAGTGAAACCATTTGCTCTAGACCTGGACACGCAGTTAACATAGCTGGAGGAATCTTGTGAACTGTAGGCCTTCTGCAGCACCCGATCACTCCTCACGGAGATGAGAGAGACAGAGAGAGAGAGAGAGAGAGAGAGAGAGAGAGAGTCCTGCCACTTTGAGTGGTGATAGATGTACATGTATTTTGTCACTCAGATGGTCATCTCCGACAAGCAATGCAGTAATGTTTTCTGCTCAGTTCGTGTGTGCTGAAATTCAGTTGATTGCGTAACTTAACTAGACTGGTTTACAGGATACAAATTATCTGACCCCTCGTTCGTTCCGGACCCAAGTCAGTTTGTAGGCTTTTGATGATTTCAAATAGATTTATGACTTTTGTTTTGTTTTGTATAATAGATTACACACACACACACACGCACACTCCCTGCTTCTATAGAAACTAATTTGGAAGAAAACAGAACACCTCAAATTAAGAGAGAGAGAGAGAGAGAGACTCATCCCCATTCCCCGGCCCTACCCCCTCGCTTCTCTGAAAATGTGGAAGATGAGTTCTCCCCCATTTTACTCCTTTCTCTCCCCGCTTTGATTAAAAATCAGTTAGGCTGCAGCAATTTGGCCCCCCACCTCCCTTCCCACCCCTATACAAAATATCTTCTCACACCACTGCAAAACAGTAATTGTCGGACTGTTTTGTTTTTGGTATTCACTGTAGAACATTGAATTATAGCTTACCGATTCAAATAGGCCGATCATAATTATAACACACTAAAAGTGAAGAAATATTTTGTCAGTTACCGTACTTTGTTTGGGTGACGTGTACCTTAAGCATTTAAATGTGCTTTCTGTGCGGGTTTAATGAAGAAGAGCAGAACAGCTCAGTTGGTAGAGCATCGGACACGTAATCTTGGGGTTGCGGGTTCGCATCTCCGCCGGGCCGTTTCGGTACAGTGGGATTTTCCCCTCGGAGTTAACATTAGTTCTGACTCTATTCCCCTCACAGCCCTTCGAATGAGACTATAAACCGAGGCTCCGTGTATGGACGCATGCACAACATCTTGCACACACGTAAAATCCTATCACCAACTTTCGGAAGAGAAGGCCAGTTTGGCCGTTGGTATGGATGACACGTTACACATAGCATGCACCTTCCCGAAGTTGGAGTATAGCTGCCTTAATGACGTGATATAAAATGGTCATACACACAAAAGTGTCAGAATAACCAACATGATGATTGTAGACACAAAAAGAAAGAGAAGAAGAAGAAACACCCTGATCCTTCACCCGAATGTGCTGAAGTTTTACGAATTGTTCAACGCTAAGAAAAATGTTGTTTTAAACAAATCAATGTCTTTTGCAACAATGAACAATTTGTAAAACTTTCCTAATTAAACATCTACCCCGATCACATGTAGCGTGTAAAATTGTGTGTGCGCTGGGAATCCGACGATTACGTTGCTCTTTTTTTTAACTTTTTTTTTTTCGTTTTAAAATACTCGGACGTTTTGTGTATACTCAGGGATGTTATTGAAGGGAGATAATGCTATTCTCCACAAGGTGTGCGAAATGGGGGAGAAAGTGCAAGCTTACGAGACATTCTTAAATGAAAAGCTTCGTCGCGATTTAAAGTAAGTACATATTTCTTTTACCATTTAAAAGAAGTATTGTAGGTTAATATGTTTTGATTATATTAGTATATCTGGCCTTTTTTTTTCTCTTTGACACGGTCCCACATTCGAAGCTCTTGGAGAAGCTGGGAGTGGGAAGCTACGGCATCAAAGGCCCACTTTATCGGCGCATGGCATAATTACCGCATATCACTAAATATCACCGCATAACACTAAATATCACCGCACATCGCTAAATATCACCGCACATCGCTAAATATCACCGCACATCGCTAAAAATATCACCGCACATCACTAAATATCACCGCATAACACTAAATATCACCGCACATCGCTAAATATCACCGCACATCGCTAAATATCACCGCACATCGCTAAAAATATCACCGCACATCACTAAATATCACCGCATAACACTAAATATCACCGCACATCGCTAAATATCACCGCACATCGCTAAATATCACCGCACATCGCTAAAAATATCACCGCACATCGCTAAAAATACCGAGACCTGTCCCTGTCATTCACACCAACTTTATCCTTCAGGTAATCCATGCAGTTCTTTCTCAAATGCCGTGAGCACACAAGCGTTGGGGAGTCTGGGAAGGCTGTCTTCATAGCCTTCCTCATGGCTTGCTCCTCCTCGTGTGATGTGCGTTGATATTTAGTGATATTTAGCGATGTGCGGTGATATTTTTAGCGATGTGCGGTGATATTAGCGATGTGCGGTGATATTTAGCGATGTGCGGTGATATTTAGCGATGTACGGTGATATTTAGTGTTATGCTGTGATATTTAGTGATGTGCGGTGATATTTTAGCGATGTGCGGTGATATTTAGCGATGTGTGGTGATATTTAGCGATGTGCGGTGATATTTAGTGTTATGCGGTGATATTTAGTGATATGCGGTAATAGCCGGACCCCTTTATCGGTGGTTCACCCTCTTGTATTCATAACAGGTGCAGAAGGGAGCGCTGAGACAGCGCGCTAGATTCGTAACGGGCACAGACGGGAGCTGCCGCCGCATGTGTACGGTACTTTTCCATCACGTGCTGACTCCGTGAAAATACTCGGAGAGCCACTAAAAGTTGTTTGGGATTTCCCACTATAGCCCAGTAATCTGGCAGCACATTTTGGATGCTGGAACAACTTCCATTCACTAAGAAAGAGGAGAAAACTGCAAGCGAAGAGTTGTGCGTGGGACTGACCGATTTTCACAATGGCGTCGTCTGCTAACAACAGTGAGGAGTGGGATCAAATTATGCCAGAAGAAGAGAAGTAGAAATGAAAATGGAGAGTTAGGAGAAGAGAATGATGTTGAAATCGGCACCAATGAAGGAGAGGAAAATGGTGAAAGCGACCCTTAGTACAACGTGCTACTCGCCGTTCTGCAAAACAATGGCGACCGGCTACACATCCTGCCCATGTGGTCGCGTTCCAACAGCCGACAGGCCAAGCGCACTCACTGCCGAACACTGCCACCGCACTATATTATTTCTTTTTTCTGCTCTCACATTTTTTCAACTAGTAGCAGAAGAAATTAACAGATACGCTCAACAAAAACAAGCAGCTAAGGGCACACCTGACTCCCTATGGTTCGACACAACACCTGACGAAATGCGGGGCTATGTCGCTGTACTGATTATTCCGTATAACAACAAAGGGACGACGCGTAGAAACGTCATATATGTGTTCTTTCTGCCAGGTGCCTTTATGCTTTCATAAGAATGCTGTTTTCCATGACTACCATGCGCAGAAAGTGGCTCAACAGTGGGGCAGTTTGCTAGTCTCTGTGTTTGTGTGTACGTGTATATGCTTACCTGTAGTTTATGGTAACAGTGCTTTGATGACACTTGGCAGTGAGACTCTACTCAATTTCGTCACAGCTATACAGTGTGTAAATACATAGGGACATGTATAAGGTGCTTAGAACAATGACAGAAAACCCAATGAGGAACTGTGCTTGAATCTACAGTAACTGTTCAGTTGTGACAATTGACACTAGTTGTGTGTGACATTCTGTGGATTACCTGTGGGGACTGAACAGGCGGACAGAAGACAGATCATCTTACTTAGGCTGCAGCTTTCATTTCACAACACTAACATGCATGTGCATGGGATAACTGCATGTTGGTGTGCTGTATTAGAATTGTCACCATCGCATGTGACACATTGGGTGACATTTTGGTGACAATGACACGACCTTTCACCTCGAGACACACACAATCTTGCTCACAGTATAGAACAAAGCCTTGTGACCATACATGCGGAATTTCGTAGCTCTAGAGGTTTATTCCTGGTTGTGGTGAAGCATGAACCATACATACCCATTTTAAGGCTAAATTCACCAAAAAAAATCTGAAAACTAGGGGGAATTTGGCCTCAGAGAATCTGAATACAAGAGGATAATTATCGGTGGATTTACCACTTTCCTCACCCAGCGGAGTATGAAAGTGGTGGTAGATGGAAAGTCCTCCGAGCAAGTGACAGTAGACTCTGGCGTTCCCCAAGGTACAGTACTTGGCCCCCTACTGTTCTTATGCCACATCAACGACCTACCTGCCTCCGTTTCCAAGCTTTACCAAGCTTCACTGGACCAGGGAGTAATACCTGATGAGTGGCGAGATGCGAGCATTGTTCCCTTATTCAAAAAGGGTGACAAAACAAAAGCAGAGAACTACAGACCTGTATCTCTTACATCCATATCAGCAAAACTACTTGAACACATAATATATAGTAGCATAATGGAGCATCTTGAAAAATATGACTTCTTAAATAATGCCCAGCATGGTTTTAGACAGCGAAGGAGTTGTGAGACTTAACTTATAACAACTCTCAATGATTTTACTGTCTTAACAACAGACAGCAAACAGATGCAATTTTATTAGACTTTTCTAAAGCCTTTGATAAGGTTGACCATGAGGGCCTGCTGCTTAACCCTCACAGTGCTCTGTATATTAATTTAAACTTTAAAGAAATGTAGTTAAAATCTAGGACGGGAAACTCGTTACACACCACACTTGAGAATTTGGCTTCTACATACATATTATTTGCACTAGATATGCAAACCTATACATTTTTAGAAACTAGAGATGTTGTAGAATTTAGTGAAATAACTGAAAATACTGTAGGTGGTATCTACTTGGAGACTGACCTCAAAATATTTATAAGCAGAGAAAATTTCTGAAAAAGTTATTTGAAAAGTAAGTCAAATGTTAGGAGAGACACAGTTTTTCTTCTGTACTACCTAAACACTTCAGACTGGAGATAAAATGAAGACAAATATGTGCTGGAAACATGGGAAAGATGATAATTCTCTTGACTTGAGCTGTGTACAATGAATTGTGCCTCAAATGATGTATAATTCAGCATCCGGACAGTCAAATTTCACTATAATAAGGAAATGGGGTTTGTGCAGGCTTATCTTGAAGCTAGATAGGTAAAACTATATGTTTTTGTAAACTAGAGATAATGAGGAATCTGAAAAAAAATAATTACAACACAGTACCCTGATGGCAGCTGAAGATATTCTTCACAGTGTAATCCAGAACATTGGTGAAAAGGTAATCCAAAACGTCAGTCACATTGTTTGAAACACCACAGTTTTCCTGCTTGAATGTCAAAACACTTGAAACTTCAGAGAAAACAAGAAGAACATGTCCTTGAAAGACACAGAACAAAGTTAGGGTCTTGGTCTTCTGTGGAAGGCTGAAAAGCACTCGGGGCAGAGTCCCATGTCGCATCCAGAACATTCCCAGCCAGAGCGCACACAAGTAGGATGGCCAGCAGCACAGTTCCTCTTTCTTGAGCTCCTCTCTCAGCATCACTCTCCTCTGCAGTAGTGCTTCCAGATTCTGGATCACACAAGAAAACACATATCCTAAGTCTTCTGTTCATTTTATTGTTTCATAATGGTGCAAGAGTTGTTACAGAGAGCTTGACTCAGTTTCCACTCATCAGTCTGATTTTCAGAAAGAAAAAAATATTAACATTACTTATTCATTCTATGAAAAATGAAGTCATGCATAAAATCATAAATAAAAATAAAATCTGAATCACTAGCATAATATATAAGGAAGGGGAAGGGCTATAGCTTTCATTGGAGACACGCCCACTCGTGACACGCCCACACTGTTTCCAAACTAAAAACAAACAAACAAACAAAAGTTATAAATTGTTCTCTTCAAACCACCACTTTTATTCATCTCTAAAGTGCTTTCAAAACACCTATAATCACCCAGAAATGATCTTCTAGTTTGATCAGGCAACTCCTGTAAGTAACCATGTACCCTGCCCCCTCCATCCCCCCCTTCCTTCATGTGGCGGACCAACAAATGTAAAATAACCAATAACCGCATGCAGCAAGTGTTCCATCACTCGACACACAAAATAATCAAAGTTTATCTACTCACCTGCTTTGCTTTCGTTACTACTGCCTCCGCAACTGATTCTTCACTCGTGCCACTTCCACGAAACTCCTGCTCAAACTCGGTCGCTGATTCACTCATTATTTCAGTCAAAACGCACGAAAAACTTGGAGGTAGCGGACTGACAAGGCTTGCCGGTGCACAATGGATACCAGCAAGTCACGTGAACTGATCAATCCGGATGTTTAGCGCGATGGTATAACGGTTTTCATCTGAGCCACGATCATGGCCCAACACACTCGGGCGGTAAAGCCACGATTGTGGCCCATCGCACTCAGCGGGTTAAATTAGAACACATCGGCATTGGCGGTTCTTTGCTAAAATGGGCTAGATTATTCCTTGTTGGGAGAACGCAGAAAGTTGTTGTGGAAGGGTCGTCATCCCATTGTAAACCAGTCTTGTCAGGTGTACCACAGGGAACTGTTCTGGGGCCCTTGTTTTTCTTAATTTATATACATGACATAAGTAGAAATCTCTCTCCTGGAACAACTATAAGGCTTTTTGCAGATGACAGCTTTGACCTGTGTAGTGTGCAAGGTTATGGAGAAAATGGTGAGAGGGCAAATTCTGGACCACCTGATCAGCAACGAGCTGATATCAGAGCATCAACATGGATTTGTGCCAGGACGTTCCTGTACCACGCAACTGCTTGAAGCCCTAGGTTCATGGACGAGTACACTGGAAGAGGGAGGCTCAGTTGATGTGGTCTATATGGACTATCAGAAGGCCTTTGACTCTGTCCCACACAGGAGGCTTGTACAGAAACTGTCTGCAAGTGGAGTTAAAGGTAAAGTCCTAGACTGGATAGCAGATTTTCTCAGTAACAGGAGACAAAAAGTCGTCATCAATGGAGCCAGTTCATCAGAAGGCAGTGTGACAAGTGGTATTCCACAAGGATCTGTGCTTGGGCCGATGCTGTTTGTTACATAAATGGCTTGCCTAGAGGGTTGAAGACTACTGCCAAGATGTTTGCAGACGATACAAAGCTTTATGTGAGAAGTGATACTGAAAACGGTCCGACAGATCTCCAGGACGACTTGAACAACTTGCAAGAATGGTCCAACAAATGGCTATTGCGTTTTTACCCAGACAAATGCTGTGTTTTGAAGATTGGCCGAACAATGAAAATGAGTATTACATGGGGAAAGAGTCGGATGGCAACAAAACAAGAGTGAGACTAAAAGAAACTGAAAAGGAAAAAGACTTAGGCGTTGTAGTGGATAATAAACTCTCGTTCAAAGAGCAGGTTGCTCAGACCACATCAAGGGCCAACAGAATGGTTGGACTTATACACCGATCTTTTGATCATCTGTCTGAGAGAACTTTTGTACTTTTGTTCAAGAGCATGGTCAGGCCACTGTTGGAATATGGTCACAGTGTCTGGCAACCACATTCCAAAGGTCTATGTAGTGACATTGAGGATGTGCAACGTCGTGCAACAAAAACACTGAGCCATCTCAAAGACAAACCCTACCCTGATAGATTGAAAATTCTGAAGCTTCCGAGTCTTGAGCACCGCCGTCTTCGGGGTGATATGATTGAAACTTATAAGTACCTCAATGGAATGTACAACACCCAGGAACTTATGTTTGAAAAGGACAATAAAAGCCAGTTAAGAGGAAATTCAATGAAGCTGAAGAAAAGCAGAAGTAAATTAGCAGTTAGAGCAAATTTTTTCTCGAATAGGATCAACAATACTTGGAACAATCTCCCAGAGTCAGTGGTTTCTGCGCCATCAGTGGATGCTTTCAAGAGAAGACTGGATGAACATTGGAAAAATCTACCATCATTGTACAACCCTATTTGCCAAGAATAACTTCTGGAAAACTGAGCTTGCACGCAATGCTAGAAATCAAAGTTAGAATTAGATAGACGAATAGGCTCTTTATAAGTAGAGCCTTAATCGCTCTTAATACTATACTATACTATACTATACTATACTATACTATACTATACTATACTATACTATACTATACTATATAGAACAATCAGAAGCAAGAATGATACACGCATTCTACAAGAAGATCTAAACGCTTTACAAGAGTGGGAAAGAACTTGGAAAATGGAATTTCATCCCCAAAAGTGCCAAGTGTTGTGTATATGTAACAAACGCTCACCAACTAGATCAGAATATTCTATTCATAATACTATTCTTAAAGAAACCAATGCTGCAAAATATTTAGGCGTGATTATAGATAGTCGTCTCAAATGGAAAGAACATTACAATTTAGTATGTAAGAAAGCAAATAACATCTTAGCTTTCTTATACAGGAATATCAATGACTGCCCCCAAAAGGTTAAAGGCGACTGCTACAAAACGCTGGTTAGACCAGTACTGGAATATGGTTGCTCAGTCTGGGATCCTTACCATCTAAAGGACATTGATATAGTCGTTCGGATGGGACTATAAACCGAGGTCTAGTCTGTGTCACATGCACTAAAGATCATACACGGACTCTAAAGATCCCGATGCTCATGTCCTAAGACGGGTGAGTACCGGCTACACGAAAATACACAATGCATGCAACCTGTGTGCCATAATAGTCTACTTGAAGACTGTGAGCACGGGGCAGGTTAAACATCCCCATCTGGAAGAAGAAGAGAAGAACCTCAAAAAGATTCAGAAGAGAGCAGCACGGTTCGTAACAGGGAGGATAACATAATGTTGCTTATAGCCCAGCCGACCGCAAAGGGCCACATCAGGGCTGTCACCACGTTAAAATCAACTCACCAGTCATTAAAAAAAAAAAACAACCTTTCACACATCTCATTAAATGACATCGTCTACAAACGCACCATCTACGTCGGGAGGTTGTAAAGAAGAAACGGTTCTGTGCCGGCTGCACACCGGCCATTCGTATTTTACCCATTCTTACCTTTTAAAGATGAAAAATGTTAATCTCTCTCAAAAACTCAAGGATCACATCAGGTGGGACACCCCTGACAGGATCTTCATGGACTCCGCTGTAAAATGTTTGTGTCTCACATCGTGCAAGTCCCAACACTCTAAAAGAACATGTTTCATTGTGAGTGGCGCATGGCATGGAATACACCACGAGCTTCTTCACTCTTTAAAAGGTAAGAATGGGTAAAATACGAATGGCCGGTGTGCAGCCGGCACAGAACCGTTTCTTTCTTTACAAACGCACCAGAAATTGCATTAAAAATCTTTCTTCGTTAATTTTGGGTTTCACATCTGAGCAGGGATATAATGTTGGACAGTTTCTCTCTTGTGGCGTTCTTGGCTAAACGATCGACCATTTCGTTCCCGCCGATCCCAAACATGACCAGGAACCCAAGCAAGATAATGTTGTAACCGTCCGCCTTCAACTTACTAAAAAGTTCAAAAAAAAGTAAAAGTTCTGGATGCTGAAGGTTGCGGCCAGCTATGGCCTCCAAAGCTGACAGCGAATCCGACAGAACCAGAAAGTCCCTTTTTGAAGAATGTGAGATTATCTTCAAAGCCAAAACCAGAGCAGTAAGTTCAGCAGAATAGACAGAAGCATCTGAATGAATATGTTCCAACAGTATCTGAGAAGGAGCCCCAGGGCAATAGGCTGCACAGGCCACTCCATCTTCAGACTTGGAACCGTCAGTAAAAACTTTTTGACAGGATGGGAATTTCAAACAGAGCTCAGCATACAATGCCTTGTACGCCAGAGAGCTGGTAGACTCTTGCGAAAAGCTGCAAGATCAAAACGAATCTCTGGTGTGAAGAAGGACCACGGTGGTTGATCCGGAAACTTGGAAAAATCAGATACTACACCTAGGTCTAGACCTGCATTCCGCACGTGAGGCTGCATACGAAGACCAAACGGCGGAATACATTTAGGGTTGTTTTCAAACTTACTTTGGAACGGAGGGTCAAAGACACAGTCATAGGCAGGGTTTTCTGGTTCCGAGAACAGTCTGATGTAATAATTCAAAGACAGTTTCAGCCTGCGGTTGGACAGTGAAGGTTCACCCGCCTCTGCGTACAGGCTGTAGACAGGGGTGGTGCGGAACGCTCCAAGACAGAGACGAAGCCCTTGATGGTGGATAGGGTCCAAGAGTTTGAGGTAAGAAGATCGTGCGGAGCCGTACACAGCACAACCGTAGTCCATTTGGAACGGACCAGGGCTCTGTAGAGGTGCAACAAAGTTTTCTTATCAGCACCCCAGTCGGTGTGCGCTACGACCCGCAGAATATTCAGTGCTTTCTGGCAAGCAGTTTGAGGTTTTTAATATGGCTGAGAAAGTTAAGTTTTTGGTCAAAAATGACTCCCAGAAATTTGGCCTCTTTAACAGCTGGAATGGAGATTTCCCTACTTGAAGTTCAGGATCTGGAAAAAACTGACGGAAATGATGGAAGTGAATACACTGCGTCTTTGTTGGAGAAAAGGTGAAATCGTTTTCATCTGCCCACCGATGGATTTTATCTACGCAAAGCTGGAGCCTGCGCTGGACACTCGGGTACAGGCTTCCAGTTGCGTAGACAGCAAAATCATCCACAAACAATGAGCAGTCTGAACCCTGCTGAACTGATTTCACAATGTTGTTGATTTAATACTAAAGAGGGCAGGAGACAGTATGCTCCCCTGTGGAAAAACCCAACTCCTGCTTGTGGACATCAGAGAGAGTGGTGCCAACCCGGACCTGAAACTGTCGTTCTGCCAAAAAATTTTGAATAAAAAGCGGAAGATGACCTCGAAAACCCAGATCGTGGAGATCACGAAGTATCCCCGACTTCCAGGGGGTATCGTAGGCCTTCTCCAAGTCGAAGAAAATTGCCACTGCATGCTGTTTGTTCAGAAAGGCGTTCCGAAGTGTAGATTCCAGACGAATCAAATGGTCAACTGTAGTCCTATGTTTGCGGAAACCACACTGTTCTTTCGCCAAAAGGCCATCGGTTTCGAGTTTCCACATGAGCCTAGCGTTGACCATTTTCTCCATCAATTTGCAGACACAGCTGGTCAAAGCTATGGGACGGTAGTTTGATGGATTAGAAAGATCTTTTCCAGGTTTGGGGATGGGAATAATAAGGGCTTTCCGCCAAGAGGGTGGAAAGAAACCTGTAGTCCACACATGGTTGTATACCTGTAGCAGTATGTTCAGACCTTCTTGCGGAAGATGTTTCAACAGTTGATAATGAATTTCATCCATACCTGGAGAAGAATCGCTGCAAGAAAGTAAGGCAGATTTCAGCTCATTTAACGTGAAAGGAAGATTGTAGTCTTCCATGTTGTCGGACGAAAAGTTGCAGGGTGATTTTTCTTTTAGGGCTTTGTTTTTGACAAAGTGGCTGATTTGTTAGAAGAGGAGGAATTCTTTTCAATGGTTGAAGCCAGCAGATTAGCAACTGCTTTTTTGTCTGTTATTAAAGAGTCAGAAAACTTGAGATGGTTCATAGTGGGACAGGTGTTCTTCCCTTTGATTTTCTTAATGATGTTCCACACTTTCTTCTTGGAAGTTTTTGATGTCAGCCTGGAGCAGAAACTTCTCCAGGACTGACGCTTACTGATTTTAAAAGTGTGTCTTGATTTAGCACGGAGTTTTTGATGGTCTCGAGCGTTGGGACCCGAAGGTCGTTGGTATACCTGACGCTGAGCCCGTTTTCTAACTTTGGAAATTTGTTGGCAGTCTGAATCAAACCAGGGTGTCTTTGGCATTTGAATTTTTATCGGAAGACACTGGAATACAAGCTTTAGCACACTTGATCATAGTGTTAGTCAGTGATTCTGCTGGGTCCGGACTCTGAAGAAAATCAGTGTCCTGGAATTCCGCAGAAATAGTGGCTGCAAATAGATCCCAGTTTTGCTTTCTTATAATTTAGGTGTTGAGAGACAGAGACGTGTTCAGTTTATTACAGGTTGTAGGAGGACAGGGAAATGGTCACTTCCGTGCAGATCGTCATGGACAGACCACTCATAGTCCAGGACCAGCGAGGGTCACAAACCGACAAATCTAAACACGAAAGTGAACCTGTGGAGGTAAGTTGCAGATCCGTCGTTCAGACAACACAAATCCAAACCCGAAAGGACATCCTCAATTAGCAGACCTCTGGATGACGTACCGACACTACCCCAAAGAGGATTGTGACCGTTAAAGTCACCCAACAGCAAAAAAGGTCGAGGAAGTTCTCTTATCAGACTGACAAGGTCCTGACGACAAACCGGGACAGAAGGAGGTAGATAAATAGAACAGATTGTGACAGTCTTGTGGAGAGTGACTCTCGCAGCAACAGCTTGAAGGGAGGTAGACAGAGCGACAGGACTATACAGCAGAGTTTTGTGTATGAGAAGGGCAACACCGCCCGACCGTCCCAACGTGGATGGTTGTGCAGGATTTGAAAGAATATTAAAGCCAGAAAGAGTAAAGGTCTTCTGGCTTTGAATTTGAGTTTCCTGAAGAGCCACGACGGAAGGTTTTATAGACTGACACAGAAGCTGCAGCTCCTCAAAGTGGAATTTAATCCACGGATATTCCAATGGAATATTGTACTATCCATGGTGCAGAGGCGAAAAGGAGAGAAATCAGTTCATCTCCTCTTCAACGTCCGCTTCTAATGGAGCGAATTTATTAGTTAGTTTCACTGGACTGTGTTGGTCTTTGGACCTGCTGGCAGACTTGCCCGCAGGTGACAAAGGCCTGGAGTTTGGAGATGGTGGAGTCTGGATTTGGGAGATGGTGGAGGTTTTTTTCCTCATCTCCACCATCTCCACACTGGGTGGAACTCCCTTGCCCGCACGGGCACTGGATAGGAGAGTTCGAGGCGGAATTGCTGGTTTTTTAATCTGCCCACAGCAGATGTTGTAGACTGCTGGGCAGTCTGAGGGGTGGTGGATTTTTGCCTTCACCAGGGGCAGTCACTTTGGGTTGGAAGGTGGAGGACCTGCTCCACCAGAGTTGACAATTTCTACCTTGCAATGTTTGGAAAATGTAAAGTCATCAGTCTGACAGCAGACTGACCGAGTGGGAACTGTGGGAACCGTCTTTACGGCCGAAGCATATGAAGCTGTTGGAGACTGACTGCCCACAACCTGCTTGCGGGCTTCAAAAAAGGAGATCTTCTTTTCCGTTTAATGCGTTGTATTGTGGATTCTTGAATCCAAAGAGGACAGTTTTTGGAAGAGGAGGGATGGTCGCCACTGCAGTTAGCACAATGTGCCGGATCTTTGCACGGCCCATCGTGGGTCGCCTTGCAGCAAACACCGCACACCTCCTGCCCAGAACAGCGGTCTCTGACATGGCCAAACCTCTGGCATCTGAACACCTCAACAAGGACGGCACATATAGCTGAACACGAACATTCAAGTAACCGACCTTGATGACCGGAGGCAACACAGGGTTGCAGAATGTCAGAAAGAGGGTGTTGGTGGCCACTCTCTCTGAACCTTTCTTTACCGACACCCTGCGCACATCCGTCACACACCTGGGATGCCAGTTCTGTTTTGATCTCTGCTTCCGAGACACCTGCTAACTCTCGACAGCGAATCACACCTTTCGACGAATTCAACTGTTTATGGGGAGTCACCCTGATCTCCCTATCCACTAGTTTCGCTGCTTTCAACAGCTGTTCAGATTGTTTCTGTGATCGACATTGAATAAGAAACGAACCATTCCTCAACCTTTTTATGGACCTAGGTTCACCTGCTATACCATGAAAGCCCTTTTGGATAGCAAAAGGGCTCAGAGCTGAAAGGGGTCTTTCCCGCTCTGTCCCTTCCAACCACGAGCCAGAAGCCCAGAAACCTGTCCTTTGTCTTACCCTCACTGTCAGAATCACTATCTGTTTGAGAAAGCCCTGAAATAGGGGATACTGCCTTCCTCTTCCGTTTGGGGGGAATGTTTTTAGAAAGAGCCATATTGTGTTTATTAAGCTTCATCTCTCCCTTACCCACCCACCTTGGAGTCCAACTAAGGGGCCAGGGCCAAGAATCACTGTCTTGACCCCTTCCAGCTTCAGGAGAGACATACAACAGACAAAAACCTACCAACCCTATCCCCCCTGATCATGCCCAACTCCCGTAACAGGGAACCACATCAGAGAAAAGGGGAATACTAGGAAGAACATGAGGAAATTAGAATGGAAACCCTTAGAAGAGAGAAGAGTTTTATCAAACTTAACATCTTCTTCAAAGGCAGAGCTAAACTAATTGATATTCCAATGGAACAACTAGTATTGAATAAAAGTAGCACCAGGAGTGGCGGTCAATGTTATACCATGCCTGCATCAAATATTGACAGCCACTTACATTCATTTTATCCTAGTTCTGTATGGCTGTGGAACTCACTGCCGGGTGCCATCAAGATTGCCACAAATGCAGTCTCATTTAAAACACAAATTGATACGATAGTTTTGAGATCTGCATATTGACGATTTTCTATTTTAACTTCCCCAGATATTTTTTGGTTACCTGGGCCTGAATTTGGCCATTGCTTTTAACTTCTTGAATATCGAGTGCGACCCCTTGTTGCCAGATTTGCTCCAGGGGCCAACAGTCTGAGTCGCACTATTTTATGTTATTTTATTTTACTTTTTAACATGCGCACTGGTGACCTACTCGTTTTTGAGTGAACCAGTATTTTAGGAAGAAGAAGAAGAAGAAGTTTCATCTCAAGTCAGGCTTTTTGCAGACGACTGCCTTCTGTATCGAGAAATTAAGACTCAGGCAGACCACATCGCCTTGCAAGATGACTTGAAAAAACTAGAAACCTGGGCTAGAGAATGGGGCATGAGATTCACTGCCAAGAAATGTTACATCATGAATGTATGACACAGATCACCTTTCTTCTACCAGCTGGACAACCACATCCCACAGCAAATGGACTCTTACCCTATCTTGGAGTTGAAATAAGCGAAAACCTGTCTTAGTAGTAGTAGTAGCAGGGACTGGCTTCATTAGCCTAGACCTCGCGGTCTAATCATGTGTCCCCTCTAAATTTCTTCACTTTTTTGGGTCAGATGGCATGCTACAATTAATCTATATATATCTTCATTGCAATCCATCATAATCATGAAACAGTTCTCTAAATTTTGAATGATTATCTAGAATTTAATGGTAGCAGGTAATTCATTCCATTGGTTATCAACTCTATATGAAAATGAAAATTTACATCTTGGTCTGCTCACATAGACAAGATCACCAAGAAAGCAAGCGCCAGCTTGGGTATGCTTCGTAGGAACCTACGCGTTTGTTCTGAAGCCTGCCGCAAAACAGCGAATGTCTCTCTTGTCAGGTCCCTTCTAGAGTACAGCTCCACTGTCTGGGACCCATATACGCAAGGAGAAATTGATAGGATAGAAGGCATCCAACGCAGAGCAGCCAGATACATAAAGCGAGATTACCGGTCCCGATACCCAGACTGTGTCACAGCTATGCTACTGGACATTGGCCCCCCAGAAACAAAGGTCATGTCTGGTGACGGCAGATGACTGCACGCCAAATGAAAAAAAAAAAATCACTTTGATTATCTCATCCCCTACAGCCACCATCTTAGCACTTTGAACTTTATGGACGAATGAAAATATGACTAATTTATCAATTCGTATAAAACTGTGCAGACATACATGAATGGGAATCATGAATAATTCATTATAAACATCATGCTGTCCTCAGGGTTAAGGGAAAAGGCCAGACACATGCTCACGTTGTCCGCAAGATGGTCGCAACAGCAAGATCAACATATCCCCAAATAAGGCCAAGTTAATCTGAGTGCATTGTGTGTTAATGGTAAACTTGCCTTGGATGAAAGAAAAGGCTTTGGGAACAATCAGATGAAACTAAAGAATTTGCCCATGAATGTAGTGAGAATCATCATCTATCTCAGTCTCTGTATCCATATTTTTGTTTGGTAAAATATGTTTATGTGCTTGTGTGTTTATGTATATATGTACGTGTATGCTGAGTGCATCGTGTGGTAATGGTAAACTTGCCTTGGATGAAAGAGAAGGCTTTGGGAACAATCAGATAAAACTAAAGAATTTGCCCATGACAGTCATCATCTATCTTGGACTCTGTATCCATATTATTGTTTGGAAAAATATGTTCATGTACTTGTGTGTTTATTTATATATGTACATGTATGTTTACGATGTCCATGTGCATGAGCAGAAGTTCATGTGTATCCTAGTAGTGCTGTCCGTGTCAGAATATAGAAAAATTTCATTTACATTAAAACTTGTAAAGGAGAAAAAGACTGTGGGCCTCCCGGCTGGGAGGTCGTGGGTTCGAATCCCATCAGAGTCATGTGGGTTTTTCTGCCCCGACCGGCTCCTACCCAGAGTTGAGTTTGCTGCGAACTCAGTTGGGAAGACTGGGACCACACAGTCGAGTTTCATCCACTTAATGGATGCGTTTCTGAGAGTGTTGCTCAAATTTCCTAACCAACACTGCAGGTGCCTGAATCTCTCGGGCCTGGTTGACGCCGGGATATATTATGAAAGGAAGCGTAGAGTACAGCCCTGTCATGTAGTCTCAGACCGAAATGGAAATCCGTAGCATCATCTTAATCATCCTCATTCTCATCGATCAGCATTAAAAAATGTCTCAAATTCTGTGGCCCTTCATGCCCTGCTTTCATGGTGACCTCAGTTTCGATGTCCTCTCCACGTCTGTGGCCTTGGTTTGGTTCTATCGGGGTCACCGGTATCGGCGAGTCCATGGGGGCTGTCGTTGGACGGACGTGGTGGCGCCCTCCGGAGGGAGAGCTCACTCACGCCGGCTCCGCGACTAAGCAATTATTGTCGTCAGTAGGGGGCTTAGTAGGTGGTGTCCTGCGTATGTTAGATCAGAACAGGCGCCACTGAACACCACCGAAGTGACTCGGCAGCAGTGCAGTGTCTTCTCTGGTGGGTTGCCTCTTGACGACTTGACATTGACTGCTCCCCGTGGATTGTCGGTGCCGGGGTTGCGGCGGGGCTGACCGGGCTGTGGCTGTGGACGGGGTGTCGGAATGAGCGGTGTGTATGCACTGCCTCTGAGGTGGCGCAGAGATTGGGACAGCAAAAAAAAAAAAAAAAAAAGTGTGAGCAGATCAAAGTAGAGTGACATGTTAGGGAACAGTCATGACTTTAAAAAAATTTTTTGGGTGTAAATTGTTTTAGGAACATACTTGATGAACGTGACAAGGTCTATGGCAAGATAAATGAATACCTGCAACTCAAGACGATGATAGAGAAGCTGAAGGTAAGTGATCCATGAATATTTTAATGATGTCTCCTTTGGGCACATGTTGACATTGTTAAATTAGATGTGAGAATTATATATAATATTGATTGCCATATGCTGACATTATGAACGCTTCTGTTATTTTATAGAGAAATCTTAAGGTGTATCTGTAAAAACAATTTACAGTATCTAATAATTATGAGAATTCTCAGCCCATGTCTGCCTTTATCCAGTGTTTTAGATGACATTGAAATTGGGGTATATTAGTTTTACCCTGAAGCTAAAAATCATGTAAAAAAATCATAAAAAGGAGAAGAATATAATATACTCAGAGGCATAAAAAACGCGAAAACAAACTGTATAGAAATTTTGATGTAATTTGGCTACCGATTCCTTTGAACTGGTAATAGAAAGTGAGAAAAAGCAATCGAACACCGCAAAAGTGTCCTTTCGAAGTTCATTCTGGTAGAAAATAAGGTCACATGAACTTGACCTTGACCCTGTGTTAACAGCAGAATGTCAGTATCTGGTGTGACCACCTCGAGCATTGATCACAGCTGTGCACCTGCGGTACATCGAGCGCACCAGTGTTGGTCTGCCTCTGGGGGACTTGCCACCACACCTGGCCCACAGCAACAGCAAGCTGAGCTGCTGTCTGGGGTCTGGGGTTGAGCTGGTTCAACTGCCTCTGAAGGGCATCCCAGAAATGCTCTATTGGGTTAAGGTCGGGAGAACGGGCTGGGTGAGGCAGCAGATTGATGTTGTTCTGCCTCAGGAAGTTCTGCGTAGCACGGGCAGTGTGCGGCCTTGCGTTGTCCTGCTGAAACAGGTTCTGTGGATGCCGCTGGAAATGCGGCAGGATGTGGGGCCTCAGAACTTGGTCGATGTAATGAACAGCAGTGACCCCGTTACCACGTCCTGGACCCACATTCTGGAAGATGACTGGCCCAATACGGCGATTTATGCCGATAGCCCCCCAGATCATGATGCTTTCACCACCCCATGGGTCCCTTTCGGTGATGTTGGCATCCGTGAAGCGTTCCCCCGCTCTTCTCCAGATCCGGATGCGGCCATCGCCTGGGTCGACGCAGAACCGGCTTTCATCACTGAAGAGGACTCGGCCCCAGTCCCGATGGCGCCAATGCACGTGGATCTGTGCCCACTGCAGACGGTTCTGGCGATGCTGGAGTGTCAGGATAGGTCGCCGGGCTGGACGCCTGCATTGGAGACCAACTGTGTTCAGTCGGCGACGCACGGTCCTGTTGCTGATTGGCCTGCCATGGTTGCCGACGGTGTTCCTGGCTGTGTTGGCAGCGGTTTGGTAAGGCTCCCGTCGATGCTGACGAAGAAGATGGCGGTCTTGGGCTGCTGTGGTGACCCTCGGTCTGCCGCTCCTCGGTCTGTCATCAGTGGTGTTTCTTGCTTGAAAGCGGTCCAGAAGGCGATAGACGGTGGAAATGTGGACTCCGAATGCGATAGCGACCTGCCTCATTGGAACCCCGGCCTGCAGTTGCCCCATTGCTATGCAACGATCTTGATGAGAAAGTCTCGGCATTATGTTGGCGCCTCTGGAAGGGATGATTTGAACTTTTTGGGGTTTGGAAATTTATAGCCCCACAATGGGGCCACATTGAGTTGCAATTCACATTGATGCACGTGGCGTAGGTAGTCCACATGGCAAATGCACTCCTCGTGCCAAAAACGCTGACCCGGCAACATTCACCCACTGTTACGAGGTTACAACCGGCCAAGACACCACGTACTGCTAATGTTGCACGTGCCAACGACATTGCTTACGTCCTGTTCACAATGTGAACAATCGTGCACTGTCTCTATTTTTTCGCGTTTTTTATGCCTCTGAGTATATAATTACTTAGAGATAAGATAAGATAATGTTGCTTATAGCCCAGCCGACCGCAAAGGGCCACATCAGGGCTGTCACCACGTTAAAATCAACTCACCAATTACTTAGAGGTCTCATCACATAGTCGTATGGTTGTGGAGGTACATACTTTGAACATGAACTGTATCAGATTCATAAGAATTCAAATTTTTTTTTTTTTTTTTTCTTTTCCCAGTGAGCCAGAAAATAGTCAGTTAATGACACATTGAAGAACAGAAACACTTCTTAAATGACATTGACAACAGTTTGGCTTTGGCTCCTTTACACCAAATGACTGTCCAGTGCCATGAGAATACACTTCCTTGGAAAGCTTCTAACTTGTTGAGGAGTCATGATTCATCTAAGGGTAAAAGTGTGCATAATGACCATGTAAGAGAAACGTTTGGGGCGTTAAATTAGTAGAGAGAGAGAGAGAGAGAGAGAGAGAGAGAGAGAGAGAGAGAGAGAGAGAGAGAGAGAGAAAACCCTTACTTAAATGTAATCCATTTTTGTTTTAGAATATATGTCAATATGAAGTGGATTGATTTCGTGATGTGTGTGTGTGTGCTGAAAAGACAGCAAGACACAAGATTTTCTGTTTATAATTCATTTCAGGAATGTATACAAAGATGAAAACATGTAATTTTTTTTTTTCTTTTCTTATACACTCTTAAAACACTGTAGAAAACATGTTTTTTACCGTCTATACTCTGATGAACAGATTGTTTTACGTATTATTTCTCAATTTTGTGAGCAGAACATGCCATTATTGAATGATGCCTCCCGAGTAGTCACTGCACTACAGATTGTTACTTTTATTGACTGTTTTTTTACTTGGGAGGGGGAGGGGGGTAAGTAGTATTAAGGAGAAGGTTTGAAGGAGAGTTGGGGGAGGGTGGACAAGTTGATTTTCTTATCTACTTATTCCCCATGATAGCTGAAAATTACTTGGGGGAATTCCCAGACCTGGGTGGTATCTTGCTTAATTAGGATCAGGGCAAGTGTCATGAAATATTGCTGGAATGATTTGGTAGCAGCGCAGTGTGACCTGTATTACTGTTACTAGTGTTAGCATGCCCCATGATGACCTGAATTTGATCGCTTGCAGTGGAACATTGACAGAGTGAACAGGTGTGGGTTTGATAATGTACGGGAAGATGGAGTGAATAGGATAGGTGTAATGCTGGTGAGAGGACATGTGGAAGAACGACAAGGAAAAAAGTTGAAAAAATATAAGAAGCTGAACATGATGCATTATTTTTCATGAATACTTTGACTTCAGTTTGAACCAACCATTATTTCAGGTCTGCAATTCATAGGTGATACCACACTTTGCTGTAATGTGAGAATGTTATCAGTATGCATGAATAGATTATATATTCTGCTTATTTGATGTGTATTATGCTGTTTATGTGAATGAAACAAAAATAGCTTAAAAACTAAATGGTCATTTCTGGAATTAGGTTTTCTTCCACTCAGGTGGAGAGGTGATCTAGTAGATAATGCTCACACCTAGGAAGCAGGCAATTCACAGATCTGTGGTTCAAGACTTGAATGTGGCTTTTTCTTTTCTTCTCTCCTGTTTTCACCTCAGACATTAAGTGGTGGTCCCACAGGTTTTCAGTTGAGAGATGAACCAAGGTCCGGTGTGTAGCATGGACATGTACAAATGTATCTAAAACAAAAACAAAAAAAAGAAAGCGTGGCAACGAGGATATTATCCTTGGCAAAAGTGTGCAGGAAAATCTACGTGGACTTGTTTACTGGCTGCCCGTCGCAAAAAGAATCATATACAAACTTTCAGTTCAACTTTAATGTTTTCTGTTTCCAGAACTATGCATTCCTCATTTAGTAGTAATCTGAATTCTGTCAAGTCTATGCTTCTCCTTTGCTCTGTGTCTGATGAATAACAGTTAAAAATCCCCGTGGTGAAAAAAAAAAGTTTTTATTTCTGTTAGAGAACACAAACAGCCTGCAGTTCTACAGTACTCTGTATACATTCCTTTTAATCCGGATTTATTAAACTCACCTGTTTAAACAAGTCTGACTTTGAGCTGTCCATCATGACCATAGCTTTCCATGCATGTAAGCATGTTCAGTGTGTGTGTGTGTGTGTGTGTGTGTGTGTGTGTGTACTCTTTGTGTGTGTGTTTAATATATGTATGTATGTGTGTGTGTGTGTTTGTAGGCTTTGCGTGTGTGTTTGCACAGTGACAGTGAGACCCTGCATCTGTGCATGTGTGGGGGATGAGCAAGGAGAGTGAAGGGGACAGGGCTGAGGAGGTCGATTTGTGAGAGATGATTTTTCTTGTTCCTTTTGTCAAGCACTTACAGTAGATTATCTGAAAAATGCACTATGGAAGTGCACAATATTTTTACCGTAGAAGACAAAAAGAAAAAGAAGCGTGGGTGGAACAGTATGGCAACACCCTCTCCCTGGGCCTGGGAAGAACCACTGGAATTCTACACAGCGGAATGTGTTGTAATGAAGAAGTGTAATGAAGCTGTACGGTGCACTTTTATTTATGTCACAGGAGGATGGCGCAGACAAAAGGGAACTCAAAACAAAGGTTGACCTTGGATGCAACTTTTACGTTCAAGCCAACATGTAAGTATATATTTTGTTTTGGTGAACCTAATTCTCACATGTTTTACTATTCGCATTAGATTCATTAACATTTGCATGATTCGACGTGCTGTATGTGATGGCATGGCAGCCGTTTCTGTTGGCCATGCTGTGACAACCTTGCATGCAGTCTGAAGATATGTTTTCAGTTTTTTTCCTACTTCTGTTTACTGGATGCAATCACATTTCATTTATAGTTTTAGGTTCTAGGTAATGGAAAAAAATTGTTCTTCCAAAAATTTATCACAGAGATGTCATTTTTTACTCATAGAGATTAGAGCAAGGAATATTGGACATTTTTGTGTCAGACAATCTAAATTCCCTTTCTTTAAAATGTCACAATACCATGTTGATATTTGCTAAAGTTATTTAACAGCATGTCAGCAATAAAGTACCTGTTTTATACTTTCTGTTAATAACATATAACAGTAGTCTGTTGTGTCTGTATGAAGAGGTGTTAAAAGGAAAAATGAGAAAATAGTGCATTGGCAAGGGAGAGAATTTGCGCAGTGGCATCTGTTGGGAAAGAATTGATAAAAAAAAAATCCTGCTGGATGCCATAGATGCGTTAGTTCCCTGGTGCATTTCTGGCATATGATGTGTTGGCATTGTCTTTACTCTTTTGTTTCTTTGCGGTCCTGGCAGTGCTGGGAAAACAATGACGGCACATGCAAAGTGGAATCTAGGTGTTTAATCTAAATGTAATTCACGTTCATTCTTTTTCAGTTTCCACTTGAATCATCGTAATTTGACCTCCTTGATTCTTTCACACCTCCTTCCCTCCCCACCTCTCCAAGAAGAAATGTATGGATATAACTGTTGCGTTTCAAACTATTTCAATAAAGCGAAGAGTTGCTCCCCCCCCCCCCACATATTCAGGGTTTTTCATCATTCTTTTCCCTCTCATTGGTTTCTATATCGGTAGATAGTAGATAGTAGGAACAAAAGTGAACTTCATAAGGCTTAATTTCCCTACAAATATCAGGTGTCCCTGTGGCTCAGTGGTTAAAGCGCGAGTCATTAAGTAGAAAATGAGCATGTCCAGAGGGTCATGGGTTCGAATCCCAGCCATGGCTCGTCCCAAGATGGGGAAAAAAAAGGGGGCAGCAGAGGGACATCCGGAGTCATGAACCGGGTGTGGCCCAACCCCCCTAGAGTGTCAGGAGATAAGGGCCGAAACACTTGCTTGAAGGGGGCTTCTCTTCTGAGGACTCTCTGCTGCCATGCTCTCCACGAGTTTCTTTCTACTGTTACCGAGTGGGGAGGTAGGGTGTGTCACTCGCTCCCTGTCCCAATACTTGTCACTTCCCCCTTATACATCTCTCGTTCAATGACCACATGAGAGAGCTCCACATTCCAGTTCTTTTATTGCCCAAATGCTGTTGTGGGGGCATAGGTGATGAGGACATACAATGATAAGGATCCTACACCCCTAACTAAATGGGTGAGCTGAAGATGATGTTTGCCCAATTCACTTCCAAATTTCCCCCCCAGAAGATTCCCTACCTAAACAAAAAACCCACCGAGCTAGCTGAAACAAAAGAAAAAAAAACATTCTTAGCTTTCTAATAATAGTCTTAGGATCATGACAACATTCATCAAAATAATAACATAAGTGAAAGACAAAAAAAATGACATAACAAGAAGTACCCCTAAAAGTAAAAAAAAAGGAATACTAACAATAAGTGATACACACAAACAAAATACATAGCATGAAATACTAAAAAAATAAATGACAAAGAAAACAAGATATTGGTTCACAAATTGATGTCATTGAGGGCTAGGAACTTGAGGCCGCAGGTGGATCTTGAGCTCAAACCACACTATTGGTTTTCACATCACTGCACTAGCCGCTTATACCTGGTTATTTCCCACTTTACGTAAAGAAATATTGGTATGGACATGTACATAACATTATAAACACAGCCAACTTCCCTACGAAGCATTGGCGTGCTTATCCTTTAGCACTTCACACCACAGACTGTGGCATCTCAACTCTTACAGTTTTAAGACTACCACAGCCCAACTGTGAACTTCTGTTGCATGGACTTGCCCTATTATTTGGCAGTGTCCCACACACATTTAACTAAGGACCTCAAGAACCATGCATCCTCATCAACCCTGAACAGGCTTTACCCCATTCCAAGGTTTCCACCAAGTTGAGAGAAGATATAAAAGGAAGGGGTCATCTAGTCTCAGTCTCTCCTAATCTCACAACTAGGGACTGATCTAGCTCCTTGGAGAAAAGATGGAAAGGAAACACAGCGGGAACAGACATAACAAACCCCACAATAAATTCCAGTGAGCAAGCAAGGCAGAACCGGGATCAAATATTTTCATTTAACCATATGCATACACTTTCTCTAACAATCTACACACACTTTCTCTCATGCAATACCCCATAATAAAAAACAATAAAGGGAAGAGGAAAAATAAACTCACAGAAGAGAAACAGCATGAACCATTCAAAACCAAACCTACAAGAAACGCACACACCAAAATAAACAAAACAAAATATCAGGCAAATAATTCTTTTAGATCAGTCAGTAGACTGATAGTGGAAGGGAGGTAATCTGGCCTTTTCACAAGACCTTTCAAACAAGTTGCGCCCAAACTTCTCTACAGTCCAACATAGAAAAAGATCCTTTGGTCCATCTCAAAGCATTATCAGGACAATCTTTCCAGGGATTATCTTTAGACTGGCCCGGTTTGAACGTCTGTTTCCACCACACATGCCAGAGCCCCAAACCAAAGAAAACTGTGTAGCCTCACCCAAGGCAACACAAAACATAAAAAACCCAGCTTCTTAGTAGGCTCAAATTTATTATGACAAGGACAAATGTACACAACCAAAAAGTAAATAAACAATTTACCACACAAAAAGAAAACATCGCGTCCGGGAGAATTACTAGGCCGGGAACGTTCTCAACCCTGATCATTCTGATAATTCTGGCACTACCTTCCTCAACATTGGCTGGTTCCAAAACAAAACCCCTAAACTACTCAACACATCTTAACCGAAAATAAAAGTCATTTCAACACCAACCTGGAGGCAGCAGACAGACTGGGATAGGATGTGCGTCTTGATCTGAGGGGGGTCAGGAGCCTTCTGACTGGCGCCAAAATTCAGGAGACGCGTCTGGCACCGGTGATGTAATTCTCTTGAGGGAACCAATCGCTAGCAACTCTCACCCAGAATGGTAGCTTCCTTTTAGGTTTTAAATATTTTGTACTTACTCTCTACTTACAGCCCTACACTACTCTATTATTTATTATTACTATCAATATCTCCAATAAACTAATAATAAACTACTAAAGGCTAGAACGAATAGCCCGAACTAGACCCAAACTGAAAGTTGAAAACAAACCGGGTCACTTCCGGAAGGGAAGTAACACCCCTGTGTCTAGTTGCTAACTCCCGGGAACTAATATGTGAAGTTGCTTCCCTTTGACCGCAAATGTCATTGACATGTCACACTACATTGCTGAAGAACCCCTTTCAGCTCCACTTCCCCGTGACCCTAATTTCTGCCAATTGCTTGTGGATTCCTCAATCCCTGCTACCCATCCACCCACTCCCTACCACACTACCTCATCATAATCTCAGAAATTCCCCTAACCTTTCCTCTCCTATTGACCGGGCTTCCCCATCCGCTCCTTAGACTCATGTTTGGTACTGACAATCTTCTCTTCAGACTTTTGTTTTTCCACTTTGTTCTGCTCGGTTATCTTCATCGTTTGTCAAAGGTGATTAAAAAAAAAAATTCTGTCTCTCAGCCCAGATGCTTCCAAGATATTCGTCTGCGTCGGGTTTGGCTTCTATGTAGAATTCACTTACGATGAGGCAGTGAGGTTCATCGACAAGAAGGCAGCACTCCTGACTGAGCACACCGAGAGTCTCACCAAGTCAGCCTCTGAAGTGAAAGCACACATCAAACTTGTTCTTGAGGTAACATAAGTGTTGGTTCTTTTTCTTTTTGTCTGCTGAGTTTTCTCACTTGGATTCATGTGTTTGTTTGGTTCTTTGTGTGTAATGGCAACTTCTGTTGTATCAGCATGTGTGTGTGTGTGTGTGTGTGCTCCAAAACATTTTATCATCATGGAGTTCATGTCACTGTGTGTCAGTGTGTGTATCTGGTGTGGTCATTTGCATGTGTGTCTGACCATCTGCGTCTCTATGTGCATTTGATGTATGCAATGGTACCAGTCTTAGGAAGGAAAATGAGTTGATGTGTAGAAGAGAGAGTGGGGCGAGTAGGTAAATGCCCCCAGAAGCTGAAGCTATTTAAAATGGATTAGTGCTGTATACACAGAATACTGCACTTTTATTATAACAACACATGGTACGTAGATTACAAACGGAGCTTCACAATATGTTTTCTTTGTGTATGTTCTTTTTGTTCTGAATTTTGTTCTATATCGTTATTTCCTAAATTTAAGAAAACGCGGAAGGAAACTGTCATTTTATACCAGGATTATGAAGAACAGAAATGGAAAGTCTTGACTGGCAGATAAGGTGTGCTAGAGTGTTAGCGTTGAGTTTATGTTCACATGTGTGTGTGGATGTTGGTCTGTGTGTGTGTCATTAGACATCTGCACTCCTACACATATAAAATTTACACACATGTACCATTTGATGAAAAAAAACCCACAGACACTATAATGGAGGGGGCAGGGGACTAAAAAAAAATGTTCTGAAATGTACTGACAATAGGATATATTTTTGCCACTGTGTGAGTGGCCAGGAACCATCACTACCAGAGTCAGGTCATCAGCTTCTCTTTATTTCTGTGCTTTCACTTTCCTCTGTGGGATGACCAGACTCCACAAATGCTTTTCTCACAAAGTGTCCACTCTGGCAAGTTGTTTACTTTACCAGCTGTTGTTCGGTCTCCCTTCCTTATCCCATGCACAGTCACAGCCTCATACTTCCTGATCCATTGTTGCCTATCTACTGGTACCAGTTTTTCATGTAACAGCATGCGTTATTCACAGGCACCCCTCACTCTGGCACTTCTCCTTTCTGCAGTTAACACAAAAGCCAGTGTCTCTCCTTTTTCAGATGCATTGATAGTTTCACAGAGATACGTTAGCTATAAGCTCTGTATATAAGAACAGCTGTACTATTATTGCTGTGGTCTGGCTCAGTTGCAAGTCATCTTCATGGTCAGAACACAAGTCGTCTTCAGGTTCAGTGAAGAAACTTTTAAGCAGAGAAAGTGTTGGGAGCAACAAAAAAAAATCAAAATAATCATCAGGAAAAGACTTTAAAGATGAAATATACTACAACAACAAATGTCTGGTAGTGGTACATAGGACTGTGTAATGCTTGCATGTATGACTGTGAGCACTATGACAAGGCAAGACCAACTATTAGCACTTAATTTTTATTTGTTTTCTTTTTTTTTTCCAGGGCTTGAGGGAAATCCAGAAAATCAGCAGCGAAACGAAAAGCCGCAGAGAGATTTGTTTTCCTGATATCATGAAACTTTGCAGTGAATGTGTGATTGTGAATGTCTGTTAATGGGTAAGAGAGTATATGTTTGAATGTGTGTGCATGTGGGTAAGAGTATGTGTTTGGATGTGTGTGCCCGAGTTTCTCGGTGTGTGTGAAGGTTTGGGTGAATTGATACATCATATGGAAGGCATCATTTGTGCAATAGTGTGCATGGTATGTGGATGTATTTGTGTGTGAACTTTGAATCTTGTGAATAAATGACATTATTAAAATGATGTGCAAGCAACATTTCCCCAGACTTTGTCGTCTTTTATCCTTTAAGAGCAGTAACTCATGTTTCAGTTTGAAAATATTGTTTTTGCTCTTAATCTTGATTTTCTGTGCTGTTGCTGCAATCAAGATAAGCCAGACATTCCTTCTCTTTGTCGTTTGCTCTTATAGGAACGCAAGTGGCTCAATCCACAGTTGTAGTTCACTGGAGTTCCTCCACTAGAACACAAGACATTCCAAACATGCTCTTCTGCTTCTTTTCATTTGACCCAGTTCATTGTTCTGGAATAATCTATTGCAAATTAGATGTGTGAGTAAAGTTGATTTTTTTTTTTACTGTAACAATCCATTCAGGGAAAAAGCAGGATCATGTGAAGGGGGAAAGAAGAAAACCATAACAAAAAAAACAAACAAGATGCAAAGCATATAAACGTACTCCCAGTTTATCCTGAATACGCGCGAGATATTCCATAAAGAGGAAAAACCGTCTTGGGCTGGTGTAACCGTTAGTAATGGCTATTCTGGTAAACATCGGCTATCGTCTGTGACCTAAAATGAACATACTTACAAATTTTCAGAAAGATTGGCCAAGAACTTTCTGAGATTTTCCATAAAGAAGAAAACCATTATGGGCCATTAGTAATGGCTCTAACGGTAAACTTAAACATCGGGCATCATCCGTGACCCATAATGAACATATCTACAAATTTTCAGAATTATCGGCCACGTACTTTCTGAGATATTCCATAAAGAAGAAAAACCGTCACAGGCAGTTACAGCCGTAACGGCTATAACGGTAAACTAAAACATCAGGCATAATCCGTAACCCATAATGAAGATACCTGCTAATTTTCACAAAGATCGGCCAAGTACTTTCTGAGATATTCCATAAAGAAGAAAAGCATTACGGGCCGTTAGTAACGGCTACAACGGTAAACCAAAACATCGGGCATCATCCGTAACCCATAGTGAACATACCTGCTAACGTTCACAAAGATCGGCCAAGTACTTTGAGATATTCCATAAAGAAAAAAAGACAAGATGCAAAGCATATAAACGTACTCCCAGTTTATCCTGAATACGGGTGAGATATTCCATAAAGAGGAAAAACCGTCTTGGGCTGGTGTAACCGTTAGTAATGGCTATTCTGGTAAACATCGGCTATCGTCTATGACCTAAAATGAACATACTTACAAATTTTCAGAAAGATCGGCCAAGAACTTTCTGAGATTTTTCATAAAGAAGAAAACCATTATGGGCCGTTAGTAACGGCTCGAACGGTAAACTTAAACATCGGGCATCATCTGTGACCCATAATGAACATATCTACAAATTTTCAGAAATATCGGCCATGTACTTTCCGAGATATTCCATAAAGAAGAAAAACCGTCACAGGCAGTTACAGCCATTAGTAATGGCTATAACGGTAAACTAAAACATCGGGCATCACCCGTAACCCATAATGACAATACCTGCTAATTTTCACAAAGATCGGCCAAGTACTTTCTGAGATATTCCATTATTTTAAAAAAACCAACGTTACAGGCCATTACAGCCGTTAGTAATGCTATAACAGTAAACTAAAACATCAGGCATCATCCTTGATCCATAATGAACATACCTGCTAATTTTCACAAAGATCGGCCAAGTACTTTCGGAGATATTCCATGAAGAAAAACAACCGTTACAGGCCGTTACAGCCGTTAGTAACGGCAATAACAGTAAACTAAAACATCGGGCATTATTCGTGACCCATAATGAACATACCTGCTAATGTTCACAAAGATTGGCCAAGTACTTTCTGAGATATTCCATGAAGAAGAAAAGGCGTTACAGCCGTTAGCAACACTATAACGGTAAACTAAAACATCGGACATTATTTGTGACCCATAATGAACATACCTACAAATTTTCAGAAAGATTGGCCAAGTGCTTTCTGAGATATTCTATAAAGAAGAAAAACCGTTACAGGCTGTTACAGCCATTAGTAACGGCTGTAACAAGGTAAACTAAAACATCGGGCATCATTCGTGACCTATAATGAATATACCTGCTAATTTTCACAAAGATCAGCCAAGTACTTTCTGAGATATTCCATAAAGAAGAAAAAGCGTTACAGGCTGTTACACTGTTAGTAACAGCTGTAACGGTAAACTAAAACATTGGGCATCATCCGTGACCCATAATGAACATACCTACAAATTTTCTGAAAGATCGGCCTAGTACTTTTTGAGATATTTTATAAAGAAGCATAACTGTTACAGGCTGTTACAGCCATTAGTAACGGCTATAACGGGGTAAACTAAAACATCGGGCATCATCCGAGACCCATAATGAATATACCTGTTAATTTTCACAAAGATCGGCCAAGTACTTTCTGAGATATTCCATAAAGAAGAAAAAGCGTTACAGGCCATTACAGCCGTTACTAACGGCTGTAACGGTAAACTAAAACATCAGGCATCATCTGTGACCCATAGTGAACATTTCTACAAATTTTCAGGAAGATCGGCCAAGTAATTTTTAATATATTCTCAAAAGAAGAAAAACCGTTACAGGCTGTTACAGCCGTTAGTAACAGCTGTAACAGGGTAAACTAAAACATCGGGCATCATCCGTGACCCATAACGAACATACC
This sequence comes from Conus ventricosus, assembly GCA_018398815.1. Lineage (NCBI taxonomy): Eukaryota > Metazoa > Mollusca > Gastropoda > Neogastropoda > Conidae > Conus > Conus ventricosus. The sequence continues at coordinate 81,267,131 of CM031604.1, forward strand.
TGCAAATTTTCACAAAGATCGGCCAAGTACTTTCGGAGATATTCCATAAAGAAGAAAAAAAAATCCACCCAGTAGTTTTGTCTGGAGCGAGTGGAACACATTTTGACCACGGACACACAGACAGACAGACACACACACAGACAGCATTTCTTCGTTCCCATTCTAAAGTACTCCCTGTTCTTTAAGAACTGGGAGTACAAAAAAGAAGAAAAAAATACATCCTTGATTGAACATGTGGACTGTTGACATCCTGACTGTATTTGTAGGTGATACAAATTTCTGATCTCTTGCTAGATAATGAATGCACAGAAACAAGGCATTCCTACCTAAAATGTAGGTTTCAGTGTAGAAAACAAGCTTGTACATAGTTATCCTAGTCACCAACAGCGAAGGAAAAAGTCATTGTTTTCTCATCTTGTCTTCTTTCTTTTTCTTTCTTTCTGCGTACGCAGGCTGATACTCCTGCAGACACTGCCTGTATAGACAGGCAGTGGAGTTTTGTGTGTATGACCATTTTTTATCCCACCATTAAGGCAGCCATACTCCATCTTCGGGGAAGGTGCATGCTATGTGTAACGTGTCATCCATACCAACGGCCAAACTGGCCTTCTCTTCCGAAAGTTGGTGATGGGATTTTACGTGTGTGCAAGATGGTGTGCGTGTGTTCACACACAGAACCTCGGTTTATAGTCTCATTCGAAGGACTGCATGGGTAATGGAGTCAGAACCAACGTTAACTCGGAGGGAAAAATCCCCCTGTACCGAAATTTGAACCGGCAACCCCAGGATCATGAGTCTGGCGCTCTACCAACTGAGCTATTCTGGCTCCCAAAACTGCACACACCACAGTCACTCACTGCAGAAAAAAAAAAGAAGTTAAAAAAAAAGAGAAAATGTCATTATTTTCTCTGTTTTATTTCTCAGGGATTTATTACATGTTTCCTAACAACTAAAAAATGGGCAGACATCATGAAAACAATTTGCTTAATTAAATCAACATTGAAACAGCCTGCACAAACAGCAATGAAAGGTAATTATGCTGAAATGCAGTAAAAACATACTTCTTCCATATTTTGAATCAAAACCTTGTATATTGCTGAAAATATCACAAATACCATCCTTCAGTAACATGATGACATACTGAATAGAAACAAGATTTGTCTTGTGATTCGTTTGTCCACGTTGCCTGTCTGAGTTACTTCAAAATATTTTTTAACATTTACATAGAAACAACTTTTGACTGCTCAAACATGGAAAAAAAAACTATCGAGTCCATTGATCTTGCTTAAAATTTTTTCTTTCCTTTGTGTTGTTTTTGCTAGTCTGAAGCTCTGGATACTTGACGCTCTGACATATCCTTGTCTGAAGCTCTGGATACTTGACGCTCTGACATATCCTTGTCTGAAGCTCTGGATACTTGACGCTCTGACATATCCTTGTCTGAAGCCAGACCTGCCTACCTCATGTTGTGCTCATCAGTAATAACCACAGAGATTTTCAGTAATTTTGCATTTCCTTCAGTAATTCCACGGACGCGTAATACACGGCGTTTTTGAACAAATAATGTGTACAAAACTCCAACTACATTTTTAACATTGAACAAATAATGTGTACAAAACTCCAACTACATTTTTAACATTTTAACAAAAAATATAAACAGTAAAAAAGGAACAAAAACAACAAAGCAGAATTAAAATACCTTGGGATGATGGCAGATGACGGACTCAGGACAGGAGTTTCAGGTCAATTCAAAGGTGATATACTTGACAGTTTGTAACTTACACAGCAGTCACCACAGATGACACCACTGATGAAGAACCTAGGCCTAATGTACAAACCCCCCCCCCCCCCCCCCCCCAAAAAAAAAAAAAAAAAATATGTGTGTGTGTCCCTGAGCTGTGCTGACAAGATAGTGGCGAAAATGAAAAGGACCTTTTCATTTTCGCCACTATCTTGTCAGCACAGCTTAGGGACAAGTTGTTTTCGCAGATCAGCTCACACAACAGTCTTTCTGCGTTGGTGATCTTCCGTGTGTGGGTCTGACGGCTGCTCTCGCTGGATTTCGTAAACAACGATGTGATCTTCTGACTGGAGGCACTCGCAGCTGTCTCTTTGTGCATTTTCCCCCGAGATATGGCGCTTGCAGTCATTTGCTCCCCCATGTCCGATGGAGAAGTCTGAATTGCACACCGAGCAGAAATGAGTATACAAATCCAGGTCCATGACAAGGCCAAGTCCGCGTGTATTTACTTCGGAACACTTGCTTCTTCGCCTTCTTCCGTTGTGGCACAGTGGTTTTCGAACCCTCGTCATCGGTTTCATGCAAACGTTTAGAAGATTTCTCCGCCATTTTCACAATCGCCGGCAAAAAATCGGTTGAAACTTTGTCTTACAATGGCTGAACAAAAAGCTTCGAATGGCACGCACAGATGTGATGGCGTGTCGTGTTGGCCCACAGCACCACATTGACCAATCGCAAGTTCCGAACTATCTGTGGTTTCGGCTTGAGTCAAGGGAAGTTACTATGCGGTCTCGGAAAGGTCTAGCAGTCGACAATTTTTCGAGTCTGAAATTTGCGTAGTTTTTCAATTTTCTTTTCCGTAATTTCGCACGGAAAATCGTACCTCCGTAATGGGGGGTTAATTTCCGTAAAATTACGGACGATTACGGAAGGATAGGCAGGTCTGTGAAGCTCTGGATACTTGACGCTCTGACATATCCTTGTTTGTTCACTCGCATCAGATGCTGAGGAGACTGTCAGAAACGAGCTTTTGATGACATACATTTGACATTATTCAAGAAGACTACTTATGTTTTCAAACGTTCTAAATTTTAACTGTTTTTGTAAGTCGGTGACACTCATCACTTATACATTGATGATCACCTCTGTTTACACTGTTCTGGCAGGTTTGTACGACCGACCTTTCTTCGTACTGCCCCGACACTTATTCACTAAAAATGTACTTTTAAAAAAAAGTTAATTTCTTCCATCATTGTACTTCTACTACCAAAAGTGATCAATTCTACAAGAAACCTCTGGTTAAAATAAACAACTGATTAACCTAGGAAGCAAACCAACCAGATTATACATGTGCACGCATGCACACATACATGTGCACGCGCATACATACACACGCACACACACAAAAAAAACCCCATCCTCCCTCTCCCCATCTATGCCCTTATCTGAACCAAAATCTCATACAAGTGTCAAACACATCCCCTTTGAAAAACAGACGAAGCACAAAATACACAAAGGTGTACAATGAACAGATTTGACAATATCAAAGGAGGTTGTATTCTCATGTTTTGAATGGAAGCTCTCTGGAATATCGATGGCTGTCGGCAAAACCAGCATGGAATACATCACAACCATAGACACATCTCTTCTATAAAGATGTCTGTTACATTGGAAGACTACAATCATAGAGACACCTCTTCTCTAAAAATACCTGTAGCATTGGAAGACTTATGTTCTACTTCTAGAAACAACACAGGTTTATTCTGAATATTCACTCACTAATTATACAGACTTGCCTGTCAAAGCACATGAAAAAAGCTGTTACTGCATGATTTTCAAAGACATGCAGCTGAAGACCAAAAGACAATTTACACTTCAAGCCATGTACAAAAAGGTTGGAACCACTTCAGTACAGTACCATTTACAACCAATCGTTTACAACAATTTTGGCCTGTTCACTCTTACTGCTATACAGGAAAGTGTAGACGCTCTCAAAATTCAGAATGGTGGCACACCAAATACACACCTTGCTGTTGGGTTGTATCATTACTTGGGTCTGTTTCAAAGCAAAGAATTCATACAAAGAAAAGATATTGTGACATGCACATGTAAAGTTAGCCATAGGTAAAAAGGCATTTTGGGTTTCTTTAGAATGGCTTGGTCTGCTCAAACTTGAAAAAGCAGTTTTGTTTACTTACGTTGCAGCCATTATGCCTAACAGCAGCATGCGACTGATGCCCAAATGTGCGAGAAAACCAGCCGCTAGTGGCAGGAAAGTTAATTCCAAACAAATTCCAGACATTGCAGCACTGCCCCGCCAGAATACAAAACGCTTCAGACTACATGGCGAGGTAGTCGGAGTTCAAAACGGTTGAGAAAGGTAAGTTTTGCCATGTGTAAATTGCCTCAAAGACAATAAAGCAAATAAACAGAACATTTGATGCTGGAGAGAAAATACTTATTTGGATAGAAATGAAAAAAAAAGAAGAGAAAAACTCTTAAAACCGAAACAGTGAATATCCACAGAGTTTCCAAAGTAGCATTATGATACAAAAAGCAATCTATCTGTAAAATTAAAAGCAGCAACGGATTATCTACAGGTAATACCTGGTTGGTAACATTATCAGTTCAAACACAACAAGGTCACAAGCTAAGTATTCACAAAATGTCGCCATCTCAGTCCAGTCTCTGTCCTCTGAATTCCTTCTTTGTTTCACCCATTTCCTGATCCATGAATCCATCACATGAATACAGCTGAAACTGGTTTATCAAAGTTGGTAGCACAGAAACTTGTACCGAAGATGCTGTACCAGGACCCCCCCCCCCCCCCCACCCCCCAAGAACTTCCACACTGAAGATTCTCAAAAAAAAAAAACCCCAACCCAAACCACCCAAAAACGCTACCACCACCACCCCAACAAGAAGACATTTTCCTCTTTGTATTAGATCGATTGCTCAGTTAAGATTCTCTCCCATAAAGAATTTCTTTTAACATCTTTGAATTGAACTGATCTAATGACAGGCTGCACTGTATTTCATTGCTCACCCCCTTGAGTCAGCAGTTCTGGGTGAGACAAAAGCCTATTGCATCAATGATTTTTTTGCCACATTCTTCGTCATCTTTAATACAACCATCCTGCGCAGTGATTATCGCGTTAGATCCCTCCCATGCAGACATATTTCAGCTCCATGTACTCACTAAGTCCATATTTTCCACCTTCTGACCCCAAACCAGACTCCTTCATCCCTCCAAAGGGTACTTCCGTGGTGGAGATGAGGCCTTCATTGACCCCCACCAACCCGTACTCCAGCTTCTCTGCCACGCGCCAGATCTGTCCGATGTCGCCGGAGAAGAAGTATCCTGAAAAAGAAGAGGTAGATGGGGTTTTGAAGGAGCATATTACAAGCCGGGAATATCAGTTATCTTTGGATCTTGTTTATTTGGGTCTGAATAGATGGACATATATCCTGGAAGACAAACAGGCCGAGATACCTGGTTGTGTTTACATTTTAGTCGGAGTAAAGGGGTTAAATAGCAACAGGACAGGACTTAGGTCATCTCTATTGTTCAGGTCAGAACGAAGGAGAAAGCTTACTTGACTTAATCCTTTGAGTTCCACCGGGTACACTGGGTGTGGCATCAGTCCTCCAGTTGCCTCCTTCTGGGCTGACCTCTTCAGCTGAGCCTACGTCATTCCGGCTGTCTTCACTTTGGAATCTGTGTACCTGTGTCAAGTCTGTCGAGGTCCTGACTTTCCTTTTCCCCTGTGGGTTCTATTCAAGTGTGTCGCTTGTTGGCAGGAGGCTTTTGTAAGTGTCCAGTTCCTTTTCCTTTCGTCATCTCAGTGTTTATAGAATGTTCTTTGGTTCTCTCTCAAGGGTTTTGTAGGAGATGACTTCTGGCCATCTGATGCTGAGGATGCACGTGAGGCACTCGATGATAAATAACTTAAGATTGTGAGAGTTGGACTTTGTTCTCAAAGTCTCCGAACCATATAACAGAACAGAATTCACATACAAGTCGAAAATTCTGATCTTGGTCTGTAGCAAAAGGGTGGTGGAAGCCTTTAAGGGGTGCATGGTATCAAAAGTGTGCCTTGCCTCAGCGTTCCACCAACTTTGCTGATGACACTGCCATGTAGACGCATTTCTCCACTTCTTCAATGTTCTTGTCTTTTAGCTGAATGGGGTCTTTGTTATTTATCTTCATTATTTCAGTTTTCTTCAGGTTGATTTTGAGGCCTGTTTTTTTTTTTTGCTTTCTCAGCCTGGTGGGATAATTTTGCTTGAGCATACTGGTGTCTGTAAAAGACAGGAGATGGGCATCATCAACAAAGTCTAAAGACGTCCAGCTGATTAGAAAAGGCCCACTGGATGCCAGTGGTTTTGCCATCTGTTGTGTTCTTCATAATCCAGTCTATCACCAAGAACATGATTGTTGGTGATAGAAGACTACCCTGTCTTACACCAGTCCACACATGTCATGGATCAGATTGTTTTCCATTGTGTATGACTTGACAGGTAGACTTGTTATTCAGTTGCTGGCAAACAGATACATTTTGGTGAAAAGCCATGGCGGTGCATAAGCTTCCAGATGACTTCCCTGTCGGCTCTGTCAAAAGCCTTCTCAAAGTCCACAAACACCATGTACTGGGGAGACTGCCATGCTAGTGTCTGCTTGATGGTAATTCGCGGTGGTCTGTACATGATCTTTCATGTTGAAAGCTTGCCTGTTCCTACTGAACAGGAGAAAGCAATGCAGGAGTATTTTCAGCTGTTTGATTAGTATTTCAGTCTGAACAGAGGCTAGAAGAGACAAACAAATCTGTGCTAAAGATTGCTCGCTGACCAGTGTTCGGTGATCTATTTGAGAAATTCATGCTGCATCTTATAAAAATCAGGGATAGATTAGGTGTGTAGGTACAGGGGAGTGGTTCTAGACCCTCCCCCCCCCCCTCGCTCCACTCACCCTGCCCCTTGACCATAGACAAAAAATGCAAAGAGAATTTTCCCATTCTGAACATTACAGTGTAGGTGCTTTAAATACAAGCTTAATTTTATGCCCCACATCACCATCCTCTCCTGCCCAACAGCTGTTAAGACCATAACAGTCCTCCAGCCCTCCACTTTTTTTCAGCCTGGTTAAAAAGCCACCCACCCATCCTCCCTTACCTCCACTGGTGACCCCAAACAACTTTACCGGGTTAGGGCAGAAATGTCCTGTCCGAAGCTATTCAAGAACCTCTCTTCAGGACAAAGTGATCTTCCTTTGGAAATGATGACAACGGAGGAAGAAATGATAAAGTTCATGTCACTAGCAAGCCACCTGCTTGCAATTACACGGTCAGAAATGACAACCGTAATGATGATAATGTATATGACAAGCACCTCAAGTACATCTCTTTGTGGACAGACGCAACTCACCAGCAAGACCAAACTGCGTGGCGTTGGCTATGGCCACAGCTTCTTCCTCTGTCTTGAACCTGCCAGCAGAATTGCATGTCTATGTTGAGCACAAATACACAGGAGACGTACGCAATACAAAAATTTCCTCATAATCCACCACTGAAAAGTTTTATAACAACAAGACATAATACAATTTGGTTATCTTCAAGTGTGGCTATCCCATTCCATTCCAAACATTATTTTTATGTTCCCAAATTGTGCCTTACTGCATACATAGATGAATTCATTCATCTGGCAGGAGAAGTTTCCTTGGGTCCAAGGATTTTATAGAAAACCACCTGACTTTCAGAGGTAGGTAAAACGAACATCCAAGGAAAAAAAAAAAGTCTGCTGAGAAAACAACAACAACAACAACAGCAACAACAAAACTGCTTACTAAATCCTCATACCACATCCAACAGCAACAACAAAACTGCTTACTAAATCCTCATACCACATCCAACAGCAACAACAAAACTGCTTACTAAATCCTCATACCACATCCAACAGCAACAACAAAACTGCTTACTAAATCCTCATACCACATCCAACAGCAACAACAAAACTGCTTACTAAATCCTCATACCACATCCAACAGCAACAACAAAACTGCTTACTAAATCCTCATACCACATCCAACAGCAACAACAAACTGCTTACTAAATCCTCATACCACATCCAACAGCAACAACAAAACTGCTTACTAAATCCTCATACCACATCCAACAGCAACAACAAAACTGCTTACTAAATCCTCATACCACATCCAACAGCAACAACAAAACTGCTTACTAAATCCTCATACCACATCCAACAGCAACAACAAAACTGCTTACTAAATCCTCATACCACATCCAACAGCAACAACAAAACTGCTTACTAAATCCTCATACCACATCCAACAGCAACAACAAAACTGCTTACTAAATCCTCATACCACATCCAACAGCAACAACAAAACTGCTTACTAAATCCTCATACCACATCCAACAGCAACAACAAAACTGCCTACTAAATCCTCATACCACATCCAACAGCAACAACAAAACTGCTTACTAAATCCTCATACCACATCCAACAGCAACAACAAAACTGCTTACTAAATCCTCATACCACATCCAACAGCAACAACAAAACTGCTTACTAAATCCTCATACCACATCCAACAGCAACAACAAAACTGCTTACTAAATCCTCATACCACATCCAACAGCAACAACAAAACTGCTTACTAAATCCTCATACACATCCAGTTTTTCTTGTCCAGTTTCAATGATTCTACATTCAAGCCATGTGACCGGTTGTTCAATCA
>CM031604.1:81285526-81335526 GCA_018398815.1 Conus ventricosus
CTAAAATTCTCCACAAAACCCGCTTTTTACACACACCCTACCTAACGTTTGGGCAAACAAAAACTTAGCACCAAAATGGAAAATCAAAAAATTCCCCCCCGCCCTTCGGTGGTCACTTACACAGTAATTATCTTAAGGAGGGCTCTAAAACCCTTTTCCACATGCTTTCCCCAACCAGCCGACAAAAAAAAACCAACACAGTGACCCAGGGGCAATCCCATCTAAACAAACCCCCAAGACTCCCCCTCTTCATTTGACTGTTTAAAAAAAAAAACCTCACTGACTGAGTGTCCACCCGGCTCGTAGGGGTTTTAAAAATCCCTTCCCCTTTCGCTATGGGGCAGGTCCGAACTCTCCACTACCTTAGGTGCCATCTGTCGCCCTGCCCATTCGCCCTTTCCTTTTGCCACATTTTCGGCTGTGTGTGAGGGGTAAGGTCCCCCGGGTTTTAATGGCCCTTTACCTTTTTGTAAACTACAAAAACCCCCTTTCCCTTTCTAAGCTTTAAAAAATGCCTTTTGTGAGATTTCACGCCCCCTTTTGCCCGTCCCCTACAAACTCACAAAAATTGGTTAGGGGACCGTCGGGGGGGGGCCGGGGAAAAAATTCCCCAAACAAATAAATGGTTTTGGTTTTGGAGCCCCCGGGAATAACCCAGGACCTTCCAGTCCGAAATCCGCGACCCCTTTCACTTTTGTTGACCAAAAACCCTTTTTATTTTCGCCCAAAAAACGTTTCAGGTATATTTTTTTTTTTATCACCTTAAAGGATTTTTGATGAAACAAAATGACTTCAAGTTGTGGTGTCAGATGACTTCAAGTATTTTTTTTTGTAAAATGTTTTCCCCCAGGTGACCGTTTTCATCAGAAAATCTTAAAAGTATTAGTTTCCCTTGGATGAACTTTTAAAAATTTGTGTTTTGTAAAATATTTTAAAAATTTTTGTTTCTTTTAGATGGCCTCAAAGTTTTCCCTTTTTTTGAATACGTTTTTGGTGTGGGTGGGTGTGTGTTGTTTTGTTGTGGTGTGGGTGTGTTTTGTGTTGTGTTTTGGGGTTTTTTTCGTCAGATCACTTCAAAGTGGTCCTTTTTTCCGATGCTCTTGAAGTGTGTACTGTGGAGTGTCAGATAACGTCAATGTTTGTTTCATTAAGTTACCTGAAAATGTTCATTTCACCAGAGGACCTAAAACAATCGGAGTCCTCTGAATTTTTGTATATTCAGATGACTTTAAGGAGTTTCTATTGTCGGACGAACCTACAATGTTTCTTTGGTCAGATCACCTGTGGGCCCACCTGACTGTTTTCATTTGATGACCTTTACCTTTTGTTTTTCGAGAACAAAAATGCGCCTTTCGTCAAATGACGCTAGATTATAGTACTACTAGCGTCATCAAATAACCTTTCACAAAATGTTCCGTCAAATTACGTTACAGTGTTATATTTCTTGAGATGATCGTATGGTGTTTGTTTGGTTAACTGATCTTAAAGTGTTCGCTTCGTGAGATGAGTTGAAGGTTCGCTTTCTTTCTTTTTTTTTCTTTCTTTCTTCTTTCTTTTTTTTCTTTCTTTCTTTCTTTTTTTTTCTTTCTTTCTTTCTTTTTTTTCTTTCTTTCTTTCTTTTTTTTTTCTTTTTTTTTTTTCCTTTTCCTTTTTCTTTTTCTTTGCGTCATCAGATAATCTTTCACGAAATGTTCCGTCAAAAAAAAAGTTACAGTGTTTATTTCTTGAGATGATCTTATTGCGTTTGTTTTTGTCAAATGAAGTGTTTGCTTCGTGAGATGACGTGAAGATGTTCTTAACTTTTTTTTTCTTTTTCTTGTTTTGTTTGTTTTAATTTTCCTTCTTGTTTTTCTTTAGTTGTTGTTGTTGTTGTTGTTGATGGGTTGAGCTCACACTGTTTGTTTCGTTAGCTGGTCTTAAACTGTTCATTTCAGAAGATGACCCTAAGGTATTTCTTTCATCACACCCAACACCTCATAGCTTAAGTCACAGCATTCGTCTCGTCTAGAGCTTTCGCTTCTCCCACATGACGTTAAAAGGGGTTTATGTCGTCAGTCGGGCGATCTCAGCGAGCTTGGGACGTCAGATGACCGTAAAGTGTTTGTTTCATCAGAGGAAGCCAGCGACCAGCATGTCATTGTGTCACACAACAGGTAAACTACCATGGCTTCCTTCTCGGTCGGAGGGTTCGTGGCAACATATCATCCCTGCTTGTAGGCGGACGAGATGGGGGGGGGGGGGGGGGTGGAGTGGAGGGGGGGGGGGTAGGAGAAGTGAGGAGGGAGGGGAGGGAGGGGGAGGGTTCAAAGAGTTCGTCCTGTCTTTATCTGAACGCGCTGAGGCGTAACGTGAAAATCAGCCAGCGGTGGAAGAGAGGGTGTCATCCCGTTTCGCCCTTTTTCATTTCGCCCTTCCCATTTCGTCCTGTTCCCTTTTCGCCCTTTCCTATTTCGCCCTACTGCAAGGCTCCCCCTGGCGTAAACCAGTGTCCCAGTCTACTCCAAAGCAGAATCGATGGTCTTTAGATTAGAGTAGGGCGAAGCCCGAGAGAGGACGAAGACGAATGAACGAAGGCCGTTAGGCCAAGTCGTGCTCACACGCAAAATGAAAAAGGGCGAAACGGTACCTGCCAGGATCGTGTTGTGGAAGTCCCAGTTTCGCCTGGCAGGGCAAAATGAAAAAGGGCGAAACGGTACCTCACCGAAGAGAGGAAGGAGAGAACTCGAAAGAGGAACAGAGAACTCGGAGTGAGAAAGGGACGGAGAGATAAAAAGGGAGAAATAAAAGGACAGACATATCGGACGGAGAGAGAAAGAGAGAGAGAGGGGGAGGGGGCAGGAAGACCCAAAGCCCAGCCTTCGCACACACACACACACACGCGCGCGCGCGCGCGCGCGAGAGAGAGAGAGAGAGAGAGAGGAGAGAGAGAGAGAGAGAGAGAGAGAGAGAGAGAGAGAGGAGAGAGATACTGTCACACAGGAAGAAACACACACACACACACACACACACGCACACACACACACACACACACACACACACACACACACACAGATATTTCTGTATACTTACTTCCCTTGAAGATGAAAAATGTCAATCACATAAACCTGTGCAGTTTTTCCACCCAAATGCTGTATTGGATCTGGCTTTAACTTTACTGTCGTCCTTTTTCATTTTTTCTCAACATGGTAATAACTCACATATCACGTCATGTGCAAGAGAAGAAAAAAAAAAGAAAAGAAAAGAAAGGAAGAAAGAAAGAAGGAAAAAAAACACATCCTTCTCATTCACGACTGACACACACAACTCGAAGTCGTTGTGTCTCCATATCGACTAACTCAAGTTGTCGCCCCTATTTGGCCACTAACCCGTGCTAACTTTTTTTCTTTTGCATAGCAATTAGAATACACCCACGGTAGATAAACCGCGTTGTAAAAAGGTTTAAAAATACGGAAGTATCACAGGTGTTAGGGTGGAAAATTAGAAAACGTGTTAGTCGTGCCTTTTACCTATGGTGAGTTTATTCTGTTGAGGGTCATCATCACATAATGAGAAGCGCTGTTGACTGTTAAATTCAGTACCAAATTGCGAAAACGGCGACTTCGTTTAGTTAGCTTCAAGCAAATCGTGAATCGAATCGTTGTTTCTCCACGCAGACAACAAAACATGTGAGTTATCTTGTTTTAGAGTAATGAAAATGAACTACAGTAAAGAAGAAGCCAGAACCAATGCAAACCTTGGGTGGGGAAAAAAAAACTACAGAGGAGGTGATCACCATTGATCTAGGATTCAAATGGCAATCCCACTCCCTATACTTCCCCTACCCATCTGACCCCCCTCCCCTTTCCTTTCCTGCCCCTCTTTCGCCCACGCCTTCCAACATCCCCTCCATCCAAAATTTCCCCATTAAATGTCCACCACTACTCCCTATGCCTTGTTGGTGCTGTCGAGAACACCAAGTTCTTCATCTGGGATGCCGTGAGTTCGAACCTAGCCCACACGCTGCTTCAAAGTGGCCATTTTTGCAGCCCATTTCTCCTTCTTCTTCTTCTCCTTTCTTCTTCTGCGTACGCATGCTGATACTCATGCGGACACTCCCTACATGGACAGGCAAATATTAATCCCATCTACCCAACAAAAGGAGTGGAGTTTTGTGTGTATGACCCTTTTTTATCCCGCCATTAAGGCAGCCATACTCCATCTTCGAAGAAGGTGCATGCTATGTGTAACGTGCCATCCATACCAACGGCCAAACTGGCCTTCTCTTCCGAAAGTTGGTGATGGGATTTTACGTGTGTGCAAGATGTTATGCGTGCGTTCACACACGGAACCTCGGTTTATAGTCTCATTCGCAGGACTGTATGGGAAATGGAGTCAGAACTAATGTTAACTCCGAGGGAAAAATCCCCCTGTACCGAGACGGCCTGGCGGAGATTCGAACCCGCAACCCTTGGATTACGAGTCCGGCGCTCTACCAACTGAGCTATTCCGGCCCCCTCTCGTTCTGGTGGTGTCAGTGTGGTGTGACATAACTCCCTGATCCCACAGTCCTGGGATGGGTTACCGCCATCTGCTATATAACGTTTGAGTGTGTACAGACGTTCTTTTATTTTTCCGAACTCGTCCTCCGGATGGGGATTAAGAGCAAGTCGGATCTGTGTGCTTTTCTGGCCTCTGCGCACGTTAAAGGAATCCACGGCAGTTGAAAACCGAAAAAATCAGGGAATATCCCAATTGCCCCGACAAAGTTGATTGATTAGCAAGGTTTATTCCCATCTACAAGCCTGGCTTAGGCCAAATTAACAGGTTCGAACACTGCCTCTGTTAATTCTGTTGCTGTGACGATTTCTCTCATCGTCCCACGAAAAGACTTGCCTGTTAGTAAGGGACAGCCAGCCACAAGCTCCAGTCTGTGACATGTGAAATGGACGTTAAACCTGAACACATCTAACAAACAAGATGCAAAGCATATAAACGTACTCCCAGTAAGTAGTAGTACAACAAAAAGAAAAAATAAATATATAAATCAGTCACTATAGCATTTTCTCCCCTTTTGGTGGTAGAAATTTTGTATGTAAGAGAAAAGAAAAACAAAAATGCGCTCCCCGGCGTGGAAATGAACCCGGGTCTCTCGCGTGACAGGCGAGGTCACTGTCCACTATCCAACCGAAACATTGCGAAAATTGGTTACACTTCAAACAGTAAACAAGTGGGGTAATTTTTGCTCCCATAAGAAAACCTAACACAGAGTAACTTTTATTCAAGACTGGCACAGCCTTTTAAACTTGAATAAATAAAGTCAGACAAATACATAGACGAACAATCTAATAGTGGGGGAAAAAACAAGCGCAGGCCAACAACTGAACTGTCTTCATTGTAATGACTTGGCAAAGATTTGGACTTAAGAGGGGGGAAGAGAGGGGGGAGTTTTGAAGATGGAGAAACTGGGAACATGAAATTAAGAAAATATTTTACAGATATGAAAAGCCTTCACTAGCTGCATAAGGGAACCATCGCAATCCCTTTTGAAGGCAGATATATTTATATTGCCTGCTCTTAATTTCATGTTCCCAGTTTCTCCATCTTCAAACTCCCCCTCTCTTCGCCCCCCCCCCCCCCCTCCTCCTTAAGTCCAAATCTTTGCCGAGTCATTACTATGAAGACAGTTCAGTTGTTGGCCTGCGCTTGTTTTTCCCCCACTGTTAGATTGTTCGTCTATGTATTTGTCTGACTTTATTCAAGTTTAAAAGGCTGTGCCAGTCTTGAATAAAAGTTACTCTGTGTTAGGTTTTCTTATGGGACCAAAAATTACCCCACTTGTTTACTGTTTATTGTTTACTGTTCCATGCCTCATTTCATTTCCAATTTTGGTTACACTTCAGTTTATAACCCTATATTGCTTAAACTGTACATCACAAAATTATCATTTATAGCCGCTAGTAACGGCTAGTCTGGTAAAATAAAACATCGGGCATCATCCGTGACCCATAATGAACTTATCTACAAATTTCAGAAAGATCGGTCCAGCAGTTTTGTCTGGAGCGAGCAGAACACATTTTGACCACGGACGGACAGACAGACAGACACACACACACACACACCACACAGACAGCATTTCTTCATTCCCATTGTAAAGAACTCCCTGTTCTATAAGAACTGGGAGCACAAAAACTGCTGAGTCGAGATCCGATGCCACTGGCAATAAAATGATGTAACAATATCAGCGGACCGTTGTATAATATCTTCTCTCTCACCCGGTCAGCAGCGCTGTCCCCCTTCTCTCTCTCTCCCCTCCGACCCCGTGCTCCCCACTTCCATTATGGCCGTGGATGATGACCCTCAAGTGTTTGTGTCGTCATAGGAACCGGCGGACAGCCATGTCTGTCAGTGTGTCGGGTTACAGCGGACAAACTGGGGCTTCCTTCCCTCAGTGGCCTTCGTGGGCAGCACACTGATCGACTGACCAGTCTGTTGGGTGGAGGGGGGGGGGGGGGGGGGGGGGGGGGAGGGGGCGACAGGGCTCAGTTGGGTCTTATATTTCATTTATTTCAAATCGTTCTCTTCACGTACTTAGGATTGATTGTTTATTCATTTCAGTTTTCTGTACCTGAAAAAAAGTCATGATATGAAAGTGGGTGGATTAAGTTAAGGTCTCTGTCTGTCTGTCTCTGTCTGTCTGTCTGTCTCTGTCTGTCTGTCTTTCTTTCTGTCTGTCTGTCTGTCTGTCTGTCTGCCCTCTCTCTCTCTCCTCTCTCTCTCTCTTCTGTCTGTCTCTGTCTCTCTGTCTTTGACTGTCTTTCTCTATGTTTCTGTCTGTCTGTCCTTCTCTCTCTTACCTTCACCCCTCCCCGTCCTCTCTCCTCTCTCTCTCTCTCTCCTCTCTCTCTCTCTCTCTCTCTCTCTCTCTCTCTCTCTCTCCCTTCTTTATGTCTCTGCCTCTGTCTGTCTGTCTCTCCGTGAGAGCCTGTGTTCACCTGCTTGCGTGTTCATCTTTGTTGTGGTGGGTGTGGTGTGTGTGTGGTGTGTGTGTGTGTGTGTGTGTGTGGTGTGTGTGTGCGCGCGCGCGCGCACGGCTCGCAGTGTGTATGCTTGCAAAGGCTTGGTTGTGATGTGTGTGTGTGTGTGTGTGTGTGTATGTGTGTGTGTGTGTGTGTGTGTGTGTGTGTGTGTGTGTGTGTGTGTGTGTGTGTGTGTGTGTGTGTGTGTGTGCGTATGCGTGTGTTGACAACTTGCAGGAATGAGAGCATGCATCATGATGGTATATGTACACAATATGAAGCGGGACATAAGAAAGATTGTTCAAGAATTGGATATGCATTAAACCTGTTTGCTGCTGTCTAAAGCAGTTCAGAAATAATGGGAAGTTATGTGCTGCTGCCAGAGATTCTGAAAGAGCTCTTGATTCCGTATCTAGGTCGTTGTAATGACCAGATCCACTCAAAAGGGAAAGTAAAGGTACATCATACTGTTGCTTTAACAAATAAATAGTAAGAGATCAGAACTCATTAAAATTATTCGTAACCTACCTAGCACTCATGGAATAAAACAAGGATGTGCATGCAGCCTGTGGTTGTTTTTCTTTGTAACTCAATAAACCTGCTGTAGACATTCTGGAACTGAATTGGAAACAAGAGATCTATCCAGCTCTATACAGACAACACCATAACAACAATAATTTAATGTGGAGAAACAGAAGACCACTTTCGCGCGATTTGTGGTTTGGTTTAAATGTAAGGTCATTGTTTATGAAGAGATTTTGTATACATAAGTTTTTCACGATCGCTCTTAGAGGACCTGCTCTGTCAATATCTTTAACCTCAAGCAGCTCAAGCCAATGGGACAGAAATTTTACCATCCACTAGTTTAAGAAATGGCAGGTTTGTCTATAATTCTATTTTGGAAGAGAGAGAGAGAGAGAGAGAGAGAGAGAGAGGAGAGAGAGAGAGAGAGAGAGAGAGAGACAGAGACAGAGACAGAGACAGACAGACAGGTAGGCAGACAGACACACAGATGGACGGGCAGACGGACAGACAGGCGGACAGATAGACAGACAGGCAGATATACAGAGACAGAGAAAGACTGTGTACTCAGGAGAGGTAGTGACTTTGAAGGGATAACACTTTCTTGATAGTTTTACGGGTAAAAGTTCGGGTAAGATCGCGCTAAGATGATGTTTATAGTTGGCCTTATCAACGTGACAATCCCATATGTGAATAACTCCGGGTTTCAGAGTTACTGAAGAATTAGATATCATCATTTTCTTTCAGATGTAAGTTGTAGTTTAAAAATGGACTCTGACGATTGTTCTCAAAATTGTTTACGGGAAATATCAGGTATCGATCTTTGGAGAAAGGCTAGCAAAAACTTTCTTGATGGAGTCGGACCTAAGAACATCCACTGTGACTCGCCGTTCTTTTCGCAGCAGATGTTAGTTCTACTCTCCTCCTCTCCCTTCTACCCCCCCCCCCCCCCCCCCCCCCTCCCATCAACCCCTGTCCTCCCTCCCCTTTCCCCTCCTTCCCTTCCCCCTCCCTCCCCTGTCTCCAGTGCCCCCCCCCCCCCCCCCCCGCACCCACCCCACCCGCCATCCCTGGTTGAATAGATTCAGCAAGGTCCGCGTGATAAATAATCGTAGCTGACAGAGTGGGATAAAAATAAATCTCACGGCCTGACTGGCTTCAAACGGGGCTGTAGGGCTCTCCATCAGACCATCCGTTCCCGACTGTCCCATTCCATTTCCCTCACACTGCCCCCCCCCCCCCCCTACCCCCCCCCCCCCCCCCCCCCCCCCACACACACACCTCCCCACTCCTCCGAACGCACACTCTACTCCTCACACCCGACCTACTCCCATCAAACGTCCCCAGTTTCCCCCCCCCCCCCCCCCCTCCCCTCCCCCCCCCCTTTTCGGCACCACAGACACTCTAATTCAGGCATGAAATTCTTCCATTTTGGACTGGAAATGTGTGTGTGTGTGTGTGTGTCTGTGTGTGTGTGTGTGTGTGTGTGTTTGCGTGCGTGCGTGAGTGCGTGCGGCGTGTGTGCAGTGCGTGTGTGAGTGTGTGGGTGTGTGTGTGCTGTGTCGTGTTTGTGTGTGTGTGTGTGTGTGTGCGCGCGCGCGGCCGCGCGCGGTGCTTGTGTGTGTTGTATGTGTGGTGTGTGTGTGTGGTGTGTGTGTGTGTGTGTGTGTGTGTCGTGTTTGTTGTTGTTGTTGGTGTGGTGGTGGGTGGTGGTGGTGGTGCGTGGTGGGGGTGGTGGTGGTGGGTGATGGTGTATGTGTATGTGTGGGTGTGTGTGGCGCGCGCGCGCGCATGTTATGTTGGTGTGTGTGTGGGTGTGGTGTGCTGCTGTGTTGTCGTGTCGTTGCTGTTGGGTTTGCGCGCGCAATGAAAGAAGGAAAGAAGGAAAGTAAGTCGTAGGTAACGAGTGTTTTATTTCCCTGAACAGTCCGGAATGAACAGTAAGCCGGTTACACCACCTTACTGTGTTGTGTTCCAGACATTCAGCTGTCAGTACTTCTGGAATGTCTTCCACCTTTACTGTTCTGTTTCTGTGCAGTGTAGTGGTGTTGTTGTTCTCTGCACTGTGCAGGGTAGTGGTGTGTTGTTCTGCACTGTGCCTGTGTAGTGGTGTGTTGTTCTCTGCTACTGATGCAGTGTAGTGGTGTGTTGTTCTGTACTGTGCTTGTGTAGTGGTGTGTTGTCGTACTGTGCAGTGTAGTGGTGTGTTGTTCTCTGCACTGTGCAGTGTAGAGGGGTGTTGTTCTTGCTCTGTGCAGTGTAGTGGTGTGTTCGTTCTGCACTGTGAAGTGTAGTGGTGGGTTGTCTCTGCACTGTGATAGTGTAGTGGCTATGTTGTTCTCTGCACTGTGCAGTGTAGTGGTGTGGTTGATTATACACTGTGATGTGTAGTGGTGTGTTGTTCTCTGCACTGTGCAGTGTAGTGGTATGGTGTTTCTCTGCCAAGTGCAGTGTAGTGGTGTGTTGTTCTGTACTGTGCAGTGTAGTGGTGTGTTGTGCTGTACTGTGCAGGTAGTTGGTTTGTTGTTTTCTCTGCTCTGTGCGTGTAGTGGGGTGTTGTTCTGCACTGTGCAGTGTAGTGGTGTGTTGGTTCTGCACTGTGCTGGTAGTGGTGTGTTGTTCTCTGCAACTGTGCTGTGTAGTGGTGTGTTGGTCTCAGCACTGTGCAGTGTAGGGTGTGTTGTTATCCGAACTGTGCAAGTGTGTGGTATGTTGTTCTCTGCTTGTGCGTGTAGTCGGCGTGTTGTTCTGCACGTGCAGTGTACGTGAGTGTGTTGTTCTGCACTGTTGCAGTGCAGTGGTGTGTGGTTCTGACTATGCAGGTGCTGTGGTGTGTTGTTCTGCACTGGCAGTTGTAGGTGGTGTGTTGGTTCTCCGCACTGTGCAGTGTTGTGGTATGTTGTTATCTGCACATGTGCAGTTGTAGTGGGTGTGTTGTTCTGCCACTGTGCAGTGTAGTGGTGTGTTGTTCTGCATGTGCAGTGTAGTGGTGTGTTGTTCTGCATGTTGCAGGGTAGTGGGGTGTTGTTCTCCGCCTTGTGCTGTGTAGGGGTGTGTTGTTCTCTGCAATGTGCAGTGTAGTGGTGTGTTGTTCTCCGCACTGTTGCAGTGTAGTGGTGT
This sequence comes from Conus ventricosus, assembly GCA_018398815.1. Classification (NCBI taxonomy): domain Eukaryota; kingdom Metazoa; phylum Mollusca; class Gastropoda; order Neogastropoda; family Conidae; genus Conus; species Conus ventricosus. The sequence goes on from CM031604.1 coordinate 81,296,164, forward strand.
GTTGTTCTTGCACTGAGCAGTGTAGTGGGGTGTGGTTCTGCACTGGGCAGTGTAGTGGGGTGTTGTTCTATGACTGTGCAGTTTGTTGTGTATGTTGTTCTCTGCACTGTGCAGTGTGTAGTGGGTGTGCTCTCTGCACTGTGCAGTGTAGTGGTGTGCGTGTTCTGCTGTACTGGTAGTGGTGTTGTTGGTTCTGTACTGTGCAGGTAGTGGTGTGTTGTTCACTGTACTGTGCAGTGTAGTGGTGTGTTGTTCTGTACTGTGCAGTGTTGTGGTGTGCTGTTCTGCACTGTGCAGTGTAGTGGTGTGTTGTTCTTTTTTTTGCCACTGTGCAGTGTAGTGGGGGTGTTGCTTCTTTTATGCACGTGCAGTGTTGTAGTGGTGTGTTGTTCTGCACTGTGCATATTTAGTGTGTGTTGATCTCTGCACTGTGCAGTGTAGTGGTGTGTTGTTCTGCACTGTGCAGTGTTGTGGTGTGTTGTTCTGCACTGTGCAGTGTAGGTTGTGTGTGTTCTCTGCACTGTGCAGTGAGAGTGGTTTGTTGTTGTCTGCACTGTGCAGTGTAGTGGTGTGTTGTTCTCTTCAATGTGCAGTGTGTGGTGTTTTGTTCTGTACTGTCCAGTGTAGTGGTGTGTTGTTACTGTACTTGACTGTGTAGTGGTGTGGTTGTTCTCTGCACTGTGCAGTGTAGTTGTGTGTTGTTCTGTATGTGCAGTGTAGTGGTGTGTTGTTTCTGTACTGGCAGTGTAGTGGTGTGTTGTTCTGGCACTGTGCAGTGTTAGTGGTGTGTTGTTCTCTGCACTGTGCAGGGTAGTGAGTGTGTTGTTCTGCACTGTGCAGTGTTGTGGATGCGTTGTTCTCTGTACTGTGCAGTGTAGTGGTGTGTTGTTCTCTGCAGATGTGCAGTGTTAGTGGTGTGTTGTCTCTGCAATGTGCGTGGTAGTGATGTGTTGTTCTGCACTGTGCAGTGTTGTGGTATGTTGTTCTCTGCATCTGTGCAGTTGTTGTATGGTGTTCTGCACTGTGCAGTGTAGTGTGTGTTGTTTCTGCATGTGCCAGTGTAGTGGTATGTTGTCTCTGCACTGGCAGTGTAGGTGGTGTGTTGTTCTCTGGCATGTGCAGTATAGTGGTGTGTTGTCTCCACGGTGCAGTGTAGTGGTTTTTTGTTTACACTGTGCAGTGTTGTGTGTGTGTTGTTTCTGCAATGTGCAGTGTTGTTGGGTGTTGTTCTGTACTGTTGCAGTGTAGTGGTGTGTTGTTCTGTACTTGTGCTGTGTAGTGTGTGTGTTGTATGCACTGTGACAGTGTAGTGGTGTGTTGTTCTCTGCACGTGCAGTGTAGTGGGTGTGTTGTTCTGCAACTGTGCCAGGTGTTGTAGTGTGTTTTCTCTGTTATGTGCTGTGTAGTGGTGTGTTGTTCTCTGCACTGTGCAGTGGTTGTGATGTGTTGTCTCTGCATGTGCAGTGTAGTTTGTGTTGTTCTGCACTGTGCAGTGTTAGTGGTATGTTGTTCTCTGCACTGTGCAGTTAGTGATGTGTTGTTTCTGCACTGTGCAGTGTAGTGTTGTGTTGGTCTGCACTGTGCAGTGTAGTGGTATGTTGTTCTCTGCACTGTGCGTGTAGTGGTGTGTTGTTCTCTGCACGGTGCAGTATAGTGGTGTGTTGTTCTGCACTGTGCAGTGTAGTGATGTGTTGTTCTGCACTGTGCAGTGTAGTGGTGTATGTCTGCATGGTGCAGTGTAGTGGTGTGTGGTTCTCCACGGTGCAGTGTAGTGGTGTGGTTGTTCTGTTCTGTGGCAGTGCAGTGGTGGGTTGTTCTTGCCACTGTGCAGTGTAGTGATGTGTTGATGCTGCACTGTGAGTGTAGTGGTGTGTTGTTCTGCACTGTTGTAGTGTTGTGGTGTGTTGTTCTTGCACTGTGCAGTGTAGTGGTGTGTTGTTTGCACTGTGCAGTGTAGTGGTGTGTTGTTCTCTGCACTGTGCAGTATAGTGGTGTGTTGTTCTGTACTGTGCAGAGTAGTTGGTGTGTTGTTCTGCACTGTTCAGTGTAGTGGTGAGTTGTTCTACACTGTGCAGTGTAGTGGTGTGTTGTTCTCTGCTTTGTGCAGTGTAGTGGTTGTGTTGTCTGCACTGTGCTGTGTAGTGGTGGGTTGTCTCTGCACTGTGGCTGTGTAGGTGGTGTGTTGTTCTGTATGTGGCAGTGTTAGTGGTGTGTTGTTCTCTGCACTGTGCAGTGTAGTGGTGTGTGTTCTGTACTGTTGCAGTGTAGTGGTGTGTTGTTTTGACTGTGCAGTTGTAGTGGTGTGTTTGTTTCTCTGCACTGTGCGTGTAGTGGTGTGTTGTTCTCTCACTGTGCGTGTGTGTGTGTGTTGTTCTCTACTGTGCCGTGTAGTGGGTCGTTGTTCTGTACTGTGCGTGTAGTGTGTGTTGTCTCTGCACTGTGCAGTGTAGTGGAGTTGCCCTTTCTTGTTATGCACTGTGCAGAGTAGTGGTGTGTTGTCTGCACTGTGCAGTGTAGTGGTGTGTGGGTCTCTGCACTGTGCAGTGTAGTGGTGTGTTGTTCTGCACTGTGCAGCGTTGTGGTGTGTTGTTCTGTACTATGCTGTGTAGTGGTGTGTTGTTCCTCTGTACTGTGGCAGTGTAGTGGTGTGTTGTTCTGCACTGTGGAAGAGTAGTGGTGTGTTGTTCTGCTTGGCAGTGTTGTGGGGTGTTGTTCTTCACTTGCAGTGTAGTGGTGTGTTGTTCTGCTCTGTGACAGTGTAGTGGTGGGTTGTTCTGACACTGGCAGTGTAGTGGTGTGTTGGTGGCACTGTGCAGTGTAGTGGTGGTGTTCTCTTGCACTGTGCAGCTGTAGTGGTTGTTGTTCTCTGCAATGTGCTGTGTTGTGGTGTGTTGTTCTGCACTGTGCAGTGTAGTGGTGTGTTGTTCTGCACTGTGCAGGTTGTAGTGGTGTGTTGTTCTGCACTGTGCAGTGTGGTGGTGTGTTGTTCTTACTGTGCAGTGTAGTGTGTGTTTGTTCTTTTCTGTGCAGTGTTGGGTGTGTTGTTCTACACTGTGCTGTGTGTGGTGTTGTTGTTCTGCACTGTGCTGTGGGTAGTGGTGTGGTTGTTCTGATCTGTGCAGTGTAGTGGTGTGTGGTTCGCACTGTGCAGTGTAGTGGTGTTGTGTTCTTGCACTGTTTTTCAAGTGTTAGTGGTGTGTTGTTCTGCACTGTGCAGTTGTTGTGGTGTGTTGTTCTGTACTGTGCTAGTGTTAGTGGTGTGTTGTTCTGCACTGTGCAGTGTAGTGGGGGGTTTTTGTGTTGTTCTGCACTGTTGCAGTGTAGCAGATGTGTTGTTCTGTACTGTGCAGTGTAGTGGTGTGTTGTTCTACTCTGATGACAGTGTAGTGGGTGTGTTGTTTCTGCACTGTGCAGTCTAGTGGTGTTTTTGTTTTCTGCATGTGCAGTGTTGTGGTGTGTTTTCTGCACTGTGCAGGTGTAGTGGTGTGTTGTTACTGCACTGTGCAGTGTAGTGGTGTGTTGTTCTCTGCATCGTGCAGTGTAGTGGTGATGGGGGGGTCGTTCTCTGCACTGTGCAGGGTGTGGGGTGTTGTTCTGCACTGTGCAGTGGAGTGGCTGTGTTGTTCTGTAGCACTGTGCAGTGTAGTGTGTGTTGTTCTGCACTGTGCAGTTGTTGTGGTGTGTTGTTCTTTGGGACTGCAGTGCAGTGAGTGGTGTGGTTGTTATGTGCACTGGCAGTGTAGTGGTGTGTTGTTCTGCACGGTGCAGTGTAGGGATGTGTTGTTCTGCACTGGCAGTTAGTGGTGTGTTGTTCTGCACTGTTGCAGTGTAGTGGTGTGTTGTTTCTGCACTGTGCAGGGTAGTGGTGTGTTGTTCTACTCTGTGCTGTGTTGTGGGTGTTGTTATGCACTGTGCAGTGCTTAGTGGTGTGTATTCTCTGCTCTGTGCAGTGTTGTGGTGTGTTGTTCTTCACTGTGCAGTGTAGTGTGTGTTGTTCTCTGCAATGTGATCGTAGTGGTGTGTTGTTCTCTGCACTGTGCAGTGTAGTGGTGTGTTGTTCTCTGCAACTCGTGTAGTGTATGATGTGTTGTTCTGCACTGTGCCAGTGTAGTGGTGTTGTTGTTCTGTACTGCGCAGTGTAGTGGTGTGTTGTTGCCCTGGGCAGTTGTAGTGTGTGTTGTCTGCACTGTGCAGTGTTGTGTGTGTTATTCTCTGCACTGTGCAGTTGTAGTGGGTGTGTTGTTCTGCACTGAGCAGTGTAGTGGTGTGTTGTTCTGCACTGTGTCAGTGTGGTGGGGGGTGGGATTGTTCTGTACTGTGCTGTGTAGTGGTGTGTTGTTCTGTATGTGAGTGTCGTGGTGTGTTGTTCTTCACTGTGCAGTGTAGTGGTGTGTTGCTTCTGCTCTGTGCAGTGTTATAGTGGTGTGTTGTTCTATGGCACTGTGCAGTGTAGTGAGTGGTGTTGTTCTCTGCACTGTGCAGTGTAGTGGTGTGTGTTCTGCTCTGTGCAGTGTAGTGGTGGGTTGTCTGCACGTGTGCTGTGTGGGGTGTGTTGTTCTGATGTGCAGTGTGTGGTGTGTTGTTCTGTAATGTGCAGTGTAGTGGTGTTTTGTTCTTTACTGGGCTGTGTAGAGGTGTGTTGTTCTACACTGTGCAGTGTTTTGTGTGTTGTTCGGCAATGTGCAGTGTATGTGTGTGTTTCTGCTCTGTGCAGTGTAGTGGTGTGTTGTTCTCTGCTCTGTGCAGTGTAGTGGTGTGTTGTTCTGCATGTGAAGTGTAGTGGTGTGTTGTTCTGTACTGTGCTGTGAGTGGTGTGTTGTTCTGCACTGGGCAGTGTGTGGTGTGTTGTTTGCACTGTGCATGTGTAGCGGATGTGATGTTCTTTACTGTGCAGGTGTTTATTGGTGTGTTGTTCTACACTGTGCAGTGTAGTGTGTGTTGTTCTGCACTGTGCAGTCTAAGTGGTGTTTTGTTCTGCAATGTTGCAGTGTAGTGGTGTGTTTTTCTGCACTGTGCAGTGTAGTGGTGTGTTGTTCGGCTACTGTGCAGTGTAGTGGGTGTGTTGGTCTCTGCACTGTTGCAGTGTAGTGGTGTGTTGGTTCTGACTGTGCAGTGTAGTAAAAAAAAAAAATGGTGTGTTGTTCTGCACTGTGCAGTGTAGTGGTGTGTGTTCTGCACTGTGCAGTGTAGTGGTGTGTTGTTCTGCACTGTGCAGTGTAGTGGTGTGTTGTTCTTGGACTGTGCAGTGTTGTGGTGTGTGTTCTGGTGCACTGTGCAGTGTAGTGTGTGTTGTTCTGCACTGTGCTGTGTAGTGATGTGTTGTTCTGCACTGTGCAGTCTAAGTGGTGTGTTGTTTGCACTGTTGCAGTGAGTGGTGTGTTGTTCGCTGCATGTGCAGTGTAGTGGTGTGTTTTCTACACTGTGCAGATGTTGTGGCGGGTGTTGTTCTGCACTGAGCAGTGTAGTGGTGTGTTATTTCTGCACTGTGCAGTGTAGTGGTGTGTTGTTCTTCACTGTGCAGTATGAGTGGTGTGTTGTTCTCTGCAATGTGCAGCGTAGTGGTGTGTTGTTTCTGCCTGTGCAGTGTAGTGTGTGTTGTTCTCTGCACTGTGTAGTGTAGTGATGTGTTGTTCTGCACTGTGCAGTGTAGCTGAGTGTGTTGTTCTGTTTACTGTGCAGTGTGTGGTGTGTTGTTCTGGCCCTGGCGTGTAAGTGGTGTGTTGTTCTGCACTGTTGCAGTGTAGTGGTGTGTTATTTTCTCTGCACTGTCAGTGTAGTGGTGTGTTGGTCTGCACTGTGCAGTGTAGTGGTGTGTTGATCTCTAGCACTGTGCGTGTAGTGGTGTGTTGTTCTGCACTGTTGAAGTGTAGTGGTGTGTTGTTCTGTTACTGATGCAGTGTAGTGTTTGTTGTTCTGCATGGCAGTGTAGTGGTGGGTTGTTCTACACTGAGAAGTTTAGTGGTGTGTTGTTCTGCACTGTGCAGTGTAGTTGTGTTTTGTTCTGCACTGCAACCCACCCCCCCCCCCCCCCCCCCCCCCTTACCCCTCCCCCCCTTTCCCCCCCACCCACTTTTTGCAGTGTATGGTGTGTTGTTTGTACTGTGCAGTGTTGTGGTATGCTGTTCTGCACTGTGCAGGGTAGGGGTGTGTTGTTCTGCACTGTGACAGTGTAGTGTGGTGTTGTTCTCTGCACTGTGCCGTGTAGTGGTGTTGTTCTGCACTGTGCAAGTGTAGTGGGGTGTTGTTCAGCACTGTTGCCAGTGTAGTGGTGGGTTGTTCTCTGCACTGTGGAGTGTAGTGGTGTGTTGTTATGCCAATGTGCTGTTTGTAGTGGTGTGTTGTTCTGCACTGTGCAGTGTAGTGTGTGTTGTTCTCCTGCACTGTGGCAGTGTAGTGGTGTGTTGTTCTGCATGTGCAGTTGTAGTGGTGTGTTGGTTTTGCACTGTGCAGTGTAGTGGTGTGTTGTTCTCTTGATCTTTGCAGTGTTGTGGTGTGTGTTCTGCACTGTGCAGTGTAAGTGGTGTGTTTGTCTCTGCTACTGTGCAGTGTAGTGGTGTGTTGTTCTCTGCACTGTGCAGGTGTAGTGGTGTTGTTGGTCTGCACTGTTTTTTTTTTTTTTTTTTCAGTGTAGTGGTGTGTTGTTCTCTGCACTGTGCAGTGTAGTGGTGTGTTGTTTCTGCACGTGCGTGTAGTGGTGTGTTGTCTGCACTGTGCAGTGTGGTGGTGTGTTGTTCTGCACTTGTGCAGTGTAGTGGTGTGTTGTTCTCGCTCTGGCGCGGAGTGGAAGAGTTGTTCTGCACTGTGCAGTGTAGGGTGTGTTGTTCTCTGCAGGTCAGTGTAGTGGTGTGTTTGTTCTACACTGTGCAGTGTAGGGTGTGTTGTACGGTACTGTGCAGTGTAGTGGTGTGTTGTTTTGCACTGGCAGTGTAGTGGTGCTGTTGTTCTCTGTACTGTTGCAGTGTAGTGGTGTGTTGTTTCTCTTTGCACTGTGCAGTGTAGTGTGTGTTGTTCTCTACTGTGCAGTGTTAGTGTGTGTTGTTCTTGTACTGTTGCAGTGTAGTGGTGTGTTGTTCTTGCACTGTGCAGTGTTAGTGGTGTGTTGTTTATGCACTGTGCGTGTTAGTGGTGTGTTGTTCTTGCACTGCTGCAGTGTAGTGGTGTGTTGTTCTCTGCACTGTGCGTGTAGTGGTGTGTTGTTCTGCACTGTGCAGCGTAGTGGTGTGTTGTTCTGTACCTATGCAGTGTTGTGGTGTGTGTTCTCTGTACTGTGCAGTGTAGTGTTGTGTTGTTCTGCACTGTGCAGAGTATGTGTCGTGTTGTTCTGCACTGTGCAGTGTCTGGTGTGTTGTTCTGCACTGTGCAGTGTAGTGGTGTGTTGTTCTGCACTGTGCAGTGTAGTGTGTGTGTTGTTCTGCACTGTGAGGGTAGTGGTTGTGTGTTCTCTTGCACTGTGCAGTGTATGGGGTGTGTTGTTCTGCACTGTGCAGTGTAGTGGTGTGTTGTTTCTGCACTGTGCAGTGTGGTGGTGTGTTGTTCTGTACTGTGCCAGTGTAGTGGTGTGTTGTTCTGTACTGTGCAGAGTAGTAGAAGAAAGGGGTCGTGGAGGGGGTGTGTTGTTCTACTCAGTGCTGTGTAGTGGTGTGTGTTCTGCACTGTGGCAGTGTAGTCTAGGGTCGGTGGGTGGTTCTCGCACCTGTGAGTTGTAGTGGTGTGTTGTTTCTGCACTGTGCAGTTGTAGTGGTGTGTTGTTCTGAATGTGCAGTGTAGTGGTGTGTTGTTCTGGACTGTGCAGTGTAGTGGTGTGTGTTCTGCACTGTGCAGTGTGGTGGTTGTGTTGGTTCTGTACTGTGCTGTGTAGTGGTGTGTTGTTCTTTACTGTGCTGGGGTGTGGTGTGTTGTTCTACCACTGTCAGTGTAGTGTGTGTTGTTCTGCAATGGTTTTTTTTTGCAGTGTAGTGGGGTGTTTGTTCTGCCACTGTGCAGTGTAGTGGGTGTTTGTTCTGCACTGTGCAGTGTAGTGGTGTGTTGTTTCTCTGCATGTGCAGTGTAGTGGTGTGATTGTTATGCACTGTGCAGTTTAGTGGTGTGTTGTTCTGTACTGTGCAGTGTAGTGGTGTGTTGTTCTGCACGGTGCTGTGTATGGTGTGTTGTTCTGCACTGTGCAGTGTAGTGGTTGTTGTTCGGTACTGTGACAGTGTTGTGGTGATGTTGTTCTACATGTGCAGTGTAGTGGTGTGTTGTTCTGCTCTGTGCATGTAGTGGGTTTGGTTCTGGCACTGTGCTGGGTAGTGGTGTGTTGTTCGCCACGGTGCAGGGTAGTGGTGTGTTGTTTGCACTGTGCAGTGTAGTGGTGTGTTGTTCTCTGCACTGTGCAGTGTTTTTAGGGGGGGTGGTGTGTGGTTTCTGCACTGTGCAGTGTAGTGGTGTGTTGTTCTGCACTGCGCAGTGTAGTGATGTGTTGTTCTGCTCTGTGCAGTGTAGTGGAGTGTGTTCTGCAATGTGCAGTGTAGTGGTGTGTTGTTCTCTGGTCTGTGCAGTGGTGTGGTGTGTTGTTCTTGCACTGTGCAGTGTTTTGGTGTGTTGTTCTGCAAGTGCAGTGTTGTGATGTGTTGTTCTGCACTGTGCAGTGGTTGGGGTGTGTTGATCTGCACTGTGCAGTGTATGTGGTGTGGTGTTCTCTGCACTGTGCAGTGTACAGTGGTTGTGTTTTTCTAAACTGTGCAGTTGTTTGTGGGGTGTTGTTCTGCAGGTGCAGTGTAGTGGTGTTTTATTCTCTGCACTGTGCGTGGTTGTGTGTGTTGTTCTTCACTGTGCAGTGTAGTGGTGTGTTGTTCTCTGCATGTGCCAGCGTAGTGGTGTGTTTGGTCTCTGCACTGTGCAGTTGTAGTGTGTGTGGTCTCTGCACTGTGCAGTGTAGTGATGTGTTTTCTGCACAGTGCAGTGTAGTGGTGTGTTGTCTGTACTGTGCAGTGTAGTGGTGTGTTGTTCTGCCCTGTGCAGTGTAGTGGTGTGTTGTTCTTGCACTGTGCAGTGTAGTGTGTGTTATTTCTGCACTGTGCAGTTTAGAGGTGTGTTTTCAGACTGCTTTCCACCCCCCATGCAGTGTGTTTATTTAGGGTGTGGTGTGTTGATCTCTGCACTGCTGCAGTGTTGTGGTGTGTTGTTCTGCATGTGTAGTGTAGTGGTGTGTTGTTCGTACTGTGCAGTTTAGTGTATGTTGTTCTGCAATGTGCAGTGTAGTGGTGGGGTTGGTTCTACACTGTGAAGTGTAGTGGGGTGTTGTTCTGCACTGTGCAGGTGTAGTGGTGTGGTTGTTCTGCACTGTGCAGTGGTAGTGGTGTGTTGTTCTCTGCACTGTGCAGTGTTGTGGTGTGTTGTTCTGCACGTGCGATGTTGTGGTGTGTTGTTCTGCACTGTGCAGTGTAGTGGTGTTGTTGTTCTTGCACTGTGCAGTGGTAGTGTGTGGTGTTCTGCACTGTGCAGATGTAGTGTGTGTTGTTCTGCAATGGGCAGTGTTGTGGTGTGTTGTTCTCTGCACTGTGCAGTGTAGTGGTGTGTTGTTCTGCACTGTGCAGTGTATTGGTGTGTTGTTTCTGCACTGTGGCAGTGTAGTGGTGTGTTGTTTCTGCTCTGTGCGTGTAGTGGTGTGTTGTTCTGCACTGTGCAGTGTAGTGGTGTGTTGTTCTGCACTTGCAGTTGTGTGGTGTGTTGTTCTCTGCACTATGCAGACGCAGTGGTGTGTTGTTCTGCTACTGTGCAGTGTAGTGGTGTGTTGTTCTTGCACTGTGCAGTGTAGTGGTGTGTTGTTCTCTGCCCTGTGCAGTGTTGTGGTTGTGTTGTTCTGCATCTGTGCAGTGTAGTGTGTGTTGCTTCTATGCACTGTGCACGTGTAGTGGGTGTGTGGTTCTGGCACTGTGCACCTTGTATGTGGTGTGTTGTTCTGCACTGTGCAGTGTAGTGGTGTGTTGTATCTGCACTGGCGCCAGTGGTAGTGGTGTGTTGTTCTGCATGTGCAGTGTAGTGATGTGTGGTTCTGCACTGTGCAGGGTGTGGTGTGTTGTTCTCTGGCACTGTGCATGTGTAGTGGTGTGTTGTTCTACACTGTGGCAGTTGTAGTGGGTGTGTGGTCTCTGCACTGTGCAGTGTAGTGGTGTGTGGTCTCTGCCATGTGCAGTGTTGTGAGTGTTGTCTGCACTGTGCAGAGGAGTGGTGTGTTGTTCTGTACTGTGCAGTGTAGTGGTGTGTTGTTCTGTCCTGTGCAGTGTAGTGGTGTGTTGTTCTGCACTGTGCAGTGTAGTGGTGTGTTATTTTCTGCACTGTGCAGTGTAGAGGTGTGTTGTTCTGCACTGTGCAGTTTAGTGGGTGTGTTGATCTATGCATTGTGCAGTTGTAGTGGTGTGTTGTGTTCTGCACTGTGAAGTGTAGTGGTGTGTTGTTTCTGTACTGTGCAGTGTAGTGGTATGTTGTTCTGCATGTTGCAGAGTCGTGGGTGGGTTGTTCTTACACTGTGATGTGTAGTGGTGGGTTGTTCTGCACTGTGCAGTGTAGTGGTGTGTTGTCTGCACTGTGCAGTGTAGTGGTGTGTTGTTCTCTGCACTGTGCTGTTGTAGTGGGGTGTGTTCTGCACTGTGGCAGTGTAGTGGTGTGTTGTTCTGACTGTGCAGGTTAGTGGTGTGATGTTCTCTGCTGTGCTGTGTAGTGGTGTGTTGTTCTGCTCTGTGCCCCAGTGTAGTGGTTGTGTTATTGCACTGTTGCAGTGTAGTGGTGTGTTGTTCTCTGCATGTGCAGTGTAAGTGGTGTGTTGTTTCTGCCATGTGAGAGTAGTGGTGTGTTGTTCTGCACTGTGCAGTGTATGGTGTGTTGTTCTCTGCTCTGTGCGTGTAGTGGTGTGTTGTTCATGCACTGTTGCAGTGTAGTGGTGTGTTGTTCTGCACTGTGCAGTGTAGTGGTGTGTTGTCTCTGCACTATGCAGCGCAGGGGTGTGTATAGTTCTGCACTGTGCAGTGTAGTGGTGTGTTGTTTTCTGCCAATGTGCAGTGTAGTGGATGTGTGTTCTCTGCACTGTGCAGTGTAGTGTGTGTTGTTCTGCATGTGCTGTGTAGTGGTGTGTTGTTCTCTGCACTGTGCAGTGTAGTGGTGTGTTTGTTCTGCACGTGCAGTGTAGTGGTGTGTTGGTCGGCACTGTGCAGTGTAGTTGGTGTGTTGTTCAGCACTGTGCCAGGTGTTGTGGGTGTTGTTCTGCACTGTGCAGGGTAGTGAGTGTTGTTCTGCACTGTGCAGTGTAGTGGTGTGTTGTCTTTCTGCACTGTGCAGTGTAGTGGTGTGTTGTTCTACACTGTGCAGTGTAGTGGTGTGTCTTGTTATGTACTGTGCAGCGTAGTGGTGTGTTGTCTCTGCACTGTGCAGTGTAGTGGTGTGTTGTTCTGCCACTGTTGCAGGTGTCAGTGGTGGGTGTTCTGTACTGTGCCAGTGTAGTGGTGGTGTTGTTCTTGCACTGTGAGTGTAGTGGTGTGTTGTTCTGCATGTGCAGTTGTAGTGGTGTGTTGTTCTGCACTGTGCCGTGTAGTGGTGTGTGGTTTCTGCATGTTCAAGTGTATTGGTGTGTTGTTCTGCAACTGTGCAGTTAGTGGTGTGTTGTTCTCCGCACTGATGCAGTGTAGTTGGTGTGTTATTCTTGCACTGTGCTGTGTAGTGGTGTGTTGTTCTCCGCACTGTGCGTGTAGTGGTGTGTTGTTCTCCGCACTGTGCAGTGTAGTGGTGTATTGTTCTGCACTGTGCAGTGTAGTGGTGTGTTGTTCTCTGCACTGTGCAGTGTACGTGGTGTGTTGTTCTGCACTGTGCAGGTGTAGTGGTGTGTTTGTTCTGCACTGTGCAGTTAGTTGGTGTGTTGTTCTGTTACTGTGCAGTTTAGTGGTGTTGTTGTTTTGCACTGTGCAGTGTAGTGGTGTGTTGTTCTCCGCTCTGTGCTGTGTAGTGGTGTGTTGTCTGCACTGGTGCTGTGTAGTGTGTGTTGTTCTCTGCTCTGTGCAGTGTAGTGGTTGTTGTTCTGCACTGTGCAGTGTAGTGGTGTGTTGTTCTCTTGCACAGTGCAGTGTAGTGGTGTGTTTTCTCTGCACTGTGCAGTGTAGTGGTGTGTTGTTCGTTACTGTGGCAGTGTAGTGGTGTGTTGTTCGGTTCTGTTGCAGTGTAGTGGTGTGTTGTTCTATACTGTAGGCCCTGCCGCTGTCCCCTCTCTGTAACGGAGACCTGGGCAGTCGGGGGTCCTCGGATGTTGTGGTTTTTCTTTCTTTTCACTTTGGTCACCATAGTAAGTCATATCATTGCTGGATTTCTTGGTAGCGGGAATACATGGCGCACGTTGGCAGACTGATGAGGAGAATGTTTTATATACAACAACACAACAGTGTCAAGGAGCGTGAAAACCTCTCACAAAAGGCATTAGACGCTTGGATTCAAAAGGTCTCGGTTGTTCGTCGTATACCAATAGGTAATAGACCATTTAACCAGGGTTACCTTAACCATCGCACACGCCAACACTGTGTGAAGGAGGCGAAGTGGTCAGATGACAGATGACACTAGGAGAGAGTTTCGGACTGCGGTGGCGGAAAGGGGGATGGGACAGTAACCACTACGACCTCGGTGATCCTAGTGAGCGCTAATGCTCTGTCAGCTGAGGTGCTTTTCGTAAACAGTCAGTGAAGAGAGGAGTCTTGGTTCGTACGGATGGTTTTGCCGTGGGTCACTGTGTGGTTCTATTGTCAGGCTCGTTGAATGCGTGTGGAGGTTGTAGTAGTCCCTCCTTAAGATAATTACTGTGTTAAGTGAACACGAAGTCGGGCGGGAATTTTCGATGTCCATCTGGTGCTAGTGTGTGTTTGTAACTATTATGTAGCGCGGGGGGGGGGGGGGGGGTGTGTTTTTTGTAAATGCTGATGTGTGGGAGATAGTTGCGACTGGAGAATTCGGGTACTTGTGAACTAGGGGTTTGAGAAGCAGCATGGACAAAGGCATGGACCGAAGGGGAATCCTTTGTGGCCATCCCTATATAAATGAGGGAGAAACATCGTGCCAATGGAGAACAACACCAGAGAGAGAGAGAGAGAGAGAGAGAGGAGAGAGATAGAGAGAGTGAGAAGGCAGAGGAGAGAGAGAGGAGGAGGAAGAGGAGTGAGCAGGACACAGGGTCGAGAGAACGTGGTCTGGGAGATAGAAGAGCAGCTAAGTCTTAGGATTGAAGACAAGCTGGAAGAGAGAAAACTTAGTTTTGAAGCCAGAAGGGGTGAAAGCAGACAAATGAAATTGAACCCAAGTGGTGGGTGAAAGAGATGAAGTTGAAGAGTTCTACGTCGAGATACCAGAGACGACCCCGAAGACCAGTCCTGAAACCTGGAGCCAGTCAACCATGGCGTCACCAAGCAGTGCTTGAAGAAGACTTGAAGAACCTTGTTCAAGAAACTGTGGTGTGGTGTGAAAGCGTGGTTGTGTGTGTGAAATACCTGGCCAGTTAGAAGTCATTTTATTATAACCGGGATTAGGAAGTATTGATCTTTTTTGTGTTGATTGGTGCATCTGTGTACTTGGATTTTTCATGTTTGATTAATAAGTAGCATAGGAATTGTTTTCTTGTGGCTCAGTCAGTTAGGAGAGAAACGAATGCATGTCATACCATTCCCAGAGAGAGGTGAATGTTTGGTGTGTGCATGGTGTGCATATTGCGTGTATGAGTGCAAAGATAACCTTGGTGTGTTAAACGACTAATAATACATCAACTTAGTGCATTAAGCAATACCTTCACGATTTCCCCCGTCCTTGACAAAGTGGCGAGCCTGCCAGGATTGCATGGCCAAATTTGTTCAGGAGGGAAACAAAGTGGGTACTAGAGTAGTACTGGGCGAAGCGTCCCACTATAGGCAATTTTAATTTGCTCCTTTAATTTTTTCCTTTTGTTCTATTGAGTGTTTGAGGATGGACTTGGTGTGTAGGGTGGTTGTATTAATCAAAGGTCGATCAGAGAAACGAAGAATCGAGGTTCTAGTTCTTAACTCTCACAGAAGCTGTTGGTTTAAGATTAAGGATCCTTTGTGTTTGAACACCACACTGGTGGTGTACTCGCAACGTTTTGGGTGCAGATAAACTGTGTATAACTTTTTCCGGGTTTATAAACGTAACCGTTTAAGTGTGCTAAAACATATTGCAAAAAGAAATGGCAGGAGAGAGTTTACCCCATAGGAGTAGCTGTAAGGTTTAGGGGAGAAACTGGAGATACAGGAGATGAATGCATAGATTCATTGAACTCAGCAGAAGACTGAGAGAGATGAAAAGGGGGGGCTGAAAGAAGGAAGTTTGAAAAGGAAACAGCTCGAGGCTGTCTAAAGAAATCTTGAGGCAGAACTGCTGCGTCAAAGGCAAAAAGCAGATGCAGAGGTGCAGCTGCCAGAGCAAGGAGCAGAAGCGGAAATCAGAGATTATAGGCAAACAATTTGTGTTGGAAAGAATAAAATCTGAATCATCGTAGTGAAATCGACACCAGTTCTGAGTCAGTAGGCCGCAGGACTACGTTGCGCACCTAGACTTAATACTCCCACTGTTCGAGAAGAAACTGATTCGATCCATGCCTACATCAGTGGTTTGAATCGGTTGCCGAGCACGCGAGGGCTGGCCCGAAGATGGACTGGGCACATAAACATGTATGCCTTGTTGACAGCGTCGTGTGTTACCCACTGTTTCCACAATACCACTAAGGTGATCAGTGGAGATTTTGACTAGGTGAAATAAAGCAGTTCTAAAGGCATATGTTTTGCTGAAGAAAGGTTTAGGCCGTAAGTTTCGTGAGGCGAGAATCGAACAGGGGAGACATACCACAGTTCAGAGTTAGACTAGTTCATTACTTTAACAAAGTGGATAGAACTGAGTGAAGTGGACAAGTGATGTTTGAAGGCTCAAGACAATGGTGATGAAAGAACAGATACTTGACGGTTGTGGGCCGGGGCCTCACATACACCTCTAGGAGAGGGGTGTCGTGACTAAGCTGAAGTATTGATGCAGCAGAGATTTAACGTGTAGCGAGGCGCGATGCTCAACAAGAGAGGCCTGGAGGGCCTATACAGAGGATGGTAGGCCAGCACATGACTCACACTACGAGTCGTAGGTACACACGGTAGTGCCCACGGCGTCACGGGAGCACTCAAGGGTGAAAAACCATAGCATGTGCTAGGATATGAGTTCTGTTTCTGTGCAAAAGACAGGGCACTTGGTAGGATTGTTATTTAAGTCCAGTAGGAGCAGCAATGAGGTCAGCAAGAGAGAGGCAGGTAGAAAGAGATGGAAAGATGACTGTGTTATTTTGTCGGGATTGTGCTGTGTGATCACAGATTTAGGCGATAACATGGATGTGCACAAAGGCAGTGTAGGGGTCATTGTGGTTAATGTCATTAGAGTCTCTGGTGTGCCACTGGTGTATATGGGTGAAGGAGTCCCCTGGTTGAGATGGGGACATTCACTGGGTAAAACACAGAGTGTAGACAAAAGATGGAACAGTAGCAGATTATCAAAATGGCAGGTGTTTATTTGCTTCTACCATTTTTATAGTGGAAGTGTACAGGCTTCGGCTGTTTCGAAGTCGCGTATGATTTGGTAATTGGGTACATTCAGGAGCACATGGGTACGACAACCAGACGCTGACTTCTGTGTCGAATCAGAGAAATGGAATCACGTGAGAAAAGCCCAGGCAAGCAAACACTCCAGAATGATGGAGCGTGTCCGGTGAGGACTAAACCATTCACTTACAAGCAGAACAAAAGGGCGCTATTTGTCGGGAAACTGGTGGTTTTGCTCTCAGAGGCAGAAGGGAAAAATGTTAAAGAGGGTACAATCGGGTTCGAGTTAGACAACGGCTATTGTACCTAAACTTTTACTCATTCGCGTTTGGGAAAACGAGACGCTGGTTGTCGTTCCTAGCAAACGCAGAAAGGCAGAGTTTCGGAAGATAAATGTGAGTCTGCTCGGGCCATAGTGGTAAGAAGGCCACACAGAAGATGGTGACGCGAGAGTAATCCTGGGCCCGGGATCCTTGGCGATATTCAGGCGTTCTGTGCACATTGCAGCACATGCAGCGGGGTAGGCATGGTGTGTGGCAGAAACGGGGGATCGACTGGGTCTACCATGAGTTGGCCAAAATAAAAATGGTACGGGTCGAGAAGTCAGGTAGTGGGTGCGTGTGTCTTTTGCAGTGTGTGTATGCGAGACGTGGCTGGTGCGGGCCTCGTGTAATGATGAGAAGGGAGGATTTCCGTAGAAACATAAATGAGTTATATGGCCACACGACTTTGAGTGGTGGAGATTCCAGATTTATGTTGTTATTTGTTGGATAGTGTGTATGTATTGATTTTTCTTCTAATTTTTGTTGCAAGACACATCTTGCGTGCTTATTGGTGTAAGTAGGCTTATGAGAGGCCGAGATTAGCACTGGTTTAAATGTGAAAAATTATGAGAGTGTCATTCCTTGAATGTTACGTTTTAGCAATGCGGGCATTGTCGTCGAGTGGGGGATATTCTGTCTAGGAGCGTGAAACTCTCAACATAAAGCATTAGACGCTGGATTCAAAGGGTCGTTGTACGTAGTATACATATAGGTAATAGACAATTAACCCGGAGTACCTTACCCTTCGCACACGGCCAAAACTGTGTGATGGTGGCCGAAGTGGTCACGATGACAGATGACACATAGGAAGAGTTCGGACCTGCCCAGTGGCGAAAGGGGGATGGGTTGTAACCACTACGACCTCGGTGCAAGTGAGCGCTAAATGCTCAGTCAGGTGAGGTTCTTTGGTAAAACAGTCAGTGAAGAGCAAGAGTCTTGCGATTCGTTCGGATGGTATTGGCCGTGGGTCACTGTGTTGGTACTGTTGTCAGGCTCGCTGAATGCGTGTGGAGGTTGTAGTAGCCTCCTTAAGATAATACGTGTTAAGTGACCACCGAAGTTCGGTCGGGAATTTGACGATGTCCATCTGGTGCTAAGTGTGTGTTTGCTAATCAATTAGGTAGGGGTGTGTGTAAATGTGAAGTGTTGTTGTGTGGGAGAATGTAGCGAATGGAGAATTCTGGGTACTTGGGAACTAGGGGTTTGAGAAGCAGGTGGGACTAGGCATCGCCCGGAAAGGGAATCTTTGTGTCCATCCTCTTAAACTGGAGGGAAGAACAATGTGCAGGGAGAACAACCCACAAGAGAGGAAAGAGAGAGAAGAGTGAGAGAGAGAGAGAGTGAGAGAGTGAGAGAGAGAGGGAGGAGTGAGCAGGACACAGGGTCGAGGTGAAACGTGGTCTGGGGAGATAGAAGAGGACGCTATGTCTTAGGTTGAAGGGAACAAGTGGAAGAGAAGAAAAACTAAGTTTGAAGCCCAGAGGAGGGTGAAGACAGTCAAACTTGAAAATTGACCAGAGGTGGGTGAAAGAGACGAAGAAGAGAGTTCTACGTCGAGATTCCTAGAGACGACCACGAAGTCCAGTTCCTGAACCTGGAGCCAGTCATCCAAGGGCGTCACCATTCCCAAAGCAGTTGCTGTAGTAGACTTGAAGGAAAACTTGTTCAAGAACTGTGGTGTGGTGTGAAAAGCGTGGTTGTGTGTGTGAAAACCTGGCCAGGTAAGAAGTCATTATATTATAACCCGGGATTAGGCAGTATTGATCTTTTATGTGTTGATTTGATGCATCTGTGTAATTGGATTTTTCATGTTTGATTTTAAGTTGCATAAAATTGTATTTATGTGCTTCAGTGTGTTAGGAGAGAAAACGAATGCGTGAATCCCTTCCAGAGAGAGGTGAATGGTTGGTGTGTGCTCGGGTGTGCTTATGGCGTGTATGTGTGCAAAGTTAACCTTGGTGTGTTAAACCGGATAATATACATCACTTTGTGCACTTAAGCGATACATCACGATTTCCCACATCTGGACTAAACTCGCACAACAAGTATTTGATCATTAATATGGAATATCGTTGGTAGATATGTCTCGGAATCAGGTTTCAGAGCTGGCAACAGTTGAAATGCAATTTTAAGCTCTTTGCCAGAGTCTTGACCAGGGGAAATGACTCTTACAGATTCAGATACAACAAGAAAAATCTATATTTTTTCTTTGAAGTGATCTAAACTGTTTAGGGTCAGGGTTGCATTTCGATCTGCGCTAGGGTTTTGGGTCCAGGTTAGGGTTAGGGTAAGCTGTCGGCAAATGCGCAGATAGAGTCGTGTTAAAAGATACCTATAATTTGTACTTTGTTTACCCTAATGAATGTATCAGTCAGACATGCACATTCTGTGAGCAAACTCGAATAAGCAAGATATTGTTGAAAAGTGACCGCTTTTTTACTCTGTTCAGTGTCAGTGGTAACTGTCACCCCCCCCCTTCCCCCTACACATGTCTGTGTCTGCCATGGGATCCTAGGGGCAAAGTGCCCTTTACGGATGGAACCAGTGTGCCTGTTATAATTGCTTTCACATTTTTTTCTCCCATATAATGCACTGATTTATGGGAAATTAAGAGTGGTTTTCTTGTTTGTTGTGGTTGCTGTTTCGTAAATGACTGGAAGACGTTCTGATTAAAAGCCATCACTGGTGTTCGTTCTGGTTTTACAATTGTGAGAGAGTGTACCAGAAAAACAAAGATTAAAGCAAAGGCAGACCACTAGATACAGGTCATCTCACTTACACCACACTGCCGTCTTGGTCATGCAGATAAAAAAGGGAAGAGAATGGATCCACCGCACAGAGGGTAAATACGGAATCACGTGGAAACGCATGGGTCTTTGTGGAATTAAAGCCCAGTCTTCGTTTTCATCACAATAGAGGATGGCACGACCCAATCGCGATGAAGGAACCGGACAGGGCGGTTTTTTTGTTGTTTTGTTTTTAACCTACTAGTTAATTTCCCCTTTAGTCACCGCCATGCTAAATATGTGTTTTATTTCTTGCGAGTGAATTCAAAGAGGTGTTTCGATGAATTGTAAAAAAGAATTTCGGTTCCCGTTTTACTTTTTTGTTCCTGGTTAGAGTGTCGATTTAATGCAAAGTGTTCATTTCTTGTGTAGTCTGTTATAAGTCTCTTGTCACAATTAAATGATACAGAACTGCATTTTCTGGACGTCACAGCTAAGGAATTTATCGAACTTAAAATATAATTTTGTTTTCTTTGGTTAGTTTGCTTTGTTTGTTGTTTTGTTGTGCCTATGGCGTAATGAAGAAACGCCAAACATATGATTGCCGGAACAAAGATCTCAAGACTGTTAACATTGGCTTAAACTTTTTATTACACAAGTTTGTTGTGTAAGAGTCCTTTTTACGGACATAGAAAATACAAAAGCTACTCCAATGCGCAGTGTTCTTGTGAATCGTTTCCTGATTCATTAAACCTGCCTGATGTGGCTCTTTGCGGTCGGCTGGGCTATAAGCAACATTTTCTTATTTATCTGCTCATTAAAGATGAGTGGCCGACTTACCTTACGGAGAGCCATCTTACCCCAGCAGTGAAGCAAGTGGTCTCTGTGCCACTGGGTCAGCTCGACGGAACATGAGATATTAGGCGAAAAATAAAAGCCATTTATTGATATATCAAATTTAGGCAGGATATCAACCATACGTCTGAAACACAAATTATTCCCCTAGGTGTCTTGAAATAGTCTCCACACAGCAAATAGTGGCTGCCTTGCGCTTGTCTCCCCTAAAAAAATCAAACGTTTTTAGGTGCTATTGCATTGGAACTCATTTCCGTTTGTTTTTTTTTTCTTTCTTCCTTTCTTTTTCAGCTTCCTTTAACCCTGTCTTCAACGCGCGATGGGCTATCAACTACATTGAAAGAGGAACACAGCTGTTTTCGGCTGAACAAATTTGTAAAGTTTTTGAAAAAGCACCGACAAAGAACGTAGACAAACGAATCACGTGACAAAACACGACGCGTATTTCTTTCAGGCAAAATACACAACACTCAGGACAACGAAAATGAACGAGCAACCACTTGTCTTCATCCAATTCGGCGCAAGATGGGCGTTGAATCAAGCGTTGTGTGTCTTGCCTGAGGAAGACCTAAGAGGTCGAAACGCGTCGTGTATTGTCTTGTGATTCGTTTGTCTACGTGTTTTTTTGTGTGTGCTTTTTGCGGGGCTTTATTAATCACTTTTCAAATTTGTTTAGATTTCCGCCTGCAGCCGCCTCATTTTGCAACTAGATCATGTTTTCTGCTGGTTAAATATAATACTCTAGAACCTATTCAACTAACATTGGTATTTCTGAAGTTGTGCACACACAGACAGTGGACGTGGTTAACGAAGTCCTTTGCGCAGTTCATTGCCCACACGTTTGGGAAACTTCGATTAAAATGCCGACCCCTGTACACAGGCAATCACAAATCACCCACAGAAAATGATGTTTCTCAGGGAGACATTGATTACTCCTACTGCTGTCACTACGTGTCGCCCAAACGTCAGCTGAGGGAACAGGAGAATTTCAAAATGATTTAGGCACGATCTCCCCTGGCTCAACGGGAAATCAATACGCGCCGCATATCGTTCTGCTAAGACACCTCAGTCGAGTTCTATTAACCCCCTGAAGGTTTCTTAATGGTGGATGGTCAGTCATCACAGAGAGTGCATGTGGAATCAGGAGTCCCTCAAGGCACTGTCTTGAGTCCAATGTTATGTCATTGGTCTGCTCTATGAAATCTCCGTGGTTTTGTATCTCAGGAGTCCGCCAAGGCACTGTCTTGAGTCCAATGTTATGTTATTCAAGGCACTGTCTTGAGTCCAATGTTATGTTATTTAAAGCACTGTCTTGAGTCCAATGCTATGTTATTCAAGGCACTGTCTTGAGTCCAATGTTATGTTATTGGTCTGCTCTGTGAATGATCTCCGTGGTTTTGTCTCTAGCCTCAGATCCGACAATTCACAGGTGACTTATCTCCTGTACAGAGAGATCCAGAGGACGACAGCGTGTGACTGTCAGAAGGCTGCGAGAGTCCGGACACGTGGTCTGAAGAAAAGGGGGATGAAATTAAAGCCCCGAAGCGTCAGTATAAGAAACATTTTTTTTTCTGCCACTTAAAAGGTTACATCATACAGAAAGCGACAATTCACATCGCTGTGTCAAAGAATGCATCTAGAGAATCTCCCTCTCTCTCCAAGTCGATCATATCAACAGATTTTCTTGGGGGGGGGGGGGGGGGGGGGGAAGGCAAATTCCACCCTAACAATAATACAAGAAATTTTAGGTTTCGTCACCAGGCTGACAGGAGAACGCCTTAGGTCACCACATTGTCCTCTCCTCAAACACAGCGCTGTTTCGTGGGGCCACTCCCCCCCCCCCCCCCCCCCCCCCCCCCCCCCCCCTACAGAAAGAGATTGTTGACAAAAGCTGAAAGTTAAGTTCATTTCGAAGTGAGGTGACTGCAGGCGGAAATTGAAACAACTTTAACAGAAACCAAAGAGGTCGAAACGCGTCGTGTTTGTCTTGCAATGTCTTTGTTTCTTTCGTTCGGCGGCAGAGTCGAAACGCGTCGTGTTTGTCTTGTAATGTCTTTGTTTCTTTCGTTCGGCGGCAGAGTACTTTTTCTTTTAAAAGTTCAGTGCCGAACGTCATGCTTCAATCATTAAGATTATCATTCACGTTATTCGGGCTACAAGAATTCCGGAAACAGAATCGACCAGAATTCAGAATTCTTGTTTAAGGTTATTACCCATGGGCCATTTCCAGGACACTTCACGCGGAAAATCATGTTCAGACACAACAAAC
The DNA here is from genome assembly GCA_018398815.1 of Conus ventricosus. NCBI lineage: Eukaryota > Metazoa > Mollusca > Gastropoda > Neogastropoda > Conidae > Conus > Conus ventricosus. Next base: position 81,317,933 of record CM031604.1, read on the forward strand.
AAAGGTTCATCACACCAGTGACAAGAAACCAGAGCAAAGGTCAAGAACATCTTCAAGAAACAACAGGTACGGACACAACACGGATTTACGAATAACCGACACGACCAGACACAGGTTTCTTCCCAAGGAGAGAATGGGAATAAACCAGCTTCAGTGCAGAAATGGTGCCAGTGGAATCAGTTAAGGAATTCAGACTCCCCCTTGGCTCCAACAGAAAGCGGTATAATCACAAAGGGGACGGTAGTATCGGGTGTATGGGGAAAGGTGGAGAACAGTTCGTGGTCTGAATGAATTTATCCCTAAATTTCAATTTTATATATATCTCCCCGGACCTCCTCTTCCCCTGCCCCCTACCCCCGCACCCCAGCCCCCACCCACCACCCGCCCATCAGCCGTCTCTCCCCCCCCCCCCTCCTTTTCCGCCCCCCCCCCCCCCCCCCCCCCTCTCAACCGCTCCCACCTCTCCCGTTGCCTGGGACCTGTCGATGGCAAGGCCTTACTTAGTCTCTGCAGCAGGCGGGACTGAGGCAGGCTTCAGTTTCAGTTTCAGTTTCATCAAGGAGGCGTCACTGCGTGCGGACTAGTCCATACACCTACACCACGTCCGCTAAGGTTTGAGACCACACTACGCATGTTTGTAGCTGGTGGAAATGAATTAACAACAAAGAGAGAAGTTGAAGAGAGGGTCTCGTGGCTACGACTCAGCGAATATCTGACCTACACATTTGCCCAACGCGCTTGGTCAGACCTTGAGTACCTACCTACATGGTGTGTGTGTGTGTGTGTGTGTGTGTGTGTGTGGTGTGTGTGTGTGTGTGTGCGCGGCGCGCGTGTGTTGCGTGGTGTGTGATGTGTGTGTGTTGTGTGTGTGGTGTGTGTGTGGTGTGTGTGTGGTTGTGTGTACGTGCGTGTGCGTGCGAGCGTGCATGGTGCGTGCGAGCGCGCATTTGTGTGTGTGTGTGTGGTGGCTTGTTGTTGCTTCCGTTTAACGTCTTCCCACATAAGTGATTTCAGACGTTTGTGTGTTGAGTGTTGATGAAAGAAGTATGAGTGTGTTTCGACCATTTGCGGTGTGTGTGTGTGTGATGTGCGTGTGTGGTGGTGTGTGTGGTGTGTGTGTGTGTGTGTGGTGTGTGTGTGTGTGATGTGTGTGTGCTGCGCGGCGCGTAGGGCACGTGTGGCTGTGTAGGGGTGTGTGTGTTGTGGTGTGTGTGTGTGTTTGTGTGTGTGTGCGTGTGTTGTGTATGTGTGGTGTCGTGTGTACTACCCCCAAGGCATCATATCCTACAATAACACACACTGTAGCGCTCTTCCCATCAGTTGCAATATCCCCTACCAAACAGCACATCACCACACATTCACACACACTTCATTTAAACCCGCCACATCCTCTTCTCACTCTCAGTAGTTACAGTACCCTCCATTATCTATCTTAATTTGTGTTTTGATCCTTCCCTTAAATTTTCCCCACACACACATCTTTTTTTTTTTTTTTTTGTTTTTTCATTTTATCTATCACCATTACCACAACCATCACAAAGATATCATCCATCCTAATAACTAGGACACACAACTTATTTATATCACACTACCACGTCTTCCCACAACCGCCCCCCCCCCCCTCTGTTTCCTTCCATAATCCCCTGCCTCAATGTCATTTCCGCCTTCATGGAGAATAACGGATAAGTCATTTTTCATTCCTTTTTTTTTTTTCGTAGTTTGTACTGTCCCACATGTTAAATGTGATTTATTTTTTCGCCTGATGAAGACCAAGTGGTTGAAATGCATCGTGTCTTGTTCTTGTGCTTCGTTTGTCAATGTCATTGGCGGTAAGTTCTAAAACTCTATTCCTGATCTTGATCGTTCGCCGCTTCAGTCACTCCATTTTGAAAAGTTAAGAGATAATTTATGATACGGTTTTCAGTGTGCCACAGTTTTCAAAGAAGACACAGTAATTTTCACCATGTCCAATGGAACTAGTTTTCTGTCTTCAATAGTGTCTCTGCACTAGAAGTGTATCTGATGAAGTTGGAAGCAGTCTTTGAATGATGTCTTCGTTTCAGCACATTTTCCAGTGTTGACGTGTGTCATATTTTTCCAGTTTGGGACACTTCAATTAAGCGTGTAGTTGAGGAGTTAAAGAGTGTATATAATACAATCTTATGTTGATCTTATTTGAAAGCGGCATCATACTAATGATTGAATTTGGTTAAGATGAGCATATGTTTGTAGAAGAAAGTTATAATTCAAAGAAATATTCCAACTGGGCTTTGTAATAAATGTTTACAAATTAAACACATGAAAAAACAGTTATTTTTACATGGAAGGCAGTTCAATGAAGTCGATCCATCAGATAAAATTTCAGCACCTTCCTTTGCACTACTGTTTTTGTTCTTGCACAGTTCAATAACAGATGACTTACACTGAGAGGTTCCCCACACCTACATGAGACATTTTTGCAGTATTTAGTTCGAGGTGAATTTAATCGCATGCGATGAATTAAGCTTTCTACGTCTCTGGAAATTGGAGTTTGGATTTTTCTTAATTGTGTTTGGGGTTAATATCAGGCTTGGTTTAACACACATTTTATAATATAGACAATCTGTGTTTTCAAAAATGTTTAAATCTGTCGTTTGATGCTTATTTATCAGTGCATAACATTCTGACAAATCCAAATCTATACTGAATGAAGTTGTGCCTTCAATGTTGCGAGCTGCTCTTCGAGCAGCTTGGTCAACTCTCTCATTGGATGAAATGCCGCAGTGAGAGGGCACCCAACAAAAAGTAATATTGACTCTCTTCATTGATAGAAGATGCGTTATGTAATTTATTTCCATTTTATCTCATTACGAATCTTTGAATTTGGGAGATTGTAAAGCAAAAAGCGCTGATCTGGAATCACTACAAAGTAGAAGTTGACAATTTTTAGTGGAAGAATTTAGAATTTTAACTTTAGAGACATTAGAATTGCTACTATTCTGCGGCGGTAAAAATCGACAAGTATTTCCCAAGATTAACCAATTTTCCACTTTTATAGGTTGGTATGATAAAAGCTGCGCCAGTGTATGATCACTAGTACTGAACCATCCGAAAAAACTTTCAAGTGGTCTTTATACACATTTCCAAATGACAATTTACATCGCTTTTAAGAAGGTTTGGGAATCGTTTTTACTTAGCATAGTGTAATTTGTATCAAATTTAGCTTTAATTTGTTCCCATTTGGGAATGGGTGCATAGAAGGGGCTCGAAGCGATTTTAGTTTGATTTATGTTTGATTCTTTCAAAGGGGAGTAGAAGTATATGTCTGAATGGATAAAGGTTGATTTTTATGCTTCTAGCTCTTTTTTGCAAAGTCTTTTTCCCTGAATTTAATGATACTTCCTTTAGCACAGAAAGTATTTTGTGAAGAGTTTTTTAAGAAAATTTAGATGTAAAGAACCGCTTTTTTTCGAAACTCATTGAGAGGGCAAAAAACTTCCAATTTCATGGTATGTTCCCATGTTACATGTATGTATAGGAACTCCAAGTGCCAGTTTATTATACGATTTGCAGTCTATTTCTTTGTAATTTATTGAGTAGTGTTGTGGGGCGCTAAAGAAATACTTCTTGGGCGTAAATTAATTCTTTACCGCACAAGCGCAGAAGATAGTAATGTTAAGCTTCTTTGTCTTTCCCCACTTTTGTTTGCTTATGATTTTTAAAAAAGTTAAAAAATTTTCCCTCGCTTTATTCAAAATGTATTCAATATGTAGATTCCATGAAAGCTTTGGAGTTAGATAAACGCCTAGAAATTTTACAGAACTAGCGTATTGTAGTAGTGTGGTGTGTGTGTGTGTGTGTGTGTGTGTGTGTGTGTGTGTGTGTGTGTGTGTGTGTGTGTGTGTGCGCGCGCGCGCGTGTATTGTGTGTGTGTGTGTGTGTGTGTGTGTGTGTGTGTGTGTGTGTGTGTGGTGTGTGTGTGCAAGCGTGCGTGTGTGTGCATGCATGTGTGTGTGTGTGTGTGTGTGTGTGTGTGTGTGTGTGTGTGTGTGTGTGTGTGTGTGTGTGTGTGCGCGCGCACGCGCGCAATCGCGCGCAGCAAGCATTTTCCTGGAGTTGTCCTCGATGACGATATGACCAACAGACGGTCACTTTCGACTATACACACATCCAGATTCTGATGGCAGGGGGACCCAGGGATAGCACCTTCACCTAGGAAGCCAGCGAATCTCTAGTTCGAGTTTCGTACAGGGCAGATTTCCCCCCTCCCCTCTTTGCAGTAGACCTTAAGCGCGGCAGTATGAATGCTAGTCTTTCGGATGAAACGTTTAAAGCGAGGTGCAGAATGCATGTAGCCCATGTGACCGTTACATGATAACGAGTAACCTGTCCTTTTACACCAGGCCACACGCCACAATTGGCTCTAAATCACTAAATCCATGTGAGCCAGAAGAGCTCAGTAGGTAGAGCGCCGGACTCGTGATCCTGGGGTTGCGGGTTCGAATCTCCGCCGGGCCGTTTCGGTACAGGGGGATTTTTCCCTCGGAGTTAACATTGGTTCTGACTCCATTTCCCCATACAGTCCTTCGAATGAGACTATAAACCGAGGTTCCGTGTGTAAGCGCACGCATAACATCTTGCACACACGTAAAATCCCATCACCAACTTTCGGAAGAGTAGGCCAGTTTGGCCGTTGGTATGGATGACACATTACATATAGCATGCACCCTGCGTGAGAAATGGAAGAAAATGAAAGAAGAAAGGAAATTGAGTGAACAATATTGAACGCTACTGGCTGGATCACACGGGAAACGACTGAACGAAGCGCCAGCTGGCAGCTCTTCAGTCGGCACTACTCAAGTAGGCAGCCCGTTGTGTCAACGAGTGTGGATTGTAAAGCGCTTAGAGCTTGGTCTCTAGCCAAGAATAGGCGCTATATAAGTATATAAGTAATATATAAGTATATATTATTATTATTATAAGTGTTTTGAGGTGTAGCATACATTTGAGCCAAAAATTGATATCAAACTGATAAGAATTCAACAACCCCTGACCAACCATTTCACTTGTTTTTTACGGAATTTTGCTGATGAAATCATACACAATCTAGAAACACATGAGTTAAACCTTACCTGGCGCTACATGTCGGCCTTCGTGCTCACCCGTGACCCTCTCTTTGCGCCAGGTGGTTCCCCCCAAATAGTCCCATTCCTTTCATTTTAACCTGTCTGCTTGGAACCATCTGGTATGTACCTTGATGGGCATGTGAAAAAAAGAAGGTAAATCAACTATCAGAAACAATGAAAAATTCCTAAAAACCATTCTTTGTGCCTATCTATAAACACTCGACACCTTAAGCAAGGCCTTGGCGCATTCATTTTTGATGTGCAGCCATTGTCTGTCGGACATTCCATTTTGATAGGTCAAACGCACAACGTCTGCAGGCGGAAGTAGGTGGCGCTGTGTTGTGGCAATGCGCTCTCCCAAGGGAGAGCAGTCCGAAACCCACGTGAAGAATTCTGTGGTGGCGATGGCGTTACATAACGCAGTGCATTACGTCAGAGATTGTGGCATCGAACAATGTATCTGTTGTAAGTTACTTTTATGGGGGTAAGGCTCGGTTGGTTGTTTTATGATTCTGAACTCTTGAGCATGGACAAAATGTTCTTGACTTTTATTTGCTGTTAAACGACAGCAAGAGGTTTCACGGAATAGTGCACGCGTTGTTTTATTTTTCAACCATTATTTCATCTTATATCTTTTTCTTTTTTTCTGTTCATCTATTTCATTATCTATTTGTCTTCGTCTTTTCATTTATTTATTCTTTTTATTTTTTTGTAATAGCAACCTGTCTGGAACACACCGTCAAAACACAGACCGCTTACAGAATGAACTTTTGGTTTACGTATCTTCACTTGGATCCAAAGAAAGATAACGCAAGTGCAGTCGGGGAGATGTTATCATTTATTATTATTATTATTATTATTATTATTATTATTATCATTATCATTATCATTATTACTATTACCATAGTTATTGTTGTTATCATCATCATCATCATCATCATCATTACGATTATCGTCATTATGAACAACAATGCTTCTTCTAACTTATTATCTTATCATGATCATCATCATCATCACCACCACCGTCATCATCATCATCATCATGGCCATCATCATCATCATCATCATCGTTGCAAACAAAATCCACACCAACACGCAAATCTCTCTCTCTCTCTCTCTCTCTCTCTTCTCTCTCTCTCTCTCTCTCTCTCTCTCTCTCTCTCTCTCTCTCTCTCTCTCTCTCATCACTACTCTGCCTAACATCCACAAGGAATCGACCGGAAGGTTTCCGAAAGAAGAAGCTGTAAAGCTGTTGTTTCCAAATCCCATGACATCCCCAATCACAGCCTTCAAACAGCAGCCACCAAACCAACAAACCAACCAACCAACCAACCTACCTACCAATGATACCAGTCGCACAGCAGGCTCTCTGTGTCTTATTCGGTGGGGTATTCGCTGATTCATTCCCACTGTCCCAGGACTTGACATCATTGTACCAGCCAGGCCTCAGCCTCGTGTCTCGAGTGTCGGGCAAGGTCCAGAACTCTTCAGAAACCTTCTGATTGTGTCTGGTCGTTTTCTCGTGGGTTATGATCGGTGTTCACATGGTCAGCTTGTGTTTCGGTTTATTTGTTTACTGCCCGTGGCTGCCCGTGATGTCTTGACCTCGTTGTGGCTTCGCGGGGGTTGGCCAGATTATAAGCAGTATAACTTGATGTCTGTTTGTTGCTTGTTAACCTTTCTTTGCCACTCTCTCTCTCTCTCTCTCTCTCTCTCTCTCTCTCTCTCTCTCTCTCCCCTCTCTCTCTCTCTCTCTCTCCCTCTCTCTCTCTCTCTCCCCTCCCTCCCTCTCTCTCTCTCCCCCTACCCTCTCTCTCTCTCCCCTCCCTTCCCCTCCCTCCCCCCCCCTCTCTCTCTCTCTCCCCGCACACGACTGCTACCACGGATAAATCACCAACAGCAGAAACTGTTCGTTTTAATTTTTGTCATAACGTAAACATTGTCGATAATATGTCATTTTTGAAATTGGTTGTATTTGTCTGCCAGTTGCCATGTGAAATGTCAGTGTCATGTATATTTCAGAGCGCGATATAAGCTATACGCTTGTTGTTGCTCTTTCGATGGATATAATCGGATGCTGTTATTTTGAAATTAAATTAGCTCTGTTTCATCCACATCCAAATATAGTGTCCGAGTAAGAGACGCGATTTCTGCGGCCGTCTCTTTAACCATTTCCAGTTACAAAACTAGTTTCTTATGAGTACTTACATTCCGATAACATAGCAGTAGAAGTAGGATCCAGCACGATGACAAAGCAATTGATTTAGTCCGTTTGGACAGTATTATCTCATCTAATTAGGTGTATTGGTATGTTTTTGTTTTCCAAGGGGTAGGAAGAAGAAATCCCGTGTTTAACTGTTAAGTGGCACTGAGAGATTTACAAAAGACCGTTAAAATTGGAATGAATATCACGAATCAATGAATTCAGTCCTTTGACGCCTTTTGGGGGCATAGAGGACAAACAATGACAACAGTTGCTTTCAAAAACAACTGCAAATCCTAAACCTCCATCAAACGTTTTCAGAATGTGTCAACGGTAAGTGTAGTGCAAACATGTGGTGACTGCTTTGAAAAAAGAAGAAGAAAGAAACAAACTGTTACATGACTTTTTTCCACATTTTACTTCAGTTGAAACGCATTTTTCATCCTGCTTTGAACAGGCTGAAAAAAAAAAAAGACTTTGATTACAGGTTCATCTTTAGAATGAAACTGATTTCAAACTAATTGCAATTTAAAAAAAAAAAAAAAAAAGAAGGAAGAAATTGTCTCTTCTCGCGCGAATTTACATCATAATCACGACAAATACATAGCTCTCGTAGAACAGTGTGGCATTTTCAACTTCAGCTGGCAATCTGTGGCTTTTGAGTTTGTATGAAATAAAGATATAACATATCATGCTCAGTAAGCTTCGACTGCGAGCAAGATAAATAGATGAACAGTTAAGATTACAACACAGTGCATTAAAACTGTCATTTTCTTTCTTTCTTTCTTTCTTTCTTTTTTCTCTTTCTTTTTATTTTTTTTTAATCTGGCAGCGTTTAACGTTTTCACACGCGCGGGAAATGCAAGAAAGTAGATGTCATTGATATCGTATTTCCACTTATTTACTTATTCATTTGTTTATTCACTTGTTAACCCATTTGTTTATTCACTTGTTAACCCATTTGTTTATTCACTTGTTAACCCATTTGTTTATTCACTTGTTAACCCATTTGTTTATTTGTCTATTATTTGTTTGTTTATTCATTCGTTTGGTTTCGTCAGTGTTATTCCAATCACGACTATGCGTATTGTGTTGTGTGTGTGTGTGTGCGTGTGTGTGTGTGTGTGTGTGTGTGTGTGTGTGTGTGTGTGTGTGCGTTGTGTGTGTGTGTGTGTGTGTGTGTGTGTGTGTGTGTGTGTGTGTGTGTGTGTGTGTGTTGTGTGTGTGTGTGTGTGTGTGTGTGTGTGTGTGTGCGTGCGTGCGTGCGTGCGTGCGTGTGTGTGTGTGTGTGTGTGTGTGTGTGTGTGTGTGTGTGCGTGTGTGTGTGTGTGTGTGTGTGTAATGATTTAAGTTCCACAGTGTGTTTGTCATAAGATGATGGTTGAAGTTGTATAGCCTAATGGCTATACCGCCAATGAACTTGTAAAACGTTTACCTTATCTGGGGCGTGGCGTATGGAGTTATCCCTTTCCTCAGTCCGCCGCTTTAACCTTCCCTTACCTGAATCATGTGGACATTGACTGCTGTGTTTCGCTGTGGTGCCATGGAATAGACCCAGCTTTCTGGAATGTGTGTCTCCTCACATGGAATTGAATGTCAGCTCCATTCTTCAAGTTCAGCTTTCTTTGTTCCACCTTATCGGCACTTCAGCCGTTCTGATTACAATTCTCGTTGATTGGTGAAAATCAAACTGTCTGTGTTTTGTCGGTGATGAATCATCACACGCCTAGCTAAGTTCACTTACTACTTTTATTTGTGTTACTTAAAGTCGTTTAAATTACAATTCTTTTCAGTCGGGAAAATAAAACTGTATGTGTTCTCTGTCGCTAGTGAATCATCACACATTTACCTAAATTCATTCACTACATTTATTTGTTTTACTTAAGTCGTTTTAAATTACTATTCTTATTGGTCGGCGGAAATAAAACTTCTTCTTTCTTTAAGTGTCCGCCTTCATCAAGTTGAAGATTCTGACACTGTAGTAGTAGGGGTTTCCAGATTCAACAGTGAACAAAAAGCTGCTGCCTGGATCATCAGCTTATGAATAGGTGGGCCTTATACTGGAGGGTGACGGACTGAGGTGAGGGTGGGGAGGGATAGGTGACGGGGTGGGGGTGGGGGGTGGGGAGGGGCGAAGGGGCCACGAAGGGAGCGAGAGAGGGAGGGGAGTGGGGGGAGGGGAGTTATATCCAGAAGTCCTCCAGCGAGGCTGATGCCACCGCCTCAGCTGGAAGATTGTTCCACTCCCTCCCAGTGCGTGGGAAGAAGCTGTTCTTTCTGTAGTTTCTGCAGCAGGGTTTTCTACATGGTACTGCTGCTCGTGAGAGTTCCTGGTGTTGTACTGATGGGTGTAACGCGTAGGGATGTGCGCAGAGTTGATCTTGATATCGCCGTGGTGGAACTTGTAAAAGGTGGCTTGCCTGATTTGCTGACGTCGTTGTTCTAGAGGAGCCCAGTGCAACTGCTTGTACATAGCACCTACGCTGGATGTCTGACGGTAGCGATTTACAACCCGGCGCGCTGCCCTTCGTTGAACCTTTTCAAGTGCTAACTTGTCCCCTTCTTGATGGGATCCACACCCTGGCAGGCGTACTCTAGGGTTGGGCGCACAAGGGCTTGTAGGCTCTCTCTTTGGTTTGGATGGAAACTAGTTTTCAGGTTTCTCTTCACAAAGCCGAGGGTTTAGAAGCCTTGTTGACGATGTTGTTAATGTGGGGTTCCATTTTAGATCTGTGGACAGGGTAACCCCTAGGTATTTTTCCTCCTTGGTGGGCTGGAGGTTGTGACCATGCAGATGGTAAGTGGCCTTGTGTTTTGTGCCAAAATGGAGAGTGTGGCACTTGTCCGGATGGAAGGACATGAGCCAAGTTCTTCCCATTTAGCAAGTTTGTCAAGGTCTCTCTGTAGCGTGGCTTGGTCACTGGCCTTCCTGTGGTCTTGTGGCAAGCAGTGTCGTCTGCGAAAAGGCGTACGGTTGAGGAGAGGCCCATCGGGATGTCGTTAATGTAGAACAGGAAGAGGCAGGGTCCCAAGACAGAACTCCAGACTCAACCCCTACAAATGCCGATGTAACTCCTTCCACCACCACTGCCTGTTGCCTGTTGGTCAGGAAGTCCTTATCCACCTGTTCAGGTGGCCCCGGATTCCATTGCGAACCAGAAGCGAGTGAGATACCTTGTCAAAAGCCTTGGAGAAGTCCATGACCAGGACGTCATGCTGTCTTCCCTTCTCTCTATCGAGTGTGATGTCGTCCACGAGTCCCAGCAGTTGACTCACACAAGAACGCCCTCGACGGAATCCATGTTGTTGCCGGCAGATGATGTTGTTTTTTCTCTGCGAAGCCATCACAGTGTGGACCAGGATGTGTTCTAGGACTGCCAGGAACACTCGTCAGTGAGATCGGACGGTAATTTTCAGGCTTATAGCGCCCTCCCTTCTTAAAGATGGGCGTAACATGCGCTGTCCTCCAATCTTTCGGTACTATGCCCGTGTTGATAGACGACTGGTAGAGCGGGTGAGGGCTGGGGCGAGTTCTTCTGCCAGCTCCTTCAGGATACGAGGGCTAATGTTGTCTGGTCCTGGAGCTTTCCGGGGGTCCAGATTCCTCAGAAGCTTACGCACACCTCCTTCTGTGATAGTGATGGTGCTGCAGGTTGGCCCGGGTGCGTCTGTACTGAGTCCTGTTCTTGATGTGAAGTCATCAGAGGAGCATGGGAAGCTCTTACTGAAAACAGACTGGAACTGCTGGTTAAGTGTCTCTGCCTGGTCTTTTGCGTCAAAAATAAGCCTGCCGTTGATTTTCAGAGGAGAAACATTTGCTGGTTCGTGTCGCTTTGACTTGATGTATGTCCAGAAGTGTTTGATACTTTTATGTCCCCATCGCCTTTTTCCTCTAACATTTCAGCTGTGTGGACCAGTAGTTCCTTCTGAGCTGGCGCTGAGCTTGATGCTTGTACTTTTTCAGTTCTGCATGTATTTCCAGATCGCCTGACTTCTTCCAGCAAATATATTTCCTGTCCCTTTTCCTGATAAGCCGTTTAGTAGAATAGTCCACCCAGGCTTGTTGTTCCTAGGTCTAAGGGTGGTATGGGGATGTGCTCTTTGACGATGGCCTGAAGGCCTTCCCTGAAGCTGCTCCAGATGTCCTCAGTGTCACTATAAGAGTGATAGGTCTTGACTATGGAGTGAGAGAGATTCACCGCCGCCTCCCGGAGGGCCAGCCAGTTGCTCTTGTACTGGGGTACAGGCTGTTCGTGTTTGTCTGTACTAGGCGGGGGCTTTTGTGAATTTTTTTCCTAATGCTATACCGCCAAGAACTTGTAAACTTACTATCGGGCGCGTATGATTATCCCTTCCTCACCGCCTTACCTCCTTACCTGAATCATGTGGACATTGACTGCTGTGTTTCGCTGTGGTGCCATGGAATAGACCCAGCTTTCTGGAATGTGTGTCTCCTCACATGGAATTGAATGTCACTCCATTCTTCAAGTTCAGCTTTCTTTGTTCCACCTTATCGGCACTTCAGCCGTTCTGATTACAATTCTCGTTGATTGGTGAAAATCAAACTGTCTGTGTTTTGTCGTGATGAATCATCACACGCCTAGCTAAGTTCACTTACTACTTTATTTGTGTTACTTAAAGTCGTTTAAATTACAATTCTTTTCAGTCGGGGAAAATAAAACTGTATGTGTCTCTGTCGCTAGTGAATCATCACACATTTACCTAAATTCATTCACTACATTTATTTGTTTTACTTAAGTCGTTTTAATTACTATTCTTATTGGTCGGCGGAAATAAAACTTCTTCTTTCTTTAAGTGTCCGCCTTCATCAAGTTGAAGATTCTGACACTGTAGTAGTAGGGGGTTTCCAATCAACAGTAGAACAAAAAGCTGCTGCCTGATCATCACTTATGAATAGGTGGGCCTTATACTGGAGGGTGACGGACTGAGGTGAGGGTGGGAGGGATAGTACGGGGTGGGGTGGGGTGGGGAGGGCGAAGGGGCCAGGAAAGGGAGCGAGAGAGGGGAGGGAGTGGGGGGAGGGAGTTATATCCAGAAGCCCCAGCGAGGCTGATGCCACCGCCTCAGCTGGAAGATTGTTCCACTCCCCTCCCTGCGTGGAAGAAGCTGTTCTTTCTGTAGTTTCTGCAGCAGGTTCTACATGGTACTGCGCTCGTGAGAGTTCCTGTGTTGTACTGATGGGTGTAACGCGTAGGGATGTGCGCAGAGTTGATCTTGATATCGCCGTGGTGAACTTGTAAAAGTGGCTTGCCTGATTTGCTGACGTCGTTGTTCTAGAGAGCCCAGTGCAACTGCTTGTACATAGCACCTACGCTGGATGTCTGACGTAGCGATTTAACAACCCAGCGCGCTGCCCTTCGTTGAACCTTTTCAAGTGCTAACTTGTCCCCTTCTTGATGGGGATCCCACACCTGGCAGGCGTACTCTAGGGTTGGGCGCACAAGGGCTTTGTAGGCTCTCTCTTTGGTTTGGATGGAAACTAGTTTCAGGTTTCTCTTCACAAAGCCGAGGGTCTTAGAAGCCTTGTTGACGATGTTGTTAATGTGGGGTTCCCATTTTAGATCTGTGACAGGGTAACCCCTAGGTATTTTTCCTCCTTGGTGGGCTGGAGGTTGTGACCATGCAGATGGTAAGTGGCCTTGTGTTTTGTGCCAAAATGGAGAGTGTGGCACTTGTCCGGATGGAAGGACATGAGCCAAGTTTCTTCCCATTTAGCAAGTTTGTCAAGGTCTCTCTGTAGCGTGGCTTGGTCACTGGCCTTCCTGATGGTCTTGTGGCAAGCAGTGTCGTCGCGAAAAGGCGTACGGTTGAGGAAGGCCCATCGGATGTCGTTAATGTAGAACAGGAAGAGGCAGGGTCCCAAGACAGAACTCCAGACTCAACCCCTACAAATGCCGATGTAAACTCCTTCCACCACCACTGCCTGTGCCTGTTGGTCAGAAGTTCCTTATCCACCTGTTCAGGTGGCCCCGGATTCCATTGCGAGCCAGAAGCGAGTGAGATACCTTGTCAAAAGCCTTGAGAAGTCCATGACCAGGACGTCATGCTGTCTTCCCTTCTCTCTATCGAGTGTGATGTCGTCCACGAGTCCCAGCAGTTGACTCACACAAGAACCGCCCTCGACGGAATCCATGTTGTTGCCGGCAGATGATGTTGTTTTTCTCTGCGAAGCCCATCACAGTGTGGACCAGGATGTGTTCTAGGACTGCCAGGAACACTCGTCAGTGAGATCGGACGGTAATTTTCAGGCTATAGCGCCCTCCCATCTTAAAGATGGCGTAACATGCGCTGTCCTCCAATCTTTCGGTACTATGCCCGTGGGTTTATAGACGACTGGTAAGCAGGTGAGGCTGGGGCGAGTTCTTCTGCCAGCTCCTTCAGGATACGAGGGCTAATGTTGTCTGGTCCGGAGCTTTCCGGGGTCCAGATTCCTCAGAAGCTTACGCACACCTCCTTCTGTGATAGTGATGGTGCTGCAGGTTGGCCCGGTGCGTCTGTACTGAGTCCTGTTCTTGATGTAAAGTCATCAGAGGACAGGGAAGCTCTTACTGAAAACAGACTGGAACTGCTGTTAAGTGTCCTCTGCCTGGTCTTTTGCGTCAAAAATAAGCCTGCCGTTGATTTTCAAGGAGAAACATTTGCTGGTTCGTGTCGCTTTGACTTGATGTATGTCCAGAAGTGTTTTGATACTTTTATGTCCCCATCGCCTTTTTCCTCTAACATTTCAGCTGTGTGGACCCAGTAGTTCCTTCTGAGCTGGCGCTGAGCTTGATGCTTGTACTTTTCAGTTCTGCATGTATTCCAGATCGCCTGACTTCTTCCAGCAAATATATTTCCTGTCCCTTTTCCTGATAAGCCGTTTAAAGAATAGTCCACCCAGGGCTTGTTGTTCCTAGTCTAAGGTGGATGGGGGATGTGCTCTTTGACGATGGCCTGAAGGCCTTCCCTGAAGCTGCTCCAGATGTCCTCAGTGTCACTATAAGAGTGATAGGTCTTGACTATGGAGTGAGAGAGATTCACCGCCGCCTCCCGGAGGCCAGCCAGTTCGCTCTGTTGTACTGGGGTACAGGCCTGTTCGTGTTTGTACGGCGGGCAGGTGAATTTGGAATTCCATAAAGACCGCGGAGTGGTCCGATACGCCGGGTACTCCCTCGACCTAGGGACAAGCGATGGAGAGTTAGTCAAGAGCAGGTCCAGGGTGTTCTCGCCTCTTGTTGGGAAGGTGACCATCTGCTCAAGCCAAATCATGCTGCAGATCAAGGAAGTCTCGTGAAGTCTGGGATAGCACGCTAGACTTCAGTCTGCATGTTGTCCAGTCAATGGCTGGCAGGTTGAAGCCCCCCCCCCCCCCCCCCAACAATCAGGTGAGCATTGGAGTCTGCCGCTCGTCGGAGAGATGTCTCAAGTTGTCCTAGGCTAGTCGCATCTCCGTCATCTGGCTTGTAATAAGCCGCCACGAGGAGGTGCCTTCTTCCCTTGAGTGTTACTCTCGCCCAGACAAGTTCACAGCCATCCATGGCAAGTCCTGTAGCTTTGGAGCTGACCAGATTTGTGGAGACGGCGATGAACCCCCCCCCCCCCCCCCCCCTTCGTCTCTCCTTCTATCGCATCTGTGCAGCTTGTATTGGGATGTTGGAAGAAAGGTCTGGACATCTGTGCAGCTTGTATTGGGATGTTGGAAGGAAAGGTCTGGACATCTGTGCAGCTTGTATTGGGATGTTGGAAGGAAAGGTCTGGACATCTGTGCAGCTTGTATTGGGATGTTGGAAGGAAAGGTCTGGACATCTGTGCAGCTTGTATTGGGATGTTGGAAGGAAAGGTCTGGACATCTGTGCAGCTTGTATTGGGATGTTGGAAGCAAAGGTCTGGACATCTGTGCAGCTTGTATTGGGATGTTGGAAGCAAAGGTCTGGACATCTGTGCAGCTTGTATTGGGATGTTGGAAGCAAAGGTCTGGACATCTGTGCAGCTTGTATTGGGATGTTGGAAGCAAAGGTCTGGACATCTGTGCAGCTTGTATTGGGATGTTGGAAGCAAAGGTCTGGACATCTGTGCAGCTTGTATTGGGATGTTGGAAGGAAAGGTCTGGACATCTGTGCAGCTTGTATTGGGATGTTGGAAGGAAAGGTCTGGACATCTGTGCAGCTTGTATTGGGATGTTGGAAGGAAAGGTCTGGACATCTGTGCAGCTTGTATTGGGATGTTGGAAGGAAAGGTCTGGACATCTGTGCAGCTTGTATTGGGATGTTGGAAGGAAAGGTCTGGACATCTGTGCAGCTTGTATTGGGATGTTGGAAGGAAAGGTCTGGACATCTGTGCAGCTTGTATTGGATGTTGGAAGGAAAGGTCTGGACATCTGTGCAGCTTGTATTGGGATGTTTGGAAGGAAAGGTCTGGACATCTGTGCAGCTTGTATTGGGATGTTGGAAGGAAAGGTCTGTATTTTGTCACCAGTGAATCACCACCCACCTACCTATATTCATTTACTAATTGTGTTAGTTTTATTTGCACCAGATGAGAGTTAAAAGCACTAGGATTAAAATTATGACCATTCGTGTAACAGTTCGCTCCTTTTGCCGCGAATGACTCACCATACTCTCAGCCCGAGATGACCTGTCTTGGCGCAGAAGGAGACGACAGCTGACGGGAGTTATCTGTAACGCGTTGATGGCAAGCGTCACGTGCGTTCGCTGTTAGTTCCCACACTGATATCGCCCAGTGCAAGTAACGAAGTAACCTTTATCATGCTAGCGTTTTGCGCAGTGTTTGTATTTCCTAGAAATAGACAATACGCATTCAGCTGTATTCGAATACAATGATTAGCGAGAACTAAGATGAATGTATTACAGTTGACGCTCCGAAAACGAAACCAACATTAATAAGTCTGGACTTTTTGTTCTCAAATGGTCAGATTTGTCAAATGTTGTCCAATTCCTACGTACAATGCTTTTACTACAAGCTTTATTCATTCTGTTTCCCATCATTTATATTTCATCCAACAGCATTTTTCATCATCGTCGCCCTTCGCTAAGTCCATTATGATCCCGTCAACAGTCGGAAAGAGTTGTCTGCCTTGGGCTTTTCTCTCCTCCCTCTGTCTGCAGATGCGTTTTCTCCCTGTTCAGCCAGAGTTGTCTTTTTTTTGGGGCCCTTTTTTCCTCCCCTCTTTTTTCCCTGTGCGTGTTCTGCCTGTTCAGCCAGAGTTGTCTGTCTTGGGCCTTTTCCCCCCTCTGTTTTCCCTGTGCGTGTTCTGCCTGTTCAGCCAGAGTTTGTCTGCCCTTGGGCCTTTTCCTCCCTCTGTTTCCCTGTGCGTGTTCTCCCTGTTCAGCCAGAGTGTCTGTCTTGGGCCTA
This sequence comes from Conus ventricosus, assembly GCA_018398815.1. Taxonomy (NCBI): domain Eukaryota; kingdom Metazoa; phylum Mollusca; class Gastropoda; order Neogastropoda; family Conidae; genus Conus; species Conus ventricosus. The sequence goes on from CM031604.1 coordinate 81,334,613, forward strand.
TTCCTCCCTCTGTTTCCCTGTGCGTGTTCTGCCTGTTCAGCCAGAGTTGTCTGTCTTGGCCTTTTCCTCCCTCTGTTTCCCTGGGGGGCGTGTGTTCTGCCTGTTCAGCCAGATTTGTCGTCTTGGGCCTTTTCCTCCCTCTTTTCCCTGTCGTGTTCTGCCTGTTCAGCCAGAGTTGTCTGTCTTGGGCCTATTCCTCCCTCTGTTTCCCTGTGCCGTGTTCTGCCTGTTCAGCCAGAGTTGTCTGTCTTGGGCCTATTCCTCCCTCTGTTTCCCTGTGCGTGTTCGGTCTGTTCTCAGGTCCCGTCGCCATTTTTTTCTTTGTCGTCTCCTTTCCGCCTACCTTGGGGGTCCTGGTTGGGGTTTGTTGTTCGAATTAATCTTTTGCACAGGAATATGTATAGATGTGTGAGTGTGTATGTATGAATTTTATGTATGTATGCATTGTGGGTTTTTGTGTGTTAACATGTGTGTGTGTGTGTGTGTGTGTGTGTGTGTGTGTGTGTGTGTGTGTGTGTGTGGTGTTGTGTGAGAGAGAGAGAGAGAGAGAGAGAAGAGAAGAAAAGAGAAAGTGCATGCGTCTGTGTGTGTGTGTGTGTGTGTGTGTTTTGTGTGTGTGTTTTGTTTTGGTGTGTGTGTGTGTGTGTGACAAAAAGAGAGAGAGAGAGAGAGAGAGAGAGAGAGAGAGACAGACAGACAGACAGACAGACACAGAGAGACGGAGAGAATGCATGCATCCGTGTGTGTGTGTGGGGTGTGTGTGTGTGTGTGGTGTGTGTGTGTGTGTGTGTGTGTGTGTGTGTGTGTGTGTGTGTGTGTGTGTGTGCGCTTGCTTGCTTGCTTGCTTGCTTGCTTGCTTGTCTGTAATTTGTTTCCCAGTAAACATTCCAGCTGATTTCGGAAGAGTTTTATCT
>CM031604.1:81340526-81350526 GCA_018398815.1 Conus ventricosus
TCCCCAGGGTGTACCAGCCCGTATCATGACTGCAGGCCCACGGCGAAATGAAAAAACACCCCCTCCAGCTGCCGAGCCACACCCCACGACCAACCACCCCTGCCCACGGACAGATGACGACAGTGCCACTCCAGACACAGCCAGCTTTCGCCATACGGTCTTTGTGCCCTCCCAAGCGAGAATCCAAAGTTGTAGTCTTTCACAGTTCTACAGGACTTTCCCTGTGGTCAGTGGGTCTTTCCTCACCGTCATGGACCTTCTCCAGGGTTCAGCCTAGTTAAGGCAAGAAAGAAAAGAAACACCCGAAGGTGCTGGGGAAGGACCAGCGAAGCACTGTCTTCACCTGCCTGTAGAAGCAGTCCTGTACCAACCCTTGGAGGCCTGCGCTGTGTTGACGATGGGTCAGGCACCGCACAGGACACTCCAACGTAGGGACGTAGGTGATCAGTCGCTGAGAAAAACATGTTGAGGATGGACGAAATTGTCCATGACTATTTGAAACTGTTTTTTGTGTTTGTGTTGCGTTTGCTAAAAACTCATAGGTCCACTTCTTCTTCAATGTCGAAAAAAAAAAGAGGATACATTCCTGGATGACACGTGGCTAGAGATCCTGGAAAAAAGGAATTGTTTTCAACATTTCAGGGGACTTATTTATCTCCTTCTTTCCGGCTGAATTGCCGTGTGCTGTACCGACGGTATCCCCTTCCACCACGACCGCTCCTCCCCCTTCCTCTTCCTTCTTACCTTATAGATCAAATGAAATAGTTTCCATGTGTTGTGATATTCTGGTGTGTGTGCGTGTGTTGTGTGTGTGTGATGTGTGTGTGTGGTGTGTGTGTTGTGTGTGTGGGTGTGGTGTGTGTGTGTGTGTGTGTGTGGTGAGTGCCGTTCGTGCGTGGGTGCATGCGTGGCAGTGCGGTGTGTGGTGTGTGTTTTACCAGGCAAAACCCTAAACAACAAACAATCAACTCAACTCGAGGTGGCGGACTAAAACTTCGTGACGAGGTTTCTGTCATCAGTCTTTAGCAGCATGTCGTTTGCACGGGGCACTATCGCATGGAGAGAGGACGGTGGGGGGGTGAGGGGGGATCCCGAGAGTGGGGTTGGGGGGGGGGAGCGGGATCGATTATAGGTAGGTTGGTCGGGAGAGGGATGACGGGTGGGTGGTGGTGTGGAGGGGACATTGGGTTTGGGACTGTCTGGAGTGTGGAGGAGGGAATGGTGGAGCGGGTAGGGCGGGGGAGGGGGGGGGGGGAGGTAGTGGGTGGGGATTGGGTGGGGAGGGGGGGATGGTGGCTTCTCGGTACACCTTTTGGTATTAGAGCGGAATCCGTCTGTTGTTGTCGTGTGTTGTTGTGGCCTGGGCATGGGGTGGGTTTTTCGTTGGTGTTTGTTTGTGCTCTCTTCCTCCCGATGACTCCCCCACCCCCCCCCTACCCCCACCCACCACCCCAGCCCCCCCTCTCGTCCCAATCCACTCCGTGTCTGTCATTCCCCGCCTCTCTCCCCCCACCCCTCCCCCCCCTCCCCCCCCTCCCCCCTCCACCCCCCCCCCCCTTTCCCCCTTTCCCCCCCCCCCCCCCTTCCCCCCCCCCCCCCCCCCACTTTTGCTTCTTTTTTTTTTGTTCATCACTGCCCTCTCGATTCATGTTCTCTTTGTGGGTTGTGTCGTCTCCGGAAGTTTACACAGTATTCGACCCATGTGGATTGTTTCTGGGAAAGGCTGTCGACAATAGGATCTCTGTTTGTCACTGTTATGGAGATCTGGGTGTAGTGTCGTGTAGTGTAGTGTGTGTAGTGTAGTGTAGTGTAGTGTTGTGTAGTGTAGTGTAGTTGTAAAGGTGTGTGTTGTGTTGTGTGTTTGTGTGTGTGGTGCGTGCGTGCGTGCCGTGGTGCGTGCATGCGTGCGTGCGGTCTGCGTGCGATGCGTGCGTGGTGCGTGCGTGTGTGCTGTGTGTGGGTGCGTGTGCGTGTGCGTGTGGTGAGTGTGTGTGTGTGTGTGTGTATTCATGAATTGTGGGGTATTGCTTTCACCACTTAATACTTGGAATGAAGAGCAGAAGGATAGAAGGAGAAAAAATTCGTTTCCGCAACATTTCCTTCAAAAATGACAAATTTTTCTGATTCGGTGTTAAGGTCGTTAAACACTCCAATGTGTGTGTCTTCGACCGTGATTTCAAAGCAATACCGCTATAGCTCCGTTTGCATTATTTGACCAACTACTTTTGAAATACGAACTTCATAATTGGCCCTCCGAAGTGTCAACTAACTTCGTCTCCTTTAGAAACTGAGAAACCCATAATGACTTGAAGGAGCAAAAAACTAGATGTGACATAAATACACGTATGTGTGTATGTATGTGTGTGTGGGTGTGTGTGTGTGAGCCACCCCCCCCCCCCTCCAACCCCTACTCCACCCACACACATGGGGGGGGGGGGGGCCCCTCTGTGTGTGTGTGTGTGGTGTGTGTGTGTGTGTGTTTAAGGGGTGGGGGAAAGTACAGCTTACTGTGAAAGGTGCGGAGTTGGCGGTGTGTGTGTGTTTGGGGGGGGGGCGGGGGGGGGGGAGGGCTGCGCACGTGCCATTGTAATTGCGCCTCTTCTGGTTCTTTCACTATTACCGCAGCTTTGTTTCGCGCGCAAACCCGATGAGCTGTCTCTGGGCATGGCCCCCCCAACCTTTAGTCACTGGGTACAGCACACCGAGAGAGAGAGGAGAGAGAGAGAGAGCGGAGAGAGGGGGAGAGATTGAGAGAGAGAAGAGAGAGAGAGAGAGAGAGAGAGAGAGAGCGAGAAGTAAGTTTGACGAACATGTACATAATACACACACATGGCACGTCACACACACACAGTACACACACACACACACACAACACACACACACACACACACACACACCACAACACTCACGCGCACGCACGCACACACACACACACCACACACACCACACACACACAACCCCACCACACACGCACGCACACCCACCACCACCCAACACACAACACACACCACCACACACACACACCACCCCACACATATTTTGTAAGCATCTCACAGCTAGAGAGATCGTCACAAATCTGTAAATGCATTTTTTTTTTTTTGTTTTTTTTTTTTTTTGTTCCGTTTGTTTGTTTTGTTTTGTCAAAGTTGACCCACTTTAAGAACAAAAGTGGTAGCTACCCGCTTCCTCTGAACATCGTTTTCAGCATTATCAGCATTATCTGCCTGGAGTTGTTTTTAGCACAGTGGTGTGACAATGTGTGTGTCCGTCACCATTTGGGGAACGCGAGACTGAGAGGGTACAAGTCTTGTGTGCTGCTGACGAACTTTTTTTAATGGTTTCCTTTTCAGCCTTTCAATCACGTTCTGAGACGTCCTTGATGTGACCGCGCCTTTTCAGAGCGCTGATGTATACGGGACCCACACTGGATGGACTGCTGATGGAGGATGATGAGGACAGACAGGGTGAAGTCCACCAACCTGAACGGGCGTCAACCTCTCCTGCTACACTTGCCATCATTGTTATTCTAGGATGAAAGGGAGACAGCTGGGAACGAATCCCGGGACAACCGATCAGGAAAACCGAAAAACAGGTCACCTTTGGACTAAACTTGAGCGCTGACATCTTCACTGGGATGGAGTAATTCATAGCTGACAATATCAAGGGGTCCAGTTCCCTTACGTGGTGGCATTGTAGCGAACACCGAGGGAGAGGTGACGGCTCTCCCTTTGAGGGGTACTGATGTGAGAGGTCAGCGTCAGGCGGCGCAGCGAACCTTCCAGCTGTATGGGTGACGGTGGGGGTCTAGCCTGCGTCGCCGGGGGACGACTCCTTGAGATGTGAGGAGGTGATCGACGATGGAGCGTTGTCTGACAACGATTACCGTGGCCATGGTATACCGTGCTTTTGAGGGTCGGACATGACACTCTCCACAGGGTTGAGCTGAAGAGTCGCCCTTTCAGCTTGCAGTCTGCGTGGACCATAGAGGAAACTCGTGCAGCATTCCAGCGACTTTCGCTCTGCTCCCCGGCCCCTTTGAGGCGGTCTCACGCGGCAAAGACCATCGTCACCCGAGTATGAAGAAGGCCGCCTGGTGGCCCTAAAGACAGGCCAGGTGTTGTTTCAGGACGGAGAGGAAGGGAAAGTTCGTTCCAGATCGGTGGGCCAGAGACAGAGAACGTGCGGCAGCCGACCGTTGACTGTTTACATCCGGGCATTCCGAAGCAGAGTGGCAGAGAGGAGAGACAAACACAGGCTGCACACCAAAAATGAATGCGCCAAGGCCTTGCATATGTAGTCGAGTATTTATAGACTGGCGCAATTGAATTGTGTTCAGAATCCTTCTTGTGTCTGAAAGTTGATTCTCCTCTTTTTCTTTCACATGGCCATCAAGGTACAAGCCAGGTGGTTCATATGGCCATCAAGGTACAAACCAGGTGGTTCACATGGCCATCAAGGTACAAGCCAGCTGGTTCTATGGCCATCAAGTCAAGCCAGTGGTTCATGCCAAAGTACAAGCCAGCTGGTTCATATGGCCATCAAAGTACAAGCCAGGTGGTTCACATGGCCATCAAGTACAAGCCAGGTGGTTCATACTCAGTGGCCATCATACGGTACAAGCCAGGTGGTTCATATGGCCATCAAGGTACAAGCCAGGTGGTTCATATGGCCATCAAGGTACAAGCCAGGTGGTTCATATGGCCTCGTCAAGCACGGTATAGGCCGCAAGGACAGCAGTGGTTCATATGGCCGTCAAGGTACAAGCCACGTGGTTCATATGGCCGTCAAGGTACAAGCCACGTGGTTCACATGGCCATCAAGGTACAAGCCAGGTGGTTCACATGGCCATCAAGGTACAAGCCAGGTGGTTCCAAGCAGACAGAGTCAAATCAAAGGAATGGATTATTTTGTGCTCTTGAAGCTGGCGCAAAGATAGGGTCACGGGTGAGTGCGAAGGCCTGAAATGTGACGTCAACTAAGGGAAAGGTCATGTATTTGAAGATCTGCGGTGGAGATCCCCCAAAACAATGGAAATGACTGGTGGAGAGTTGTTCTTTTGATCAGGTATCAGTTTTAACATTAAATGCTGGCTCAAATTCATGGTAGGCCTCAAAACGCTTGCATGGGTCATCATATAGTGTTTTTGGTGCAAAATCCTAATTGTGGCGTGTGGCCACACAGGTAGAAAGGGGCGGAGCTGTGAACGTGAGACAGGCAGCCAGTGGAAACTGGCGGCAATAGGACAGTGAAGCTTTCAGAATTTTCCGTTCGGTGGTCAAGTCGAGCAGCGGCAGTATGGGCACCTTGAAATAAGCTGAATATGGATGAAGCAGGCAGCCCAGACGAGAGAGAATGACAGTTGTGGATGCGAGACAGAACGAGGAAAGATACAAGTTTAGATGTAACGTCGGAGGACAACATTCATTCAGAATGAAGCTAACTGGCCTACGCATTAGTTGAAAACAGCTGCTCTGTTAGCTGGCTTTCATTTTTCAACACCCTCGCAGGTTCGAGACGAGAGAGAGAGAGAGAGAGAGAGAGAGAGAGAGAGAGAGAGAGAGAGAGAGAGAGAGAGGGGGGGGGGAGGGAGGGAGGGAGAGAGAGAGAGAGAGAGAGAGAGAGAGAGAGAGAGAGAGAGACTTTTGACACTCTGATTGTCATTACCAAAGAGGCCTTTTTACAAAGGGGGGGAGGGGGTAACAGAACAATAACATTTCCCTCTTCCTTTCCTGCAAACAAATAGTACACATTCATTCTTAGTGTGTATCAAATCAAAGGTTAACAATAATTCGTAAATGCGTAACATTTCCTTACGTCCTCATGCACAGGAGTAATGCAGTAAGGTTAAAAAAAAATCTTAAGACTGAGTCGACCATCCAGTCAATCAAATGATGACATTGTATCTTACTGATCTCTTCCACATGTGAGAGAGAGAGAGAGGAGAGAGAGAGAGGAGAGAGAGAGAGAGAGAGAGAGAGAGAGAGGGGGGGGGGGGAGAACGCGTGTAGTCTCATGTGTGTGTTTGAGAGAGAGAGAGAGAGAGAGAGAGAGAAGAGAGAGAGAGAGAGAGAGAGAGAGAGAGAGAGAGAGGAAAGAGAGCGTGTATATCTTTTAAGAAAGAGAGAGAGAAGCTTTAGGGAAGGGAGAAGAAGAAGAATGTAATTCTCATGCTCTGCATATACACGGGGACTGAACAAACCATAGCCAGCAATCATCATCATACCACGATCAACAACGCTAAGGTGAACACCTGAGTCACGGTAATAGAAACACTATATTGACGGTCCCCGAGAACCTTACAATCATCATCATACCGCTATCAGTAACGCTAAGGTGAACACCTGAGTCACAGTAATAGAAACACTATTGACGCCCCCAGAGAACCTTACAATCATCATCATACCACTATCAATAACGCTAAAGTGAACACCTAGAAGCACTTTTGACGCCCCCATAGAACCCTACAATCATCATCTTACCACGATCAATAGCGCTAAGGTGAACACCTGGGACACAGTAATAAAAACACTTTTGACACCCCCGGAGAACCTTACAATCATCATCATACCACGATCACCTTAAGGTGAACACCTGGGACACAGCAATAGAAACACTCACTATCGACGGCCCCGGAGAACCTTACAATCATCATCATGCCACGGTCAGTCACCTTAAGGTGAACACCTGGGACACAGCAATAGAAACACTCACTATCGACGCCCCCGGAGAACCTTACCATCATCGTCATACCACGATGATAACGCAAAGGTGAACACCTGAGTCACAGTAATAAAAACACTATATTGACGCCCCCGGGGCACCTTACAATCATCATCATACCACGATCAATAACGCTAAGGCGAACACCTGGGACACAGTAATAGAAACACTTTTGACGCCTCCGGAGAACCTTACTGCACATTTGGCAGACCCACGACCCCAGCATGATTTGTAAGGTTTTGACATCTGCTGAACTAGTTCAGAGTCCGCCACCGTCACTGACGACGACATCAATATATTGTTACGCTATGAGCAGAGCATCCGTCGTGTACTCGTGACTCGTGACGCAAGGTTGTCACGACAATGTTACAAAATGTTAATTTTTTTTTTAAAATCAGAACGAAACAAAACAAACAAGAAAGCAGAACATATCGGAGCCATTTTAAAACGAAACATACTTGCCTGTCTGCGTTTATCAGAGGAGGCAGACTTATGTGGAGTGCAGAATATGATGAGACACATATAATTATTGGCCTTCTCCAATATTATGTTGTCGTGAGATGTGCGTGTGTGTTCTCTCTCTCTCTCTCTCTCTCTCTCCTTCTCTCTCTCTCTCTCTCTTCTCTCTCTCTCTCTCTCTCTCTCTCTCTCTCTCACGTGCACTCGCGAGATGTGCACGTTCTGTCTGTCTGTCTGTCTGTCTGTCACTCTCTCTCTTTCTCTCTCTCTCTCTCTCTCTCTCTCTCTCTCTCTCCTCTCTCTCTCTCTCTCTCTCTCTCTCTCTCTCATCAAACCAAGGTTACCTAGATATTTGTTACTGTTTCTCTCTGCTGTTGTTTGGACTATATTCAAAATGGAAAAGGCTGTGCCAGTCTGGAGTAAGTGTTTATTTTGTGTTTGTTCTTTTCTCCAACTGTTGTTACGGTGTACATGCGACAGGTAGAGCTGCATAGGTAAGCTTGGAACATCGCTTCTAGGGGTGGGGGTGGGGGGGAGGGGGGAAGGTGTATGTCAATGCTTGTTCTTTGTGCTCTGTGTTGGTGTATCTGCTGGTCGGTTTTGGTGTTTACAGCAGCATTTGTTTGGAGATATGGGTGTGCAGTTATTTCATCATAGGAGCAAGAGTTATACCTTGTTCAGAGATGTTCCACCTCTTGCGTTCTTTGAATTCTTGAAAGAGATTACATTTTTCATCGGAACTGAGGTTTTATAGTAAAAGATTTTAGAGATGTTCCACCTGATGCGGTCTTTGATTCTTGAAAGAGATTAACATTTTTCATCGGAACTGAGGTTTTATAGTAAAAGATTTTAGAGATGTTCCACCTGATGCGGTCTTTGAATTCTTGAAAGGATTAACTTTTTTCATCGGAACTGAGGTTTATAGTGGAAAGATTTTAACAAATTTCGGATGGGTTTTAGAGATGTATTTTAAAGAGTTGTTGTGAATGGAAGACTTGTGAGTTGTTTTACGTAGTGACGCTAATATGGCCTTTGCGGTCAGCTTGTGGCAATTTCCTTACCTTACACCACTACCTTCCTACCTACCTTACCTTACTTCCTTCCTTACATTTTCACTCCGACTTTCTCACTCCTTTATTACCTTACCTTATTATTACCTTATTACCTACCGTTACTTACCTTCTTCCACCTTCCTTACTTACCACTCACCTTACCTTACCTTACCTTACCTTACCACTTACCTTCCTTCTTACCCTTACCTGACCTACCTACCTTACTTACCTTACCTCACCTTACCTTACCTTACCTTACCTTACTTACCTTACCTTACCTTACCTTACCTTACTACCTTACCTTACCTTACCTTACCTTACCTTACCTTACTTACCTTACTTACCTTACTTACCTTACCTTACCTCACTTTTTTGTTCGTTGTTTACTTTTAGGCCTACTATCCTTGCCTCATTAAAATTTCGTTTCAGCAGTAGTACAACACAGGCAAAAAAACGAAAAGGTAAAAAGGGTAGAAAAAGGGTAGAAAAGGAGTTTGAAAAGGGTAGAAAAAAGGGCAGAAAGTGGATGGAGAGAAAAGGTTAGAAAAGGTAGAAAAGGGTAGAAAAGATGGATGGAGTAGAAAAGAAGTGGAAAGGATGGGAAGTATAGAAAAAGAGTAGGAAAGATAGGGGAAAGCAGAAAAAGACAGTTTTAAAAGTAAGAAAACGAAACAAAATGCAGAGAAAATGTTAAGAATTGAACGCCAGTTTGCAGAAATGTTTCGAGAGTTGTTTCGAAAGAAGATATATGGTGATTTTTTTTAAATTTTACTTGTGTTGGGTGTTTTGTGAAATCTTACAGTAGCATGTATATTTGTCTCATTCTAATTATTCTTTATGGTTTGAAATAATCTCTCTCTCGCTCAGTGGTGTGTGTGTGTGTGTGTGTGTGGTGTGTGTGTGTGTGTGTGTGTGTGTGTGTGTGTGTGTGTGTGTGTGTGTGTGTGTGTGTTGTTTGGGGTGTGTGTGTGTGTGTGTGTGTGATGATGATGATGATGATCTTTATGACTACCGTCTAGACGAATTGTTTACATTGCATGCGCTGGAAGGTCTGTCGGTCTGTCTGTCCGTCAGTAAAATGACGTACTATGGCACCATTTTGATGAAAGTTCGAGGAAAATTCGAACGCCCCTTCTTCCCATTAATTCGTGAATCCATTCATTTGAAGGGCAGATCTGTGTCGGATCGGAGTCGTCATTAATTGACCGTGGCAGAAGTCTGCGTTCTCCAGAGTTCCAGTGACCTCCGCCAAGGTGGTTACAACTTTAGTCACGCCTGTTTGTTTGTCAGCGACATTACCCCCAACTCGCCGCTCTGGTTGTAACGAAACGTGGTGGAATGTGGTCTGGCAATGAAGCCCTTCAAGTCTGGCGCGGATCTGCATGTCGGATCTGCATGTCGGATCTGTATCAAAACACGGATCCAGAATCCGTTTAACGACATTCATTACCAATACATGAACGATGTGACGCTATTGTTCATTTAAAGGCTAAATATCTATGAAGAAACACGTTTTCATTGAATATCAAAACATTCTAGTAATTTTTGTATCTGCCCCCTGCTTCTCCAGGTACTAATGCACATCCACGAAGTAATAATGTCTTCATGGTATATCATAACTTTTCAGTGTGTCTGGTTTTGTTGCTGTTTTCTCTACAGTACTGATGCACAGCTACGAGGTAATATGTATTCAAGGAATATCAAAGCTTTTTAATGATACCTAGTTTTGTTGCTGTTTTTCCTAGACGTAGTATTGTTGCACATAAACA
>CM031604.1:81355526-81358026 GCA_018398815.1 Conus ventricosus
TGTGTGTGTGTGTGTGTGTGTGTGTGTGTGTGTGTGTGTGTGTGTGGTGTGCATGCGCGCGCGCGCGCCGTGTGTGTATATTATGCGTGTGTGGTAAATGTGTGTGTATCTGTCTGTCTGTCTGTGCTTGCGTGCTGCGTGCGTACCTATGTTGTGCGTGTGTGCTTGCCTGCGAGCGTGTATATTTATATGTATGTGTGTTTGCGTATGTATGTGTATGCGTATGTGTGCGTACGTGCGTGTTTATGTGTGTGTGGAGGGGGGGGGGGGGAGTCCAGTGCACAAGATCAGCCTTTGCCATTCTTGTAATTCGAAATTAAACAGCAATATTGTTGACAATTGCAGGTGTTAGGGGTCTTTTTACGTAAAACGTCGTTGAGAGACGGAGGTGTACAAACACGGAGAGGAGAGAGAGAGAGAGAGAGAGAGAGAGAGAGAGAGAGAGAGAGAGAGAGAGAGGAGAGAGAGAGAGAGAGAGGAATGAGGGAGGGAGGAGGGAGGGAGGGAGAGAGAGAGAGAGAGAGCCCGAGAGAGAGAGAGAGAGAGACCGAGAGAGAGAGAGAGAGAGAGAGGAGAGAGAGAGAGAGAGAGAGGGGAGAGAGAGGAGAGAGAGAGAGAGAGAGAGAGAGGGAGAGAGGGAGAGAGATTTTACGCGTTAACAGGCCATGGTCCCCCGTGAAGGGAGTGGGTAACAAAACAACATCTATAATTAGCTGAGCAGGGCGGTGTGTGGGAGGGAGGGGGGAGAAAAGAGAGAGGGGGAGGGGGAAAGATGGGGTGGGGGGAGAGAGGTGATGAAGAGTCAGGTAAAGGATAGTACGGGAAAGAGATACGAGATACAGACAGGAAACAGATAGATACAGATACTCAGGTGTAAAGAGATACGGAGAAAGACAGGCAACAGAGAGATACAGATACTCAGGTGTAAAGAGATACGGAGAAACAGACAGGAAACAGAGAGATACAGATACTCAGGTGCAAGGAGATACGGAGAAACAGACAGGAAACAGAGAGATACAGACACTCAGGTGTAAGGAGTATACGGAGAAACAGACAGGAAACAGAGAGATACAGATACTCAGGTGTAAAGAGATACGGAGAAACAGACAGGAAACAGAGAGATACAGATACTCAGGTGTAAAGAGATACGGAGAAACAGACAGGAAACAGAGAGATACAGATACTCAGGTGTAAAGAGATACGGAGAAACAGACAGGGAACAGAGACATACAGATAATCAAGTGTAAAGAGAGACGGAGAGGCGGACAGAGCAACAGACAGGCGGATGGACGGACAAACAGACGAACAGGCAGACAGATAGAGACAGACATCATATCTTTCATTAAAAATCAAACGAGACTGGGAGATAAAGAAATAGAAGAAAAAAAGGAGAAAGATAAGAATAAAACAACAACAACAACAAATGAACAAAAAGAAAGAAAAGAAGAAAGAAAAACAAAACAAAAACAAAAGCAAAAAAAAGGGGTGGGGGGTGGGGGGGATGGGAGAAAGTGAAAGAAAGCAAGAAAAGAATGATCGGATGAACAGACAAAACAAAAAAAAGAAGTAAAGAAAAAAAAAAAGAGACAAGCAAAGAAAGACAGAAGAGTAGACAAGAGAGGCAATTTGCCCATTTGACTCACAAATGAAGACTACGTGCCACGAGGGGGATAGAGGGTAGATGCATGCAGATCTATAAAATTGCAACTCACTGTTAGGCCGGAGCGCTGTGGAGAAAGTATATAATCAGAGCTACCGAATACTTAATAATATGACGGGTTTTCTTGAAATCCTCTCCTTAAGTTCATGATTATGTTCAGCGGTTTCTGTGGATAAAAAGCCCTTACTTATTCTTTTACCCGAGACGATCAAATTTTCGGAAAAATAACAATTTTCATTCTGCAAAAGTCCACACGACGAAATCCGCTCGGCGAAAGTGGAAGTCCCCAACAGTTAGTAGGACATCAGCAATGTATTCACTGTTGTGACTTGGACCAACTTTGCTCTCTCTGGCCATTGCTGAATGGACACCTGCAGCACGGACTGTTCATGCCAAAATCTTCATTAACAGTTCTGCAGTCTCTCATCTGGGATAAGAAAAACAAGATGCAAAGCATATTTAAACGTACTCCCAGTTTATCTTGATACGCGTGTATCCAAATTTCATCCAAATCGGGCAATATGTCAAGAATAACGGTTTTTAACGGTCAGATTTGAAACACTATATAGAAGTGCCATTTGTGTGTGATAACTTTTCTAGATACCAAATTTCATTAAAATCCACCTATATATAAGAAATAACGGCAAAATAACGGTTTTTAACGGTTGTTTAATCGATTTTCAGCGTTACATCACTTACGCATGCAACGAGGCTCCGATTTGTCACAAGATCATCCAAACCACTTATAAATCGGCCAAGTACTTTCTGAGATATTCCGTAAAGAAGGAAAAACCGTTTGGGGCCGTTATAGCCGTTAGTAACGGCTATTCTGGTAAAATA
>CM031604.1:81363026-81365526 GCA_018398815.1 Conus ventricosus
CGCCCTGCCTGTCCCCTTTGTCTGGGGTGTGTTTAACTGTCTCAGTCTGTGCCCTTGAAAGGGGTGTTTTGTGTCTGTTTTCCCTGTCTGCCCGACTCTGTTTTTTTAAATCTTTTCCCGGGTTTTGGGTTTGCCACCCCCTTTGCCCCTGTTGTGTGTGTGTTAACTGCCCTCTCTCGATGTGGGGGTGTGTGTGTGTGTGTGTGGGGTTGCTTTCGTGCTTTGCGTGCGGGGGCCGTGGGGGGCGGGGGTGCGTGCGGTGCGTGGCGTGCGGGTGCGCGCGCGCGCACGCGCTTTGTGGGGGTTTTTGGTGTTTTGTTTTGTTTTGGTGTGTTTTGGTGATGTGGGGTGTGTGGGTGGGGTGTGTGTGTGTTTTGTGGTTGTTTTTGTGTGTGTTTTTCGGGTTCTGTCTGTCTGCCCTGTTTTCCCTTTCTCTCCTCTCTCCCCCCTCTCTCCCCCCTCTCTCTCCTCTCTCACCTCTGTCTGTATTTTTATCTGTTCTTGTCCGTCTTCCCCCCTTTCCCTGTCTATGGGGTCTAACTGTCTCACTGTGTTGTGTGTTTTGTTTTTGTTTTTGTGTGTGTGTGTGTTTCTTCTTCTCTCCCCCTCTCTCCCCCTTCTCTTCTCCCCCCTCTCTCTTCCCCTTTCTCTCTCTCTCTCTCTCTCTCCCTTTTTCCCCAGCAAAACTTGCGGGTTGCCCGGGACACAAACTACTCAGTGCCCAACAGCCCTTGAAAGAAAGAGGGGAAACCGCGGGGGGGGAGGTATGATGGCAAAAATTCATTTTAAAGGGACGTCTGTTATGGCCTGGCCTGGGCCACGGGTTTTTAAGAAACTTTAGAACAATGTTTTGGGGCGGGGAGGAGGAGAGGGGAAAAATGGGGAGAGAGAGAGAGAGGGGGGAGAGAGGGGAGGGGAGAGAGGGGGAGAGAAAAGAAAGAGGGGGAGAGAAGAGAGAGGGGGGAAGAGAGAAAAAGGGGAAGACGACGGGAACCAGGCAGGCAGGCAGAGAAAAACAGAGATAGAGAAAACAGGCAGAAAACAGGCAGACAGAGGGGAAGAGAAGAAAAAAAGGGGAGGAAGGAAAAGGGGAAGGGGGAAGAGAGAGAGAGAGAAAAGGGGGAAAGACCACACACACACACACCCACACACACACCCACACACAAAACAAAACCACACCCCACAAAACACAAAACACACCCCACACACACAACAAAACAAAAACACACACACACACACAAAATTTGGGCCCCGACAAACATGACCGACATACAGACGGAAAGGTACGTAAGACAGACAGGGGAAAAGGAACTGAGATAAAAAATCCCTTTAGGGGCTTTTGCAAAGACAAACAAACCCACCCCAAAAAAGAACAAACCCAAACCCAAAACGAACAAAAAACCCCTCATTGTCGCCCTTTAAATCAAAAAAAGAAAATTTCCGGGTCATCTTTTCATCCCAAAAAGGGTTTAAAAGGGAATTTCTTTATAAAAAAAAAAAAACAAAAATGAAGTGGAGTTTTTAAAACGGAAAGAAAAATGAATCAAGTCATCAGGGGGGTGGGGAGTTGTGTGTGTGTGGTTGGGGGTGGGGTTTTTGTTTTTGTGTGTGTGTGGTTTTGTGTGGTGTTTTGGGAGGAAGGGGGGGGGGGGGGGGGGGGGGGGGGGGGGGGGGGGGGGCGGGGGGGGGGGGGCGCCCCGGGCCCGGGGGGTCTATACTCCGGGGTTTTTGTGCCCCCCGGGTTTTCAGGCATTTTCGGTGGGGGTAGGTCCCCCCCGCCCCACGGTGGGCCCTCAGTTTTTTTGCCCCCTTTCTTTTCCCCCGAAAGGCCCCGGTTCTTCAGGGGGCCCCCAGGTACCTCTTCTTCAACCCCCGGGGGGCGATGGTCCTTTACCCCCGTTTAGGCCCCCCCCTCAAAAGGGGGCAGGGCCGAAGGACCCCAAAGTCGTTAGGGGCTTTGGGGGGCCCTTCTTAGTCCATTTCAGACTAACCCCGGGCCCAGGGAAAATTCCTGACCCCCAAAAACCCCCCTGAGGGGTTTTCCCCCATCCCAAAAACTCAAAACAATTTGGGGGTCCCCGGCCACGCAAACGTGGTCAGGCAAGGCTTTCCCTTTGCCGAAAAACCTCAATCCCTTGAGCCCCCCCCCCCGGCCCACAAGGCTAGAAACCCCCGGGCACTCATACCCGGGGTGGAAGGTTCGCTGCGCCGCCTGCAATGCCCTCACCCCTCAGGTACCCGAAGGAGAAACGCAAACGTCCCCCCCTTTGGGGGTTCGCCCCCCCTAAACCAAACCCCGCCGGGAAATGGAAAACCCCAACCATTGGTTTTAAACAGGTTTTTGCCCGCAGAACAACTTGCATGGCGACAAAATGTGGGGGGTTTGGGCCCCAAAAAGTTTTCGGGGACAGCCCCGGCATGGCTAGCGCCCGTTTGGCCCCTTCTTCTTCTTTTTTTTTGTGTTCCCCAAATCATCATGTTGTTAAATTTTGGGCACTTT
>CM031604.1:81378200-81380700 GCA_018398815.1 Conus ventricosus
CTTCCTTGTGGACTGGTGTCCAGCCCTCGTTTCTGCTTCCTTGTGGACTGGTGTCCAGCCCTCGTTTCTGCTTCCTTGTGAACTGGTGTCCAGCCCTCGTTTCTGCTTCCTTGTGAATGGTGTCCAGCCCTCGTTTCTGCTTCCTTGTGAACTGGTGTCCAGCCCTCGTTTCTGCTTCCTTGTGAACTGGTGTCCAGCCCTCGTTTCTGCTTCCTTGTGAACTGGTGTCCAGCCCTCGTTTCTGCTTCCTTGTGAACTGGTGTCCAGCCCTCGTTTCTGCTTCCTTGTGGACTGGTGTCCAGCCCTCGTTTCTGCTTCCTTGTGGACTGGTGTCCACTTTGCAGCGTTAGTCTGCCGACTTCGCCTCTTCCCCCTCTTCCCCTTCCCTCTCTCCCCACTCCTCAGACACACACACACACACACACACACACACAACACACACACACCACACCACACACACACACACCACACATTCTCTCTCTCTTTCTCTCTCTCTCTCTCTCTCTCACACACACACACACACACACCACACACACACACACACACACACACACACACACACACACAGAGTAGCCTCTCTCTCTCTCGCTATCTCTCTCTCTCTCTCACACACACACACACACACACACACACACACACACACACACACACACAGTCTCTCTCTCTCTATCTCTCACACACACCACACACACACACACACACACACACACACACACACACACACACACACAGTCTCTATCTCTATCACACACACACACACACACACACACACAGAGTCTCTATCTCTATCACACACACACACACACACAACACACACACACACACACACACACACACACACACACACACACAGAGTCTATCTATCTATCTCACACACACACACACACACACACACACACACACACACACACACACACACACACACACACACACACACACACAGCCTCTCTATCTCTCTCTTCTCTCTCTCTCTCTCACACACACACACACACACACACACACACACACACACACACACACACACACACACACACACACACACGGCTGTTTTCAGGGCCACCAGGCGGCCTTCCTCATACTCTTCGGGTGGCGATGGTCCTGCGCCGCGCACGTGACGCCGCCTCAAGAGGGAGCAGGACAAAAGTCGCTGGAACGGAGCCAGGCTACAGCGCTCCATCGCCGACCGCCCCACATCACCAGGAACTGTCCCACGCCGACAACACAGGCTAGACCCGCTGTCACCCCCGTACGGCTGGAAGGTTGACTGCGCCGCCTGACACTGGCCTCTCACATCGAGAGAGATCTGCCACCTCTCCCTCGGCGTTCTCTCTGCTCCGGCCACATCGCAGAGAATGAGTGACGTGGTGGGTTTTTTTTTTTTTTTTTTTTTTAATTCATTCATCTCTGTCTCTTTCTTTATATTGATGTGAACGTCGGGCTTCGTGATTCGCCGAATTCTGTAAATTTTCTTACGATTGGTGGAAAAAGCTACTGGCATTCACCTGTTGCATAATGTGACCACTCTTGCTACGGTCTTTCAGGATGCGCACACAGATCTGGGGAAAGGCTGGGTACAGGGGAAGGGGGGGGGAAGGGGGGGGGGCCATGGATGGGAGAGGGTGAGCGGAGGGAGGGGTGGGGAAGGTGAAGAAGGGCGATGTGGAGGGTCCAGGGGGTTGAATCCTCAGTCCTTCTCACCGCCACCACCCACCTCCGCATGCTTTCTTCCCCTTTTCGGCTCACACACAATTCTGAAAGAAGGGGAGAGGGGTATAGTGGATGGGTTGTGGGGCTGTATTCTCGGCAGGAAACAACGAAAGTGTACACAGAAGGCGTCATGGAAAGACGTGGTGACTAACATTGAAAACTGGTGGCAACGTCCCTGGGACAAGTTCGTCTTTTGTCATCTATTTTCCCTCCTCCTCCGCCTATCTCCCCGTTCCTACCCTCTCCCCATATGTCCTCCTCGTGTGAACTGCTTTTTGGAAAGTGCGCCTCCTTAGCCAAAAGAAAACAAAAGGTTCGACTCCCTTCACCCCCACCCCTATCATGCCTCATTCGTAATCCCCCATCTACCCCCCACCCCCTCCTCTAAATAAAAAGGCCCTCTTTGGCAAGTGCACTTTCGTAGCTCAACGAAGATAAGCGAATAGATAAGTTCTGCTGTAGACGCTAAAAGAAACTGGACACAACACACATACACACAAATGCAAACACACACACACACACACACACACACACACACACATGCGCGCGCATGCGCATACACACACACACACACACACACTTTCCGCTGGCAACCCACCGCACGCTCAGGATAAAGCGATCCGCCTCTGCGGTTTATAGCAATACGTAAATGACTGCCTTTTTTTTTTTTTTTTTTTTTTTTTTTTGGTATTTTCAGTCAGGAACCAATCCCATGGAAGTATACAGAATTTGACAAATCACGTACACCCGACACAACCAGTAATTACAAAACAAAACAAAACCAATGAGGGTG
>CM031604.1:81395700-81398200 GCA_018398815.1 Conus ventricosus
CCGCACGAACTGCAAGAAAATCCAAGTGAACACCACCACGTGTAATAGGATGTCGGTCACGATTTGTTCGAGGTTGTCGAACCTTAAGTGTATGAATGAGGGTGTGAGTGTGAGAAGTACTGACCCTGCGCTATCATGGGAATGAACTAAGAGTTAGTGAAAGTGAGGTGTGAGTGGAGGATACTGACCACTGCGCTATCATTGGGAATGATGTCATCCCACTCTCTTCGTTACTGATCAGATCAGATTCTCTCTGATGTGGAACGGGGTCCAGTATGGCCGTAAACAGCCGGCCAGCCACACAGCAGGGAAAAAGACACTTTACATGAAAGCTAATAGGACATGAGGCAGGGAAAAAGACACTTTACATGAAAGCTAATAGACATGGGCAGGAAAAAGTCACTTTACATGAAAGCTAATAGGAAATGAGCAGGGAAAAGTCACTTTACATGAAAGCTAACAGGACACGAGGTAGGGAAAAAGTCACTTTACATGAAAGCTAACAGGACATGAGGCAGGGAAAAAGACACTTTACATGAAAGCTAATAGGACATGAGGCAGGGAAAAAGTCCATTTACATGAAAGCTAACAGGACATGAGGCAGGGAAAAAGACACTTTACATGAAAGCTAATAGGACATGAGGCAGGGGAAAAGACACTTTACATGAAAGCTAACAGGACACGAGGCAGGGGGCAGCAAACAGTAACTAACAAGGAAACATCCACCCAAAAAGGGGGTTCCAAGCTTGCCTCTACACCCTGTACCGGACACATCTACACAGCAACAACAACTGGAGAAATGAACAAATACAAATTAACATTGATCCAAGACTGGCACAGCCTTTTCGATCTGGAATACAGTCGGACAAAAACATGGACGAACAGTTTACATGAGCTTGGGCGACGTTTCCTTGCAGTTAAGATCAGACACAGCAGTTTGTCTGCACATCGAGGTCTTCTGGAAATGTTGGCTATCGGCAAAGCCTGGGATATATCACACACGAACGCACTCTCATACACGCAAAGCCTGGGATATATCACACACGAACGCACTCTCATACACGCAAAGCCTGGGATATATCACACACGAACGCACTCTCATACACATGTGCCCACGTGCACAGTCTGTGACCACAAAGAGGAATGAAGAAGGAGAAGGAGGGCAAAAGGAGAGAGGGAGGAGATGGTGGGGTGGTGAGGGAAAATGGAATCTCTAAAACACCTTGCTCCATTTGAGTACGTTTTACTTTCTTGTTCTTGATCATGTCCAGTTTCAGTATCTCATTAATTAACAAAATCAATTGTCATGGCCCTTGGTTGTCCGTATAGAGCAGAGGCACAGGACGCTTGAGCTGAAATCATCACAGCTTCTTATTCCCAGTCCTGCGCAACAGGGAAGAGGCGTTGTCAAAAATCATCACGAATAGTGACTGCAGTGATGCAGCTGTATCACTTGTTCTTTTCATTGAATAAAGGAACGGGTTTCGTTGTGCTCGAATTTGTAGCTTCCTTACAACAAGGCCTTTTTGCTTAGTAAAGGAACAATGTTGTTTTGTGACATTCTTAGTTTGCTTATGACAATGCTTTTTTTTTGTGAATAAAGAAACTGCTTTGTTTTGTTTTCAGTTTGCCGATAACAATTCTTTCCGTGAACATAGAAATAACTCTGTATTGCGATATTTCGGTTTGTCAATAACAAGACGTTCCATGGATAAATGAACGACGCTCTCTTTTGACCTTTCTATTTTGCATATAAAACGAATATCCGCTGTTAAATAAGGAACACCTTGTGACATTCTTCGTTTCTTGAAAGAATACTTTCTGTGAATAAAGAATACATGTGTATAGTGACAGTCATAGTTTGCTCGCAAGAATTCAAACTATGAATGAAAATACAACCTTATGTCGTGACTTAAAAAAAAATCAAAATAGAAGGATTGTGTACATACACAGTGGCTGACGGTGACAATCAATTAGTTTTCCTGGGTGCAACTGTGCATTGTGACACTTTAAGATCGCTCGTAATAAGAACACTTCCTATGAATAAAGCAACAACCTGTATTTAGACATTCTTATTTCCTCCAAAATAATACTTGTTTTCTATGAAATGAATAGGGAAACTATAAACTGAGACATTTTTTATTTGCTCATGGCAATGTTTTCTGTGAATTTAGTGGGGAAAATAAGTTTGTTTTGTGATGTTCCTAGATTTTGCTCATTTGAGAGTTACCATTACAATGCCATTACGAAAAGAAAATTAAATCAGATTAAAGATTCGTGAAGTGTAGATGACTTACAGGATGTGAAGTATGGATGACTTACAGGGTTATGGAGTTCTTGAGGCATATTACCAGTACCAAAGATGCTCAATCAAAAAGGATGCTCAATCAAAAACGAATAATCAAAACTAACACGCATGATTTCGACTATCGTTTAAAAAAAAAAAAAGCTTAAGTGTCGGAAAAAAATTGACAACAAATATCATGCGATGACATATCCC
>CM031604.1:81410700-81420700 GCA_018398815.1 Conus ventricosus
GGGGGGGAGGGGGGGGGGGCAGGGGGGGGGGGGTGCTGAAATGGAGATGCGCAAGACTAGGCACTCTATCGTAATGAATGGTTATCAACGTGGATTGGAAGGGGGGGGGGGGCATTAGGTTCAAACCTTGTTCGATTAAAAAAAAAGTCATTCTGTTTTTCTTTTTTCTTGTCTGTACCTGTCATATTGGTAGTTCAGTGTACTATGAAAGGAAGAGACTGGAACAACAAAGTAGAGTCTTACCCGCTTTGAACTCATTTACCTCCTCAAGTATTCCTCTAACTTCCTGACCCAACAGATACGATCATGATGCCTCTCAGGTCTGGCCAACAAAGGGGCATAATTATTATGACAGGAACAGCGTGGGAAGGCTCCAGCGCTGCAGTGTACCCTCATATCACAATAGACCTCAACAGTATCTTTTTTTTTTGTTCTTATCAGTATTGTCCTTCGTCATGCAGAAACAGTTACACAGTTACTCAAAGTCTTCCATTAGTTTCCTCCCTTTGAGGCATGTGATGACGTCGACCGACGGGGTCGGTGCTCTCACTCATTCGGGTTTGGAATTTTAGCTGCGTGATATGATGATAATAATACTAACAACAACAATAATGATTAACAATAACAACAATGACAACAATGATAATGATAATGATTAATGATGAGGATGATAATAACCTGTGTGTGTGTGTGTGTGTGTGTGCGTGTGCGTGTGCGTGCGTGCGTGCGTGCGTGCGTGCGTGGTGTGTGTGTGTGAACGCTAACTTTGTATATCAGTAGATGAGACCTTGTGACTGGCGTTGTGAGTTTGTTGACATCAACAAAACAAAACAAAAAACGTGAACCGGAATAGGCGATCCTGACGTGACTCGGTAGCAGGTGCACACACCTATTCGTGTGTGGGCCAATGTAACTTATAATTTATCATCACACACGGACACTTTATTTTTATTTTTCACATTAATTTATACAATGACCAACAATTACTGAAGTTAAATGGTGCTTAAATGTGTTTACATTAAAGAAAAAAAAAAGATATGAAAGTTATTTTGGTTCACAACTTTGTAACTTAAGGTTTCAAACTCGTTTTTTTTAATTAAAATCAATAAAATGTTTAATTAGAGATGAAATGGGTGGCAAAAGTTGCAAAAAGAAGTAAAACAAAGGACTTTAAAATTTCACACACACGGATTTTTTTGTTATCCAGGACAACGTCTTAAACTGTGTGATGTTCAACTGGTTTGATGGTTGAAATTTACGTGGAGTTACTTTACTGAAAAATGTTGATAAAAATGAAAACCTTTGACCAAACCACTAGAAAACTTGTGGACATCATCTCTGGGGCATGTTGCACTAACCACAAAAAGGCAATTAAATACTCAAAGGAGAAAGTATTATTTTTGATAAAAGTTAATCTTATAATTGTCACACACGAAATTGTGAAATGTAACATAAGGGTTTCTTGCAACATTCTCTGTTATGATGGAAAATTATGTTTGATGTTTGGGACGGATAAGATCTTTCATTATATAGTTTAAAAACTGTCCAGAGACAAAAAATTGTCTGTAGTTTTATATGGGCAATTGATGCACATTAATTAAGTGACATAACGCAGGTTACATCGATCTTCCTGACATATTCTTAGTACCTCATGGACAATTATCTAAAAGGATGTTTTACATTTAATTGTTATATCCCATGGATAAATATTTGTAGGTCATTTGGAAAATGTGTCGCTTTTGTCTCGATAATGGATCGATTTAATCGCTTACAAAGTTACATGCGCTGTAGGTGCCGACATGATTTTAAGCGCAAGAAGAAAGTGCTGATTAAGGGTAAAAATCTGAACCAAATTGGAGACAAATTTGGTATGAAAATCTCTAAACATCGGAAGTTTTAGGCTGTTCAAAATTTTAAAAAAAATAACCTTAATTCATTAAAAACTGGGCAAAAGTGCTTTTCGCGGCTTTCGGGAAAAAAAAAAAACACATTATCTTAGGGACAGCAAAAATCGACTCGGTTCCGTGGCTGTGTGGTTAGAGCCGCCAGTGCTGGTAACGCGGAGGTCGTGGTAACGCCCGGAGGCGTGGGTTCGATCAGTGTGGGGCTTTTTTTTCTTCACTTTTAATTTTATTTTCTTTTCTTTTTTCAACTACAGGAGTGACACTGTTTTTTTTTCATTTCATTTTTTTTTCTATTTTCTTTTTTCACTAAAAGGAGTGACACTGCCGCTGGTCAAAAACTATCTTCACTTGAGTAAGGGCACGTTTTAGGCCTGAGCGAGCGAGCGAAGCGAATAGCGAGCGAGAACGGCAACAAGGGCTGCGATTGGGTAGCAAGTAGGTAGCGGGTTAGCAGTAACTGCATGACAGTTCATGGCTCAGTGGTTAGAGCGAAGTGGTGGTAACGCGGAGGTCGTGGGTTCGAATCCCATGTGGGGCACGTTTTTTTATGTTTCTATTTTTTTCGCTTCCTTTTTTTTTTTTTTTTTTCTTTTTTCACTACAAAGGAGTGACACTGCCGACAGTCAAAAATCATTATTCACTTGAGTTAGGGGCACGTTTTAGGGCTGACTCGAGCGAAGGATGGTGAGCTGGAAGCGAACGCGACGCGATGCGAAAGGTAGAACGGCAACGACGGGCTGACAGCGGGACGGTTAGCAGCTAGGGTAGAGGGTAGCGGTAGATTTGATTTGATGGTGATGAGATTAACGTCCTATTGGCCTGAGGCCTTAAGGACAAGGTTCTGCAGCCAAAGTTGATATTGTGGCAATGTTGTCGGCCTGGCAGTAGTTAGGCGGGTAATTCGTGAGGGTCGTCTCAGTTGTCTCCAGAGCTCGCGTTCCTCTGTGAACATTGGCTCAATTTCTGTTTCATTATCGTCTGAAGTGGGTTCAAGTTTGGATGGGAGTTGGTATTGAACGTTGGTTCAGTTTCAGGATCTTTGGTCGAACCGACGGTTGGGTCGGTGTGTGTTGCTGCTGTCCACAAAACATCAGGCTGTCCTTCAGGACCACCGCGGCGGCCTTTCTTACATGCTCGGGTGGCGATGGTCCTGTGCGCGTGAGGGCCGCCTCAAGGAGGGAGCAGGACGAAGTCGCTGGAGCGCTGCACGATAGTCCCTAAAAATTGGCGGGCACTCGCTGATTGCGGTGTCTCCTTGTCCGAAGAGGGCATAATTTTTCGGCCCAAACCCCGTGAGGAGTGCCCCCATGTCTGATCCACAAAAACAGCACGGTATTCCAGACATCACGGTATAGTCGCAGTACCAGGCAGCGGCTCCTTCGTCAATCGCCCCCACCTCCAGGAAGCCGTGTCCCCCGGGCGACACAGGCTAGACCGTCGTCACCCACATGGCTGGAAGGTTGGCTGTGCCGCCCAATGCCGCTGACTCTCACGTCAGCATCCTTCAAAGGAGAGTGCCACTCCTCCGAGGTTAGCAAAGCTAGTCCTTATTATCAGGAGGACTCTGTCTGTCTGGTTCTGCGCATCTCATTCTAGCCTACATTTCTGAGCATTGACGAATTTTGGTGTGAACACTCTCTAAATCATCGGGAGGTTTTAGGTGGTTCAAAATTATAATAATAACCCAAACTAATTCACTTAAAAATTGGGCAAAAACGTGCTTTTCGCGCTTCGGAAAACACATTAATCCTTATGACAGCAAAAAGACTCTGTTGGGCAAGATGGTTGCCGTGGCGAAGTGGTGAGCGCCAGTGCTGGTAACGCGGAGGTCGTGGGTAGGAACGCGGGAGGTCGTGGGTTTGAATCATGTGTGGGGGCTCTTTTTTTATTTTCACTTTTATTTTTTGATTCTTTTATTTTTCACTACAGGAGTGTCACTTTGTTTTTTTTACTATTTTTCACTCACGGAGGGAAACTGCCGACTGTCAAAAAACATATCTTCACTTGAGTAAGGGGCACGTTTTAGGCTGATCGAGCGATTAAGTGATCGAGCAGGAACCTGGCAACACGGGCTGCGGACGAGGTACGCATCTAGAGGTAGCGGGGGGTAGCAGCGAAGTTTATATAATTTTTTATTTATTTTTTTTAGAATCAATAGTGTAGCAGAGGAAACAAGGCAAGTAACCTTTACTACTCTCAGTGTCATTTTTACAGTGACTTAACACAGATGCTGAAATAAATAAATAAAATAAATAAGCCATTCAACCTGATTGACATTGGGATTCTGTGGGTCGTCTATTGTCGAGGGCCCATGGCCTGCATGAAGTGGCGCTCTTTCGACCATGGGGGTCTCATCAGGAAGCCTCAGACTTGGAAGTGCAGTCAATCTTCCGTGCAATACAAGGAAAAAAACATCACTTCACAATTCAGCGTGTTTTCTACCTTTCACGGTAGACGAAAATGATACCAAATTACTACCCAAATCTACCAGATGAATGGCAATAATAAAATTAAGAAGCGAAAATCAGGTACTGGATAAATTTTCACAAAAAAAATTAAAAATGATGAAATAATACAAAAAATATTAAAAAGAGAGAAAAAGGTACAATAAAATAAAAACGTATTGTACGACTGTGCGCCGTTTGGTTTGCTAGAGTTAGTGATCCAACTAATGATTCATGGGAAGACTCAGAAAGTTTACACAAGCGAGTGGGTCAGTTCAGCATGGAATAATCCAAGCTTAATTAGGAGGCCAAAGAGTTATAGATAGTGGCCTTTACTTGAACTCACTGGTTGGTCTATAACTTATTTGTTTGGTTTTATAATGCCCCATCACATATGAGGGATATTAGCTATTGCGTAAGTTCAAGAAATTAGTTTACAATTCTCCGTATGACCGCCTCTTAAAAGGTGCATGAGGAGGTGTTTATAAAAGATTCGACTTATTTGACTTGATTATATCGTCAACGCCACAACATAACCATGTGTCCAAAGTACAGAGCGTTGAAAAACTCCAGAAAAAATTAGGGGATAAAATCCCAAAGTTTGAATTCATTGCAATGAAAAACAATTTGGGACCCCTTCATTTGCTGAAGAAATAATTACGCCTTTGAAAATGTCTAGTAATAACATGTTAGACAATCAGGGTTGAGAAAATCTAACATCAATCATTTGAAGTCCAGGAAGTGACGTAATACTTTTTCGATTGATTGAAAAAATTTGTGATGCCCCTCTCCTCATCAATGGGGACGCTTATGCGTTTTGATTTCCACACAGCTGCTACTACTTTTTTCTACTGCCAATTCTTCTAAATTTCGTGTGTGGATTGTGATGAAATCTTCACATCTGGTTTTGTTTTTGGATGGGCTATCCATCTGAAGGGAGCTGAGATATCTCCCCATGCACTTTTAAGCTCAGGCTTATTTTAATATCTACCAATCATATAAGGGGTATTTTGTTTTTGTGTATGTTAAAAAACTTAAAAATGGGCCTCAGTCCAGAGAGACACTGTTCATTAGCCACTATTGCAGTTTCGCAGTGATTGGCCCAGGGCTCTTAGGCAGATGCTGCCAGTGGAACCATGGTTCACAATCAAGACCAAATACTGACTGGGACAGTGGCATGCCAATCTACTCTGTACTGACCAAATTCTTTCTTTTTCAAATGATACTTCCTTGTAATAATGGAATTTTTCGATCATTGTTCATGGTTTATGTGCCTAATCGGGAAACTCCGTTCTGTTGTGACTTCGTTATCTTGACCTTAATCAGTATTATTATTGGGAAAAGCCATCCCCCAATGTACATACATACTAAGTTTTAACATTAAAAGTCCAACAGTTTGAAAAGATATAGGGCATTTTTGGGATATTTGAAAGTTGATGAACCAAGGTCAAGGTCACAAGCCACTGTATATTTATACAAATGCTGGGTCCACTCAGTATATTTGACCATGATGTGCAAATGGCGCATAAAAAAAGCAAGAATAAATTGAGGGTTCGTTTTGTGTGAGAATCCACTATTATTAGATCAAAAGTTATAGCGGAAAGGAAATTTTTGTGAAGGTGAAAGCCGTTTCAGGCCCACGTTTTGGCAATTGGGACAAAACAGCAATTTCACCACACGCTTACAGAGAAAATAAACTAATCATCACAGGACAATGATATTGCAGAAAAGTAATATTTTGGAAGATGTGAATGATGTCTTTTTCCGATAGGATGATCAGTACTTTGCTTGGTACTGGTCTTCATAATTGAAATTTTTGTAAATTTTTACACACCGCAAATAGCCCTTAAGAAATTAAAGAGCATACTTTCTTTATTTTCACAAGATATTTTGATGATATAAATTGATCTATGCTCAGGAAGTGAAGGATTTAAATCATGATATTTGGTGGACCAGGAGACAGAACCAAAAAAAACCAAAACCACTTCCCTTTTATGGACCCCTACTTTCATGGCTAAGTACTTACAAGTCTGAGGAATTGAATTCTGTTAGTAAATGTGGCCTTATTTACCATGTGCTCCTCCTACATTCAGACAAATATCCTTTTAATTCCTTGGCAGGGTGCCTGAAAACTGCCATCAAAAGCAACTGGAGTTGATCGTTGCGCACAGTAGGCAACAGTTTAACACTAAGAATTATCACCCCCCCATCTCTCTCTCTCTCTCTTCTCCTCTCTCTTTCTCTCTAACTACTAGTTGGCCGTATTTTGAACACGCGTTCTGACTTCTCTCCACCCCCCCCCCCATTACCACACCCCTTCCTATTTTATGAGTATATAGAGGGGTTGGTCTCATCAGTTAAAGGCGCCGATTCATCGTAGACCAAAAATGTATTCGATGAGAATTAGCATGGAGTCAATGAACACAAGCAAAGCATTAGATGATTGGCACAAGATGAAACAGCGCCTTTAATTTCCCTAGGGCCAGGGAACGGCCCCTGCGGGGGCAGTTGCCGTTGAGCTGTCTCAATCATCTCCAACAAAGGTCAAATCCTAAAAAGTCAGCTTTAAATTTTTGGTATCAAGGTATGTGACAAGGTCAAGGGTCACAAGGCCAAAAAAATAAATTTACCACCAATGGCTTTCCAGCATGGAAGTACACTAACGCCACACCAAATTTGAAAATGAATCTGTCTAAACGGTTATGTGGATATTTTTATTTGTGATGGACAGACACAATAAAAAAAAACAAGGCCCCCTTATGATCTCCTTGACCTTCACCTTGCATTGCTTGGATGTATGCATCATTTGTCGAGCCCGTTTCAATGTACATACACACCAAGTTTGAACATTTGGACCCACGCACATTCCTCACAACAATTATGAAATATTTGATTCTGTAAACGGTGTTGAAATGTTGTTGGTTGGTTGAATGATATCAATTTCTCTGTTTTGACCCCCTATTTCTTTCAAGGGCCTACTGATCTCCTTTGACCTTGACCTTGATCTGTATGATCGATTGGTTTATTTTAGCCTATAGCCATACCCAATGTAAAGATACACCAAATTTGGAACCATTTAAGAGCAAAACGGATTTGGAAGATATAGCCGTTTATTTTTTTATTTTTATTTTTAGGTTTTCTAGGTCATGTGCCAAGGTCAAGGTCACGAGCCAAAAATTAATTACGCCAAGGGTTCCAATCTCATGGAGACCTACCACCACACCCATTTTAAAAAAATAATAAAAAGAAAAGAAAAGATTTGTTCCAACGGTTCACCAAGATATTAAGGGACATACAGAATAACAAAGGCAAACGAAGAAAGAAACAGACAAAGCAACCCCATAACCTGAATTCCCAGGTATTACTGGGAGAAAGCATAAATCGGCATTTAAAGATCAAAGAGACATTGGCCTTTCAATTATTGCCTACTTAAGTATAACAGTCGACTAGGTTAAGTTCACCTTTTAGGTACAGTTAAACGTTACTTAGGTTTTTCAGTTCTAACATTTCTATGAAGTTCACAATTTGTCACTTTACAAGAATAATAATGTTACAATTTCACATTTGGGATTTAAGTTTTCACTTACAAACTGTATGTTACGAATAACAGCTTGTAGGTTAACGTCACATGTTGAAGTAACATATAAGGGCTGATAGGTTACAAAAACATGTTGACAAATAAGTACACACAAACAACACACACTCACACACTCACTACACACAACCAACACACACACACACACACCTACACACAGAGGCGCGCTCGCGCGCGCGCGCTGTTCGCGCATACAAAAGCGAGCGTTGCTCTCGCTTAAGGATCAAACCAACTATAAAACCAAACCACTAGGCTGTTGAGTGCTGGATAATCAATTTTTTCACTTGTGTATATGTTGGTAATTGTTGCTTTTTTTTTATTTTTTGACAAATAGTTAGATGTTCTGGTGGTGTCTGTATGAAAATGTAGGCCATACTTTTGTGTGAGAAATATGAAAACCTTTGACTTTATTCTTGCATAGTGAGGCTACAGAGAATATCAACCTATTACACATGCCACAGATAGAAGAGAAGAGGAGGGGGAACGGTGGGGACGGGGGAGGGGGGGGGGGGGGGGGAGGAAGGCCTGATGGGGGTCGGACATTTGACTTTGTATGAATTTGAATGGATGTACATACTGTGCATCAGCCTCTCTCTCCTCTCCTCTCTCTCTCCTCTCTCTCTCTCTCTCTCCTCTCTTCTCTCTCTCTCTCTCTCTCTCTCTCTCTCTCTCTCTCTCTCTCTACACACACACACACACACACACACACACACACACAGAGAGAGAGAAGAGAGAGAGAGAGAGAGACTGCAGTGACCTTACACACTGGTGTGTAGCACGTGGTGAACATAAATCTTACGTGATGCATGTGCTTTGGGTGTCTGGAACTTGTCACTGTGTTGGTTTTGTCCCAAGGGGAATGGCATGCATTCTCTGCCTCGTTTTTGTACTCCCAGTTCTTATAGAACAGGGAAGTTCTTTAGAATGGGAACGAAGAAATGCTGTCTGTCTGTCTGTCTGTCTGTCGTGTGTCCGTGGTCAAAATGTGTTCCACTCGCTCCAGACAAAAACTACTGGGCCGATCTTTCTGAAAAATTTGTACGAATGTTCATTATGGGTCAGGATGATGCCCGACGTTTTAGTTAGTAACGGCTGTAACGGCCTGTTACGTTTTTTTTTTTCTTTATGGAATATCTCCGAAAGTACTTGGCCGATCTTTGTGAAAATTAGCAGGTCGACGAACACTTTCAGTGAACTGTTATTTGAGCCTTTTCTCTAACACCCCACCCCACCCCCCACCCCCCCATTCCAGCGTATTGTCTTGTGTTATGACCCGAATTTCCACAAACAAATCTAAAGAGAACCCCAATTCATTTCCCTTCTTGGGATTTCGTATTTTTCCCAATCCGAACAGTGCTGAAATAGATCTTGGGAGTCATGTGTGACTCGTCCAAATTTCCAGACGGACCCACCTTGGGCTTTCTACGCTCCTGTGATCCTCGCCTCTAATCGCAGTGACACCGCCAGCTCTCTCGGGCGTTCAAGACTGTTTTTCCCGCTGGGCTTTGCTCTGGGTTTTCCTGCTTTCAAAGAAGATTTTTTTTTTTTTTTTTTTTTTAATAAAGATTTTTTTTTTTTCAGTTGCTTCTAC
The DNA here is from genome assembly GCA_018398815.1 of Conus ventricosus. Classification (NCBI taxonomy): domain Eukaryota; kingdom Metazoa; phylum Mollusca; class Gastropoda; order Neogastropoda; family Conidae; genus Conus; species Conus ventricosus. The sequence continues at coordinate 81,420,235 of CM031604.1, forward strand.
TGCTTGCTGCTAAACACGCCCCTCTCGGACATGTTCAAAACATTCTCTCGGAAGGCTCAGTCTGGTTCTGACAGCTCAAATAGTTTCAAAATCAGAACACAATAGTGCTTCAATTTTTCTGACTCCCCAACACCTCCCCCCCCCCCCTTTTTTTTTTTTTTCGCTTGGGGACCACTGCTGGCCGTCACCACGAGCACCTTCAACTCTTGAGTACACTTCGGTGAAATCTGATGGTTACAACGGTTACAACGTTATGTTGTTTTGTTTTTTGCTCGGGTTCCTGATCATGTTGGCGTTCGAGGCAATGAAGTGATTGATGATCGATCAACTTGCCAAGAAAGCCGCTAATAAAGAACTGCACAGTCTCAGTCCCTGACACTGATGGGGAAAGCTGGTGTTCAGGTTTATATTATCAGAGACCTCTTGCAAGAGGACTGGCTCGCATAGAGTGATAACAAGCTTTCCA
>CM031604.1:81430700-81435700 GCA_018398815.1 Conus ventricosus
ACGGCAACGAGTGGGGCTGTGGGGTGTTCGCAGCAGTCGTCATTGACTTTGATCTCTGTCTGTCTGTCTCTTTGTTTCTATAGATGATAATGTTTGTGTCAGGCTACGTGATCGGTCGAATTCTGTAAACTGCCTTGCGATTAGGAGAAAGAGCGCGCGGCTGCACGCGACCATCACAGACGGCACATCGCAGTCAGATCGGAGAACTGACGCCAGCAGCGTACATCAAGGCGCGTGCAGTTCTTGGCGAGTGCTGCACGTCACGCGTCACGTCACGTTTTCGTCGTTCATTGGTACGTGTGTTCCTTATTTGGAAAGTATTGTCCAGAACGATAGTATCGACAATTGTTTTGTGTCCTGTCATAGTACGATACAGGCAAGATGGGAGTTTCCGGCCCCCCCCCCCCCCCCCCCTCTCACCGTCCCCTCCCCCACGCCCCTCCCACCTCCCCTCCTCTTCGTTCAAGTCCGCCATTTTCTCTTGCTGTTACGGTTAGTTATGAGAGTAGCAGCACTCCTTGTTTGACTGAGCTGTCATCTGATTGTGGAGTCACGCATCGCTCTGAACAGGTGCTGTTGCTAACCTGAAAAAAGGGAAGGGGGGTGTAAGATGTGTGTGTGTGTGTGTGTGTGTGTGTGGTGTGTTCACAAACTGCACCAATGACGCGGATCCTGGGACACATGAGAAATCAGGCCAGGACCTCGGAGACAGTCGTCTTGTCACACAGGGCCAAATGACGTAGGTTATTACGTTGGATCTGCGGACACAGCGATGTTTTTGACGTGTCGCTCTTTGACTCGACCTCTTTATCTTTGAATATTGTGGTCTGCTCTGTGTGTGTGTGTTGTGTGTGCGTGTGTTTGTGTTTGTGCGGGCGTTCGCGCGCGCGTGTGTGCGTGCGTGGGCGCGTTCGTGCGTGTGTGTGTGTTTGTGTGCGTGTATGTGTGTATGTGTGCCCCTCTTACAGGTTTTTGTTTTAGAAAGTCTTTCTCTGCTGTCGCCTTTATCCTTAATCTCCCCTCCTTTTCTTCCCTTTCCTTGATACAATGGCAGGTTAGGAAACTACCGTTCTCCCCTCGTGTCGAAATGAGGAGGTTTCAAAACCGGAACGGATACAAGCTGTGCTGGCCATTCTGCAGTTTGAAGAGCCAGTGAAACTTTTGATGTCTCCTGATTAAGCTGTAAATTTTTAAAAAAAATTTCATATTTACTTATTCGTTGTTCTTTTTTATTGATCGAATCCATTTTTTTAATGTGAAAACTAGGGGTGAACTGAACGAAACGGCTGACGCCCAAAATATGTGTTTATCCATGTCGATTTAAGAGTGAACTTTGGCCCAGTTATTCAGTTTCACACACTGGTTTCTGTCTCGTGTTGCGTGTGTCTCTGGCATGATTGTCATCACGTTCACCTATCTATCCACTGTAAAAGGTATAATGCACAAATGGAAAATTTAAATACTTTTCATGAAATTAAGAGAGAGAGAGAAGAGAGAGAGAGAGAGAGAGAGAGAGAGAGTCCACCCGATTCGCCTCCCGGGCTTTAACTTTTGTTGAAGTGTGTAACGTTAGAATGAAAACAAGGACCAACACAAGAAAGATAACCCTTGTTCCCTTGATACGGACCGTTACACGCGCATAACTCAAAACAAATGCTGCCTACAGTGGCACCACTTGGCGTAACACTTAATCCATAAATGTTCCAATCTTGCTGATCTTTTCGGCGCCTCCATGCTTGTTCTGTGTCGCATATGTAGGCTAGGCAAACAGGTTCCGTAAACTGCGTTATTTTTTGTGTGTTAGTAATGGGTGGGTAATCGTCACATCTTGGGAGCAAGAGTTATCCCGTTTTGTTTCTTTCTTACTGCTCACGGTTCCTTGACCACCATCCCCACCCCCTCCCCTCTCCATCCTCCTGTTTGGTTTTGCTTGGTTTGTTTCGTTTGTTATTTATTGTTTATGGTTCCCTGTCTCGTGCAAGATTTTCTTGAATGAAAATAGCTAAGCTGCTGTGCTTTTTTTTCCCCCCCCGATGTTCCCTGAACACACACACACACACACACACACACACACACACACACACACACACACACACACACACACACAGTGAGACAGTTAGACACATAGACAGACAGGCGGGCAGACGGACAGACGAACAGATAAAAATACAGACAGACAGACAGACAGACAGAGAGAGAGAGAGAGAGAGAGAGAGAGAGACACAACACACACACACACACACACACACACACACACACACACACACACACACACACACACACACACACACCACACACACAGTGAGACAGTTAGACACACACAGAGACAGGCAGGCACTCTCTCCCTGTCTCTCTCACGCGCGCGTGCGCGCGCGCGCGCGTACACCCACACACACACACACACACACACACACACACACACACACACACACACACACACACACACCGCGCGCGCACACACACACCCGCGCGCGCGTGTATGTACATACTGTAGCATAAGCATCATGCTTTGCATGGGTAACGCAAAACCGAACGAACGAAGCCCTGTTTCCTCCAGCGTGTCATTCTCCTGGCATCTTCTGACGTAAGCATCACCCCGGAAATGGCCATTTTTAGTGATAGTGTCTGCAGTATTAACGATTAATTAACGCCAATTACCGACTTTGGAGGGTGTTCACGCTCAGAAAGATCGATTTTTGACGTAAGTTGGATACCAAATATCGCGCACACTTGATCGCAGACCGATGTTCGCGGCAACTTTGACATGCTTCGCGCTGAAAAATTCTCCTCACTAAATGTTTTGATAAAATGTGCGTGTGTGTGTGTGTGTGTGTGTGTGTGTGTGTGTGTGTGTGTGTGTGTATATGTGTGTGTGTGTGTGTGTGTGGTGTGTGTGTGTGTTGTGTGTGCGAGCGTGCGTGCGTGCGTGCGTGCGCGTGTTTGTGTGTGTGTGTGCGTGTTAGAGAGAGAGAGAGGAGAGAGAGAGAGAGAGAGAGAGAGGAGAGGAGAGAGAGAGAGAGAGAGAAGGGGCGGGGGGGGGGGGGGGGGCGCTCTTAATCATCTTCATTTAGAAACACGTAGGTGACAGCTGCAAATTATGATCGGCCTGTTCATTTGGGATGGACTGTTGACATGGACCAGACGCACGGATTGAATGTGTTGGCTTGTAACCTGGCAGATTGCTTTAAATGGAAACAGTGGGGACTAATGAGAAGATATGTATTTTGTTGGTTAGGTATCATTATCTTTATGGAAATAGTGGGGGCTAATGTGAAAATATGTGTTTTGTTGGTTCGATCTTATTGTTATCTTTATGGAAATAGTGGGGGCTAATGTTAAAATATTTATTTTGTTTGCTTAGTATTGTTACCCGGGTTTTGACCAAATATTGCGCCAGGTCTTGGTGTGAACAGTAATTGTGACTCGCGAAAACAGTGACTCTTGTATTTGCAATGAAAACTCCGCAATGAACACAAGGAGGACGTTCGGTTGATTGCCTGTAGTAACAAACTAACATTACTGTTCGCACGCCGTGTGCCTTACTATAGTCATAAGGCTGATAATAACTGCGTTCGCTGTTTTTTACTGCGGTGAAAATTATGAATATTGTTCTACCGTGATCATTTGCGTATTTTAACTAGTAATGTTGTTTAAAGGTCAGCCGACAGCCAGGGGCCATACTAGGGCTGTCATCACGTCAAAATCAATTTTGAAGATGTGTGTTCACGCATACAGAGTTACTCGTTTCATAAGAACTATGATTATGATTATTTGTGTAAAATTTTCTCTTTTTTGTAGAGAAAGTAACTGTTTTTATGAATATTGCTTTTTTTTTCTTTCAGCAAACGTACTCTATGATGTTTTGAGGCTTACTATATCCCATACATGAAGACCCAGGCTTACACCCTGACGCGTTTGTGCCGAATCTCGGATTCGTCAACGGAGCTGATCCACACGGCGCGGTGCACCATGTTTCGCCCTGCCACGTTTCCTCCAATCGCTTTGCTTTATCAGGTTTCCTCCAGTCGCTTTGCTTTATCAGGTTTCCTCCAGTCGCTTTGCTTTATCAGGTTTCCTCCAATCACGTTTTGCATTATCACGTTTCCTCCAGTGCTTCTTTATTCCCACACATCCGTCACGTTTCGCCAGAATCGGGTGGAATCAAATTGTATAGCGTCATTGGTTATAAAACACACACACACACACACACACACACACACACACACACACACACACACACACACACACCACACACACACCTCTCTCTCTCTCTCTCTCTCTCTCTCTCCTCTCTCTCTCTCTCTCTCTCTCTCTCTCTCTCTCTCTCTCTCCTTCCTCCCACGGGAATGCTAACACAGAGACAGGGAATCATGACGAAAGGCAAACAGAGATCTTCAGTTGACAAGCACCATTTGGGAGGAGGTTTACACAATGCGGCAAAACCCGACATATACATTAACTCAGAAACAACAGAACCGAACAACAAAGAACAAGTGGAATCAGTCCAACCCCTGATTTAGCTTCGATCAGTTTTCAAATCCACTTCAATGTCGACACAAACATAATAAATGTCGCTGGAAGACGGTTTAAAAAAAAAATTATTAAAAAAAAGTTTTTGTTTTTGTTTTGTTTTCAAATCCAATTACGTACCGCCATTCTTTCCCCCACGCAACACGAAGAAGATGTGTCGGTGGCAGCACCAGAGGTTCTGTTTGAAAATTGAATGAAAATTCGGATGAAACATTGCACCTGAGAGTTTTAGAAGGGCGGGAAGGGCGGGACCACCCCAGGAAGGTTAACGGTGTACCCAGCATGGCGAAGTTCCACCAGCGCCCCCAGTTTTATAGACACTAACGAATTTTGATTACCCGCCCAATCCTCATGACTCGGAAACTCACAGTTTAATTCAGTTCTTGGCTCTTTAGGGTCATCAGAACTTTGTGAGAAAGCTGCTTTTTTTCTTTTCTTCGGATAGCTGCGAATAATATTGGCAATTCGGC
>CM031604.1:81440700-81458200 GCA_018398815.1 Conus ventricosus
TCCGTTTCCGAATTGTATTTGGATTATGCTGAGTGCGCGGTGGCATTTTAGGGCTGTCATCATTAAGGAATAGTTTCATAACGAAATTGAAATAACAACAGCAGCAGCAACAACAACAGCCACAACAGCAACAACAACAACATCAACGATGACGACAACAACAACGACGACGACGACGACGACACAAAGCAACGGACAGCACTATATAGCCATCATTATCTACACCACATCTCAATACAATATGTGAATTATCTATCCGATAATTCAGATCTTGCCAAGGGTTCCAGCTATGCCCCTTAATCACTTAAAGGGGGGAAAGGATGGAGTGAAAAAGAATCAAATGCAACAAACAAACAGAATTATGTTTAGAAGCCTTGCGGGCAGATGGACGCTTCAAAACGGACAGCTACTTCCATTCGGGATGTACGTGTTAACAATCTCGCTCGTCAGTTTGCACAGATTTAAAACACAAAAAAAAGCGGCGTGTGACGGTGTCGTGAATTGTACAAGGAGACAAATATAAAGACGTTGAGCAAAGACAGGTGATAGGGTTGGGAAATAGGGGGAAAAACCGCCCAGTGTACGACAGGAGGGAGGTAGTGGTGTGATGTGTGTTGTGTGTGTGGTGTGTGTGTAGTGAGAGAGAGAGAGAGAGAGAGAGAGAGAGGAGAGAGAGAAGAGAGAGAGAGAGAGGGGGGAGGTATTTACAGGCAGAAAGGCGAGAGTAAGAGAGAGAGAGGAGAGAGGTAATACAGGCATAAAGTGAGAGAGAGGAGAGAGAGAGAGAGAGAGGAGAGAGAGACAAGAAAGAGAGAAGGAGAGAGAGGTATTTACTGCAGGACAGAGACAGAGGGAGACTCAGAGGAGAGAGAGAGAGAGAGAGAGAGAAGAGCGAGGAAGAGAGAGAGGAGAGAGAGAGAGAGAGAGATGTAAATTACTGACAGAGAATTCTCAGAAGCTTGGGAAACAGTTTAAACAAAAGAACTTCGGGCCACCCTCCACCCCCTTCCCCTCCCCACCCCACCCACGTGTACATACGTCAGACATGTGCACCCACAGACAGTAGCTTGAATATGGTTTGACACAAAAATACACATATTACTCGACAGCACCACAAAACACACCCATTAAAAATGGCGTCAGGTGCACTCAATAATTAACGCAAACGTTTCGAAACTCCTAATGTGGCAGCATTAACTAGCATGTTCACCCATACAGAATGTATTTGTTATGTACGCCTTTTTTAATGGAAATATGGAAATGTATTCAATTCCCTTTTATGAACTACTTTGTTTTTGCAAGAGCGATTGATATTCTACAAGATGCCATCAAATCATCATTAGCAAGCGTAAGATTTTGCAGGTGTTTTCATGTGTCTGCAGTTAATGCGATAATTTCGTGTGTGTGTGTGTGTGTGTGTGTGTGTGTGTGTGTGTGTGTGTGCGTGCGCGCGCGTGCGTGCATACGTGCGTGCGTGTGCGCGCGCGCGCGTGTGCGTGTGCGTGCGTGTGTGAAAGGGTAAGAAAAATAAGGGGGGGGGGGGGGGGGGGGGGGGGGGTAAATAAACGATCAAGTGAGAACGTAATGCACACTAGAGCTGTATTCATAATGTATCCAGACATGTGTTAGACAATCATTGCACACGAAGAGACTTAACAGAAAAATTGTCCGTATTTTGGAATCAGACAGACAGCAGGTGTGAAGTTTGTAACATGATACAATCAAAGGAGGTAAAACAACACACAACAAAACCCCAGACTGCTTTCTAAGCAGTTTTGAACATCATGAATAGGACTAAATGTACTACTTTGATGTATTGATCCCCGTTGATGTGGGAAAAAAATATTGAGAGAGAGAGAGAGAGAGAGAGAGGAGAGAGAGAGAGAGAGAGAGAGGAGGGACGAGGAGGGCGAAGGGGAGGGGAGTCAATTGAAGCTACGTTTCAATGCAAAGCTGATGGGAAATGTTGAAGATCTAGGCAGGTACCGTCGAAAGACATCAGTGTGTACGAAACAAAATAAAGCACAACAACAGCAATAACAAATGGCTCTGTTTGATGAGAAACTGTTCAACCTTGTGTTTATGGGCTGAAGTTGCAGAATCCAGTCGGCTGACGTGTAGGTGATACGTAAGGGGTGTGCTGCAAGCAGCTATTGATAGTTTGGTAACCAGCCGTCTTAACAGCATTGTCACCACAAAAATACTGGTGATGTTTTTGGTTTGGCTTATATTGTTGTTGGTGTGGCCTCGTTCTACGGCTGTTTCATACCGTGAGGAATTTCTACAAGTCTGATATCCACTCAACGGTTTTTATGTTTTCTTGGAAGAATTAGAAAAGAACGACTACGAAAAACTTTCAGTCTTGGATGAGAAACGTTCCATTTGCTGCATCGGAGGCATAAACGTGTGATGATCGTTCGGAAGTTCGTGTCGTGTTCTGATGGGAATCTTTTAGCTTTGACTGTTTTCATCAAAGAAGTTGTGGACAGACAACAGGGCCTTCGTATCGGGCCGAAATCACCCCACGCCTGAAGTCACCCTCAGGTGGGTTAAAAAGGGCACGTGCCTAGTCGCCCCCCCCCCCCCCCCCCCCCCCCCCCTCCAACTACAACTGGGAAAAGGGCGCGCGCGCGCGTGTGTATAAAAGTCCAGATCAACCCTCTCTTTATTCCCCTTCTTTTAAAATTCTCAAACTACCCAAACGGCAAAACCTGTCGCTTAAAGTTTTACATCGCACCTGTGTGTGTGTGTGTGTGTGTGTGTGTGTGTGTGTGTGTGTGTGTGTGGCGTGCAATTGTGTGTGTGTGTGTGTGCGTGCGCGCGTGCGTGTGTGAGCGTGCGCGTGCGTGCGTGTGTACATATGCGCGAGAGAGAGAGAGAGAGAGAGAGAGAGAGGAGAGAGAGAGAGAGGAGAGAGAGAGAGAGACAGACAGACAGACAGACACACAGACAGACAAAGAGAGAGAGAGAGAGAGAGAGAGAGAAGAGAGAGAGAGGAGAGAGAGAGAAGAGGAGATTGATTCTGGACTTGAGCCAGAAGTACTGCCCACCCTGTTCCAACAGCCCCCAGCCCCCGGTGAGTGATTTGAGGGTATTCTAGAGACACCCCATGGGGTGATATAGGCACGTGCCCGTTTCCTCCCCTCAGACACATAAGGCGGGTACGGTTGGAAAGCGTCTGTGTTCACTCTGAGAGGTGCTTCCTGACTGTGCCCCAAATCACCGGGGAGTGGTTTTGGAGTAGGGGTGTGGAGTACTTCTGGCCCAGCTACAGGATCATCCCCCACCCCCTGCAAATTCAGGTGCAATGTACTTTTTATATTTCGTCGTTTGGCCAGCTGTTCGGGCGAAGCGGTTAGCGTCGCGGTCTCCCGCTGGGAGGTCGCGGTTCGATTCCATTACAGCCATTCATTTCTCGGATTTTCCTGTCCCGACCCGAGTTGAATTTTGCTATGGGTTCAAGTGGGAAGACTGGGACACACAGTCGAGTTTCATCCGCTTAAATAGATGCGTTTATAACAGTTTTGCTGAAGGGGGGAGAGAGAGAGAGAGAGGAGAGGAGAGAGAGAGAGAGATGAGAGAGAGAGAGTGAGAGAGAGAGGAGAGAGGGGGGGGGGGAGGGAGGGAGAGTGGGAGGGATGGAGAAGTCCTTGTCGTTTAGGAGACTTTTGAGAAGTTTGAATTTTGAACAAAGGAAGATGTCGGTCTAGAATTACTCTGTGTGTGTGTGTGTGTGTTGTGTGTGTGTGTGTGTGTGGGGGGGGGGGGGGGAGGGGTAGACGTGTACCCTTTCTCATCCGCCGGGGAGCCATTCTGGATGTGGGATGAGCACGCCCGTTTCACCGGGATCCATCAGGAGCCGACTGCGTGCTTAATCCCTGGCATCATCGCATGAACAGAGAGCAAATAGATCCACAGTGTCACTATCTATTCAGGGGACGTTGTCAGGCTTTACATCCCTAATTGGCTCCGCATAGATCGTTTTCTCACAAAAAGAAGCTCGAAAAACGTGAATCTTTGGTCAGAAATGCACCATCTGCTGCATCGGAGACAACAGTGTATATACAGAGATCTGGAGTGTGAGAATTCCCATATTTTTTGGCGCACTAATCCGGGGACGTTACTGTTGGTCTTGCACGAGGAAAATTAATGGCCGACTACAATTAGAGAAGGCTCCTTTTCGTATCTCTGTTCTTATCTCCAAGACTTTACAGGCAACAGTTATTTCGGTTGTATCGAAAATTATGGAGAATTCTCAGTGAAAAGACGCTGATTCGGAGACTAGGCTCTTTAAAAATTTTTTTGTTTTTCGTCTTCGGTTTTTTTTTCTCCTTTTTTTTCCTTTTCTGTATGTGTATAAAACGTGTGCTTCAGGTCACTCAGATCGCCAGATTCTGTCAGATTTTTTTGGCGGTTAGTATTAAAAAGCGGACAGAACTGTTGTCTGTCCTATCACAGGATACCACCTCCTTGGCTTAGTGGAAGAGAACCGCATTCTCAGTCAGACGACGAGAGTCGGAATTAGCGTGCGTCCCACATAAAACATGGCCATTCTGACTGCTTGCTTCCCACATAAATCATGCCATTCTGACTCATACCACATAAACATGCCATTCTGACTGCATACCCACATAAACATGCCATTCTGACTGCTTACTTCCCACATAAATCACGCCATTCTGACTGCATCCACATAAATACATGCCATCATGACTGCTGCTTCCCACATAAATCATGCCATACTGACTGGCTATCCCACATAAAACAGCCATTCTGACTGCTTCCCACATAAATCATGCCATCTGACTGCATCCCACATAAAACATGCCATTCTGACTGCATACCACATAAAGCATGCCATTCTGACTGCATACCACATAAAACATGCCATTCTGACCATACCACATAAAACATGCCATTCTGACTGCATACCACATAAAACATGCCATTCTGACTGCATACCACATAAAGCATGCCATTCTGACTGCATACCACATAAAACATGCCATTCTGACTTCATACCACATAAAACATGCCATTCTGACTGCATTCTACATAAAGCATGCCATTCTGACTGCATACCACATAAAGCATGCCATTCTGACTGCATTCTACATAAAACATGCCATTCTGACTGCATTCTACATACAACATGCCATTCTGACTGCTGTGCATACGACATAAAACATGCCATTCTGACTGCATTCTATATAAAACATGCCATTCTGACTGCTGTGCATACCACATAAAGCATGCCATTCTGACTGCATTCTACATAAAACATGCCATTCTGACTGCATTCTACATAAAACATGCCATTCTGACTGCTGTGCATACGACATAAAACATGCCATTTCTGACTGCTGTGCATACGACATAAAACATGCCATTCTGACTGCTGTGCATACGACATAAAGCATGCCATTCTGACTGCTGTGCATACGACATAAAACATGCCATTCTGACTGCTGTGCATACGACATAAAGCATGCCATTCTGACTGCTGGCATACCACATAAAGCATGCCATTCTGACTGCATCCCACATAAAACATGCCATTCTGACTGCATCCCACATACTGGCATACCACATAAAAGCCATTCTGAGTGCATCCCACATAAAACATGCCATTCTGACTGCATCCCACATACTGGCAATACCACATAAAATGCCATTCTGACTGCATCCCACATAAAACATGCCATTCTGACTGCATCCCACATACTGGCATACCACATAAAATGCCATTCTGAACTGCATCCCACATAAAACATGCCATTCTGACTGCATCCCACATAAAAACATGCCATTCTGAACTGCATCCCACATAAAACATGCCATTCTGACTACCGAACCAACTTACCGGTCGGGAGGAACGCGCTCGGCTGATTGGTTCGGCAGTCAAGGACAGTGCTTCTCTGGTTCACACTGCTACCTACCTTCGGGTGTATCTGTTGTTTTTGTTATTTTTTACCGTATCCAACTGGCCCCGTCTTAAAGAACTGTTGTTCTGGTTGTAAAAATGTGGTGTTAGACAAATCTCTCACCCCGGTTCTCCTGGAATCGTTATCCCCACCCCTCACCCCCACCCCCGCCTCCTTAGGAGCCCCGTCCCCCGCTCTCCTTCCTCTCCTGTCTATGAGATCATTTTCGGCGGCTGTGGACTTCAAACCAGAATGTTCCTAACTTCCTGCCTCAACTTTGTCTCAGTGCTGTAATGGATTAGGTTTGGTACTTGGGGGCACTGAGGCCAGATTGCTATCGTTGTGTTTGTGGCCGTCGTTGGAACATGTTATCTTCTGTGTTAGGTAAACTCGGCGGAGCCAAACGGGACAAAGGCGAAGTCTGTCGGGCGGTTGGCGCACGCACATAAATTCACGCCCGCACGCAACATGTGCACACATTGTTGTTTACTGGCAATGAAGTAGGACTGATGCAGGTCCCAGGGTTACGACAGAATTTGTAATTCCTAGTTCAATGGTTTAGAATTGTGTAACATCGTCGTTGTTGCTCAAGACGAGACTAAGTGGCTTCTTTTCGTTTTGTTGTGGGAACAGCAACGAGCCCTGTACTTTGTCTCTTGCTTATCTCTTTGTCGATCTAAAACATGCACATACGCACGCGCACTAGCTTATACACGCACGGGCGCGAACATTGACACACACACGCGTGCGCGCAGAGCACAGAGAGAGAGAGAGAGAGAGAGAGAGAGAGAGAGAGAGAGAGAGAGAGGAGGGAGGGAGGATGAGAGAGAAGAGAGAGAGAGAGAGAGAGAGAGAGAGAGAGAGAGAGAGAGAGAGAGAGATTCTTGAAATAACATACAGTCGTTGAGGTTTGGTATTTTTTCCCTTGAGTCTAGGAGATCGTGCCAAACACTGAACTCATGTTGTTTTTCTTTGTTTTGCTACTTTTACTTTTTCTTTCTTTTCTTTTTCTTTGTTTATTTGTTCGTGGTTAGGGTCTCATATACAAAAGAGTGTTGTACGTTATCACATCATTTTGGTTCTTTGTGTGAAAGATGTCCAGCCATCGTGCGTGCTTGCGTCTGTGAAAGCATGCTTACGTGTTGTGTGTGTGTGTGTGTGTGTGGTGTGTGTGTGTGTGTGGTGTGTGTGTGCGCGTGCGTGCGTGCGTGCGCGCGTGCGCGCGCGCGCACGCGCACGTTGTGGGTGAACTATATTTTTCTTCAGACAACTAAAGCGGCATGACAGCACATATTCAAATAAATGAAGATATTTCCTGACACGTACACATCTTATTGCGCCACTCCTACCCCCACCCGTCCCCCTTGCTCACATTCCCTTCCCTCCCCACTAACACCAATGATACGATGATATTCACTTTCTCTCTCTCTTTTTCTGTGTCTGTGTGTCTTTTGTCTGACAGTCTGTCTCTCTCCACACACACGCACACACACATACTGATACACATATGAATCTCTCTCTCTCTATGTATGCGTGTGTGTGTGTGTGTGTGTGTGTGTGTGTGTGTGTGTGTGTGTGTGAGTGACTTCCTTTGTCTGGCTACCAGCAAGCCGAACTTTCTTCAGCTCCGGTAAAATTTTGTCTATTTTTACAAACTCCCAAGATGCCGATTGAAGGTCTATCTACCATCGAGTGCAGAAAACACGCTGAACGCCGCGCTGCGAAATATGGTGTTATCATCTTTCAGAATTGAAGGTAGAGAAAGTCAGACTGTTGTCGTTCTTCCGCTAAAAACAATTTCCGACCATTCCCCTGCCACGAAAGCCCAAGCGCAAACTGCTGTGTTCAGGAGAAGATGAGCATCACAGATCAACAGGGACAGGAGAAGGGCCGAGGAACACAGGAATCAAAAGGCGAATGAACGTGTTTTGACCCGTCCGGTCTGTTCCTACCAGCCCCACCCAGTTTGTGCTACAATACCGACAACAGTGAAAACAAGACTGGAATGTCCTGTGCAGACATCTGTCAGTTTTCTGACCATCCCCCCCTCGTCTGTACCTTTGCCTGCACCAAGCGCACTGTCCGACACATCGACTTGGCACAGTGAGACATAGACAGTAAAATAGTTACTGTTCTCCCCAAATTAGAATTCTCATAGGACACTGGTGTCAACAAAGTGTTAGTGATTAGTGTGTAGAGTTTTCTGAACTAGGATGTGAACACATTCCATTGGTTATTACAACACACACTTCCACACAACATGACGCTGTGAAGCCGTCGTTGCAGAAGGAAATCTGTGTATGACAGACCGTGCTTGTGATGATGGAGATTCCTCTGGTGTTAACGAGTCATCCGCGGCCTATTCAGACAATACCACAATAAGAGACATTGTGTTCTATTTAGAAGAAATGTCAAGGAAAATGGATGACCGCTTCGGTGCCTTAAAGGAAGAGGTGAAAGGCAAGCGCAACACAGGGGTTGAAAACAGGGGTTGAAAACGGAAAACTTGGCTATCCACCGTGACCGCTACACTCTCGCATCTGTTGACAAACTTTTTTTTGTGGTTGAAATTCTGATTTACTGTTATCTAAGTTCGATGCTGAGGACTGAATTGTGTGCTTTTCCGTGATCCTGGACTCCTCATCACGATGAACTTTCTTACAATGTTGTCAGTCGTGTTTACTTCTGATTTTTGTTTATGCACAGTCCCTATCCCCTCCGTCTCCCTTGTGAATTGCTTTGTAAAGCTTACATAATAAAGCATTCATTCATTCATTCACTCTCTCTCTCTCTCTCTCTCTCTCTCTTTCTCCCTTCTCTCTCTCTCTCTCTCTCTCTCTTCTTTTATATATATATATATTATATATATATATATATATATAATATATATATATATATATATATATATATATATATATAAATGCATACATCTGAGGCAATATTTAAGGTTTAATAATCTCCGCTCTAGCAACAGTGATGTTTGCAGTCCGGCCAAATTAGAAAGGCAGATTGACCTGAGCCTGTCATAATCTTCTCAACAGAGGAGAGCCATTTCATACAGACTGGAGCACGACTATAGGATAGATATGGAAGGACTCGTAGACCTCGTCCTCATAATCTCATTGCTCAAAACACTCAGAGCGATAAATATGGTGAGGGTAATAATGATAATAGTAATATGCTGCAGCTGCTGCTGCTGCTGCTGCTGCTGCTGAACATCATCATCTTCATCATCATGACTATAATCATAATGATATTAATAATGATGATGATAGTATAGTAGTAGTAATAGTAGTACTAGTAGTACTAATAATACCAATCATGAGTATTATAATAATGATGATAATGAAAGCCGTAACAAAAACAACGACGACGACAACAGCAACGACGACAACAACGACGACAACGACAATGATGATGATGATAATAACAATAGAGATAATTTGGAACATTTAAAGAGCGCATTTTTCCTCCAGTCGCTATTTCCCAACTCCTTACAATTAACCCCTTCTTCTTCTTCTCTTCTTCTCTCTTCTCTTTCTCTCTCTCTCTCTCTCTCTCTCTCTCTCTCTCTGATATTTAATGCTCTAAGATCGATTTATCATGTCGTTAAAGCAACGGTACGTGTCCATGGTGAATTAACTGATGTATTTATGTGCCCTCGAGGCTTGAAGCAGGGAGAGGTGTGTTCACCAGTTCTTTTCTCCTTATTCATAAATGAGCTCACAAAAGACGTAGTTAATTTTGGCCGGCATGGTATCCAGTTGTCCCCAGACTTTATACAAATATTGATACTGTTATTTGCTGATGACGTGGCATTAACATCTGACAGCATCATTGGCCTTCAGACACAGCTGAATATCCTGTCTGATACAGCAGAACGCCTGGGTCTTATTGTAAATATGGAAAAATCAAATGTTGTTATTTTTCGTAACGGCGGACACTGGGCGGCGAATGAAAAATGGTGTTTTAATGGAAATGAACTTAAAATTGTGAACATGTACAAGTACCTGGGCATTTATGTGTCAACAAGATTGAGTTTTGTGTATACAATGTCTGATCTTGCAGAAAGAGCCAAGAAGGGAACAGTAGCATTGATAAGAATGTTGTGGTCCATTGGTGAACACTCACCTAAGATCTTTTTTAAGCTTTTTGATAGCCAAATACAGCCGATCCTGACTTATGGATCTGAAATATGGGGTTTAGTTGAAAATCAAGAATTAATCGAGAAGGTCCACTTGTTTGCATTAAAACGATTGATGGGTGTTAACCCCAAATCGCCTAAACATTTGATATACGGCGAAACAGGCAGATACCCCCTGTATGTTACAACGAATTTGAAATGTATAAAGTTCTGGTTACGCCTTGTTTACATGGATGACAATAGATATCCAAAGAAAGCTTACCATATGCTACTCAGCCTACAGAGTCAAAACTATCAAACTTGGGCATGTAAAATTAGAAATGTTTTGTATAGACTTGGGTTTGGAGTAGTCTGGGAAGCTCAAGGGGTCGGAAATATAAGTATGTTTATGGCAACTTTTAAACAGAGACTTGTAGATTGTTTTCAACAGGATTGGCATGCGAAATTAGAGTCATATACTTTCTATAATTTTTATGCATCTTTCAGACAATCCCTGTCAATTAGTACTCATTTATGTCAAATCATGAACATCAGGGTGCGTAACACGTTTTCCAGGTTTAGAATTGGGATGTCCCCACTGAATTGTCATTTTATGCAGTACAAAGTTGGCTGGAGCAGAGACGTTAACTGTCCATTTTGCACCAATGTGCCAGAGACAGAAGTGCATTTTTTGCTTGTTTGTCATACATATGAAACTCTTCGGAAAGAACTGATCCCAAAAAAGTACTACATCCGCCCATCTACGTTTAAATGTGTATTGCTACTCTCCTGTAACAACGAAATAATTGTAAGAAAAATGGCCTTATTTATTTTCAAAGCTTAAAATTGAGACAAGAAAGAATGAATGTGGTTACATGCTGTTAACATTGTGTTTCATTAACCTCACTCCATTGTATGGGCGATTGGCCTGACAATTAAACATTCGTGACTCGTGATCTCTCTCTCTCTCTCTCTTCTCTCTCTCTCTCTCCTCTCTCTCTCTCTCTCTCTCTCTCTCCTTTTCACTTCGTGTGCAATTGTTTTCCAGCCAAGTAATCAGTGAAGAGATCGGGGAGGTTTTTTGGAGGGCGGGGTGAGGGGGGAAGGAGGGAGGAAGAGAGGGGATTGAGGCAAGGGAAAAAAAGCGAGAGGCGCCTTCAAAGTTAAAAGATCTGAAGATTAGACGGGCTGCATTGTTTTGAATTCTGAAGAAAACAAAGTGAAACATTGCCGCCAATACCCCTCCTCTGCCGAGAGAGAGAGAGAGAGAGAGGAGGGAGGGAGGGAGGGAGGGAGAGTCACATTAATAGAAACTGTGTGGAGACTGTTTGAAAAGGCCATAGAAGTTCAATTAAAAAAAACAAGATGCAAAGCATATAAACGTACTCCCAGTTTATCCTGAATACGCGTGAGATATTCCATAAAGAGGAAAAACCGTCTTGGGCTGGTGTAACCGTTAGTCATGGCTATTCTGGTATACATCGGCTATCGTCTGTGACCTAAAATGAACATACTTACAAATTTTCAGAAAGATCGGCCAAGAACTTTCTGAGATTTTCCATAAAGAAGAAAACCATTATGGGCTGTTAGTAACGGCTCTAACGGTAAACTTAAACATCGGGCATCATCCGTGACCCATAATGAACATATCTACAAATTTTCAGAAATATCGGCCACGTACTTTCTGAGATGTTCCATGAAGAAGAAAAGGCGTTACAGGCCGTTACAGCCGTTAGTAACAGTATAACGGTAAACTAAAACATCGGACATTATTTGTGACCCATAATGAACATACGTACAAATTTCAGAAAGATCGGCCAAGTACTTTCTGAGATATTCTATAAAGAAGAAAAACTCTGTTACAGGCCATAATGAACATACCTGCTAATTTTCACGGCCAAGTACTTAGTAACGGCTGTAACGGTAAACTAAAACGTCGGGCATCATCCTTGACCCATAATGAACATGCCTACAAATTTTCAGAAAGATCGACCCAGTAGTTTTGTCTGGAGCGAGTGGAACACATTTTGACCACGGACACACACACACACACACACACACACACACACACACACACACACACACACACACAGCATTTCTTCATTCCCATTCTAAAGTACTCCCTGTTCTATAAGAACTGGGAGTACAAAAGGGGGAGGGGGGGAAGGGGAAGGAAAAGAACGACAACAAGAAGCAAACAAAATGATCAGTAACAATAGTCTGACACAAGATCCTGTCTGTCCATTTAGCTTTGGAAATGTTTGGAGAGTTGGTTTCTTGTTGAGTGATTAACAACGCATTGTTCTAAAAATCGTAAGAACCCATGATAAAATCGTAACAAACTTCAAAGGTTTCTAGCGAATGGAAGATGGGTTACCTATCTTCTTTGAATTTTGTCTCTGTCTTCGTGATTTTTGTTGTGTTGTTGTTGTTGCTGTTTTCTTCTTCTTCTTCTTCTGCTTCTTCTGCTTCTTCTCTTCTTCTTCTTCTTCTCCTCCTCCTCCTCCTCCTCCTCCTCCTCCTTCTTCTTCTTTTTCTCCTCTCCCTCCTCCTCCTCCTCCTCCTCCTCCATCTTCTTCTTGTACCCCAGTATTCCATCAGCTGGGTGCATTTATCTCAGTGAACATGGCAATTGGTTGTAGCATCCGCCATTGGATGATAAGGTGAGATTGGGCCATTGTATTTGTGGTCAGAGTTCAGGGTTACCATAAAGGTCCAGTAATTAACAACACAGTTTCAACAGATGAAAATCGCCCTGGCTCTGTGAAAAAAAAAAAGGGAAAAAAAAAAAAAAAAGAATTGAAAGAGACGATTTCGTCTTATAATTTGGGGTCAGTAAAATGTTTCAGTGCCGTTTATCGGCAAGGATAGCAGAATTAGACATGGCTTGTGGACTTGTGTGTCTGCGCCATTGCTAGAGCACAGTGATTTGGGAGTAAAAAGCCGAGCAGACGACGGGAAAACGAAGAGTCATGTGGACCGAGCTGTAATATAAAAAAGAAGCAGGCATTGGGTCTGCTTCTGAGAAAGGGGGAAGTGAACTTGCCTCTGGGGTCTGTTTCCGAGTCAAGCACAGTATGGGTCAAGGGCTTGAACTATGCGATGAATATGTTTTGGTACTGGCTGATCCTCGGACAAAAGCCAGGTGCAGCTTTGAGTGTAATAGAGAGTATTTTTGTCCACGATAATGAAATATTAGAGCAGAACACACACACACACACACACACACACATACTCTCTCTCTCTCTCTCTCTCACTCTCTCTCTCTCTCCAACGCTTCATGATAAAGGCTGATAATGTGTGAGTGGTTGATTCGCATGCATTTTATTGTCTTTTGTGTTTACTCTTTTCTTTACTACTATCTTTTCTTATTTTTTCTCGATTTTGTACATGTTTGCATTTATGTATATGTGCATGTGTAATGTTGTATGTATGTGTGCATGTGTATATTTATAAACATGTATACGTGTGGGTATGTATATTTTTGTGTCTTTTATTTTGAATAGTAACCTGCCGTTTCCTTTGTCACATGTGTAATCATAAACATTTGAACACATCGTAAGCATGAGTTTGTTGTTCAAATTTTCACTTTTATTGTAAAACTATGTGATTGTAACGTGGAAATAAGTTTATTTAAACCAATATACAGCGATTTGGGGCCTGAGTGTGTAACCGTGGACTACGACCCGCACATTGGAGGAAATAATCAAAAGAGCCAGTAGCCTGCCGGACACACTCGAACGTGTTCAGTGATTCAGACGAGCTTTGGTGACGCGGGGTCGAAAAGGACGGACGGTCTCCCCCATGCATTGTGAGTTGCTGCCACCTTCATTATCTCAGCAAGTGAGAGGGCGTATTTCGCGTGGGTCTGTCTGTGGTCACCGACTTCAGTCATACTGTCCCTGAGGCCTCGCAGGTGAACGAACGCCGCAGCTGATCAGTTTAATGCCAATTGCTGTGGAGGTTTCAAGAATTCGGCGAATCAAAGAGCACGATAGATGAGAGACAAGAGGTTTAGGAAAAAAAAAGGGTTTCCCACTCTGTTCTGCTGTGTTGCCAGTGAAGATTTTTCGTTCTTTCTTCACTTCATTCATTCATTCATTCATTCATTTTCTATTCTTTCTTCTCTCTTTCTTTCTTTCTTTCTTTCTCTCTTTCTTCTTCCTTTCCTGCGTTCTTTCTTTCTCTCTTTCTTCTTTCTTTCCTGCGTTATTTCTTTCTTCTTTCTTTTTTTTTCCTGCGTTCTTTCTTTCTTTCTTTCTTCTTTTTTGTTGTCTCCGTCCCCAGCAGTTTCCCAGAGGTTTGTGTTAACGAGGCGTCGATCCACTCCCAAACAAGATGATTTTGTCTTCAGCGACCAGAGGTCACAGAGGAATTGCTGTTAATGATTTGCCGTTATTTGTTTGTATGTATGTTTGCTTTTAAGTCGTTCGTACGTGTGTTCTTCGTTTGTGTGTACTTCTGGTTTTCATTTATTTGATTGCATGTTTATATGTTTTCATGCGCCACGAATATGTAGTGTCCTCAAGGGTTTTCTGCAGTCATTCTGTGTGCGATTCATACAGTTTTATGCCATCGTATTTGAATGTGCAGGCAGCCACGTGGTGATTCACCGTGTGTGTGTGTGTGTGTTGTGTGTGTGTGTGTGTGTGTGTGTGTGTGTGTGCGTGCGGCGCGTCGCTGTGCGTGTGTGTGCGCGCGCGCATGCGTGTGAATGTGTGTGTGTGTGTGTGTGTGTGTGTGTGTGTGTGTGTGTGAGGAGAGAGAGAGAGAGAGAGAGAGAGAGAGAGAGAGAGAGAGAGAGAGAGAGAGAGAGAGAGAGATTTTGACACTTTTTACTCGATATTTTATTGTCATTACCAAAGAGGTCTTTGACAAGGGGGAGGGTGTAACAGAACAATAACATTTCCCTCTTCCTTTCCTGCAAACAAGTAGTACACATTCATTCCTAGTGTGTATCAAATCAAAGGTTAACAAACACAAATAAATTCGTAACATTTCCTTATGTCCTCACGCACAGGAGTAATGCAGTAAGGTTAAAAGAATTTTTTTTTTAATCTAAAGACTGACTCGACCATCCACTCAATCAAACGATGACATTGTATCTTACTTATCTCTTCCACATGCGATGAATGATAATATTCATTCAGATATATATATATATCTCTTGAAATGCATTATCTTAAATTTCACTATCCTTCATGTGTCTTATTTTCAATGCTTCACGATGAATTTTGCAACTGATTTAATTACAAGTTCATCATCTCATGATAATACGACAGCGACATTTTGTCTTTTTGCTATATCTAACTGGAAAAATGAACAATTTGTCCACACTTCGTTATAAGCAGTACAGTGGAACAGAAAGTGTTCTTCGTCATCAATAATGTGTCTACATGCAGGACAAGGAGATTCTGTGGATGTTTCACATTCAAACGATCTTTTGCTCGCATTAAAAGCTAAAGTTCTGTACCTGAATCTTGCGTAATTTATTCTGAGAGAGAGAGGAGAGAGAGAGAGAGAGAGAGAGAGAGAGAGAGGAGAGATGGAGGAGGGGATGGATGGGTGGTGATGGATATGGGATTGACACATTTCATGGGCATGTTTGTGGGTGGATAATTGCAATGTTATTTCCTGGGTACCTTATCCGAATGTATTAGAAAACAAAAAGTGGAAACATTCTGTATAGTTAATTCCATTAAAAAAATAATACATATAGGTAAGAGAGATACTGGGTTCTGGCAGTCAACCCGTATTTACTGGGCTGTCACACCGTGTGGCGCTCTATGGGTGGCTATGTTGTGCAGTGATAGGCATCTACGCGGCGTTGCGCTCTTGACATTCGATTCACTGCTAGCGGACAGTTTGCTGGACACTGACGTGCGTGGCACTGAACACTGGTGCCGTTGAATGAAAGCTTACATAGCCCATGTGAACACGGACATTTGCGACACCAGAGGCACAAGGAAACTTGCGCCATTGAAATGAAGGCTGGTAGGTAGCGTTTGTGTACAGATTTTTGAGACTCAAGAGGTACAACGAAACTTGTGCCATTGAAGTGAAAGCTTACGGCATATTTTATACACGGATGTTTGTGACGTAAGAGGCGCAACGAAACAACGTGTGCCATTGAAGTGAAAGTTTACAGCATATTTGAACACGGACGTTTGTGTCAGAAGAGGCAACACGAACCGCGTGTCCATTGAAGTGAAAGCCTGTATGAACACAGACGTGTGTGACAATACAAGAAGCTACGACAATAAAACTTGTGCCATTGTGAAGTGAAAGCTGATTACTAGTCCGTGTGAACACGGACGTTTGTGACACAAGGGGCACAACGAAACGTGTGCCGTTGACGTGAAAGGTGACAGCCTGTCAAAACACGGTCGTGGATGTCACGGTGCAGCGTCTGCACGCAGCCCCTTGTGATGATGACCTGATGATGACCTTGGCTTTTTACTCGTGAGTTCTGCCACTGTAGGGTTGTTTGTCTTCGCGTGTTTACATTTCTACAACCACTCACACCCCTTCCTTTGTCTCTCTGTCTGACTGTCTATGTCTGTCTGTCTGTCTGTTTTTTGTCTCTGTCTTTCTGTTTTTATCTGTTTGTCTCTGTTTCTGTCTCGCTCTTCTCTCTCTCTCTCTCTCTCTCTCTCTCTCTCTCTCTCTCTCTCCCCCTCCCTGTGTATTGTGTGTGTGTGTGTGGAGAGAGAGAGAGAGAAGAGAGAGAGAGAGAAGAGAGCATTCGCGCGTTAGTTTATGCGCACGGGCTTGTCTGTGCACGTGAGCTTCGTCGTTGGACACTCCATGGAAGTCAGATAACTGTCCGTACTCGATTTCGCTGTCTGTCCGTCGGTCCGCCTGTCTGTCTGTCTGTCTGTCTCTCTCTCTCTCGCTCTCTCTCTCTCTCTCTTCTCTCTCTCTCCTTTCCTTTCCTTTCCTTAAAAACCATTATAATATACGATATCAAAGACAGCTCTAAGGCCTTTCAAGGCGGCGGACAGCGCTGTATTGGAAGTAGGTTTTCAACTCTGAGAGAGAGAGAGAGAGAGAGAGAGAGAGATGGCGTGCCAGGCTTCTCGCATCTGTCCTCACGGAGCGAAACTTCAAAGAGCGGGCTGGAGGGCTGCGAAACTGGGGAGGGAGGAGGAGATACGTGTGGGAAAGAAGACGTAACCGGGGGGGAGGGGAGGAGGAGGGGTAGTAGTAGTAGCACTTTACGAAAGGAGACCACGAAATCACCGCGCTTTTTTTTTTTTTCTTCTTCTTCTTGACATGGTAACTAGAATCTATAATTTTACACTTGCAGTCTGAATGACTGTTTGCAAGCAAAATGACAGTTTCTCGTTCCAAATGACCGTTTTCCAGTTAACGCGATGACCAGCCGCAACAAATGAAATACCGCTTTGAAGAAGAAAACAAAAGTGTGAATTATACCTAAAGAAATCAAGCT
>CM031604.1:81463200-81470700 GCA_018398815.1 Conus ventricosus
CCTCAGACTGGCGGTCAGAAAGGTCAGAATTCTCCTCTTACGGAGTTACAAAACACCCAGTATTCACAGCCCATGCCACCTCCCCTCTTTTCTCTCTCCCTCTCTCTCTCGCTCTCGCTCTCTCTCTCTCTCTCCTCTCTCTTCTCTCTCTCTCTCTCTCTCACACACACACAACACACACACACACACACACACACACACACACACACTCTCTCTCTCTCTCTCTCTCTCTCTCTCTCTCTCTCTCTCTCTCTCTCTCTCTCTCTCTCTCTCTCTCCCGCCTTCCTGAATAAAGAACAAAGTAAGATAAAAAAAAAAAGAAAAGAAATAATAACCAACCAGCCAAACCGCTGTGTAACATTGCTGTCTTATAACTTGTGTTTAACAGGCTATTTGCGCAAAAGCCGGCGCACAGAAAATGTCTGCTCTCGAAAATGGGGAAAATGCTAGCTCCATAAGCCGATAATAGCTGCATTCCCTGGAAAACCGCTCTTACCCTTCAGGAAAACGGAGGCTAGGCTGTTATTCCCAGGACACAACGGTTTTCCCCTGGATGATGGCTGTTTTCCGGAAGAATAACACGTGTTTTTTTACCCAGTTTTCACAAGGAGAATTAGTTAATGTCGATGTTATTCTCAAGGGACGCAACTGTTTTCCATTTTTTTCGTAGGGAAACCAGTGATGATGTTTATACGGAAAACAAAGAAAATCAGGAAAACATTGATAATCCTCGGGATCATAACTATTTCCCCTATTGTGCCAATCCCATTTACGCTGTCATGGCAAACAGCAGTCGTAGCAGTTTTTTTTTCTTTTTCATTGTTAAACGTTTCCTCGCTACAATATTTGTTTTCCATCAAGAAAACAAGGTTAACAATTATTATACCAAAGAATTCAGGGGAAAATAATTCCGATCCTGGGGACTGTTACTTTCGTCGGGAAAAAAAAGATAAACGAGTTGTGATCCTCAACAAAACATGTATGGATCCCAGGGGGGGGGGGGGGGGGGGAAAAAAGGGGGATTCTCGGTGTGTTATTTTCGTCCGGGAAAACAGAAAACCAATTGTGTTCCTCGGGAACGTATATCAGGGAAAACAGTTGTGAGCCTTAGGATAATACTTGTTTTCCTTTTTTGTTTTTTTGTTCATTCCTTTCTTCAAGTCTTTTGAATCTAGTATGCTCCCATAGTGGAAGGCAAGGCAGGGCTATAGTGGTAGTAAAAGAGGAAGGATGGCTTTCTGGCCAGAGCTATCGGACAAAGGTGGACAGCAAGTGCGTGCCGCGCTGGAAGCATGTGTCGTGGCCCTACTGGTGGGAGCGATTTCTTTTAGTTTTAGCGAGAGTGAACAAACTCGTGGGTTGGTTGGGAGTGGCGGTTGGGGAGGGAGGATAAAGGGGTGAGGTAGGGTGGGTGGGTGGGGGAGAGATTTTTGTGTGTGTGTGTGTGTGTGTGGTGTGAGAGAGAGAGAGAGAGAGAGAGAGAGAGAGAGAGAGAGAGAATGGCGTTAAGTAGAGATATGTGTGGAGGTGAGGGGGGTATAATTAATTTATAAGCGTTTCGCTTAAGTTCGTTTTGTAAATATCTGTATATTTTTTTTTAAATCCTGCCTTACAATGCAACATAGTCCGTGTTCGCCGTGCTGTGAATGAAACTGAAAAGAAGAGAGGGATGGAAAGGGGAAGACAGGGGGAGGGGGGAGGGAGACCGGAGTACGCGGGATGGGGGGAGGGGACGGGGGAGGGGTCGACTATTCCAGTGTTTCCCTTGCTTTCCAGAGCAAGGTCCACACACACACACACACCACAATGCCACCGGAGGCAAAATCTGACCGGGGAAGGGACGGTGTCGGGCAGAGTGCATGACCCCGACCAAAGACTGTACGCCCTACGGAGGGCGAACTATCTTTGCCCCGACCCCCTTGTCGGATAGGTTATTGACCAAACGGTTCGCCCATGACGTCACGTAGCCCGTCGGTGAACCCGAGCGAGCGGCCCGCCGAGCGCCATGGTGAGGCGGCGAGGACCGTTTACAACAGAGAGAGAACCTGCAAAGCCTGCCTTCCAGTCGAGCCGGCAGGCCGGGCCAAACCTGGGAAGTCACGGGAATAGCAAGCCCCGCAGTTGGTAGCAAGCATAGTAGGTCCCGCCCGCCTCTCCGCCACGCGCGTCGCCGACTGTGCGAGCGACAGAGAGAGAGAGAGAGAGAGAGACTCAGCTGGCATGGTTCAGGTGTGAAATTACAGTCGGGGATGGCCCCGCATGTGGGAAGGGCGAGGTGACTAATTTCCTTTTCGTGTGAGAAATACAATGCAGTGGGAAATACGCTGTCAGATGACCAGTACGAGTGTGTGTGAGTGTGTGTGAGTGTGTGTGTGTGTGTGTGTGGCGCGCGCGCGCGCGTGTGTGTGTGTGTGGTGTGTGTGTGTGTGTGTGCTGTTTGTGTGTGTGTGTTGTGTGTGTGTGTGTGTGTGTGAGAGAGAGAGAGAGAGAGAGAGAAGAGAGAGAGAGAGAGAAAAAATGCTTTTGTTACCTTATTTATGACAAGATGAAACCATAGATTGAGTGTATTTTACCCAGATCGCTTTGCTTGACTGGCCATGCACAGTTTGGACGTTTTCGTTTCTTTTGCTGTTGTTATCGCTATTGTTATTTTTATTATCAGTATCCTCAATATTAATATTATTCTCACTTGCGTCTTTTGCTTCTTTGCCAGGTATCGCGATGATTAGTGATCTATTTACCAATTTTTTAAAATTTGATTTCTGTGCCTGTTTACACTTCCTCTTTGTGTTTCTGAAATCCTGTGTTTACCCACCCACCTGCCGACACTAAGAGGAGAGAGAAGAGAGAGGAGAGAGGAGAGAGAGAGAGAGAGAGAGTTAAGGGGGGGGCCAGGGGTGGTGGAGAGACAGAGATAGATAGAGACAGGATTGCCACATATTAGATTGTCCAGAACATTTGATTATTAAGTAAACGTATGCACCACTGCGTGATGTTAAAATTACATTTGAAATATCTGTTTTGCCCTCAGCTTATTGGGGAAAAAAATCAGGAAATAAGCACAAACACAACCGAACCAGGGACTCAAACCCTTTCCCTTCTCCCCCAAAAGTACTCCCCCCCCCCCCCCCCCCCCACACAATGCGCTCTTTCATAATGAAAAGTGAACTCCTTTGTCATTAAACGTTTCTTTAATATTTCTTTTTATTTGAAACGAACAGATATATCTCTCTTTAGTGTGTGTGTGTGTGTGTGTGTGGTGTGTGTGTGTGTGTACATAACACACAAACACACGCATATGCATGTGTGTTCTTTTTTTGTAGTTTTCCTGCGTCAGAGCAGTTAATCCACACACACACACACACACACACACACACACACCACACACACCACACACACACACACACACACACACAGAGTTTTTCCTGCTTCAGAACA
Organism: Conus ventricosus; assembly: GCA_018398815.1. Classification (NCBI taxonomy): domain Eukaryota; kingdom Metazoa; phylum Mollusca; class Gastropoda; order Neogastropoda; family Conidae; genus Conus; species Conus ventricosus. Next base: position 81,466,639 of record CM031604.1, read on the forward strand.
ATTAATCCACACACACGCACACACACACACACACACACACACACACACAACCACACACACACACACCACACACGTTTGAGCACGCGCGATGCGTGATTGTTTGCTTGTCTGTGTGTGCATATACAACAATGTCGGTGTGGTGTGGTGGCATAATGATACTATGCAAGTGCGGTAACAGGTGTGCGATTGCTCTACGTCATCTTAACTACATCTTCTCTCTCTCTCTCTCTCTCTCTCTCTCTCTCTCTCTGTTTCTATCTCTCTCTGTCTGCGTCTGCCTCTGTCTGTCTGTCTATCTGTCTGTCTCGCTCTTTCTCTCACCGTGCGCGCGTATGCACACACACACACACACACACACACACACACACACACACACACACACACACACACACACACACACACGTGCAATGCCTTCAAGGAACCACTGGCTGAATTGAACAGCACTTACCTTGAGGACTGTGACATGTTAAGTACAGGTTATGTATGTTAAGTATACAATAAGCAAAGCCTGAGAAGATGTCAGGAAAACGTGCGTCCCGAAGGTACAGTTGGAAGGCTCGTCTGCCAGTGTCGGTACACTGTTTCCACTGAAGTTATTTTCGCTCCTCTAGTTCAATCAGTATGCTTTTCTTACAAATCCAGATTCATCTTGTACTGTCTGTCAGTCTGTCTGTCTTCTGTCTCTGTCTGTCTCGTCTGTCTGTCTCTCTCTCTCGCTCCTCGCTCCTCGCTCGCTCTCTCTCTCTCTCTCTTTCTCTCCTCTCTCTCTCTCTCTCTCTCTCTACGTCGCAGTCTGTCTGCCTCTCTCTCTCTCTCTCTCTCTCTCTCTCTCTCTCTCTCTCTCTCGTGATTATCTCACTACCGCTCTCTTTTCAAAACTCCATCCAAGAAATCCGTGTTTTTGTTCATTTGTTTGTTTCCAAGAATGTGCGCGAGATCGAAAACAAGGTGCTCGTGACATGTCGTGATCCGGGTTTTCATTCTACAAACGAGGCCAAGTCACATTCTGACATCAGAAATCGTGTGGAGGAAAGACGTAAAAGGATGTGAATTCATTTACACACACACACACACACACACTCACACACACACACACACATCACCACACACACACACACACACCATTCACACACCACACATCACACACACACACACCCACACACACTACACACACACATCACAACACACACACACACACACACACACACACAACACACATCACCACACCACCACCCATACCACACCACACACACACACACACACACACAACACACACACACACACACACACACACACACACACACACTTACCAAAGCTGTTCAGTGTGTACACATCGAGAGGAGGGGAGTCCCTCCGTCCCCTCTGCCGCTTGTCCTTCCCTTCCCCACCCCCCGTCCTGTGCTTCGTCCTCCTATCTCACCATAAGTATATACTTTCCCGCTGATCTTTCCCGTAGTAGACCAGCGCCGTATTTCTGTTTAGAAAAAGAAAAAAAAATCGTCATCAATACATGTTATGAGCAATCATCGTTGACGGCAAAGAATACGGCAGATTATGCTCTGTGTTCCGCCGCCACCCCCCCCCCCCACTCAGGTGTGTGTGTGTGTGTGTGTGTGTGTGTGTGTGTGTGCGCTCTCTCTCTCTCTCTCTCTCTCTCTCTCTCCTCTCTCTCTCGTTGTGTCTGTCTCTGTCTCTATCTGTCTGTCTCTGTCTGTCTGTCTGTCTGTCTCTCTCTCTCTCTCTCTCTCTCTCTCTCTCTCTTCTCTCTCTTCTCTCTTCTCTCTCTCTCTCTCTCTTGTGAATTTTAGTCGCATGTCAAGCAGCATTGGTGGCAATATATTTCGTTGGAAAGGTCGCCTGATTAATCGTGGCTGACTCGAAACAAACGTGATACCCGGGAAACAAACATCCTGAAATTTTGACATCATTCTTTAAATATATCGCATTCATTTATTGAAGTGAGGTGTATGAATCCCTCTCTACCGTTAATAGATAGTAATAATAGGTAGGGGGGAAAGCCAACTAAACACAAAGATGGGATTGTATGCAGCATTTCATTTGTTAGACGTGAAACCCCGATTAGTTGGCTCGTTTCTACGCTTACTCAGTAAGGATACATCCATTGAAAGCGAATCGGTGCCGACTGGTTTCTGTCTGAATGTTAATGTTAAGAATTACTGCCATTGCAACTGTCATAATACTGTAATGGGGGATAATCAGATGTGAAGCAGTGGTCAGGTCACTGATGATGTTCATCAATTCATCTCTTGAGACCACACACAGGCTAGATGAACAGTGACATGGTAATTTTCTTGGTGGACTTTCGGTCAGAGGGGTTCGAGCTCGAACTCGCTGCTCCCGACTGTGAACTTGGAGCTCGAAAGAGAGAGAGAGAGGAGAGAGAGAGAGAGAGAGAGAAACGGGGATATTACAAACGGGGAAAAAAAACTGCGATCAAACCTTGGAAGGTATCATTTCAGACAGGCATTTTAGTTTTATCCCAAACGTTTCGAAAGCTGACTTCGTGTCCGCAGACTAGGGCGATAATTAGCGGGCCCCTTCTCTGGTTGTGTGGCGTGTGATGGTTTTTTTTTTTTCTTTTTGTCTTGCCGAGTGAAGCACACTTGTGCGCCTGGGATACATTAAAAAAAAAAAAAAATCTTCTGACACTCGGCCGTTAAGACGATTCGACTCGACCCTTTGACGTCAAAGAGGGAGTTGCGAATTCGTAAGCCCAAAGCTCGCTCGACACGGCTCTTGCCTCGGGGTCTTCTCGCTGTCCATGTCTGAGGAGCAGTTTTGTTGTGAGTGGCTTAGCCTGTTCAACCGAGAAGAATTGAAAACTTGTTTTGGTGCGTGTTATCTCGCAGACAATTTTTTTTTTCTGTTGTGGTGTGTGTGTGAAAAGGAGAGGGGAGAGAGGAGAGGAGAGGAGAGCCGTGTTTTGTCTCCGGAAAGCGTTTGGAGTGAGTGGTGGGTGGTGTGGCGGGGTTTTGTTCGGCGGTTCGTTCCGTAGGGAACTATCTTTGGTTCAAGGAAGGCCTGCGCTGGTATGGCGGTGGTTTCTTTTCTGGTTGATGAATGTTGTGTGTGGTGGTGTGTGTGTGTGTGTGTGTGTGTTTATGCGTGCGCGTGTGTTCAACACACACACACACACACACATAGCAGAGAGAGAGAGAGATGACGAGAGAGAGAGAGAGAGAGAGAGAGAGAGAGAGAGAAATTGTCAGCATTTCGTATACATTTAAGTTTTCTTTATTGAACGGTAAAGGCTGCATTCTGCTTGTATCGATAGATTACATGTATTGTTTTTTTTTTTAAAATTAATCACGGGTATGTTTTGGCTACATACTACTGAATTTGATTTTTAGCAAAAATGTTCTTTGCTATCGACAGCAAGATTTTGTCTTCACCTGATGGGTGAGGTTAACGTCCTATTGGCCTGAGGCCCTTATTAAGGACAAAGGTTTCCCAGACCTGTGCAGTGCAAGATTTGTGTTTGCATAGTTTATTTCAATTTCACCCTGCCCTCTCTTGCAGTCCAAACAGTCGAATTAACTCCAGACTTGTGCTGTGGAAAGAAAGCGAAGGTCGGAAATCAACTTTAGCTCACATGTAACGTGTGGTGGTACCGTCTACTGTGAACTAAAAGGACTTCCCGTAACCCGGTGGAAGGCGCGAGCAGAGGTGGTTGAAACCCAAGCTCTGTCAGAATCGACTTGCCGCGACGACAGTGTGCTTCATGCCCAATGAAGACTTTGAGTAATCCTGGTCCCACAGCGACTGAACTCCAAGTGAAGGAGTCACTCGCTGTGTTGATAGTGCTCGACATCGTTGGAGGTCTTCGGTAAAACGCGGAGCTCAGTCACGAAAGGGTGGAAAGTCACCTGCTGCGATGATAATGGTTGTGGTCTAACGTCTAGCGAAGACTGGACTACAACGGGTAGGGTTTGCTTGTGGATGGGAAAGAAAGTTTGGCAGTTCGCTAGCTAGCTACGCTGTGTGTGGTTGATGTCTTAGGAACGGGGCTGGGCCTGGAGGTGTTTCATAAAAAAAAGAGTC
>CM031604.1:81475700-81488200 GCA_018398815.1 Conus ventricosus
GTCGAGAGGAAAGAAAATCTCGTCTGACCTGAACTAGTCTCCGTGGCAATCGAACCCCGGATCCTAGAATCGGAGTCTGACACCTGATCCACGGGGCCTCCGTGCGACTGTTGTTTGGTCGACAGGAGAGCCGGAGCGAGGGAACACAAAAGTGGTGAAACGAGACCCGTCAAACCCAGTGAACGAAACGCGCACAACATGGCGAAAGGAACGCCGTTTTCCATCCGAGAGATCTTCTCCCCAAGACAAACTAATACGTAAACATAGAGGATGGGAGGGGGGAGGAGTGAGGGAAGGGGAGGGAGAGGAGGGAATGGTAGCAGGGGAAGGAAGGAAGACGCGACAGAAATGACTTGGAAGACGCGACAGAAATGACTTGGTTTTAGCTTGGACGGCGTTCGTTTGAGGGTGAACAGGAGTGGGTCATCTCTCTGGGGTTGGTAGGTTTTGCTCTCTGACAATATAGAATAAGGAAAAATTGTGTAAAGAGTACGAAATTCAGTAAGTGAATGAAATGGAGATGAGGGTGGGGTGGAGGGACGCCTGCAGAATGTGTCGGTTATTCATAGATAAACAAAACAAAATCGGGTGTGACTGCATTGTCAGGAAAGATAGATAAACTAGTATACAACTGTGTGGTTGTCCGTATCAATAAATGGACCGATAAATGTAGCTGTTTCCATATTTTTCGTGTGCGTTATGGATCTGACTGAACTGGCGTTCCCGTGACATGATTCTGTGCTAAGAGGGCGGAGGAAAAGCCTTCTGCCGGTAGACCGTTGACGTTAGTCAGGTTTAGGTTGTTGCCGTTGTCGGGTTTACTGTCGTGTGTTCACGATATCAGGCTGAGGTGATGTCTGCTGTACGGTCTGTCAGTCGGTCTGCTATCTCTCTCTCTCTCTCTCTCTCTCCTCCTCTCTCTCTCTCTCTCTCTCTCTCTCTCTCTCTCTCTCTCTGTGTGTCACAAACACACACGCACGCATGCACGCACGCAGTATGCAAACACGCACACACACACACACACACACACACACACACACACACACACACACACCACACACACACACACACACACGCACGCACGCACGCACGCACGCACGCACGCGCGCGTGCACACTTGCATGCACAAACACATACATTCTCTCTCTCTCTCTCTCTCTCTCTCTCTCTCTCCTCCTCTCTCTCTCTGTCTCTCTCTCTGTCTCTCTCTCTCTCTCTGAATCATATGCCACACTCCAACAATGCAGGATCTCACCCACACATTGCCATGCCACACTTCAAACAATGCAGGATCTCACCACACACCATTGCCATGCCACACTTCAAACAATGCAGGATCTCACCACACACCATTGCCATGCCACACTTCAAACAATGCAGGATCTCACCACATACCATTGCCATGCCACACTTCAAACAATGCAGGATCTCACCACATACCATTGCCATGCCACACTTCAAACAATGCAGGATCTCACCAATACCATTGCCATGCCACACTTCAAACAATGCAGGATCTCACCACATACCATTGCCATGCCACACTCCAAACAATGCAGGATCTCACCACATACCATTGCACACCACAACTTCCTCATCACGCAACGTTCTTCCGTGCAAGATGCCAGTAATGTGATGATATCTGTGCGAGTCGGAGCTCGGGTCATAACGCCGCCTACCAGTCAAGAGGGGGTTGGTGTTCATAGTGCAAGGGGAGGGGGTGGGAGGTAAGGGATATGAACGGCGTGACTTAAAATCAAACTGGATGAAAGACGCGGCCTTTTGTTTTTGACTTCTCAGACCTGGTTTACCACTTCGATTTCGCCGTATGTTGTATACAATTTGACAAAAATATGCGACACGAGGAACAAAAAGCGTTAAAACAATTCTAGAGATGGAGTGATGGCAGGTGAAAACGAATTCCTTCTCCTTCGACCCCCCCCCCCCCCCCCCCCCGGCCCCATCGCACCCAACCCATGCTTTTATAAAGATTTGAAATTGAGCACACACTTTCTATGGAAAATACGCTCTTTTTTTTTTTAATTGAGAAGTACACCAATAGCAGTTTTAGCGTAAACGGACTTGATTCCTGTTTTGTGAGTGGGGCGACGCACGATTCGCCGAACTATTTGAGGACTCTCCTCGTATTTGTCACATGCCAAGATCGCGCTATTCACTGCAGCCGCTATGAAGCGATGCTAGTAATTTTTGGTGGACAGAGAGAATTACAATGTCAACTGCACCAGGCGTCATGGGGCGGTGGTTGGTGTCGCGAATTGCGGGCCCGAAAGTCGTGGACTCGATTTCCGTCAGAGCCATTTAGTTGCGAGATATTTGGGCCCCGACAGGATCGTACCCCCGGAGTGGAGTTTGTGATGAACTCTGTTGGGAGGACTGAAACAAGACAGTCGAGCTTCATGCACAGAATGGATGTGCGTCTCTGAGAGGGTTGCACATGTTTCTGACCAGCCCTGCAGGTGTCTTTCTCTCTCGGTGACTGGCTGACGTAGGACTATACATTATTAACGTAAATGTAGACTACAACCCTGTCATATAGAGTGCAACTCCATAACGAAGTCTTCATCATTCTCATTCTCGTCGATCAGCATAAAAAGTTGAACGATAGAATGGGAAATCCATAACGACATCTTCATCATTCTCATTCTCATCGATCAGCATAAAAAAACGTTGTACGGTAGAATGGAACTTAGTGGCGACACCTTCCTCATCCTAATTCTCATCAATCAGCATAAAAAAGTGTTAACCCCCCCCCCCCCCCCCCCCCCCCCTTCCATTGATGCCCTGCCCTCAAGCTGACCTCGGCTGCTCTCCACGTCTGTGCCCTGAGGAGAAGTGTCGGGGTCGTTGGTATCGGCGAGTTGATAGAGACTTTATTGGACGAACACAAGAACAGGGCGAGAGGCGGGGGTGAGGTGGGGTGGGATGGTGGTGGTGATGGAGCACACTCGGCGACTGAGCAATGATTGTAGTTAGTGGATTTGGTGTCCTGCGTATGGTGAACGTATACGTTGAAGAAGGGACAGGCGCCGCCATCAACACCAACCGAAGGACCCCAGTGACGACTTGACGTAGACTGCTCCTCGTGTAGGACTGCCGGTGGGAGAGAGCCAGGATGTGGCTGTCAACAGGGAACCCAAGTAGGCAGTGTGAGAGCTATACCTCTGAAGTGTCGTGTAAGATAACCCCCCCCACCCCGCAACAAAAAAGTCTTCCTATCAAAGGACGTTATATCTTTGGTGCACAGGAGGGAAATGATAAAGTTAGTGGAAAAAAAAGATGTTCGTCTTTGACCGTAAATCCTTGGTGGAAAAAATTGTTCGTCTTTGACCTCAAATCCGTAGTGGAAAAAATTGTTCGTCTTTGACCTCAAATCCTTCGTGGAAGAAAATGTCGTCTTTGACCCCAACTCCTTGGTGAAAAAAAAAGATGTTCGTCTTTGACCTCAACTCCTTAGTGGAAAAAAAAAAAGATGTTCGTCTTTGACCTCAACTCTTTAGTGGAAAAAAAAGATGTTCGTCTTTGACCTCAACCCCGTTAAGACAACATTTATCTCGTATGTTGAAGATAAACATTGTTTTTGTTTTTGTTGTTTTCTTTTAAGGAAATAATCTGAATTAGAAATCAGATTGTTTACGCGACATCTCTGATTTTTTTTCCCCACGGCTGAATCCAATGTTTAAAGCAGTGATATAATTACATGTCAGTCAGGCTGCGTGGGTCGCCGAGTTGTTTGTATCATGCGATTGGTAGAGACAGCCGTGGGTATTCACTTACGGGCAGACAGGCCTCTGCACGCATCAGTCCGGCGAGCAGGCACCGCGCGCATCTTTCCAAACGGAAACAGTGTTGGCCTTTACGTTGCAGGCTGCACACCAACACTCAATGCGCCAAGGCCTTGTTGAAGGAGTCAAGTACTTATAGACTGGCGCAGTTAGAATGTTTCGTGAATTCTTATTGTGTGCCTGGAAGTTGGTTCTCTCGTGTTCTTTCACATGGCCATCAAGGCACAAGGCAGCTGGTTCCAAGCAGACAGATTGAAACCAAAGGAATCAGACTTTTAGGGGGGCTACGACCTGGCGCAGCGGTAGGGTCACGGGTGAGTGCCAAGGCCTGAAATGTGACGTCAACTAAAGGGCCCCCCCCGCGCCCCTCCTTTAGTTGACGTCATGTATTTGAAGATTGCATGCGATTGTCATTGGTGAAAATCCACCTAAAAGAAGCGAACTAATCGCTGGAGAGCTGTTGTTTTGATCAACTGTCAGTTTAACATGAAATGCTGGCTCAGACTTTCTGCTAGGCCTCAAAACGCTTACACGGATTATATACGATACAGTGACTTAGCGCTAAATCCCAATTGTGGCGTTTGGCCTGGAGACTAAAAGTGGAGACGGGGGGAGTTGTGCGCGAGTGAGTGACCGAGTGAGTCGGCGGGCGGCTCGGTCACATTTCATGTTTCATTCCCGTGTCGACATGTGTGCGTTCGTTCCGTACATCAACCCCGACGAGCCTCTGGTTGGAGCGTTTCTCGGTCAGCCAGCCTGTTTTGTGACCTTGAGTCGGGTCGGCCCTGGGAATGTTTTCGTTCGCTCATGGCCGCGTGGCGGCGGCTTTCCTGAACGCAAACACGTGAAAATGATCATCACCATCATTCGGGAGTCGCTTGTTGTGTTCCGAGTGCGTGCTTGCGTTCGTCGTACAAACCAGCCGCAATCATTCAGAGCATGACCGAAAGGTAGTGATCTTGTAATGTAGTATTTCTGCTGAATGTGCGGAGGATGTCAAGAAAAAAACCCAAAAAGCGCGTGATCTTTTTGTGGATGTTCTGTGATTGTTGGGGGGGGGGAGGGGGGGGGGGGGGGGGGGGAGGCGGGTGAGAGTGGGTGTTTGGGGTGGGGTAGGGGGGAGGTGTGGGAGGAATGAGACTAGGGGTGGGGGAAAGTCGCGAATTCCCCAGAGTTTTGTGTGTGAGTATGTGTGTGTGTGTGTGTGGGGTGTGTGTGTGTGTGTGTGTGTGTTGTGTTGGTGAGTGGTGAGTGTGTGTGTGTGTGTGTGAGTGAGTGTGTGAGTGAGTGAGTGAGCAGATGACAGACAGACAGACAGACAGACACACACCCCACACACACACACACACACACACACACACACACACACACACTCACAGATTGTGTTTTTGTTGCGCGCGCGAGTATGCGTGTGGAGGGCGGGGGGGGGTGTGGGGTGTGTGTGTGTGTGTGTGTTTGCGTGCACACGCCTGCGTGTGTGTCTCTGTATTTATGTATGCGTCAGTATATACAAATGCATGCACGTAAGATTGCACGCATTTATTTCATGTGTGCTTGCGCGCATGCATGTACCCACACACATAAAGAAATCGTGGCATGCGCATATGTGCGCGCGCCAGTTCTCATTGAAATCTTCCAGGCAGACCTCATGGCGGTGGTGTGGTATCTCGGAACAGCAAGGAAAAGCTGCTGAGCAGGCTTCTTGGAATGCACTCAAAGCAGTCACCGTGTATGAGCAGTTAAGTGAATCATTTTGACCGTGTTCGGTTTCAGGCATAGTCAGATATGCCGGACATACATGTCCGCATTTACAAATACTTCCCCACGCACGCGTGCGCATTCACACACACACACACACACACACACACACACACACACACCACACACACACACACACACACAGGCATGACGCACGCACGCACGCACGCACGCACGCACGCAAAGCACGCACGCACACGCCCCACACACACACACACACACACCCACACACGCACACGCACACACACAAGCGTGCGTGCGCTCCTATGCAAGCACGCGCGCACGCATACGCGCTCATTGCCCCAAACGTACACACTCTCTGTGTGTCTCTCTGTCTCTATCTGTCTGTTCTCTCTCTCCTTTTCCTCTCCTCTCTCTCTCTCTCTCTCTCTCTCTCCTCTCTCTCTCCTCTCTTCTCTCTCTCTCTCTCTCTCTGTGGTTTGTTCTCGTTGGGGTTATAGCGACGTTCGCTGCTTTGTATGTTTGTTCGCTAGGCTGTGTTGTATATAATTATATATATCCACTACGACTAGACTATGCTGTATATCCGACAGAGCTTAACGCAAAGTAAAGAAATAGAAGTATGATGACGAGAAAAGACATTTAAGATAGGATAAGGGAGGGGGGCGGGAGAGAGAGAGAGAGAGAAAGAAAGAGAGAGGAGAGAGAGAGAGAGAGAGAGAGAGAGAGAGAGAGAGAGAAATAAAACCCCGAGACGAAGAGAAGAAATAGGAAAAGGAGAATATTGAGGGGACGAATAAGAAGAGGGGGGGGGTTTATGAAAACGGGAGAGGGAAAAGGGGAAACAAAAAAAAATTTTCGGGAAAGAAAAATAAAAAAGGACGGGGGGATGGAAAAAAACCGAAAAAGGGAAAACCGGGGGCAAGAAGAAACCCAAGAAGAGAAGAGAGAGAAAGAGGAGAGAGAGAGAGAGAGAGAGAAAAGGGGAGAGGAAAAAGGAGAGGTGGATAAAAAAGAAAAGGGAGAGAGAGAGGGGGGAGGGAAGGGGGGAAAAAAGGGAGGGAACAGAGGGGCCCAAGCTGATTGATAACAACAGCCGAAAACCGGTCACCATGCGTCCCACATTTTTAAAAACTATAAAAATTCCATCGATGTTGTCCCAAACCAATTTTTCGCCCCTGGCACAACGCAAATCTGCCTGTCAATCATCCGTCTGTTTTTGTCTGTCTGTCCGTCCCTTTTTTCCCCTGTCTCTGTTTTTTTTAGATTTTCCCCCAAAGGGTTACTTCCCCCAAATTCTCCCCCCCTCTCTCTCTCTCTCTCCTCTTCTTCTCTCCCCCTCTCTTCTCTCTCTCTCTTTTCCTCTCTCTCTCTCTCCTATCGCCCCATCCTCTCTCTCTCCCCCACCCTCTCTCTCCCCTCCCCTCTCTTTCTCTCTCTCCTCATTTTCCCCACCCTCCCCCTCTCTCTCTGCCCCTTCTCTTCCCCTCCTTTCTGTCCCGTCTGTGTTTGGTAAACGTTTTTCTGTCTGGGCTGTCTGTCTCGCTGTCTGTCCTGCCCTGTCCTCTCGCTCTGTCGCCCTGTCCTCTATCTCTGTCCCCCCTGCCTTTTCTGTCCCTGTCTGTCTCTCTGCCTTTCTCTTTTCCTCTTTTTTGGGCGCCCCGCGGCGCGTCGCGGTTCTTTAAATTTGGTATGAAATAATTGAAAACTGACGGGTTCAAAATGGTCAGGAAAGGTGCACCCCACTTGACAAATTTTGTTTTTCCTCTTTTTTTAAAAAAAAAAAAAGGGAAAAAAAAAAAAAGGAAAAGAACAAAAAAGGGAATGAAAGAAAAAGGGGGAAAAAAAAAGGGGGGGGGGGGGGGGGGGGTCCTCATGTACAGCATTGCCAGCAAAAACAAAAACAAAACAAAACGCCCAGTAAAAATTTGGGGCGTTGTTTTGCTTTCACAAAAATATTTCAGAAGGCCATATCCCTTCTTGCGTGGTTCAGACTTCCCCCACGAATGAGTTTCTCCCAAATTTTTAAACTCCCAAACCATGGTCAAACATTTTGTTCTGACATGCTAAAACCGCCCCCCCCCCCCCCCCCCCCTTTTTTTTTTTTTTTCCCCAAAAACCCCCCCGGGTGTGATCTGCTTTAATTTTTAATATTGAAAATATAATCAGCTAGAATAAAAACCGAACCATGCTTGAAATGAAAAACATTTTTACAATTTTAAGAAATTTGTCGAAAGGGGGAAAGTGTTGAGCCCCGATAGAAAATTTTTTCCCGAAAATACCCACGGGGTTAAAAAAAGGAAAACCCCTTTTTACTTGGGGAGATTTTCCCTTCCCAAAAAGCAGCACTTCCCCCGGGTTACGGGCCCGGGGGAAAACGTTTTAAAGGGGAGGCGAAAAACGGGGATTAATGACCCCAGTGCCCCCTCCCCTCCCCCCCCCCCCCCCCCCTCCCCCCCTAACCCTTTTTTGGTTTTCTTTTTGGGGTTTAAATTTTCTGAAAAAGGAAAAATTTAATGGCAATCCCCTGCTCCCTCTACTCACGCACCCTTTTTGAAAAGGGGGGTGGGGGGGGGGGGGGGGGGGGGGGGAATTTCCCAAGGGGTCTTTTTGGAAGGGGTTTTTTTTGCACAACCATCTCTGTCCATCCGAAATTTTTTGTCCCACACACACACACGCACACACAACGCGCGCGCTGCCCCCAAAACGCAGCACCCACCAAAAGCACCCAAAACATAGAAAAGACCCCCCCCCCCTTTTTCCATTTCTCCCTTCCCCCCCACTTCACAACCTACCTACCTAGGTCCAAGTTTGCTTTTGGGATAAAAACAAACAAACAAACAAACAAAAAAAAACAAACAAAACAAAAAAAAAAAAAAGAAAAAAAAAAAAAAAACTGCAGCGCGCGCGCGGGGAACGGGGGAATGTGACTAGGCAGTCACCCAAAAACCTACTTTTTTTCCAAGAGGGGGGTTTTCCTGTGTAACGGAAGCCACTTTTTCCCCTCACCCCACACCCCCCACAGCCGTCAGCCAGGAAAACCGGGGAAAACTGTGGCATTCAACCATACTGTAAATTTGGTTTTTAAAAAAAAACCCTAAGCCACCACTGGCGAAACCCACCGTTACTTATTAATCGTCGTAAAATGTTCCCTTGCATTTTGGGGCGCCGCCCTCCGGGTATGATACTGAAAAGATCGATCGCTCCCCCATACGTGGGATGAAAGAAGAACTACATATTGTTTCTCAGTCTACAAACAGGGGAATTAAATGGTGGGGGTTTCTTTTCAATTCTGTCCGTGGTGATGATAAAAAAACCCAAAAGAATTCCGGGTGGTGGGGTTCGTTTTCGTTTCCAAAGGGCGGTTTAACAAAAACCAAAACCTTGTGCATTAAATTTAAAGGGAACTCACCCCGGGAGCCGATGACGGAAGTGGCCTTCGAGTTGTAGACAGATGTAACAGACGTTACTGTTAACAACAGATTAAGGGGGGGGGTTCCGTTAAAAAACAATGTAACGACGGTAATTTTTAAAAAATTAAAAAAAAATTTAAAAACCCTTTTCCCCCCCAAAAAAAAAAACCCCGCGCCGGGGAAACAAAACCCCTTTGGGGGGGCCCCCCCCCCAACCCCCGGCCCCCCCCCCCCCCCCCCCCCCCCCCCCCCCCCCCCCCCTTTTTTTTTTTTTTTTTAAAAAAATTTTTTTTTAAAATTTTTTAAAAAATTTTAAAAAAAAAAATTTGGGTTTTTTTTTTTTTTTTAAAAAATTTTTTTTTTTTTTTTAAAAAAGGGGGGGGGAAAAAAAAGGGGGAAAAAAAGGGCCCAAAATTCCTTTTTTTTAAAACCCCAAAAAGGCCTTTTAAAATTTTTTTGTGGGAGGGTTTTTGTGGTGTTTTGGTTCCCCGGGGGGGGGTGGGTTTTTTTAAAAAACCCCCCCCCCCAAAAAAACCCTTTGGGGGGAAAAAACAAAATAAGGGGTTTTTTCTTCCAAAAGGGAAAAAAAAATTTTCCCCAAAAGGGGGCAAAAACCCCCCCCCAAGGGGAAATTTAAACCGGGGGAAAGGGGAATTTTAAAAAAAGGGGGGGGGGGGAAAAGGGGGGGAAAAATTTTTTTCCCCCCCTTTTTTTTTTTTTTTTAAAAAAAAAAAAAAAAAAAAAAAAAACAAAAAAAAACACAAAAAAAAAAAAAAAAAAAAAAAAATTTTTTTTTAAAAAAAAAAACCCCCCCAAAAAAAAATTTTTTTTCAAATTTTTAAAAAAAAAAATTTTTAAAAAAAAGGAAAAAAATTTTTTTTAAAAAAAAAAAGGGGGGGGGGGGGGGGGGGGGGGGGGGGGGGGGGGGGGGGAAAAAAAAAGGGGGGGGGGGGAAAAAAAAAAAAAATAAAAATTCAAAAAAAAAAAAAAAAAACCCCCAAAAAAAAAGGAAAAATTTTTTTTTTGGAAAATTTTTAAAATTTTAAAGAGAGAGAGGGGGGGAAAAAAAAAAAAAAAAAAAAAAAAGGTATTAAATTCTAATTCAAATTGAAGAAAGAAGTGGTTTGGCAGCAGCTGTTTGTCACTACTATTCATTTCGTTTGCATGCATCTAGCTTGTTTGTTTCCCAAAGGAGCGTGGGGATAGAAGTGGTCAGGGGGGAAAGCCCAGGGATCGGACAAACTGCTGTGTCTGATCTTTCTTAAATCCCGAGAACTTCGCTCATACATGTGTGTGTGTGTGTGTGTGTGTGTGTGTGTGTGTGTGTGTGGTGCGTGTACGTGTACGTGTGCGTGTGTGTGTATAACCGATTGTGAGAAGAGTCCAGTGAGCCGTTCTCGCTCCGATTCATCGTGCAGCGGGCAGTATTTTAAAAAAGCAAAACGCAGGGTTGTTTGTCTCCCCATTATCAGGAGTAATTTCCGAGAATCTGTCTCTGGTCGCAGAAATGACGAGGTCAACAAATACTCGACGAAGGGCACCCCGTCAGACTGGCGCCCGGAACTGCAGGGATTGAACCAGGCAGTGTGGAAAGGGTTAAGTAGTGAATGAGACTGGGCACTCCGCTGTCGACGTGTGCGCCGTTAAGATGTTAGGTCATTTGATTGTACCATGACATGTTTTCACACACACACACACCACACACACACACACAGCGAGAAAGAGAGAGAGAGAATTTGAGTTTGACAGTTTTTTTTGACAATAGCCTAATTGGCCTTCATGCAAAGGAGTTACCAGTGTTCTTTCAAATAGCACACAAAAGCACAGCACATACATGCACATATACAAAAGAAAGAAACATAGTCGAAATAATCTATATTATTGCGTTACAGGTCAATACTAAATCAGTAGGTCATACTAATCAAAATAAAAGATGATTAGGACACCGCGGAATATCACAAGATCGTCAGATATATTGTTATTATTGTGACAATTTGTAACACTTGTTACATGGAGAGAGAGAGAGAGAGAGGAGAGAGAGGAGAGAGGAGAAGGAGAGAGAGAGAGAGAGAGAGAGGTGTAACATTTGTTATACAAAATTGAGAAGAGATGGGGTTAGTTGCCGCCAAGGACATAGACAAGTAAGCAAGACACAAGCATTTCGACCTCTTGGGTCTTTCAGCAGAAACAAATACATTTAGGACAGTGAAAACGAAGAACGAGACACCGGTTATCTTCTCAATTCGGCTACGGACCCCCCCCCCCCCCCCCCCCCAAAAAAAAAAAAAAAACAAAAAGTTTTATTGTAGTTTTAATTCGGACGTAGCTGAACATTGGCATGGCTGTGAAAAAAGTAACAACGACTGTGAAGAGGTTTTGTTTTGGCTTGACAGCACCGAGGTTAAGAAAGTGTTGTGTGTGTGTCACGTTCCGAAATCACCTGTCAACACGCAGTTTTGTGTCTCCCACGTCACGTTCACCTGATGCACGGATTTTGAAGCCGTTTCGCGGCCTTCATTTACGGCGTGTCCGGGTGGCGTGATATATTCGCGACGACGTGTCTTGAACCTAATGATGGTGCCATCGGTTGATATGGTCAAGCACTCCACATGAAAAGGTCAAGTGACTGACGAGCATTATTCACACACGCGCGCGCGCGCGCGCGCACAGACACACACACACACACAAAACACACACACACACACAACACACACAACAAAACAAGAGAGAGAGAAGAAGAGAGAGAGAGCGCTGCTTTTGTTTTGGGATCATTCAATGTCAAGGCCATTTGAGCGACGCGTCGCGAGATTGAAGGCCGAAAGAAACGCGTATCAGAAACGAGGCAGCAGATGCTTCCTGATCGTTGATTTTTTGTGTGCGGCAGGCTGCCACTGGCTGAAACATGGTGCTCAGCGATGGGCGTTTGTTTACTGGTTTGACAGGCCATGCGACTTCAAAATAGCAATTGTGCTTCCCCCCCCCCCCCCCCCCCCCCCCCCCCCCCCCCCCCCCCCACCCCCCCTCTCCCCCCCCCCCCCCCCCCCCCCCCCCCGCACTTGTTTCCTGAAACCATAGTCTCGTGGCATTGGTTGAAAACAGTTGTGGCGGATGAAGAGACGGTTTTTTGAGTGGGCAGCAGCAGACGGTAAACAACAGTGGTCTTGTTTGTCGTCCGGTCAACGACGAAGGCCACGTCAGGATTGGTTGGTTATAGCGGATCTTTGTGATTTGATCTGAAGGAATCCATTTACACTCGACGTAAAAAAAAACAAGAAAAAAAGTGAGGGACCATTTTATATTGATTTTTTTTTCCTCTTGTTGAAATGATTGTGCCCATTTAATTCAGTTTTGTTAGGCTAGACACAACCATTGATGACGAATTGGTTCATTTAGTTAGTGATCGTGATCTTTGAGAATAGATTAAAATGATTTGCATTAAAGTTACATTGTGAATGTTGCCTGCTAAGTCTTTTTTGTGTGTTCAGTGTAGAACGTTTTATATCATTATTATTTTTTCTCTTTTGTATTGATATTGTCAGGAAGTCGTCAGTCACGCCATTGTCAC
>CM031604.1:81493200-81520700 GCA_018398815.1 Conus ventricosus
AAATGCGACGTCCCGGCGGCACCATGATCAATATTGTTCCCCGGGCATCATTAATGAATGAATGGTGTGGTGGGAACCGACTGCCGCCAGCCCAGCCCCCCCCCCCCCCCTCCCCCAAACCCCCGCACCTCCCCTACATCTCCCGAGTGTGCATGTGCACTGTGTGGGGGTTTCTGTGTTGTGATCTCTGTGTCTGTCTTCCTCCTCTCCTTTTAGTGCCTAATACCGATTTTGACGATGTGACGGCCCTGGCTGGGCTGTAGTCCCTTTCAACACGAACTGAGAACTGTCTGTCTGTCTCTGTCTCTCTGTGTCTGTCTTTCTGTCCATCTGTGTCTGTCTCTCTGTCCGCCCCTTCTCTCTCTGTCTGTTTGTCTCTTTTTCCCTCTGTCTCTCTCTCTCTGTCTGTCTGTCTGTCTCTGTCTCTCTCTCTCTCTCTCTCTCTTTTCCCTCCTCCCCCCTTCTCCTCCCTTTTCCCTCTCTCCTCTCTCTCTCTCTCTCTCTCTCTCTCTCTTCCTCTCTCTCTCTCTCCCCCCTTCTCCCTCTCTCCCCTCCCTCTCTCCCCCGCCCTGTCTCGTCAGCTGAACAACAGGAAACGAAAAGCATTCTTGTTTTCTTAATGCGGTGTGCATGTGCCTCTGTTATGTCTCTCTGTGTCGCTGTATGTCTCTTTCGCCCCTTTGCCCCTTTTCTCTTTCCTTCGCCCCCCCTAGTCTGTCTCTGTTTCTCTCTCTCTCTCTCTCTCTCTCTCTCTCTCTCTCTCTCTGTCTCTGTGTGTGATGTGTGTGTGTCTGTGTGTTGTGTGTCTGGCTTATAAACAACCTTACCTTACCTTACCTTACTTCTCTCTCCACTCGCTCGCTCCCTCCCTGCCTTCCTCCTGTGTGTCCTTTCTGCCTGTGCATGTGCTTGCAGGAAAGCGTGGGCATCCTGCTATCGGATACACGGCGTATTAGATGTAAGTCGGGATGTTTGTGTATGTCGTTTATTCTTGGACGCGCATGTCTCTGCATTATCATTATTATTATTATTATATTATTAATGAAAATGTTTTGACAACTTTGTCTTGGAAACACACACACACACACACACACACACACCACACACAC
The DNA here is from genome assembly GCA_018398815.1 of Conus ventricosus. Taxonomy (NCBI): domain Eukaryota; kingdom Metazoa; phylum Mollusca; class Gastropoda; order Neogastropoda; family Conidae; genus Conus; species Conus ventricosus. The sequence continues at coordinate 81,494,310 of CM031604.1, forward strand.
ACACACACAACACACACACACACACTCTCTCTCCCCTCTCTCTCTCCTCTCTCTCTCTCTTTTCTCTCTTCTCTCTCTCGCTCTCTCTCTCTCTCTCTCTCTGTGTGCCCTAATACCGATTTTGACGATGTGACGGCCTGGCTGGGCTGTGGTCTTGCAACATGAACTTTGAACTGTTGTTTGTCTGTCTCTGTGTCTGTCTTTCTGTCCATCTTTGTCTGTCTCTCTGTCCGTCCTTGTCTCTCTCTCTCTCTCTGTCTTTCTCTCTGTCTGTCTCTCTTTTTTTCCCTCTGTCTGTCTGTCTGTCTGTCTCTCTTTTCTCTCTCTTCTCCCCTCTCCCCTCTCTCTCTCTCTCTCTCTCCCCCCCCCCTCTCTGTCCCCCACCCCTCCCTCTCTCCCCCACCCTGTCTCGTCAGCTAAACAACAGGAAACGAAGCATTCTTTTTTTTCTTAATGCGGTGTGCATGTGCCTCGTTATGTCGTCTGTGTCGCTGTATTTCTTTCCGCCCCTCGCCTTCTCTCTTTCCTTCCCCCTCCCCCTAGTCTGTCTCTGTTTCTCTCTTCTCTCTTCTCTCTCTCTCTCTCTCTTTTCCCCTCTCTCTCCCCTCTCTCTCTCTCTCCCTCCCTCGGCCCCCCCCTCTCTCTCTCCCTCCCTCCCTCTCTCTCTCTCTCTCTATCCCTCCCTCCCTCCCTCCCTCCCTCCCTTCCCCCCCTCTCTCTCTGGGCTATATACCTCCACTTCTCTCTCCACTCGCTCGCTCCATCCCTGCCTTCCTCCTGTGTGTCTACTGCCTGTGCGTGTGCTTGCAGGAAAAACGTGGGCATCCATGCTGTCACAGCTAATTAGATATAAATCGGGATTTTTTGTAGATGTCGTTATTCTTGGACGCGATGTTCTGCATTTCTCATCATTATTATTATTAATGAAAATGTTTTGACAAATTTGTCCTTGGAAGACACGCACGCACGCACGCACGCACGCACGCGCGCGCACGCGCGCCACACACACACACACACACACACACACACAATACACACACACCACACACACACAACACACCACACACACACACACTCATTCATTCATTCACTCTCCAGACCAATGCCATCCGGATTTGCGAAGGGAGCAAAGCCGTAGGGCTACAGTCTTTGTGGGGGAGAAACGTGTGTGGTGAACTCATCACTGTGAAGATTTCCTCGCCGGGGCGAGTGTGGGCTGGGTTTTAAAAGGGGGCGGGTGGAGGCGAGGGTGAGGCGGGGGTTGGGATGGGTGGTGGGGGCTTGTTATATTACAATGGCGAGACTGTCTGACGTCGGTCGTCTGTTTTGTCCTCTTCCGTGGGGTGGATATACGGAAAGGAATGTTGGAATCCTGTGCGGCTGTATATGGGGGGGGCTTGATTCCTCTCTCTTTATTCTGTTGTCTGTCTGTCTGTTTGTCAGTCTGTCTGTCTGTCTCTCTCCCTCCCTCCCCCACTCTCTCTCTCTCTCTCTCTCTCTCTCTCTCTCTCTCTCTTCTCTCTCTCTCTCTCTCTCTCTCTCTCTCTTCTTCTTCTTCTTCTTCTTCTTCTTCTTTATGTTAAAAGACGAAGTCGCATTGTTAGTATGTGTACGTGCATTTTACGCAAATTGAAGTGTGTGTGTGTGTGTGTGTGTGTGTGTGTGTGTGTGTGTGTGTGTGTGTGTGTGTGCGCGCGCGCGCGCGTGCGTGTGCGTGCGTGCGTGCATGTGTGTGTGTGTGTGTGCGTGTATCCCCGCGCGTGCGCATGTGTGCACGCGACTCTCTCGTATATTGTCTGTTGTCCCTAGTCGCTACTTCACCAGCTTAAAGAACTGAAACATTGCGTCATACTGCTCAGACCCTAAATGCCAGGAAACGGTCTGTCATCTCATACAGTCGTCCTCGTTGACTGTGATGGAGTTCTTCTTTCTCTGGAGTCTTCAGTCCGGAGAGACACACAGATCCTTAAGGACTCCAGAGGGGGCGGGGGCGGGGGGGGGGGGGGGGGGGGCTTTAAAACAATGGGTTTTAAAACAAACCTGACATTTCAGTGGAACCCCCCCACCCCCACCCCCCTCCCACGGGGCTGTTTAGGGCTGTAAGGAAGCTGGCAAAGTCTCCAACTAGGCAGCTAACGGGAGCCAGCTGCGCATCAAATGTTTTATATGTGAAGAGCCGTTTTAGAAAAAGCGTGGAGACAGCGTCTGCAGACCAGGACTTGGGGGACGATGGAATCTATCAGCTAGTTGGGACCCCACGGGTCACCACCTTCAGACTGAGTTCAGACATTGTGCCAGCTTCCGTCACATCTCTTCACTCTGGGAATCTCCCACACGGGAGAGTGCTCAAGTGGCACTGGTCCGCCAACACCGGCCCTCGTTTTTCAGACCCGCCCCACCTGTGACACTCGACGACAGGAAGCGTGCAGTGGACCTTGGGGAGAAGCTGAGGGGGACCGGCGTTGTCGCTGAGGCAGACGGCGGACCTCGCCCACGCAGCCGGACTGCCCGTTTGGCATTGTCAGGAACGCAGCAGAAGTTGTTTACACTGTCTTTAACATGATTATCATCAATTCGTGACAGTCCTCAGAGCTTCAGATTGTTGGCGCGCCCGCGCCATTGGCGCATATTTTATCAGAATGACGCGTAACAGTCAGTGTGTATGCGCCAGCCTGGCGCGTCATAAAAATCGCCAACTTGTCTCGATCCTCGGTCTGTCGGTACCAAGCCACACCAGGTCCAAGCACATGTGGCCACACAACGGAGTATAGTACCCAAACTGGCACCTTGCTGCCTTGCCTACCATCGCTGTGTGTGATTGGCTGACAGCCAAGCACAACAACCAATCAGCGAACATCTATCAGTTTTACCTTGCAAAGGCGAAATCGTCTGGGTCCAGAAATCGTCTGACTTTTCAACACGTGTGGAATCGAGTCATCGTTCTGCTAAAGACAAGATGCCACCGAGAGAAAAAGCTCAAACAAAGTGAAAACCAGCGGCAGCTAACTTTGTCAGCAATGTTTCAAAGGATAAAAACGAGTGGTAAGTGTTTAGTTTTTATCTCTTAGCTGAAAATTGAAGCCATCATTGTTTTTCTCTCCCTTTTAGTCTCTCTCAGCCAGCCGGCACGTGTATTTCCCCCACTCCCCTTTCGGCTTTCCACTCCTCCCTCCCGCACTCCATTGTCTTTCTCTCCTTTCCCTTGTATCTTATCTCAGCAAGGCGGCATGTGTATCCCCCCCTCCCTCCCCCGCCCCACCCCACCCCCCTCCTCCAGCGTTTAGTGGGTCAGTCATCCACCAAACTGCCACCGCTAAAAATAGCTAAGTGCCATGAACACATCGCGAGGAAGATGGGGTGGGAAAAGGGAAAGAGAGAGAGAACCGAGCGGAGAAGAAGAAAAAGAGGGAGGGGGGTGTTGGACAGTACACACAGACACACACACACACACACACACTCTCTCTCTCTCTCTCTCACACACACACACACACACACACACACACACACACACCACACACACACACACACCACACACACACACATATATATATCAGACTGACACTGACTGTGATAGGGTGTTTATTAAAGATGGTGCACAAGAACCAACAGCTGGTCAAGTTTCAGGCCCAGATCACTGCACCACTCCAAGTCCTCAAACGCCTGCAGCATGTCAACAAGATCCTGAACCAACAGCTGGCCCATCTTCAGCCCCAGATTTTGTTGACAGTTCTAGTAATGGCCGGATGATCACAGATGCTGAAGAAAGTGGGGCCCCCTTGCGTTGCTCCACAAAGAAAGATACACAACTGGCTCCTACTGCTCGCTATTTCCAATCAGAAGTGCCCTCACAAACACACATTGTGACCAGCTGATGAGGGTGTCCATTGATGGACCTAGCTTCCAGGACATGCCCTTTATGAGTGAAAGTGCAGGTGTGGGCGGAAAAACGCAGGCGGTACCTGTTCAAGGACTAGGTGAACATACCTTTGATTGTCAATGGCCCATCTTTTTCAAAATTGACCCATCATTTTGCATGGCCATGGGTCATTGGGCCCATGATGTCTGAAAACAATCTGAAGCTCTGGTCCTTCGGGGATGAGGGGTAGGAGGTGTAAGAAGGGGGGGGGGGGGGTTGGTCGTCTGCATGAATATGAATTAAGGATCAAAGAGACGTGTGAGTGAATCGTTTTACCACACAAGCAGAACTTTTTTTTTTTTTTCCCTGTCCCTGCATGTTTGTTCTTTCAGGACACGGTTGCCCTCGTGGGATTACCTGTATTGGGAATTGCTTTGGCTGTTTACACGGGGTAGTTTTCCCAGTTTTATGTAAAAGTATATTGCTTTTGATCTATTAACGCGGCGAATCCCCGCTGACTGTTTGGGGCGGGCAAATTCAATTCAAAGGGGGGGGGGGGGGGGGGAACCCCCAAAAGAGCAACAAGTAAAAAATACCCAAGATCAACAAACGAACACGCGGGGCCTTTTGGGGCCCGCCGCTTTTGGGTTCAGAAGCCCAAACAAAAAAAGCCGGGTATTCAGTCCCAAGTAAACCCCTACCCAAGATTGTAAACCCCCTCCACACAGGTCTTCACAGTTTGTGACCCAAGGTTTTAAAAGGAAAGAAAACCGTGTATGAGAAAAAACCCATAAAGGTTATCGGGAAAAACCATTTTGGGAACCAGACAGAAGATTAGGGGGCCCCCCATGGTGCGTACATGCAAATTACCGGCCCACTCCTCATAAAATCATTGTTAAAGGGGAATGGGATCGAATGGGGGTTAAAAATGGACGTTTTTCAAAAAGCCCCCTAGAATTTTCTTGTTCGGGGAAATGTTTGCCGGAGTGTTTTTATTTTTTTTTTGAAAAGGGTTTAAACGTGTGTTTTGTTGTGTTGTGTGCGTGTGCGTGTGCGTGGTGGGGTGCGTGCGTGCTTTGGGTGCGTGCTTTGGGGTGCTCTTTTGCCCAAAAACATCACAGTGGAGAAAAAACCCCAGTTTTAAGGCTTTTTGGGGTTTATATTTCAGGAAGGGGGGGTATTAGGGTTTTTCCCCCCCTTTTTTGCCCTTTTAAAAACAAACTTACTCAAAAACTGATTCTGTGGATGTGACAGCCTGGGATGGCCTCCTGGGGTTTTTCGAACGGGCCCGGGTAAACGTGGGAAAGAATAAAAAACATTGGGCGCATCAGGGGGGTTTGTATCCCCGGTGGGGGGGGGGGGGGGGGGGGGGGGGGGACAAGTAAGGGGGGGGGGGGGGGGGGGGGGGGGAAAAAGATCAGCAGTGGACCAAAGCAGACCATGTAGGGCTATCATAAGTGGGGAAAAGGAAAAATTTAAGTAATGTTGCGTACCCAAAAAACGATTTAAAAAAAAACCCCCTTAAAAACCCAAAACCCAAAAAAAAGACGAAAAGGGCCCCCGCACGATCGGGCTGTTTTTTTAATCCAAATCAGGAAAGGGGGTGGGGGGAGTGGGGGGGGGGGGGGGGGGGGGGGGGGGCGGTGTTAAAAAAAAAATAAAAAAAAAACCGATTGCACTTACTTGCGGTGCGGATGCTACAAAGATATTTCAGTTTTTTTTATTAAAAAGGGAAAGTCCCTTTGGAAAACCAGTGGTGAGTGGTGCACAATTATGAGAGGAAAACTCAGTGGTGAGTGGGTGCACAATTATGCGCGCGGATATCTTTTTCTGTATTCTGTCTGTCTCTCTGTCTGTCTCTGTCTCTCTCTCATGCACGCGCGCACATATCTGTCTCTGCCTGCCTGTCTGTCTGGCCATCTGTATGACTCTTGTCTGTCTTCCCTCTCCCCACCTCTCTCTCTCTCTCTCTCTCTCTCTCTCTCCATCTCTCTTTTTCTCTCCCCCCCACCCCCCCGACTTGTGTGTTGACTTCAACACAGTGACGGGCTGGGCTATAAGCAATATTACCATACCTTACCCTCCCCCCCCCCCCCTTGCGTCTCTCCCCCCCACCTCCCACCCCTCCAAGATGTGACGAGAAGGTGATGATGGTAGTACGGGAGCCAGGGCGTTGTCGTGTGCGGTTTGTGTTGGCGTGTTTGCCAAGCGCGGGTAAAATGCGCGCGCTGGTGTGTGCTTCTAATCGATGTAGACTTTTATAACGTACCAGCTGACGTTTATTTAACGTGGAAGAAAGGTATTATCACCTGGAAAGGTGATCGATACCCCCCATCCCCTGTCCACGATGTGATGACGCAGGGAACGTGATAGAGTCATTACACACCTGTGGCCAAGTGACGGAGAGGACGGAGGGAGAGAGGGGGGGGGGGGGGAGAGGAGTGAGTCTCGGAAAGCTGTGGTATCTGGGTGGGCAGTGGATTGAAGTGGAAGGGTTGGTAGTAGGACGTCATGGATAAAATTTTTGTCCTTTTTTTGGGGTTTCTAGGGGTCCCCCACTCCCCCCCCCCGCCCTCCTCGTGTGGTGGTGTGTGTGTGTGTGTGTGTTCCCTGTTGTTTGGGGATTCAAGGTGGATCCAACCTATACTCCGCCTCCCCCCCCCCCCCCCCCCCCCCCCCTCGAGTGTGTTCGTTTTGCGCGTGAGGGCAGAAATGAACTTTTTTGTCATCTCATCTTTCCCTGCTCTCGTGCTGAGTTGTAGAAAACCGGATGAGTTCCTGACATCTCCATGTTTTGAGTATGGCAAAAACAGTAAGCTCCTTAACCCGATAATAATGGATTTTAGGGGGAAAGCTTTTTTGCCTTTCAAAAAAAAGGGGGTTTTAAGCTAAATCTCGAGGATCACAACGTTTTCTTGGGATTATCCCTTTTTTTCCCTTTTGTTTAAAGGGATTGCAAGGTTTTCCCTTTTTTTTAAAGGGGGAAACTTTTTTTTGGGGCACTGTCCTTAGGATCTCGTGTTGTCTGTTTTCGGGGGGGAGAACATGACACACACCACACACACACACACACAACACACACACACACACACACACACCCCACACACACTCTCTCTCTTCTTCTCTTCTTCTCCTCTCTCTCTCTCTCTTCTTTATATATATATAAATTTATTATATATATAATGCGAACATTTAATTGGGGGGAAAAAAACGTGCAGGCAAACAATTTTTCCATCATTATAGAATACTTGAAAAAGATTTGAACTTTATGATAAAAAAAAGGGGGTTGAGATGAAGAAAATGGGAACAGAAATTAAGAAAAATAATTATGAAATGAAAACCATTCACTATGAAGGGGGGGACTACGTAACCCCCTTTAAGGAATTGTTAGATTCCCACTCCTGGGCCTTTGCCCGCTGGATCGGACCACGGGAGACAGGGTTTGTGTCGTGCTCTTGGCGTCAGAGGATAACACCCAGTCCAAAAATTTTTTGTGTTCTCACCCCCAAGGGTTTAAAAAAAAGAATCCAACCACCCCCAAAGCACCCAACAAGGGTAGTAAAAATGAAAAAAAAAACGAAAGTGTGGGGGGAAAAAAGTTGCTGAAAAAATATTTAGAAAAGGAAAAAAATGAAAATAAGATGACGTATGACCCCTTGGGAAAAAGACAAAAACCTTAGGAGATAATGTTTTCACCCTTTCGCTAGATCCCAATGTCCCACGAGCACTCACTTTGTGATAAGCAGCGTCATTGCTTATTTTCCCTGCTAACCCCGTGTTCATCGGACAGAAAGGATAACAGTTATTATTCCGGGGGGGAAAAAAAAAAGACAAAATTTAATTGTGATCCTGAGTGAAAAGGGTTAGTATCCGCATAAAACAGCTTGATATTGTGAAAAAATTTTTGTGTACTCGGGATATTAACGGGTTTTTTAAAAAAAAATTATTTCCTCTTCCTCTTCCCTCGGGGTTTTTACCCTTTTTTCTAAAGGAAAACAGGTTTTTTTTTAGACTGTACGGCTCCATATTCTGGTGACCTGTGAGAGCTGGTGGGAGGGCCACCCCCACTCCCATGACTGTTTTCCCTCCCCCCTCTTTTTCCCGCCGCCGCTTCTTTTTCCCCCCCCCCCCCCCTCGTCTTGGGCCCTGGGCCCTGCGTGTGTGTGTGTGTGTGTGTGTGTGTGTGTGGGGGCGTGCGTGCGTGCGGCGTGCGTGGTGCGTGCGTGGTGCGTGCGTGCGTGCGTGCGGTGTGTGTGTTACTGCGTGCGGCTGGTGCGGCGTGGTGTGTGTGTGTGTTGGTGTGTGTGGTGTGTGGGGGGTTTGTGTGTGTTGTGAGAGTATGGGCATGCGGCGCGTGTGTGTGTGTGCGTTTTGTGTGGGGTGGTGTGTTTACTGTGTGGTGTGATGGTGTGTGTGTGTGTGTGTGTGTTTTACTGTGTGGGCGTGCTTGCGTGGGCGTGCGTGCGGTGTGTTGGTGTGTGTGCGTGATTTGCGTGTGGTGTGTGTGTGTTAGGTGTGGTGTGGTGTGTTCTGTGGTGTTTTTGTTGAGAAGATATATTTGCTGCGCCGCGCGCGCGCCGCGTGTGTGGGGAGAGGGGGAGAGGAGAGAGAGAGAGAAAAGACAGACAGACAGACAGAAGACAGACGACAGGTATGGGGCTGGGCGCGGTGTGGGGTGTGTGTGGTGTGGGGTGTGTGTGGTGGGTGTGTGTGTTGTCTCGGTCAAAAATAGAACAACCAAGTAGTGGCCAGGTTGTTTGGACAAAGCTCTAACTCAAATATTCTGGGCCCACTTAAACCGGCCCTGGTTCGGACCCAGCCAATTAAGCATGGGGGAGGGCCCACAGAAAAACGGTCTGTCCGCAGACAAATAACGCTTTGACGACGCCTCATGTTGCGAACGGTCGTAGCGCCTGGCTCAGCTCATCTACCCAAATTTTGGGGAACCCAGCGCCATTGTTAGTCGGCGTGGCATTTTTAAAGCGGGAAAGGGAGAGGGAGAGGTATGGTGGGTGGGGGTGAAATTAGCTATAAATTAAAATGCCCAATTGACCACCACAGGAGTAAGGCGTGTAGGCTTTCTGCATGATTTGAACACCCCAATGGAATTTTAAGGGGGGAAAAATTTTCGGGTATCAGGGGAAAAATACTGAAATTGGTATCCCCCTAATGACAGATGGAACGGGATAAGAAGGATGTGAGAGGGAGAAACGGGAGAAGAGGGGAAAACAAAGAGAGCGAGAGAGGAGGTTGAGTGTAATTTCTGGGAAGAAAAGCAAAAGGATGGGGGGGGAGAGAGGAAACCAATTTGAGAGTTACAGGGTTTTGCTGCAGGGGAAGGGATTAGGAGAGGTGGAGAGAGTTGTAACAATGAAGAGGAAAAAAAGAAGAAAAAAAAGAAAAAAAAAGCAACCATGTCCATTTGATAAGGCGGGATAGAAGAGAGAGAGAGAGAGTGCAATGCTTTAAATGCAGGAAAAAAGAAAGGAAACAGATCGATGTTGATAGTCATGTTTATCTTCACGGGGTTCGACCTCATACTGGCCACCCCCTTTTCATGACGCCCCAACCCAGTCCCAACAGCATGACCGGGCGCCAGCAGCCCAAGCCCAGTCCCGCGGTTGTGTCGTGGTAAAGTAAAGTGAAAAGAAAAAAAAAAAAAAGAAAAAAAAAGCGTGATTCGAAAATAGAAAGATCCCCTGGCAGGAAAGTAGAAATCTTTTTAAACCCCGGGGTTGTTAATGATGTTTTAGAAAATTTTTGTGAAGTTCGGAAAGAGAGAAGTTTTATTTTTTTTTGATTCCATATGATTGTGGTTGTTTATGAACATTTTAGAAAAGTTGCTTATATGGTTGATGTGACGAATCATGATTTTTGAATGAGATCGTAAGCAAGCGTGAGTGTTTTGGGCTGTGGCTAGTCCTTCCCCCATCGACATACCCGAGGTTGCAATTTAGGGAAGCTCCCGGGATTTTCGGCCCATTTATTTAATTGTTCAACTCTCAGAGAGGAGCTGGGTGGGTTTTAAGTATTGTAATCTAAGACGGGGGTTGTTTTTACGTTTTTTCCCAAGTTAGTTAAATACTGGTTGGGCATTTTTTCCAAAGATATTAAATAAGTTGGTTTTCCCCCAGAGTCTTTTTTTCGCAAAGATTACCTTAATTCGCTCTATATTTGGGTAGGCGCGGGGCTTTTATAAAAACTAACTATTTTGTCCCAAGCTAATATTTCATTATAGGATTGTGCTATTTTCACTCGTGTGGTCCCACCAGTTTGGCTTGTAGTAATAAAATCTTGTTCAAAAAAAAAAAAAAGAAAGGGGTATAATGGGGGAGAAAAGAACCCCCTTGGAACAATTTTGGAGCGTCGCTCGGATCTGGGTTCTCAGGAGATGAGTTGCGGGGTTCTTAAAAACCAAAAAAGGGGAAGGGATAAACCCCGGGGGAAAGCCCCGGTATCGCAGTAAAAGCGCAGGAAACAGAAAAATGAGCGGGAAACAAAAAGAAAAGGGAAAGCGCAGGAAAACAAAAAGTTTAAAGGGATTCGGAAATGATAATCGGGCTAGGGAAACGCGGAAAAACAAAAAATGAAGCGGGGAAAAGGGAAAAGTTTAAAAGGTTCAATTAGAGTTGAAAAAGTGAGGTAAAAAGGGGAAACCCCCGGGGAGGGGGGTTCAGTTTCCGCACTCTGGGGCCCCCAGTTACCCCCCCCCGACCCAAGTTCCCAAAAATTTCTAAAGGGAACCCGATTGTTTGATGCTACACAGTCTTTTCAAAACGTTTGCGCCCAGTCGGGTTGGCCTCAAGGTGGGCATCATTTGTCGGGTTTTAGAGGGTAAGGCATTACAGATTTTCACGCATTGCCAGCAGACCCCCAATCTTTTTTTGGTGCTGGAAGGAACACGTTAAGGTTTGACCCACAGGGAAGGTTCAGAAAAATTTTCTTTTCGCTAGTTTGCAAGCGGGGGAAAGTACATCATTTTGGGAGTTAGATCACTTTTTAGAAATGGTTAGAGTTGGTGGTACGAAAAAGGGTTCGCTAAATTGAAAGAGTTTTAAAGAAAGAAAGATTTTGTCGGGTTTTGCGGCCCGATTAAACCTACATTTGAAAGAGAAAAACCAAAGGACGCGGGGGTTGTTGAATTCGCAGGGGTGTATAAGGGACGTTGGGCCTAAGGTGCAGGAAAAAAACAGGTGCTAGGCCAGGTGAGAAGAGGAAGGGCCCGGGGGAGTTTTTTGCAAAGTCTGAAAAACCCCAGTGGGGGGGCAGAAGGAAGGGCAAAGGGGGACTTAGGTTTTTCATTTGTACAAAAAGGGCTGGGGCGGGGGATTGTCGCTGGGGTTTCCCAAAAGGCAGCACCCTTGCAAAAAGTGGAAAAGGGGTCGTCAGGGAAACGACCGCATGGAACCAAAAGGGATTTCAGTCTGAAGGGGGGTGGAGTGCGCCTAGGTAGCCTGGAAGAGTCGGTCAGGGTAGAGGGCACTGGCTGGTGGTTCTTACCGTGGAAAAAGGGTGGTTGGCCACAGAGGGTGAATTTTTTGGGACACTGGTTGTTATGGGGTGTGTAGACAACCGGGGCGAAAAAGGGGGATTTTGACAGGGAAAATCCGGCCCTTACTCAAACGATGGCATGTGGGGGAGTTTCCTTTTTCTAAGATGAATACGTCCCCCTTCTTTCGGCGGTTGGGGGTTTGGGTGATGGAAAAACCCCCTTTCATGTTTTGATCATTGGAAATTTCCAGGGGCAAGGGACCAGGGGCCTAGTTGTTGACTGCTACAGGGGACAGTTCAAAAAAGGAAAAGAAGGGGGAAAAGGGGTGATAAACCTTTGTGTTCCAGCAAGGAAGTGGGGCATAGTGTGTCGCCTGAGAGTTTAGGGCGGCGCAAAAACAAGACCCTTCCCCGTGAAGTCTTGGGAGTTGGAAGAGGGGAGAGAAAAAGGGGGTTAGGGAGGGAACAGTTTTTTTTTGTAAAAGGGCGGGCTGTTTTAGAGTTTCACAAAGGGGAAACAGGTAAGGTGACCACTCGTTAGGGTACCAAGTTTGGACACTGTCATGTCGGGGGTCCGAGTCGTCTGGGGTCATCTCGGCACCGGTAAAACGGCTGACCGAGTCTTGATGATTTTCTTTGGGCCCAGGAGAATGGCAGACTCAAGCTTTTCGCATGTCTGTACGTGTTTCAAAGGTCGCAAAGGGGGGGGGGTAAAAAAGAGGAAGGCCCCTTTAAACGGGCCTCCTTTAATTGACACCCTTCGGGAGGGGGGCTGTTGTTTCGTTTGGGCCCCAATCGCCCCCTTTTTCCCAAAAAGGTGGCACGGGGATGTGTTGACGCCGGGGGATACGCGACCAGTACCCAGAAGCTTTGCATTGAAAGGCGAGATACGCAACGGTGCTAAAGGGGGGTAGACATTTTTTCGCGTGGGTGTCCCAGCACAAATTTCAGTAAAGGGGGTCCAGTTCCCTCGGCGTGATGAGGGAGGTAACAGGCTGTTTTGGGATCACCAGCTCTCATACCCTCCCCTAAAAATGCAATGGTTTGGTGGAAAGATTCAACGGGGTGCTGAAGGCTTTAAAAAAGTCTGTGGGGAAAAAGGCCAGCATTGGGGCCCCGCTACTTTTCCCGGGCACTGTTTTCCCTAAGGGAACCCCCTCAGGAAAGCACAGGTTTTTTCCCCCAATTGAGCTGTTTGGGGGGCGTTCGGGGACCGTGTGCATTCTCAGGCTGTGGTCCGGGAACGGAGGGAAAGAGGTAAAAAAACCACTTTCAGTTTGTGGTGGACCTACGCAATAGGTAGAGGACATGTAAGGTCGCAAGGGAGAGTTTGCGGAGGGTTGGGTCGTCCAGAAGAAGCAATTGACGGAAGGTGAGGAAGCAATTCCCAAAGGGGGGAGATCAAGTCCTGTTACTGTTCCCAGGATACAAAAGCTGCTGATGCATTGGAAAAGGGCCCTTCCCTCTTGAAAAGTAGTCAGGGTACGAATCGATGTGAATGGGGAAAACAAAACTTTTCCCTGCAAATTTGTCCGCAAAATTTCAGCTGAGAACCGCCAAAGGCGCAGCGCAATCATTGATGGGGTGAAAGGGACCCCCGCAGGGGAAAAAGGGGGGATTTTGTTGCCTGAGTTTTTTAGGAAAGAGTCATACGGGATGTGTCACGTATGAAGGGGTAGACGTAGGAGACGGAGGGGTTGGGGGCTCTAGACAGTATAGGGGTCCCCGACTGATAACAGGAGGCAAACCCAAAATGTCGGTGGGTTAAATCGCAAAAACCCCTACTGTAAAGCCTACCGATCCCTATGCCACCAAACAAAATGATCGAGGGGGGGTAGAAAAGAAAGTTGGGTTGGGGGGATTTAACGTCCCCTCTGTTAGTGCACCCCCCTTATGAGGAAAAAAAATCAGGGGAGCATCGATTTTGTGTTGACTATGACGTCTGAACATGTCACCCAAGGGGGATGCAGAGGTCATACCGAACATGGAAGACTGTTCGCTCAGTGCCCCAAGCAAAAGCCAAATTTTCCCAGGTAGATCTAGCAAGGGGGACTGGCAAATACCCCGAGTGGGCTCAAAGGAAGTACGCATTTCCACTCCTAGGGGCTATACCTGGGAGACCCCCTTTTGGTATGGTCAACGCGCCTGCAGTCTTTCTCGGGTGATGAGGAAGTTTTTTACGGGTTGGAAGGCGTTTTGAATTTTTGGGTGACTTTGATAGCATCCGAGATGGGAGGAGATATGAGGCAGCAGGGGGTTTTTTGGGGAGGTTGAGGCAAGCCAATTCACAGCCAGACCAACAAAAATGCCCCGGGTTTGGTTTCCAAGCCTGGAGTTCCCAGGTTTTGTTGTCGGGGGGGACACAAAGCAGCCGGAAAGAGGAAAGGGGGAAGATGATGAAAAATTTGAGGGCCAAAAAACCAAAACAAAATCAGGATTGCTTGGTTTTTTTGGGGGTTTTAGGGGGTTTGTCCCAAAATTTTGGGGCAATCACGGGTCCTCTCAGGTTTGGTCAAGGCAGGGGGAAACCCGGGGTGGTCGAGTTGGGGAGACGTGCAGGCAAGCATGCGACGGGGTTGGAAAGGGCTAGGTTCCGTCCCATTTGAACTACCAGTTGTCCCAAACCCTTTTTGTTGCGGACAGATGGGGGCCGGGGGAATGGTGCAGTATTGTTGCAGGAGCATGAAGGGTCGAGTTTTTTGTGAGTATCTAGCAGGAAAATTGACAAAGTGTGAAGAAGGGCGCAACGGGGAAGGGGTGTTTAGCTGTGTGGGGCCGTTTCAGAAATTCCACAAATACTTGTATGGGAAGGGTTCGTGATAGAGACGATACCCAACCACTCAAAAATTTCCGCAGAGGCGCAGTTTAAAAAAAGAGGTTGGTTGGGTGGATTGCAGCCCTTCAGGTATCGAGTGCGTACTTCCAGGTCGACAGAATGTCGGGGCTGTATTTAAGCCCTGTAGTCTAGCGCTGAACTCAAGGAATCATCTATCCCGGGTGCTTTGTTTGGGAAAAGTGTTGATTCAGTTTGGGTGATTGGATATGGGGTTTTTCCCCGTTGGGTATGGTTCATATTTTTTTTTTGTGAGACTTGTTTATTTTTTTTGTGAACTTGTTCTGTGAATTTGGGGGATGCTTGGAGTCATGTTGGTGTGATGCTTTTTTTGCAATAAGTGAGGATGGGGTTCCCATGAAGGCTGGGTGATCATTTATATTTTGCTTTTAAGAATTTTGAAGAGAAAATGGCCCAAAACCGCAGGTAGGGGGGTTCATGGTCGCCAGAGGTCGTTATAAAATGAATTGAAATAAGCCGAGGCCGTCAATGATAACTCTTGGGGTGGATTCATAATATATATTTTATAATTTTTAAACCGTTGTTTAAAGTATTTTTTTTAAATTTTCACTGTACGTGTGTCAGCAAATTTGGTTGTTGTTTTTTTTGTACCCTGGTTTTGAGACGTGCGGGGCATAGTCTTTTTCAAGGGGGAAAAAGCACGGTCAAAAAAAAAAAAACCAAGCTGGTCCCGGTTTTTTGGAAAAAAGCTCTAAAATCAAATATTTGGGCGCCACGTAGACCCGGCCCAGGGTTTGGATCCAGCCAAAATTTGCGGGGGGAGGCTCCCAAGACGGTCTGTCCCGGGTAGACCCGGAAAGCAGCTTTGACCGGCCTCGATTTCTAGCGGAAAGATCGTAGCGCCCGGGTCGGCTCATCTAGCCCCAATTTTTTGGAACCAGCGCCATTGTTTGTCGGAAGCGCAGGGTTTAAAAAGGGAAGGGGGAGGGGGAAGAAGGGGTGTTGGTGGGGGGTGAAATCTAGCTAAACAATTTTAATGCCAATTTACCCACAGAGAGTAAGGGGGTGTAGGCATGTGGCATATTGAACATCCCAAAGGAATTTTAGGGAGATAAATTCGGGTTAGGGGGAAAAATACTGACCAAGGTAGCCCCGATGACAGATCGGAAGGGATAAGAAAGGGGTAAGGGGGGGGGGGAGAACGAGAGGAAACGACGAGAGCAGAGGGAAGGTTTATGTAATTTTGGGAGAGAAAAGCAGAGAGATGGGGGGGGAGAGAGGAGAACCAAATTGAGGATTGCAGAGATAGTCGCAGAGGAAGGACTTAGGAGAAGTGGAGAGAGGCAATAATGAAGAGGGGAAAAAAAGAAAAAAAAAGAAAAAAAGCAACCATGTCCCTTTGATAAGAGCAGACTAGAAAGAGAGAGAGAGATCAAGCGTTAATGGAAAAAAGAAAGGGAAAAGTCGATTTTGATGTCATGTTCTATCTTCACTGGGGTTCGACCTCATACTTTGGCAGCGCCACTTTTAGACGCAAAAGCCAGGCCAACGTCTCACCTACCCGGCGCCAGAGACCAAAAAAACGTGGGCCCCAGTTGTGCGGTTGTGAAAGTGCAGTGAAAGAAGAAAAAAAAAAAGAAAAGAAAAGACAGGATCGTGAATGTTAAGATACCTGGCCCGGTAAAGTGAAATCTATTTATACCCCGGG
The DNA here is from genome assembly GCA_018398815.1 of Conus ventricosus. Classification (NCBI taxonomy): domain Eukaryota; kingdom Metazoa; phylum Mollusca; class Gastropoda; order Neogastropoda; family Conidae; genus Conus; species Conus ventricosus. The sequence goes on from CM031604.1 coordinate 81,510,159, forward strand.
TTTTTTAATGAGTTTTAGACAAATGATTTTGTGAAATTCGGAAAAAGAGAATGTTTTATTTGTTTGATTCTTGGGATTTATGGTTGTTTTATGAAATGTTAGTAAATTATAGACTTTAATATGGTTTGAGTGACGAATGCATTATTGAATGAGTCGTAAGCAAGCTGTGAGTTTTTTGGGCTGTGGTAGTCCTTTCCCCATCGACATCACCGGGTTGACAGTGTGGTTTTGTGTGTGTGTGTGTTGTGTGGTGTGAGATTGTTGTTGTTTTTTGTCGGCCCGACCATTCTTAAAGTAGCCGTCCAGGATTCTTTTTCTCCCCTTGATAGTGTTTTTTCTCTTTTCAGTTAAAATTTTTGATGTGAGGCTGTGTTTGTGTTTTTTGAAATGAAAAGATATATTTATTTACTTCGAAGTGCTGTGAAAGGATGCTTGTTTCTATTTTTTCAATGGAATGGGACCTCTGACCTATTTCGAAGGTACCCCCGGGGATGCAGGTATAAAAGTTCGAAAAATCGCCAAGGCAAAGCACCAACTCGCCCCACCTTTGCATTTTATGAATAAAAGATTTTTTTAAAAGGGAAAAGAAACACGCTGCCCCCTTGAAAGCGTTTAGCGTTGTAAAGGGTCGAAAAATGGTTTCGAGTCAGACGAAACATGATTGTCCCAGTGAATGGGTATTTTCTAATCTCATGGCACCAGATACTCTCTCTCTCTCTCTCTCCTCTCTCTCCTCTCCTTCTTCTTCTCTTCTCCCCTTCTCTCGTCTAAATCACTTGATGTGAAAAAGCGCGAAAGTAAAAAATGAACACGCCAACGCGCACACTTTTCAACACTCACATACCGAGCGTGCGCGCAACACCACGTTTCTCTCTCTCTCTCTCTCTCTCTCTCTTCCCCTCCCTTCTCCTCCCCTCTCTCTCTTCTCTCCTCTCTCCCCCCCCCCACAACCACACACACACACACCACAACCACCCACCCAAACACACACCACTCACTCCCTCACTTTCACCACAACCAAAACACACACCCAAACTCTGTTCGTCTGGTCTCCTTCTGTCTCCCCCCCTCCACACACCCGCACGCACGCTTACCACACAACCCCACCACCCACACACACCACACGAACCACACACACACACACCCCACACAACACACCACCACACAACACTTTGACTTGAAAAAACGGGGCACTGGTGTTTTCCGGGGTGGATAAAGGGGTTTTTTCAAACGAAATGACATAATAGACATGCAACAAGGCGGAACAGGCGAAAGACCGTTTTGGGCTTTGGTTTACCCCTTTGCGGGGGGGGGGTATGGGGCCATCATCTAAAATTTGTCAAAAGGAAAAAAATTTTTTCGTTTTTGTGTTCATTTTTTTTTTTTTAACATGGGGAAAATTTTTATTTCTGTTGTTTTTTTTTTATTGCTTTTCCAAGAAAAATTTAAAGCCAAGCGGTCGGTGAAAATCGTATTTTTTCTTGATTCTGATTTTGGTGGGCATTTCACTATCTGTATTGACAGATCGCATTAAATGCCATTGGACCGCCCGACAATGATTTTAGCAAAGGAAATTCGAACTTTGGCAAGTTTGGGAAAAGGGGAAAAGCCTTGATCGACACACCAAAGCTTGTTTTAGTACAAAAAAAGATTTAAGTATTGGTCAGATTTTTGCTTGCGAGGATTTGGCAGAACTTTTTAAGTTGGTCTTTTTTGCTACGATGGATTTGGCAGAAACTTTTTCATTGTTTTTTTAAAGCCTGTTTAAAGTGGTCCGGTTTTTTCCGGGTTTTTGATGCGGGGTTCTTCTAAGTGCACAAATTGGATTGCAGAAGACGAGCGGAAGAAGAACTGTTCAGTGTCACAAAAAAAACACTGTGATTAGGAAAGGCATGTCACCAATGAAATAAACTTTGTGATGTTTGTGGCGCTAAATATTGACCGTCTGTCGGAAATGCGACGCCCCCCCCCCCCCCCCCCCCCCCCCCCCCCCCCCCCCAAAAAAAAAAAAAAAAATAGAAAACCCTCACGTGCATCATCAGCGTGAAAATGTAATCGGTATGTTACACCGACGCTACCTGTGTGTATGATTGTGTATAATTATGTCCATTGGCAGACGGCAACCGTGCAGACGTCTTTTCTTCCTTTGTTTTTTTCCCCTTTGCCGCAGTTGCATGCAGGTCATGGAGCGCCATCCCCCCCCCCCCCCCCCCCCCCTCGTTTTTCATCTTCATGGTCACCCCCCCCCCCCACCCCCTACCACCACCTCCCCTCCGTCTATGAACGAACGTATCGAGGGGAAAGTGCGTCAGCTTGCATTGAACTTGCGCACGTACGTACGTCACTTTGTATGATTTTCTTTCTTTTTATCTCTCTCTTTTTTTTTTTTTTTAATTTAAGGTTGGGGGGGGGGGGGGCTATTGGCGGTGAGCATCAAACATGTGCACCTGTTAAGACAAGCTTTATAATAGAAGACCTTCACCTCGGGTGAGAACAGCTGGAGGGAACGGTCACATGTCTAGAGACAGTGGCAGGTTTCTACGTTCGCCCCCCCCCCCCCCCCCCCCCCCCTCGCTCGCCCCCCCCCCCTTCATCATTCTTTCGCTGCCGCTCTGTCCTCATGTCCTTGGACGTGTATCTCCACAATCGGACAGTCCACCCTTATCCGGGGCGCGCTGGCGAAGCGTGGACTCCTTGCCAGACACTATCAGAGTGAAGGTCAAGCGACCACAGCAACGAATAACACAGCAACAGACACTAACGGATTCAAGGTCAACCGACCACAGCATCGAACGAAGTTGTTTGTTACCTGGCGTCGGTCGAAGCAGATGGTGTTTATGGTTGGTGTCGATGGTCGTCAGACTGTGTTGGTGGTGGTGCTACATCTGCTGCTGCTGCTGCTGCTACTGCTGCTGCTGTCGATGATGATGATCTGATGATGATGATGATGATGATGATGATAGCCGCCATTTACATGTGACACCATCAACGTTGGCCCAGGCCTATCACACCGTCTCGGTTGGTCAGTTAGATTATGTTAAGCATGGAGACGACAAATAAGCGATGATGATGACGACGACGACGACGACGACGACGACGATGACGACGACGATGATGATGATGATGATGATGATTTTTTTTTTATATATACGTTGATGGTAGCATTGTGACTATGAGTATGACATTGATAGTGATAATAGTAACAACGACGGACAAGTGTATGACATTGATGGTGATAATAGTAAGTAACAACGACGGACAAACCTGAAAACGACAGCAGCGGCGGCGAGACAGACGACTGCGCTGCTGACCAAAGAGGTGACAAGGGCGTGCTGTGGGCTGTGTTTCAGAAGGCAGCCGTGGTAGCGGTGGCCCATGAAGTCGCCCCAGATGAGCAGCAAGTCTGGAGGAGGCAAGGCGCACTGTGTGGTGTGCGGGGATGAGTCGTCTGGCTTCCACTATGGCGTCGACTCCTGCGAAGGATGCAAGGTGGGTGATTTGGGCGCTGTCGGGGAGGGATGGGTGGTAGCCTGGCTGTAGAACCCTGTCCAGTGCCCTTGGTGTCTGTGGTTCTTTTTGTCCGCTGTGTGTTCCGTTTCCATGGTGTTGGAACTTTGCTGTCTGTATCTTTGGTCCACCATGTCTGTATTCCAGGATGTCTGTTTCAGCGTGTGGTACCATGTCTGTTTGTTATCGTATCCTGGCTAAAAGACTCCAGGGATCATCCAAACAGCCAAAGTACTTGAACACTATGGTACGAATGCATCAGCTGGGGATGAGAACATTACGTGTGTGACCGTTTTTGATTACCCCGCCACATGGGCAGCCGCACTCCGACTTCGGGGATTTTGGAGACCGATAATGGTATTCTAGGGCTTGTCACGACTGAAGACAATCCCCGCATAACTATGCAGAGCATAACAACATTTTGATGTAGCCTTGGTGTTCTAGCCTATGTCAGTTGGCCTGACACAGCGTTAAGCCAAGGCTGGTACCATGGTTGTGATCCACATTGTCTACATGTCTAACTTTCCCGTGTCTGACTGGGATCCAGACTCGGACTCAGATTCAGATTCAGACTTAAGGTTATCACGATAATCCTTAAAAGGGTATCTAACCTCAACACAGAAGTAACATAAAGATAGAACATGTTAGTGCTGGGGCCATGATTTATATTATAATTATGCCCTAACATTTCGCCAGATAAAGATCGAACATGTTCATGCTTGGGCCGTTATTTGTATTATGTTATAAGCCCCGATAAGCTGCCAGATATTGTCTTTCAGTCTCTCTGCAGTCATATATATATATATTGTCACAATGTGTCCTTTAGTGTGCATGTTGCATCGTGTCAACGTTGTACCGCGCATCTTTTTGTGTGTGTGCCCATGCTCCAACGCATTTACCGTGTTTTACATATGTGTGTGGGTGTGTGTTTGAATAACAAATGTCTGTTTTACATTGTTTGTGATCCTTCGTGTCTGTATTTCAGCGTATTTTATGTTCTACTGTTTTAAAGTTCCACTGTGTTTTTCGCCATGTCTGTCCAACGTTTTTGTGGTTGAACATATGTTTAATCGCGTCTCTCATGATGTTCTGTTGTAGCTGTGCCCCTCCCGTGTATGTTGCATCATATCTGTGTTCACACTTGTCTGCGTTTCTGCGTTCAACGTGGTTTTTTTTTTTTTTGTTTTTTTTTTAATCGTGTCTGTGTTCCCCCCTATTTGTGATCTGCTGTGTGAACTTTTCACTGTGTTTGTGATGTGGCGTACTTATGTTTTAAACATCGGGCAAACGTTCTACCATGTTTAAAGATTGTTCTACCGTGTTTGTGTTTCGCTGGGTTGACGTTCTGTCGTGTATATGTTCCGTCGTGTTTATATATATATATATTTTTGTTTGTTTGTTTGTTTTGTTTTGCGTACGCAGGCTGATATTCCTGCGGACACTCCCTGTTAGACAGGCAAGGATTAATTCCATCTACCCAACAAAGGAAGTGCAGTTTTGTGTGTATGACCTGTTTTTTAATCCTGCCATTAAGGCAGCCATACTCCATCTTCGGGGAAGGTGCATGCTATGTGTAACGTGTCATCCATACCAACGGCCAAACTGGCCTTCTCTTTCGAAAGTTGGTGATGGGATTTGACGTGTGTGCAAGATGTTATGCGTGCGTTCACACACGGAACCTCGGTTTATAGTCTCATTCGAAGGACTGTGTGGGAAATGGAGTCAGAACCAATGTTAACTCCGAGGGGAAAAAATCCCTCTCTACCGAAACGGCTCGGCGGAGATTTGAACCCGAAACCCTAAGATTACGAGTCCGGAGCTCTGCCACTGAGCTATTCCGGCCCCGTGTTTAAATGTTCAACCGTTTCTGCGTTTGGCTGTGGCGTCAATGGACCACTGTATGTCGCACCGTCTGTTCCATAACGTCTTTGTTTTGTTGTAATAATATATATTTCAAGGTGCTTTTGTTCTAACAGATCCGTTCCTGTGTTCCACATCGTCCGTGTGCCACCGTATCTATGTATGATCCGATGTGCCCATGTTTCGTGGTGTTCACTTTCTGTCGTGCCTGTGTTTTACCATGGTTATGCTGCAGCATCTGTTATCTTCTATTGTGTCTCAAGGTCCTCAGCGTGTGTGCTTTAGCGTATCTCTGCTCCACCGTTGAGATTTTCTGATGTGTATATATGTTCTACTGTGTCCATCTTCCGTCGTGTCAGTGTTCCGTTGTACACCCCCCCCCCCTCCCCCGCTTCCCTTCCTAGCGTCTTTGTTTTAGCATGACAACAATACTCATCCACGGGCAAACCGCATGCGTTTTCTTTCTTTCTTTCTTTTTTCCTTTTTTTATTATAATGTATTATTAGATTGCTCAGTGCATTCACGGTGGTTGGTCCCAGTTGTAATTTTCAGCGTTGCAAGAGAGAGAGAGAGAGAGAGAGAGAGAGAGAGATGGCAGAACAGTGAGGAAGGGAAGGGTGGGGGTGGGTTTTGGTGGAGAAATGGAAAGAAGTGGAGGGGGAGAGCGGGAGGGGGAGGTTGTGTGACCAGGTCAAAACACCATCGCCATAAAACTAAGTCACTGGCTGACACGGCTTAGACTGTGGGGGGAAGGCAGGAGTTTGGCGGTCGGCCAAACCGCACGTGATAAACACGACAGGCGCGCCTTGGAAAATGCAGGCCGCTGGGTCGACAGTGATGGAGCCCAGTACAGGGGTTTCCGTGTTATTTTTGTCTTGGCGACTTTTTATTGTCATCTTTTTGTTTTTGTTTTTCAGCTGTCTGAAAATACTGAGAGCAGAAGCTGCCACTTGAGCTGTTTGTTTTGAATTCATTGACCGGGTGTCTGATATATATGTATGTGTGTGTGTGTGTGTGTGTACACACACGCACGCACGCACGCGCGCGCGCACACGCACACACACACACACACACACACACACACACACACACATATATATATATATATATATATATATATATATATATATATATATATATATATATATATAAAGAGAGAGAGAGAGAGGAAGGAGGAAGGTAATACGGTAACCACGTATGCTGGAGACAATGGCAGATATAGATTTTTGTTGTTGTTGCGGTAGACGACCCATTGTCTGTCATATCAGGCGGCCAGGGCAGTAAGGGGGACTGTATCATCTCTGATTGGTCCATTGACGTCACTCTGTGGTGTGCCCAAGAAATTAAAAGCAAGACAGAAAATGGCCTGGCCTGTATAGACGTCTGCCTCCCGGCCTTCAGGACCCCAATAAAACATGACCGGCACGTTGCCGTGAATGTCTTTGATGAGAGAGGGAGGGGGGGGGGGGGGGGGGGGCTGGGGGTGTCTGTCATGGAGGGGAGTGAAATGGAGGGGGAGGGGAGGGGAGTGGGATTGGATGGTGGGAGTGAGGGCTTGTAGGTTTGGGGTCAGTTAGAATGATTCTGGTTAAAAAAAAAAAAAAGTGGGGGGGGGGGGGGGGGGGGGGGGTCCGGCGTCTTTTTTCTCCAGACTTTATCAGCTGTGTTTCCTCAAGAGAAGTGCACGATAGGAAACCATTTCCTCTCCGCCTCGTCCGGAGGGGGGGGGGGGGGGGGGGGGGGGGGGGGTTCGGCGTCTTTCTTCTCCAGACTTTATCAGCTGTGTTTCCTCAAGAGAAGTGCACGATAGGAAACCATTTCCTCTCCGCCTCCGTCCTTGAGATACATCTGTGCTCTTGGCGTTCAGGAGCGAGGTGATAAGCAAACGGGACGGAGCTCAAACTGAGAGTGTCGCGTAGTTTTTTTTGTTTGTTCCAGTTTGTTCGTCAGTTTGTTACACTCTGATTCAGGTGATCCACTCCAACCAAAGGGGATGTGACAGTTTGTATACTGGGCGTTAGTGGTATTCATACTCACGGCGATCTTTTTCTGACCTGTTTCTTCTGTATTTTTTTTTGGTATGGATTTATATAAACGTGTCAGGCTACGCGATTGGCCAAGGAATGTGAACTTTCTACTAATTGGTGCATACTTTCTGTGCTCTTTACGTGCTGGTTTAAAAGATTTCGTTTACATGACCATCTCGATCATCGATCGTCAGAGATGTGAACAAGCTTTATTGGCGTTCCCGTTTCACGCGGTTTGTATGAAATGTTTGTATTGAAATCCTAGAACGGCGTCTGGAAGGCAGGGCCTTGTATTTCTTCTCTCTCTCTCTCTCTCTCTCTCTTCTCTCTCTCTCTCTCTCTCTCTCTCTCTCTCTGGGAACGACTTGTCCATACAGAGAAATTCGCAGGATAACAATGAGGCAGACTTTACGCCCAAACACTTCATTTTGCCAAACTACAGGTTATGCTCCTAACCAAATCACCGTCATTCCTCCATTTCCAAGAAAGAAAAACCGTCACAGTTCGCAAACACGGTGTGTTCACAGTATTTGTGATAAACATAGTTTGTACGTCGCATTTCCGAGTTTACATATTAGAAACTGGCCTGTCATCAACACGACAAGACGTGCTCTGCAACACACAGGCCCAGGACTTTGAAAATGGCGCTGTCCGGATCAAGTAAAGTCGTGTTGTTCGTTTAGCCCAGCTAACCAGGCTTACAGCTAGGTAAGCTTCCATGGGCTGGTACTTGATCGCTGTCGTACTGATATCACGCCAGATGCTTTTCTAATCGGAAGCCATCTTCAGTCTTCAAAGAAGAAATCTTCAAAAGCAGTTTCCAGCCTCCATCAGTTTTCATGGGGGAAAAACAAACGATTATAAAAGAAAGAAAAAAAAGAAAAGAAAGAAAAAACACGAACATACAAACAACAAAAAATTTGTAGGTTTTGATGAGTAATACACCACCGGCATATTTCGGACGCCTTTTTTTTTTCTGTGGGTCGCCTCTTGAACATCGGCAACCCCCCCCCCCCCCCCCTCTCCTTCCCCTCCTCACCATTCCACCCAACTTCCCTACCCCCCACCCCTTAGCCCCCCCCCCCCCTCCCCTCCCCTCGGCTGCCTGACCCCAACACACGAACAGCTATGTATCATCCACCATCTGTTCCACGACCGCCTGGATCGGCAGACGTGATCTGTGAACAGCTTGTTGCGAGTTAATGGGCGCATTAAGGCCGTGTCACACAGGGCGAGTCTCCCGCTCAAGGGCTTACGTTGACCATTCTGGTAAGGCGAGCGCAAAACCGAGTGCTCGCCGATTTGGGGGTGCGCTGAACGTTCTAACTTTTCAGGCGAAACGCCCTGACTGTTCTGTTGATCGTCCAGTCAATGCAGAGTGAAAGGTGGTATGATTTGAAGCAAAGAAGAAAGATAGTGACGGAAAACCGTTTTGTGAAATGTACCAGTTAGCAAGAGGTGGTGTAATATATTTTCCATGGATTATAGGGATAAACTCGGAAAAAAACAACAACACAACCTTCTCTTCATTGAATTAATGCCAAGATGCCTCAACAGCATGAAGTGAAGCACGTGGAATGACTGCATGGAAGTGAAGAATGAGCTCCACAGTAACTACAACATGGCAGCTGATCAATATTAACTGCATGGAAGTGAAGAATGAGCTCCACAGTAACTACAACATGGCAGCTGATCAATATTAACTGCATGGAAGTGAAGAATGAGCTCCACAGTAACTGTAACATGGCAGCTGATCAATATTGACTGCATGGAAGTGAAGAATGAGCTCCACAGTAACTACAACATGGCAGCTGATCAATATTGACTGCATGGAAGTGAAGAATGAGCTCCACAGTAACTGTAACATGGCAGCTGATCAATATTGACTGCATGGAAGTGAAGAATGAGCTCCACAGTAACTGTAACATGGCAGCTGATCAATATTGACTGCATGGAAGTGAAGAATGAGCTCCACAGTAACTGTAACATGGCAGCTGATCAATACTGCATACTGATGGCGAGTCCGGCGTTGTGCACTTGAGTGAAATACTTGCCGTGTGTGGTAAGAGCTTCAGTGTGGTGTGCACGGAACTTTTCATTTGCACCTGGGGATAGTCAATCAACTAAGACGCATGTACACTATTACTGATAGGCTTAATGGTTTATTGATTGTTGGAAACGTTATAATGGACACGTACGCATGGTTGCCGAATATTTATCATCATGAGAGAGAGAGAGAGGAGAGAGAGAGAGAGAGAGGATGAGAGGGTTTATTCACACACTCTGTTTTGTGTGTGTGTGTGTATGTATGTGAAGAGATGAGTAGAGAGAGAGAGGAGAGAGAGAGAGAGAGAGAGAGAGAGAGAGAGAGAGAGGGGAGGTGTTTATTGACACACTCTGTTTTGTGTGTGTGTGTGTGTATGTATGTGGAGAGAGAGAGAGAGAGAGAGGAGAAGAGAAAGAGAGGAGGAGAGAGAGAGAGAGAGAGAGAAAGAAAAGAGAGGAAGGGTTGGAGGGAAGAGGGTTTTTTTTTCTTCAAACATTGACCAATGCACTCAAAGGGCTTGTTTGAGCATCCATATCAACAACTCCAGTACGCGACAAAATGGAAAGATGAAACAGTCTACACAAATTTGTGACTTATTATAGAAAGACACTGCTGCCTGGATTCTGTCATTAGCTTCATGAATATGAATAGCTAAGTTCAAAAAGTCTTTTCTCACTTCTTGAGACAAGCGAGGGGAAAGAAAGTCACTCTTTTCTCACTTCTTTAAACAAAGCGAGCGGAAAGAATAAAAAGGAGAAACAGAATTTTTTACGAAGTCGAATTTGCTTGCATGCTATCATCAAGCGGTCACGTACAACTATCCTGCACGCAGTCAAAATTATGCTAAGCATGGTGTTGTTTTCCGGCATGCCTAACTGTCAGCTTTCATCTGTCTGAACGCAGGGTAGCTGAAAAACTGGGGGATCATCATCATCATCCCATCCCATCGTTATGTTTGTAGGAATGATGTACAGATGCCTGTTCATTGTTGGGTCAGTGCCCACAAATCACCCTTGGAAAACCTAATGAAGAAAAGAAAAAAAAAAAGAACATACAAAACGACTTGAATTAGTTTTTCTCTGTGAAGAATATAGAGAACCC
>CM031604.1:81528200-81550700 GCA_018398815.1 Conus ventricosus
GTCAGTATATATATAAACTAGGTCTTCGATGAACCGATAGAATCTTTGCTGAGGGGGTAAATGTTGTAATGAGCAGAGGGGGACGTCTCTTAAACGACTTTAGAAATCCCTAATAATTAGCTCGTTATAGTCTAAGTTGGGAGGCGTATCTAGAATACAGAACCTCGCTGTGATGACCTCCGAAATTTCTTTGTAAAAAGTGTTGTTGTTTTTTTCCCAAACGGAGAGATGAAGTCCTTTTTTTCAGAGAGGTGAATGTCGAACAGCAGAACTTGTTAATGAAAAAAAATAACCACCTAAAATTCATTCGAAAGAAAAAATAAACAAAAAACCGAGTCTTTACTGCGAGGTAAATGTAGATCACTGAACCACTGAGTAAGAGCACCCGGAAACTCTTTCAACAACTCAGTGTGTATATGGAGATCTGGTCAAGGAGGTATACATAAAATGTCTCAGTAAGCACATCATGAAATTCCTTTGAAAACTGGATCTTTATTGTAAGATCTGTTCTGGGAGGCGATTCTTGGACAGCAAACCTGAATAAGTGTATCTTGAAATTCTTTTAAAAACAGAGGGAGAGAGACTCTATGGGGAGATAAGAGTCGAACAGTAGGACCTGTCAGTGATTATCTCATCAACTTTCTTTCTTTCTTTCTTTTTTAGGATCAGGTTTTTGCTGGGAGGTAGTCTTTTTGAGTGGTGAGAGGTACATCTGCTATCACAATGGAATCTCAATGACAACCATCAGGGATTTCTAACAAATTAGATCTTTATACAGTATAGATAGGGATCGTGTTTTGTTGGATGGTTAATCCGATACACACAGAGGCACAGATGGTCCAGCGTACAATGCGAACAAATTATGGCGGTCCCTTGGAACGAAAGAAAGATGGTTGTGATGGTTTTAGGAGGAAACGCTCTTTTTTCGAAGTTCAACAAACACACAAGAATCTTGTTCATGATATTTCTTAGAAAAGATTCATCAATGTTCACGAGTTTAATGGTCGTTACTGCAAAAAGCAAAACGGCAGTTTTTAACGCTGAAGAAAAAGAAACACCTGAAGGTGCTGGGGAGGACCCAGAGAAGCACTGTCTTCACCTGCCTTTAGAGCAGTCCTGTACCACCCTTGGAGGCCTGCGCTGTGTTGACGATGGGTACAGGCACGCGCAGGACACTCCATTAAGATATTAAGGGACATAACTGCTCCTGAACAGCGGTAAATCAGACTGCAGGATGCAACTCATAACAGCCTTAAAATAGCATCCCCATGGGTGTACCAGCCCGTATTTCATGACTGCAGAGCCCCCGGCAAAAGACACCACCCTCCAGCTGCCGAGCACACCCACAGACCCAACCACCCATGCCCACGGACAGATGAAGACAGTGCCACTCCAGACACAGCCAGCTTTCGCCATACGGTCTTATGTGCCCTCAAGAGAGAATCCAAAGTTCATGATATTTCTTAGAAAAGATTCATCAATGTTCACGAGTTTAATGGTCGTTACTGCAAAAAGCAAAACGGCAGTTTTTAACGCTGACTTTATTGGTACTTGGGTTTCTGATGCTCATTATTTGGTTGAGTTTTATTTCTTTTTCTTTTTTAGCTTTCTTTCTTTTCTTTTCATGATGATGATGATCTTCTTTTTCTTCTTCTTCTCATCAAGCACAGTTTTGTTGAAGCCAGAAAAAAGGTAGATCGGAAGGGCCTATAGTTCAAAATGTTACCACAAGGATGCAGTTCATACCCGTTGTTCGAGACTGAACCACTGTACGTATGGTCCTGTCAGTGGATTGATTGCAGAAACTGCTTATCTAGATTAAACCTTATCTTGTTATTGTTTGATTTATATTCTAAATTTTGTTTTGCAAAGTATTTGACCTATGCGTTTACGTATGTACACACACGCACATGTGTGCGTGTGTATATGTGTGCAAGTGCGCACCACGCATGCTGTTGATGGTTGATTAATATGTGCATTAGGCAATCAGAATTATTCATTTTATTTTACAAGCAAATTGCTTCTTTCCATTCTTGCAACTTGTTGCCTCGTGTAAACAGTAGATATTATTATCTCTTTTTCTAGTAATCGGTCTCTTGTTTATTTATTCAGAGCATGTATTCATTCATTCACCATGTACGCGTGTGTGTGCGTGCAGGGGTTTTTCCGACGCTGCATCACACAGGGTATGAACCACAAATGTGCCAACGAGGAGAAATGCGAGATCACCCCCTTCACCCGCAACAGTTGTCAATACTGCCGCCTGAAAAAATGCTTCGAAGTGGGCATGTCCCGCGAAGGTGAGGACAGTCTGCCGCGGTGTGTGCGTTTGTGTGTGTGTGCGCTCTCTCTCTCTCTCTCTGCTGGCTGTGTGTGTGAGTTGTGTGTGTGTGTGGTGTGCGCGCGCGCGTGTGTGCGCTCTCTCTCTCTCTCTCTCTCTTTTTCTGTCTCAGTAATTTCTCTCCTCCCTCTCCTTTCATGATTGATATAAGGCGTACTTTGTTTCCTCCTCGTTGTTCTTGTTAGCAGACGGTGTGTGTTGGTTTCTTTTAGTGTTTTGTTTGTTTATTTCTCTTAATAGTCTTGCTAATTTATGGTGTTATATTTTTTTTTCGGTTCGGTCCTGTTAAGACGGGATAATTATTTGTTGTTGTTGCTGTTTTTTATGTCCACACGATTATTCGTGTTTACGGGTGTTGTTGTTCTAGTGGTCGTTATCCCAAAGCCAGAACCCCCAATTCTCTCCCTCTATTATGTGGCGAAAACCAGACCCAGGTATGATATGGACATCCAGCGAAACTGCCCTGCTTTGACTGCGCCGGTGAATTAGGGTGCTCTCCCTTTACAGACTTGTTTATCTGGCACATTTCCGGTGTTGTCCATATCGGATATACTTCCCATTTTTATTTCCTCGGAAAAAACGTGTTTATCTAGCAGGTCGTCCTCCCTATCCACCGTGCGTTTACCTCCCAGTAAATCCTCGCCTTCGTTTTAACACCCTTGTGGAGGGAAAAAAGGATTTCTGTATGCGTCTGTGTGAGAGAGGTTACATAAAGTTAGAGTTTGACACACACACACACACACCACACACACACATTTGAAAAAAAGGGAAAAAAAAACAACAACAAAAAACAGAACCAAACAAACAAAAGTAACACACATAGAAATGCCAAAGTTCGGAAGCGTCTTCCTTTCTGTCTTTCCTTTCATATTTTTCTTTTCAGTATTTCCTTTTTTTTTTTTCTTTTTTCTTTTTTTTTTCCACCAAGACGTTGATGCGGGCGTCTGGTTTCCGGCTTGGCGAAAGTTTATTTTCGCAAGTTTCTTTATTGTTGTAGTTGGGTTTTTTTTCCTTCTCTCTCTCTCTCTCTCTCTCTCTCTCTCTCTCTCTCTCTCTCTTTTGTTTTTGATTTGTTGTTGCTTTTTTTTTTTTTTGAAGATGAGGTAAGGGATGAGGAGAGGGGAGGAGGAGGGGGGGGGGGGGGGAGAGAATTGCGATCATTCTGTCCACCAATCAGCGCGCAGTTCGTGGTGCAAAGGGAATAAGTAACGGCGACGGGACAGGTAAAGATGTCTGCAGTTCGCTGAATTTCGCAAGCTTCCTGGTTGGTGATAGGTAGGTACTAAGTTGTGGAGTGGCGTGGGGGGTGGGTGGGAGGCGGAGGGGGAGGGGAATCGGAGGAAGCTAGTGATGTTGTGGTCGTCGCTCGGTTATTGCCAGGGGTAGTTTTGAGTGTGACTGATGGGACTGGGGGTAGGTATGGACGTCGTCTTTCCCATTGCACGGTGTCTGCGTTCTGTATGTGTGCAATAGGTCTGATTGTGTCTCTCTGGCTTAATAGTTTTTGTGAGTGCGCACCACTTGTCACCCTGCTGCACGCCCCTTCAGACAGACAGACAGACAACACACACACACACACACACACACACACACACACACACACACACACACACTAACATATACACACGCACGCACGCGCGCGCGCACACAGACACACACACAGACATACACACACACACACACACACACACACACACACACACACACACACATACACACACACACAACACACACACACACACACACACACACACACACACACACACACACACACACAAACACTCACTCGCTCACTCACTCACTCACTTACACACACAGAGTGAGGCTGACAGACGGACAGATAGACAGAGAAAGAGAGAGAGAGAGCACTGCTCTAATCCTCTTGGGTCAGCCCCTTCGTGCAGGCTGTCTTCACCACTTCACACACACACACACACACACACACACACACACACACACACACACTCACTCACTCATCTCACCCACCACACACTTACACACACAGAGTGAGGCTGACAGACGGACAGAGAGAGAGAGAGAGAGAGAGAGAGAGCACTGCTTTAATCCTCTTGGGTCAGCCCCTTCGTGCAGGCTGTCTTCACCACTTTAGTCGTTGTGTACGTACCTCTTTCCGACTGGCCCGGACTGACCCGCGCCTGACCCCTGTAGACGCCGTGCCCTTTCAGACCACATGCGCCTGGTGGTGTCACGACCAGTGTGCCGCTCCGCGAAAAATAGCCCTGCCCTACATACGCCCCCGGACTTTTTTTCTGTTTTTTTTTTTTCTCTCTCTCTTTTCTTTCGTGTTTTGTTTTATTATGCTGTTGTTTTGTGTCCAAGCAGCGTTTACGGGCGAGCTATGAATACACGGTGGGTCTATGTTTGTCGGGTGTGTGTGTGTGTGTGTGTGTGTGTGTGTGTGTGTGGTGTGTGTGTGTAGTTTTGAAGAGTTTATGCCTGTTTAAATCTTTGTGTGTGTGTGTGTGTGTGTGTGTGTGTGTGTGTGTGTGAGAGAGAGAGAGAGAGAGAGAGAGAGAGAGAGAGAGAGAGAGGGGAGGGAGGGGGGGAACACGACTCGTTTTTATTGAGGGAAAAGAAAAAGCACGTAAAGGCTTCTTTAGTCCTGCCGTCGAGACCTATCATTGAAGGTAATGGATATAACAATTCATGCATTTAAAACCAGTTCAGCAGGTAAAGTGGTAAAAGTACAACCAAATGAACTCGCAGAATGAAACTCCAAAAATCACGTTCAGTTCACAAAAACGTGTTTTGGGGGCGAGGTTGAAGGGGAGGGGAGGGAGGGGGGAGGAGACGGAAAGCTAGGGGAGGGGATGCGGGTTGGTTGTGGGATAAAAGAAAAAAAAAAGAGCGAGAGAAAGGTGAGGGAGGGAGGATTAGAAAATGTGAGGGGGGAGACAGAGGTGGGGATGGAGGATAAGAGAGCATTCCAAAGTAGAAGTCCCCATATCGGAGGGAATTGAAAATCACATAATAAATCCTTCACTACAGAGTTTAGTCAGGTGACTAAGAATAGGATGTGCACACAAAGTAACCTGTAACAAAAGAAAAAAGTATTTGGGAGCAGTAAAGGATGTAGGAAAGGAGAGAGAGAGAGAGAGAGAGAGAGAGAGAGAGAGAAGAGAGAGAGAGAGAGAGAGAGAGAGTCAACGAATTACATAATAGGATACACAGTGAAACAAGGAAAATAAATGCAGTAAATCAATTCAATTATAATCGGTATGTACAAAACTTGCGTGTGGAAATAGGTTCAAAGAAAGAAACCCTATAGAACCACAGATCAGAAATGTGAGTGAGAGAAAGAAGATAGCTTAGAGATAGGGAAGAAAGAGGTTAAGAGAGAGAGAGAGAGAGAGAGAGGAGAGAGAGAGAGAGAGGAGAGAGATCAATGTAACACATAATATAATACATTAAAGGGAAAAGAAAGAAAAATAAATGCAGGAGTAGAATGCAGTCACAACCGGCATGTAAACAGAATCGCGCACGAAAGTAGATTGAAAGTAAGGACACTATGCGTAACAGGCACAACGGCAAATATGTGGGTAAGAGGAAACAGATGGTTGAGTGGTGGGAAGAAAAGATATGAGGAGGGAGAAAGACAGGGATAAAGGGAGAGAAAGAGTGAGGATGGGGAGGGGGGGGGGGGGGGGGAGAAACAGGGGAGGTGGGCAGGGCGAGCGGAGTACAGGCCCCTTCATATTGGAATGAATTGAAAATGACGTAATAATTCATTCACTGCAAAGTGTATTAGGGTAAATTAAAATTGGCTATGCGCACAAAGTAACTTGAAACAAAACAAAGCACAAAAAAGTATTTAGGAGACGAAAAGTATGGGGAAATGGAGAGAGAGAGAGAGAGAGAGAGGTTGGACGAATGGATTCAGTAAACTGTGTCCGATCTTATTTCTTGTCAATATTCTTCATTACATCTTCAGCGGGCCACGCGCTCAATTTCCAAGACCTCCTGATTAATACGTGCTTCATTGTCGGTGAAGAAATCCTGATCTTGAAATGAAGCTTAAGCATTCACTGTGTTCTTCTTCTTCTTCTTCTTCTTCTTTTCTTCTCTCTACTTCTACTTCTTTTTCTTCTTCTTCTTCTTCTTCTTCTACTACTACTACTACTACTCCTACTTCTACTACTTCTTTTTCTTCTCTGCCTTTATTTTGTGTGTGTGCGTTCTGTGTGGGGTCGTCCTGTTTATGCCTCCCACTCTAGGTCACCCGACACAGCCACACCCATGCTGTCTGCAGGCAGCATCAGCACGGCAGTCCACAAAGAGCAGTCAGCGTGAGGTGAACATTAGACAACTCGCACGGAAGAGTCACGTCCTGCGCTGCTGCGGAGTCACTTCGGCGGCGATCGATAGTAGCCCCCCCCCCCCCCCCCCCCCCCCCCCCCCCCCCCCCCCCCCCCTGACGACATTAATTGCTTACTCTCAAGGCCAACATGACCGAGCGAACTCCCGAGTTGGAGTGCGCGCATACTGGACCTCGGTTTATTATCCGTTGTGAAAGACAGGTGCACGGGCTTACACGCCCGGTTAAGTGGGAAAGAAGCTCTAGACGAGTCAGTCTGGTGACATTTCAAACCTGGTATCAGTGTCTTTCTGATGAGACAGTGATCGGAGGTGCGGTCTGTCATAATTATGCACTTGGTGCGGCAAAAAGAGCTCACAGGAAGAAGGGAGATAATCATTCGTGGCAAATCTCTGGAGAAACATTCATTCTGATAAACGAAACACCACACACACACACACACACACACACACAGAGGGGGGAGAAAGAAAAAGAAAAAAGAAAACTAAAAGGTACTCTGGAGACTGCAGACGTCATCCAAGGTCAAAGGGATTCTGGATTTGCCCTTTGACCCGGAACCAGGTCATGAATCTGCACCAACATTTGACTGGTTGTCCTTGGGTCCACCTTCCATCTTTCGCCAAACTTCGTTAAAATCAGTTATGCAGTTTTTGAGTAATCGTGCTGATAACGCAACCAACCAACAAGCGTGAATGAAAACAGAGTGTTTGATAGCAGTTTGAAAAAGAGTAGATGAATTTTTTTTTTTTTTTTTTTTTTTTTGGTAGCCTATTGTCATATTGTTCCAGAGGAGAGCTGCACAAATTTCCGAGGAATCTTTGCAACAAGTGGAATGCAGTGTGTAGCTTGGTGTAGTCTGTTATGCCACAGCGAGTTGGTGAGCTTGAAGATCGGGATGAATTTTGGTCAGGGACTATGGAAAAATATCCCAGTCTCAGCTGCGTGTTAGCTTTGGTCAGGGCCTTAATTATTTTGAAAGTATATCAGTCAGGCTTTCGGTGTTTCAGATCGGTCTTCCAGCAGGGTGTATTCATATCCTTGTCTAGAAAAGGAGGAGGTAATCATTGCTCCAGCAAGAATATTTTAAGGATATAGATTAATCTGCAATGAGATTTTTTTGTGTTTCTTTTCATACCGAAAGTTTTGCTGTCTTTCGCCTTTACGGATTCTTTCATAGTAGTAATAAGTTGAAAGCTTTTAAAGGGAGGGTACTCTCATGGCATTGGGCACAGGTCATTTCATGCAGGGGAATCTTTAAGCGGGTGTTTGTGTTCGTTCATACTGAGGGATACATCTTGAGATTCGTTGGAGTTTTGTTCACACTGCATACTCATCCACAGCAGATGTCAGAGCGAGTGGAGTCGTGCGAGAAAACAATGTAGTAGACGTGTTCTCGCCCATTTCGTTACTTTTCTCGGCGTGACTTTCTTGCTGCAAAGGGTCTATAGCCCATTTCTCCGTGATTTCTCATTCTGCTGGGCTCATGTTTTCTTCAAGGATTTAACGGATCTGAAACGATGTCTATGAGAATGAACGGTTTGGAAAAGATTTCAGTGCCAGAGCTGTCTCGGTTTGTGTCAGGGGGTCAACGGTTTGGGGAAGATTTCAGTGTCAGAGCTGTCTCGGTTTGTGTCAGGGGGTCAACGGTTTGGGGAAGATTTCAGTGCCAGAGCTGTCTCGGTTTGTGTCAGGGGGTCAACGGTTTGGGGAAGATTTCAGTGCCAGAGCTGTCTCGGTTTGTGTCAGGGGTGTCAACGGTTTGGGGGAAGATTTCAGTCTCAGATCAGGCGCAGTTGAGGTCAGAGATTTCAAACCGTTTTCAGAAAACTCCAGTATTGGTTCAGGCTCAGGTTCTGTCGGGGACTTGCAGGCTTTCAGAATAGTTTAGTCTCGGGTTTGGTCAGGGAGTGAACGGTTTTGAAACTACTTTAGTCTCAGATTTGGCCAGGGAACCCACTGTTTTGAAAAGGTTCCAGTATTATGTCTGACGTTTGGCCCGGAACTCAACAATAGTGAACAGATTTCACTCGCAGGTCAGGCTTACGCAGAATTTTGGTCAAGGAGTTACCGATTGGAGAGAGAGAGAGAGAGAGAGAGAGAGAGAGAGAGAGAGAGAGAGAATGTTGTCACAGCTGGGCTCACGTGTGGTCACGGGAGTTTACGATTTCGAAAACTTTCCTGTCTTTGGGTCAAGCTCATTTCTGGTCCGGGACGTAACGGTTTTGAAAAGATTTCAGTTTCAGGTCAGGTTAATATTTAGTCAGGGACTTGACAGTTTTGAAACGAATCCAGGGAGATTGGAGGGGGGGGGGGGGGGGTAGGTGCGTGCGTGTGTGTTGTGTGAACCATATAGATTCTAGTCTCGGGTGTGGCCTGTTTGGGTCAGACAATGTACGTTTTTTGTGGTGGTGGTTGTTTTTAATTTACAAAAAAAGGGTTGTCCATGAGGCTCATCTTCGTTTAAGCAGCTCTTCGGTTTGGGATAGATCCCTCTTCCCTCCTGCTTTCCCTCCTGACTTCATTGGGAACAGTTTGGATGTCTGCTGCATGGACTATCCGGAGTGGTATTGCTTGTGGAGGGGGGGGATCGAAAGTGGAAAAATCGCACCCTCCCTAGACATCGCCTCCTGGCTTGTTTGTGGCGTTTGATACATAACAGACACGGAAGACGAAACTTGGTTAGACTAAATAACTGTGTGTGTGTGTGTGTGTGTGTTTGGGTTTTCTCCCCGTTTCTTACACCCCATACCCTCTCCCCCGCCCACCGCAACGCTTCCCCCTCTCTTCCCCCAACACACACACACACACACACACACACCTCTCATACCCGCCCCTTGGCGACGAGGTCGAAGGTTCACGTTTAATTGCCTTATACTAGTCACAGAAGGCGCCTCCGTGTTCAGGGGACAACTAAGTTAGGCGGCGAAGACGACACATTTGGGTTGTTGGGGCTTCTGCGACGTCATAGAAGAAGAGTAGCACGAAACTTGCGACAACGAGATGGGAGAATATTATCCTCTCTCTCTCTCTCTCTCTCTCTCTCTCAGTGTTTGTTTTCATTGTGCGATCTTTCACCTGACAATCAAGGAGGGTGGAGCTAAACGATCCTCGGTCCGCAGAAGGGGAAAGAAAAGGGTCAGTCATTCTGTATTTGAACGGGTAGGGCTTGCGCAGAGGGGAGTAACAATTAATGTACAAGCTCTCCTGTAATAGAAGCCAATTTTTGGCCAAAACTCTCCTCTAGCGGAAATCAAATCATAGTTGATCATGATGGGTCGGTTGACCATGATTTGTTCTCTTGATTCGTGAGCCAACATTTCTTAAAGTTCGGAAAGGATCGTTAAGTTCACAATGCTTTGAAATTAAATTTGTGAAGTTTTTGATCCTGACATAGCTAAACTCGATACTCATACCTAATTCAAAACAGTTCCATACACAGGAGTACCAACGACCTGTCTCAGTCAAGCACCAGTGAGCAGTATTTGGCGGGATGTGTTCTCTCCCCTCGGTGAAAATGTACTCGAATTAAAAATTAATCTGTTTTTTTTTTTTTTAACTGTCCGAGATCCCTGCGTACCATCGGTTCGTTTAAATATAGAGTTTACATGGAGTGTTAATAGTTGTGGGCGTGTAATTATTTCATCATGGGAACAAGTGTTCCTGCTCGTTATTTACTGTTGACTGCTCCCTGCCTCATATAAGATTTCCTTTCATACAATTCAAACCGAGATTGCAGGTTACCTGTGTTTGTTACTGTTCCTCTTATTGTTTGTTCGACTATAGTCAAGATCGAAAAGTTTGTGCCAGTTTGAAGAAATGTTCATTTGAGTTCAATTCTCCAATTGTTGCTGTGTATGTGTGTCAGATACCGGGCTTATGAGCAACTTGAGTTGTGGTGTGTGTGTGTGTGTGTGTGTGTGTGTGTGTGTGTGTGTGTTGTGTGTGTGTATGTGTGGTGGGGTGGTGGTGGAGGGGAGCGGATGTCTCCTTGTTTATTCTGTGTGCTCTGTGTTGGCATTTCCGTTAGGCGATCAGGTGTCGTAGGCAGCATTCGTTTGGAGTTTTATGATAGTTAACATCTCTGAAGTCCTGTAATATGGCTAACGATCCCTCTGAAGTCGTAATACTAGTTAAGGACACCTGGGGAGTATTGCAAGGTTGTTGTGATACCTTTGAAGTGTTCTAAGATTGTTCATGCTGCCTGCAAAGGCTGGTAAGATGGCGAACTGCACGGTGCACAGCCACACCAGGTCGTTGAGGACATTCTGAAGGTGTTTGAATGTAGTTCATGACACACGTAATGTGTGAAGTAGTTAACGCCCCCCCCCCCCTTTTCTTTTAAATTTTTTTTAAAAAGTCTAACAGGACTGTTAACGACACTTCAAAATTGATGAATTATTTTATAGTACTGAAATAGTTTTATTAATCAGTTCTCTGATGACATTCCTCGGAGAAGAAGGATTTGCATAGCTGGGGGTCGGGGCAGAACTCTGGTGTGTGTGTGTGTGGTGTTGGGGGGGGGGGGGGGGGGGGGGGGTCTTCGCTTGTTTCAAATGACCGATTGATAGCCGTACAAAAAAGCTCAAGTTATTTATACCTGAAAGTAAAGTTATATGGGTCAGACGAATACAAAGTTTTTTGTTGTTTTTTTTGTTTTGTTTTTGTCTTTAGGAAACAAACCAGAAGTGATGTATTTTACACTCTTTCTTTCTTTGTCTAATGTGCATGTTCTTTTCTTCTACTTCATTGGTTTGGATCTTGTCAGGAGTGCTGTTTTGGTAACACGGCTTCGGATTGTCAGAACATTTCTCGAGTTAGAAGTGTTTGTTCTTCGATTCCCCAAAACTGACAGATCAGCACTATCAACTGTTTTGTTTGGCAAACCAGCGTCATAATCCACCCACCCCCCCCCGCACCGAACTATTCCAACTTGCACAAAGTGCCCGGGGGCAATATTGAATATCCCCTGACCAATTTAGAACGGACATCAAAACAGTTCCTTTGAACTTTGCAGACGGTTTTATTAGTTGTTCGTCGTTGGGTGTTAATACAGACCAGCTTTTTTTGTTGTTGTTGTTCTTCCTTCGGGGTGGTTTTAGGAGCTGATGACTCCTTGCTAAGGTTACGTTGTCTTCCGTGTTCTTTATGGTGGAATATTCGCTCTATTTCCCGTTGTGTGTGCGCGCGCGTGTGTGTGTGTGTTGGCAAGCAGCGGTTTTTTTTTTTTTTTTTTTTTAGTAATTATTACATTCGCCAACGGGGCTGTGGCTTCCTTCGCGTCTGTTTGTTATTGTCTGTTGTTGTTT
The DNA here is from genome assembly GCA_018398815.1 of Conus ventricosus. NCBI lineage: Eukaryota > Metazoa > Mollusca > Gastropoda > Neogastropoda > Conidae > Conus > Conus ventricosus. The sequence continues at coordinate 81,540,184 of CM031604.1, forward strand.
TTTTTCAGTGAGTAGGATTACAAACAAAACAAACAACAAAACAACAGAACCTAATGGGAAAAATAACCGTTGTTGTCAGGCATATATATATATATATATATATATATATATATATATATATATATATTAATATATTATATATATTATATATGTGTGTGTGTGTGTGTGTGTGTGTGTGTGTGTGTTGTGTGTGTACAAGGTTGGTTTGTGGTGCTAACTTTTATGGGCCATTTTGCCGAAGGACTCTTTCCCGTGTCTCTTGTCTTTTTGTCGGTATTCATTCGCTTCCCTCTTTCGTTTTTGCAGTCTCGCTATTCTCTCTCTGTCTGTCCGTCTCTCTCTTTGTATGCGTCTCTCTCTCTCTCTCTCTCTCTCTCTCTCTCTCTCTCTCTTCTCTCTCTCTCTCTCTCTCTCTCTCTCATCCATCCACCCAGTGAAACCAGACGACCAGACAGCTAGCTAACCAAACAAGCAACCACACAGCCCTGCCATCAGTCTGTGTCAAACACTGCAGACTAACAAACACTACTCCTCTCAACCTGCATGTACAGCAGTCGTTTGTGGCTGTTTGGAACATATAACATGGGTTCTTTACAAAAAGCTCTCGTTGCTTCTGCAGTTCCCTGGCTGCAGGGTGTGCATCACATCGATCGTGACATTTTGATTTTGTCATGCTTCGCGGATAATTACAGCAGCAGCACTGGTTAGGGAAGCAAAGCGGGGGTAGGTTTGGGTAGAAAATATGAGGCTTGGGTACGGGTGTGTGTTCCGGCAGACGTCTGATGGTGGCGGGGGAATAGGGAGAGAGAGAGAGAGAGAGAGAGAGAGAGAGAGGGGGGGGGGGGGAGGTGCGGGGGGGGTGATGCGAATGCGAATTCCTTTAATTCAGATTAGGGCCATAGACCCCTTCTGAGGAAGGTCGGTTAATCATGTGATAAAACTACTAACAAAACAATTTGACTTCGTGAAATGATTAGCTATACAATGTATTAGACTTGCATACAACGAATTAAGGAAGTGATAGGTTCAAATAAATTCGTACATGTTATACAGTCGTTTTCGCGGCTTTGGTGAATGTCTAACGCCACATCAGGAAGACATTTTATTTCTTGATGCCCCGTTACGTAAATCATATCTAAAAACTCATAGGTTATTATGATATTTTGATCCGATTAATTGTCTCATCAAAGCTTTTAGAGCAAGACAGTAGAACATGAAATGATTTTTTTTTTTCCAGACCCGATAACTAAACGCAGGCTGTTCTAGTAGTACCTGGACAATATATATTAACGGTTTGACAGGCATTGTCAGACTGCCATATGTAAGTTTGTATATCTACTTCTAACGTGGTCTCTTCAACTAGTATAGTTCGTGTGACCATTGGTTGTAACAGGTCCTAAAGCTCTAAAAATCTATGTTGCGCCGAATGTGCTTATGAAAAGAGTTTTGCCACCTGCTGTTATCAGCAGTTCTTTCTTTGAGGCATTTCGGTTCGAAACCTGTATTATACACTGTACAAACCACACACACACTCACACACACCACACACACACACACACACACACACACACACACACACACTTCACCCAGATTCGTGGACTTGGTTACTTAAATGTGGATCGTTACCATTGTGGAAAAGCCACTTAAAACTTCATGTGGATAGTTACTTAATTATGTGGAATTGTTTCCCGCGAATGACCTAACTCATGACCACGCCAATGACGAACTCACTGTTTGATGAATGGCTGCACTGTCAGTGTTCTTATTTGGTGATGTGTGTTAAGTTGTTGCTGTTGTTGTTTGAAAACGAAGCCAAATGTTTAGGAGTTATTTTTTGGTCAGAAACTCAACATCGAATGTCACCAGTACCTCAAAAATTTACTGTCAAAAAAACATTGACATCCCCTAGTCGTGGCTGGCACGGAATTGGGGTGCCGTTAAGTTAACTCTTCAATCTGTACAGGCTATGATACGCTCCTAATTGGACTTAATTTGTGTTGGTTTTATGGTTCTGCCAAGACCCTCTTACCTTAAAACTCTGGATCCCAAATCCATCAAGGGCTTTCGACTGTGTCAGGGGAGCGTTCCGCAGATCCCCGGTGTAAGCAAATATGCAGGAGGCTGGAGAACGTCATTGCTTTGTTACTAAATTATGTTTAAACATAAGATGACACATGACGTTGTTTTCTGTCCTTCTTTGTTGTTTTTGCTTCTAACTGTGGCGGGAACTCTCTGGCATGATTACACATATACATAGGATAGAGATCAAAATTATAGCAATCCTGACGACCTTATTTTTTTTTTCTTTTTTTTTCTATTTTTTTCTTTTTTTTTTTTTGCTGTTCATCTTCTGTGCCCACCTCAGTGACATTTCACCAAGCCGCTTCATTTCCGACACCCTGTCCACAGCCACAGCCCAGTCAGCCCACCGTAGCCCCGGCATCCGGCAATCCACAGGGAGGAATATTGTCAAGTCGTCAAGAGGCAACTCACCGGAGAGACACTGCACTGCTGCGAGACACTTCGGTGATGTCAGTGGCGCTTGTTTGATCCAACACATGCAGGACACCAACTACTAAGGCCCCCTACTGAAGATCAATAATGGACTTAGTCGCGGACACGGCGTGGTGAGCTCTCCCTAACGGAGGGCGCCACCACGTCCGTCCAAACGACTAGCCCCTAGGGACTCTCCCATGCCGGGACCCGACGGAACTATTTATACCAAGTCCAGACGTGGAGAGGGACTTCGAAAAAAGGATGACCATGAGAGCAGAGCATGAGGGCCCAGAATTTGAAATGTTTCATGCTGATCGAAGAGATGAGGAATCATTAAGAGATGCTACGGATTTCCATTCCGGTTTGAGACTGGCATGACAGGGCTGTACTCTACTTACTTACTCTACTCGTTCATTTCATAATATATATCCCGGCGTAACGGCACGAGTGATTTAGCCATCTGCAGTGTTGGCAGGGAAATTTGAGTAAACACTCTCAGAGGAAGCTCTATTAAGTGGATGAAATCGACGTGGTGGTCCCAGGCCTTCCACTTGAGCCGTTAGGCAAACTCAGTTCGGGTAGGAGCCGGTCGGAGCAGAAAAATCCCCAGACTCTGATGGGATCGAACCCTCGACCTCCCAAAGCGAGAGTTCGCGGACGCTGAACACTTCGCAGTGTCACGTTTACTCAGCGGCAACGCACGCAAAATCCCCCCCGGAAATTCGCCGTGCCGTGATTTTTCGTGCTAACCAGAACGACACTAACAGAATGAACTGCGTGGTAAGCGTCGGTTGGTCTGGTGGTTAATTGGGACATCTGTTCATTTTCATTTATTTTATTTAAACAAAAATTATATATCATACGTTAAAACTTATTAATTCTCTGAAAGCAAAGAGAGGAGAGAGAGACAGAGACGATAGATGATGAGAGAGAGAGAGGAGAGAGAGAGAGAGGGAGAGAGAGAGAGAAGGGGACCAAATGCATGTTTAAAATCACCACACAATCGAGACATTGCTTTTTCCGTTACAATGGTTACCTTAACAGATATAAAAATGTCTTATATTGAGAAGAAAAATAAAAACGATTTTTTTTTTGTGGCAAATTTGATTTAACCATCGTTGTGTCAGGTCGTCTACGATCAGAATGTACCCTAAATAAAAATAATATTTGAATTTCCCGGCACATTATTAAAAAATCCATCAAAATCAATTAATAATACATTTTATAGCATAAAAATAGGCAACATAACACAAGGTCATGTCATAAACGAGTTTTTGTCTGTTCATAATGTGCACAGCAAATATTCCCGTGACACCTTTAATTCCACAAAATGAATTGTTCAAATCTAACACAAACGAGATGCTCACTTCTTTTCCATTACATGGTTACTTAACAAACATAAATTAAATGTTGCCAAGCTGGTGAACAACCATCCTTAAAGATATAACTGCCACTGAAAACAGAGTGGCATAAGATACAAAATCACATGGTCATTGAAAATTTGTTTATTCACGATGCTGACACAATACACACAGTGGGTACAATACTGACTTGAATCGATTTGGTTGCTAAGGAAAACACTGTTAGCATAATTGAGGAAAATATGATACCCTTAAAAGGGAATGGGATATTGCATGTTGTTTTTTGTCAAGATTAAGTGCTTGTCGTTTTGGACAAAAAAAAAAGCATGGGTTGTAAGGTACAGTGCATTTCAATGTTTCTTAAGTGACCAGCATGCTCATTACCACGAAGATTCAATGGCAATTATAAAAAACATGACAAAAATAGGCACTTTCAGGCAATTTTTATGACAAATCATTTAAGGGATGAATTATCAGTGTCCAAAGAGCGTGCTGACAAAAAAGATTTCTTTTGATCTGTTTTTCAGTGAGGAGTACGGTCTTTTTTTTAAACTTTTTTGCGAATGTTCGTTTTCTGAGCTCAGCGCGAGTACACGGTCGTATGTCATCACACGATTAGTTTGTTTCCCACAAAAAATTCCGTTTGGGTGAATGAAACCAAAACTTGAAATAGCCTATTATTTCCAAATTCCAGTCAATGTTTTCGACCCATTTGGCTTTAGTTTCTCTGTGCAAAAAGATTCATATCGTTTGTGCATGATTTCAATTTTAAGTCACCAAATTTTGGAAGCTGTGTTCAAGATCAGAATTAAGTAAATGAGCTAAACTAACAGACGTTTTTTTTCGCCACCCATTTTAGTTGCAGATCGTCGTTAAGTCTTAGAATCATGATGCATGTTTATATTTTGGGCCGCGTTGGTCGGTAATACAATTTTTTTAGGCAACCATTTCCCCAAAACCCGGTGTGTGTGTGTGGGTGTGTGTGTGTGTGTGTGTGTAAACGATGGCTGGATAAACATTGTCGCTTACTAGTCTCCCCAGTCTTCTTTGCCATTTTTGTTTTAGGTTTTCGTTATGAGCTTCTCATGGTATTCTGTGTTACATCCCTTCTGGGGATTGTACCAGTAATACATATGAAATTTTATGTATTTGTGTTAACCAATTGCCTCCGTTAGTAAAGGTCGTTTGTTTATGTAAGTCTGTCCCCATGTTGATAAAAACCGTTTCCAGAGTAATGAGATACGCCTTTTCCGGATCATTTATCATTCTGAAAAGCAGCATCCAACGGCAGGTCAGGTTGTATATGAGAGTCGTAGCTTGGTGAATATATTAGAACAGTTCGATGTAAAATTGATTGCATTTAATACAGAATAACCAGATCTGCTTTTTTGTTGTGCTGTAACACTAGATACTTACAGCAAATACGAAAACGTGCCTAGGTGTGTAGCGAAATATCACGATGGTTGTATGCATTTACGACCAGTATTCTTTCCTCCCGTTTAATTTCATGTTTCTGTTAAAAGAGATTCCTGCCGTAGAAAATAAACAATTGCAGTTGTATTCATGATAACTTTCAGCTCAAGTCTTATTGATGATATATGCATTGTGTTGGTGGTATCCTGACGTTCCTGGATAGATGATAGAATGTATCAGCAAAAGTCAAGAACCAACAACTCTTATCAGATCAGATGTAGTCGTGAGTCCATTTTTCGGTGATGCTTAACTCTAAGGTAGTGATCCATAAACAAAGAAACAAGCTAGGATTAACATACGTTCCAGTGTTTGTACTTCTTATTGTACAATTAATGAAATCCAAAAACGTTGCTTCTTTCTTGACTCATGCATTTATTTCACTATACATTTTTTTCTTTTGATACATCCAGAACTTTCCTTTTATTCCATTCTTTAACAACAAAGGCAAAATAGTTTCCTTGAGATTGAATCAAAAGCTTTTTGAAAATCTATGGACTGTATGCTTTTGGATTATTTACACAGGAGAGAGAGCGAGAGAGCGAGGGGGGGGGTGAGGCAGGAGGAGGAAAACATGAACGTAATGTTTTGATTGCCTTAAAAAAATAACAATTGATGCCTTAAATATAACCAAAAGATGTGAGATTGGATCATAATAAAAAATGCACTGGAAAAATAATACATCTAGAAACGAGTTGTAGTTTGATTCATCCGTACTCTTCTGTCAAAACTGGAACGCGTTAGTCTTCGACTGCGTGGAGGACACAATTGAAGGATTTTGCTATTGGGCAATGGAACAAAGCTAGATTTTGGAGGGGATTTGGCGTGTGTTGTGTGTATGGGGGGAGTGGAGGAAAAGGGTAAGGGTGTTGGATGTTTTTTTGGGTGTGTTGTTTTTGGTTTGTGTGTTTGGTGTGGTTGGTTGTTGGGGTGGTGTTTTTTGATTTTTTTTTGTTTGGGTGGGTTGGGTGTTTTTTTGTTGGGGGGGTGTTTTGTGTTGGGTGTTTAGGGTTGTTTTTGTTTTGTGGGTTGATTTTGGTGGGTTTGGGTGTGGTTTTTTTTATGGCGTGGGTTGTTGTGGTTTGGGTTTGTGGGTTTTGAGGGTTTGGTGGGATTGGGTTGTTTGTGTTTTTTTTTGTGGGGTTTGATAGGTGGTATGGGTATGGTGGGTTGGTATTTGGTTTTTTTTGGGGGGTGTTTTGTTTTGTTTTGGGTTTGGGAGTTGGTGGTGTTCGTTATTTGTTTTGGTTTTTTTTTTGTTTTGGGGTGTTGGTGTTGGGTGGGTTTTTAGTGTTTGATTTGTTGTTTTTGGGTTTTTTGGGTTTGGGAGGTTTTTGGGGTGTTTTTTTGTTGTGGGATGTGTGTTTTTTTTTTGGGTGTTGAGTTTATTTTTGGGGGTTTTTTGGTTTTTTTTTTTGTGTTGTGGGGTGTTTGTTTGGGGTGGTTTGGTTTTTTTGGGTGGTATTGTGTTTTGGGTTTGGGTTTTTTTGTGTTTTTGTGTCTTGTGGCTGTGGGTGGGTGGGCTTTAGGGGCTAACAGTACTGGACGTTCAAGACCTTTGTTCGGCTTCATAAAGATGGTCAGCAGTGACCAAAAAAAAAAAAAAAAAAAAAAAAAAAAACCCTCTGGCCGCGTATATACTGCAAGGCAGGTTCTACCGTGAACCTGAACACTGAGTTCATTTCTTCTCCTCCCCCTTTCCGTTCTCCTTTTCCCGTCCCCCGTCCCTTTCTCGGTCATCAGCCTGTAGCCTTTTGACTTAATTTATTGCAACTGTCGTCGCGGCGAGGGCAGAAAATATGTTCTGTCCAGGCATCCCTGACCTCTGCCCGATGTTAGAAGCTACTTCATTTTGGAAGCCGCGCGTTAAACAGCTAGAATAATTAATCGGTTGATTTTAGTTCTATAGGTACCTTGGGTCATTGCCGCCAAGCCAGAAAATGAGTGGAAAGGAGGGGTTACCTCTTTGGACACAGAGGGAGGTGGACAACATGTTGGAGGGACAAGGGTGGTGGTTCCTGGGACCTGGATCCTGTGTACGACGCTGTAATTAAAGGCTTTCCGATCCTGGGCCTAGCGGTAGATGGCGATCTTTGACAAATGAGTAGTCGTGATGGTCCATGATTTCAACTGATAGATTGCGCCGTTTGTAATAGGCCCCGACCACATATCATGGGCTGTGGTCTGATGATTAAAACATCTGCCCTCTGCGACACCTTACCACGCGCACGCACTCACGCATGCAAGCACGCTCGGACACTGCATAACATAAATTCTCTCTCCTCTCTCTCTCTTTCTTCTCTCTCTCTCGCTCTCTCTCTCTCTCTCTCTCTCTCTCTCCTCTGTCATTCTTTCTTCCTTGTTTTCTCTGTTGTCTCTCCTTTCTATTAACCTCTTTCTCTGTCTGTCTGTCTGTACCATCTCTCTCTCTCTCTCTCTTCTTCTCTCTCTTTCTCTATCTCTCCCCCTCCCTCCCTCCACCTCCTCTTTCTCTCCTTCCCACCTCTGTCTCTCTCTCTTGTGCATGCATGCATGCGTGCGTGCATTGAGTGTGTGTGTGGTGTTGTGTGTGTGTGTGTGTGTGTGTGTGTGTGTGTGTGTGTGTTGTCCATGTGGTGCGCGGCGTGCGCGTATTGAAGTGTGTTGTATGTTCCATTTTGGAATTACAGCATTATCGTGGAAAACAAAAACAAGGTCGGAGGGGAAGGAGGGAGGTGGGGGGGGGGGGAGGGAGGGGGGGGGAGGGGAAAATCTATGAAGGGGTTTTATGGATTGGGCGAAAGCCGGGTTAAAGGACTAATGACCGTTATAGCCGGGTCGTTGAGAAAATGACGAATTTTTGGGCGACAAGCATTCGCAAACAAGCGGATGGCACAATTATGAGGCTTTTGCATTTCGTGTTTATGTGCTTGGTTTGTTGTGTGCCCACAGGGGGGGGGGGGGGGGGGGGGGGGGGGGGGGGGGTGGGGGGGGGGGGGGGGGCTCTGGATTTGGAAAAATAAACCAAACAACAAAAAACCCATCAGTATTACATTTTTTTTTTATCTCACAACATTTCTTAAAATAGGAGTCATTCGTCCGTTTATTCATTCTCTGTCTGTATGCCGTCGCTCTCTGTCTGTTTCTCTGTTTTCCTTTTTTTTCTCTCTCTCTCTCCTTACCGCTCCCGCCCTTCCAGCTCCTTCTCATCTCCCCTCCTTCCCTCCCTCCTTCTCGGTGCTGTCTCTCTCCCTCTCAACCTCTCCCTCCCTTTTTCGCGTTCTCTCTCCTTGCTCCCTCCCTCCCTCCCTCTCCTCTCCTTCCTCTCTCTCTCTCTCTCTCTCTCTCTCTTTCCTTCTCTCTCTCTCATCCGTACGCGTTCTGGTCAAAGAACACGCTATGCATTGATTACTTCACCCCCCCGCCCCCCCCCCACCCCATCCCCCCCCCCCCCCCCCCCCCCCCATCCTCACAATTCCCACTGCCCTCCTCGTGTAAGCCCCCGTCAAAATGGATACGCTCTGTTTATAGAGAGTCAGATGGTTTGATTACGTATGGTGATAACGGGCACCCGCAGACGTGGCTTCCGCGGTAGCTGGGCGGTAAACTGCCTGATTTTCTTGCTCGGACGTGGTCCTTCAGGTGCCTAATCCAGATCTGGAATTTGTGTATTCCAAGAAAAAATAAAGAAAGAAGATACCCGGGGCACCCCCAAGGTAAATCACTGGACAAGACTAGACGTTTTTGTCTTTCGTGGGGTCGGCGGGTCGTTATTCGAAAAAAAAACTAAGACCCCCCCCCCCCCTTTAGTTCTCCTTCTCCCCCCTCCCCCTCCCCCTTCCCCTCGTCCCTTATTTCGGTCAACACATCGCCTTCACCCAACCCCATATCCCCAGCCACCCCCATCCCTCACCCCCCCCCCCCTCCACCGACCACCAACCTCCATCCCAACTCCACATTCCCATATCTTCTCTTGACGACTTTTGAAAAGGAAGTTTTTCGGGAAACTATGCTCGGATTGCCCAGGGACAGGCTAATAATAATAACAATAATAAGGTTGGCGTAGTGCGGCAAGTGTTGCCCGAGTTGTGTTTGCTGGTTCCCCTAGCAGCCGCTGTGTTCATGACAGGAGTTGCACCAGGAAATGCTGTGAGAGAAGATTAGAGCTATTCAAGGGGGTGCAGGGCCCGCCTCAGGAGTCTTGTGGGACCCGTTCGTCGTCTGGCGGGGACTGATTTCTGGAAGGCGCGCACGCATTGACGGAAGCGCGGACCCACACACCCCGTGTCCAGTTAATCGTTCATTATTCACGCGCTCACGCTTGGAAAGCGCGCGCGCGCGCGCCACCGCACACCACTCCTTACCCACATGGCGCATATTTCTTGTGCGCCTGCGCGCGCGAGGACACACGCGTGCGCGCGCGCGCTCACACATACACGCATACATCACCTTACCACCCTGCATACACATGCGCAGGCACGTGCACATGCGCGCGTGCACACACACACACACACACACACACACACGCACGCACGCACGCACGCAGATGGACACAGATTTTTAAAAACTTCAGTGAAGAATTTTCTTGACCGGGGCACACACACACACACACGCACACGCGCGCGCGCGCACCACACACACACACACACACACACACACACACACACACACACACCACACACCACACACACACACACAGAGAGAGAGAGAGGAGTCAGAAATATTTAGTCAGGCTATTTGCTCATGTCAGGTATTTTTCCTCGTACAGTGGAGCGGGCATAACATGGCACATTTAAAACAACATAAAATAGTGTACACAGTAGAAATAATAGAGAGAGAAATCAGAATAACGACAATTTAAAAAGAAAAGAAAGAAAAGAAAGGGCTGGGGAGGGGGGGGGGGGGGGGGCGGGGGGGGGGGGGCGGGGGGCGGTGTGGAGGGCGGAGAAAAGTTTGAGGGGAGAAACTTTAGCGTTTACGTTTACAGGAAAGTGGGCGCGGAGGAATAGAGGAGAGGAGTGGAGTGGAGATGGAAGGCGTGATCCTGAAGGGGTGCTGTGTTTTCTCAAATAGTAATGAAAAAAAAAGAAAAAAAAAGAAAGAAAATAGAGAGCTGTTTTTACATTAAAATTCACATTCATCCTCTCTTTCTTACTAATGGTGAAAAAAAAGCAACTTTCCGGTACTAGTCATCGAAAGAAATATTGTATT
>CM031604.1:81558200-81569220 GCA_018398815.1 Conus ventricosus
CCCAAGGTGTTTCCAGTCAGGAATGTAGTCGTTGGCGATACTCAGAAAGTTGTCGGACGTGAAATCAGTCATGAGTGATACCTCTGCAGTCTTCGGACAGGAAGTTAATCATTAGCAATACGGTTAGTGATAAGAAAATCGATCTTTAATGATACCTCGAAAGTTATCGGTCAAGAAATATGTCTTTGATGATACCCCAAAGGTTATCAGTCTGAAGATTCAGTGTAAGTGATAGTAAATGATACCTGGGAATCATCAGATAGAAATCCGTCATTGATGATACATGCAAGTTATCGGGAAATCCAGCTGTAATGAAATCATGCAAGTTATCAGGAAATCCATCAGTGATGACACATTGACAATATGAGACAGGTAATAATCCACCAGTAGTAATGAACCTCCCCGAAGTCATCAGTCAAGAAATCCAATTAAAAAAAAATGAAATCCACTGTTACAGATTCCCAGAAAATCATCAGCAGGAAACCCATCCAAAATGATATGGTGAATATCATCAGTGAGGAAATCGGTCGTTACTTACACCCTGACAGGCGTCAGTCAAAACAGCCGTCATTAATGAGACCTAGTTAGTAAGGTAATGTAATGTTGCTTATAGGCCAGCCGACCACAAAGGGCCATATCAGGGCTGTCACCACGTTAAAATCAACTCACAAGTCATTCATTCACACAATTCTTTAAAATACATATAAAAACCCATCCAAAATTTGTTAAAAATCTTTCCACTGTAAAATCTCAGATCCGATGAAAATGTTTATAATCTCTTTCAAGAACTCAAAGATCGCATCAGGCGGAACATCTCTGAACAAGGTTTTCATGGAGTCTGCTGTAAAATGTTTGTACTTCACATCATGCAAGTCCAAACACTGGAAAGTCATCAGTGTGGAAATCTGTCGGTAATGATACCTTGAAGCTTATTAGAAAACCTACTGTTAGTAATACTCCGAAAGTTATCCGACGGGAGATCACAACATAAACAGTATCCGGATGTCATCAGACAGGAGTCGGTCATTGGTAAAAGTTAATCAATGAATGTGATCCGGAAATCTGTCAGTGACGATACCATGACAGTTTTCAGAAAGTCGATCATGAATCATATACTTCGAAACTCGGGGGAAATCCATCGTAAATGAAACCATGAACGTGATCTGGAATCCATCCGTGATGATACCATGAAAGTTGTAAGGAAATCCGTCGTGAATGATAGCAAGGTCATCGGGAAATCCAACAGTAACGATAACATGATGTCAGTAGTCAGAAAATGCATCATTGTTAATTCCTAAAAGAACTATAGACAGACAGACAGACAGACAGATAGATAGATAGATAGATAGAGTAGATAGATACTCTTTTGAGATTCCGGTAAGAAGACTTACCTTATTTCCATTTTTCGGTAAGAAATAACTTACTTTATTTCCATTTTTTTTATTCTGAAAGGGGGGGTGGGAAAAGAAAGGAATAACTTAGGGGAAAAGGAAACAAAAAAATCATCTGAAACTGCATAGCATAGTAAGTCTAGTTATGTATGTTGACATTTGTAGATGATAAAGCCAATGATTCTCAAAGGTATTGTTCATGAGAAACAGCATTAGAAAAGCAGCAAATTGTGCCATCATTCATCTAAACAGAATGTCTGTTGTCAACAGCGCTACAAAACTGTTCCATCTTTCATCTAAACAGGAGTTCTTTTGTCTGTATGGCTACAAAAACAGTCTTTCATCTTGACTGAATTTTTTTTGCCTACATAGCTGCAAAAAAAAAAGTACAATATTACAGGTTTTCGTTTGTCTGCATGTCTGCCTCTGAACAGGTCTGTCTGAACCGAATTCCCTTCGTCCACAGAGAGACGACCTCTGAACAATACAGGTCTGTCTGAACCGAATTCCCTTCGTCCACAGAGAGACGACCTCTGAACAATACAGGTCTGTCTGAAACGAATTTCCCTTCGTCCACAGAGAGAGACGACCTCTGAACATACAGGTCTGTCTGAACGAATTCCTTCGTCCACAGAGAGACGACCTCTGAACAATACAGGTCTGTCTGAACAGAATCCCTTCGTCCACAGAGAGACGACCTCTGAACAATACAGGTCTGTCTGAACAGAATCCCTTCGTCCACAGAGAGACGACCTCTGAACAATACAGGTCTGTCTGAACGAATTCCCTTCGTCCACAGAGAGACGACCTCTGAACAATACAGGTCTGTCTGAACAGAATTCCCTTCGTCCACAGAGAGACGACCTCTGAACAATACAGGTCTGTCTGAACAGAATTCCCTTCGTCCACAGAGAGACGACCTCTGAACAACACAGGTCTGTCTGAACGAATTCCCCTTTGTCCACAGAGAGACGACCTCTGAACAATACAGGTCTGTCTGAACAGAATTCCCTTCGTCCACAGAGAGACGACTTCTGAACAATACAGGTCTGTCTGAACAGAATTCCCTTCGTCCACAGAGAGACGACCTCTGAACAATACAGGTCTGTCTGAACGAATTCCTTCGTCCACAGAGAGACGACCTCTGTAAAATACAGGTCTGTCTGAACGAATTCCTTCGTCCACAGAGAGACGACTCTGAACAATACAGGTTGTCTGAACAGAATTCCTTCGTCCACAGAGAGACGACCTCTGAACATACAGGTCTGTCTGACAGAATTCCTTCGTCCACAGAGAGACGACCTCTGAACACACAGGTCTGTCTGACAGAATTCCCTTCGTCCACAGAGGACGACCTCTGAACAACACGGTCTGTCTGAACGAATCCCTTCGTCCACAAGAGCGACCTCTGAACAATACGGTCTGTCTGACAGATTCCTTCGTCCCGAGAGACGACCTCTGAACAATACAGGTCTGTCTGAACGAATTCCCTTCGTCTACAGAGAGCGACCTCTGAACAATACAGGTCTTTTCTGAACAGAATTCCCTTCGTCCACAGAGAGACGACCTCTGAACAACACAGGTCTGTCTGAACAGAATTCCCTTCGTCCACAGAGAGACGACCTCTGAACAACACAGGTCTGTCTGAAACAGAATTCCTTCGTCCACAGAGAGACGACCTCTGAACAATACAGGTCTGTCTGAACAGAATTCCCTTCGTCCACAGAGAGACGACCTCTGAACAACACAGGTCTGTCTGAAAGAATTCCCTTCGTCCACAGAGAGACGACCTCTGAACAACACAGGTCTGTCTGAACAGAATTCCCTTCGTCCACAGAGAGACGACCTCTGAACAATACAGGTCTGTCTGAACAGATTCCCTTCGTCCACAGAGAGACGACCTCTGAACAATACAGGTCTGTCTGAACAGAATTCCTTCGTCCACAGAGAGACAAAACTACGAGAGATCCTCTATGCTGGAGTTCGTTTCGTCTGCAGCAGTGCTACAGATTAGTATAGTCCTTCATCTGAATGTACTTCTTTCACGTCGAGGTACCGGACTGTAGGAAAGCGAACTTCTCTCTCTCTCTCTCTCTCTTCTCTCTCTCTCTTATTTTATCTATTTATTTATTTTGTATGGGTCTGGTGGGTCGCTCGAGGTGCGTATCTTTTTAATTGCTCATTTCACTGACTTTACTTCACTCGTTATCTCGGCCTGACATGTTCAACTTGCAGGGTTACCCTTTGACTTTAGTGACTGTAACTTCTTTTATCAGATATCTGAGCTCCCCCATCTCCTGGCTTGGTGGTTATACTTGTCATCGCTCGCGCGGCGTGTGCTCTTCTGTGTGGGAGATGTATGAGGTTTTCATGGAAACGGAGTGTTCTCCGGCTTCCCAATGATGATGGGGGTGGGGGTGGGGGATTGATGTTTTTTTTTTTTTTCCTTTTTTTTTTTTTCGTTCGCTGCGTGTGTGGGGAATTAATTTGTTCCGCGTGATTGTCTGTGTGATGGCTGGTCGGTCTCTGTTTCTCTCTGTATGTGTAACTCTGCCTGACACAGTCAGTCTCTCTCTCTGTCTCTGTCTCTCTCTCTGTCTGTCTGTCTGTCTGTCTTCTCTCTTCTCTCTCTCTCTCTCTCTCTCTCTCTCTCTGTCCTTTCCTTTCCTCCTTCCTTCCCTTACTCAATCTATCTGTCAGCCTGTCTCTCTCTCTCTCTCTCTCTCTTCTCTCTCTCTCTCTCTCTCTCTCTCTCCCCTGTGTCTCCCTCGTCCCCCTCACTGTCTCAGTTTCTCTCTCTCTGTGTCCTGTCTCTGTCTCTCTCTCTCTGTCCTCATCCTCCTCCTCTCTCTCTCTCTCTCTCCCTCTCTCTCTCTCTCTCTCACTCACAAAAGAAAGAGAGAGAGAGACCTCCGAGGCTGTGGGTTGCTTTCACCTCCACTACCACCGCTACCACGTGCAGAGCTAATTTTCTCCACATTCGTTTCGTTCATGCGTGCTAAAGATTGAACGAACCCAAAAAAACAGGCGCCAAGGGAGGAACACCAAGGTTCGTTGGACCAGTCCCGGCTCGAGCATAAGAGACCAGGAGCATCGAACTCATGCGGCTGGCGTTAGACCCACTCAGGGTAGTAGGAAAGGGGGGGGGGGGGGGGGTACAGTGATGGGACGACTTGGAATCAATATCAGCCTCGCCAGCTTGAGCGCAGTAGCTTTACGGTCAGTTTCAATGGCGCTCGTGGTGCTAAGGGAGATAGTTACCCGCCTATCTGCAGCGTAGGGGTAAGGGAGGGGGGTGGGGGGGGGGGGGGGGGTGGGGGGTCTGTTGAGAAGGATCGGAAAAAATGGGCTTTGCTCTTCTCATGGTTTATCTGTCAGCGGGGCGAGGGTCAAGGGTGTGGACGGCTGGGAGATGGAGGGAGAGGGAATAGGGAGAGGGGTAGTCCTAGAATGAGTTCGTGTGTTACCCTAACACCCCCCCCCCCACCAACCCGACACCCCCCTCTCCCCAACCCCACCCATACCTTACATTTTAATTAACGAGTATCCACCCATGCAATTGTAACCACTTTGTCGGTCTTCACCTGCCTCTCATCTCCCCCAGTCACATCCCCCTCTCCCAGCATCCCTTCCACACACACACACACCACACACACAGTCTCTCTCTCTCTCTCTCTCTCTCTCTCTCTCTACACACACCACCCTCACACACTCACCACACAACACACACACACACAGAGGGAAGGAAGGAAGGAGAGAGAGAGAGAGAGAGAGAGAAGTGAGGAGAGAGAGAGAGAGAGAAATTGTAGTCGTGCGTGGCTGCGTTTTCGGACAGGGGGTAGGGGATTAACACTAGCCAAGCAGGTTGGAAAATTCAGTGTCTGACCTGTGGCAGGGAAAACAAATGATGTCCTTGTTGCACAGTGTTGGCATCCTTGCATTATTCGGAACTTGAAAGAAGACTGTTGTAAATTGCGAGAGGGGTGGACGGAGGGCGGGGGTACAGGTTGACAGAACACAGCCCCCGACCTTGACACCGCAGTGTGTGAAGCGATGAAACAATGGATGCACAATCTCAGCGAGAATGAACTCGTCAGCAAGAAAGGAGGGGACATTGTCTTTTTTGCGAGAAAGAATGAATCTATTGTTTTCAGAGCAGGAAAGTAATGCAAAAGTTTGCGCAAAGATAAAGGCACTGAGTGAGAATGAATGTGCAGTTTGGGCAAGAATGGATGTATGGTTTCACCTGGAACGAGTATGAAGGGGGCTTGTTTGTATTTGTTTTTTTGACCAGTGTGTGTGTGTGTGTGTGTGTGTGTGTGTGTGTGTGTGTGTGTGTGTGCTTGCGTGTGTGTGTAAGAACGAACCATGTTTTTATTGTGTTTTTGTTTTTAAACAAGAACGAATTCATAGTTTTAGCTAGATCCAGAACGACTGCATGATTTCAGCTAAAACGAATGCAGAGTGTGAAGTAGAACGAATGCAGAGTTTGAGCTAGAACGAGAGCAAGCGTACATTAGGAATTATAGATTCTCTAAAACATAACAAACAAACAAAACCTCACCCCCACCCAAAAAAAAAAAAAAAAAAAAAAAAAAAAACCTGCTTGATTCCACCCAGGGAAAATGCGCAAGCTCAGCAGGAAAGCATGCGCCATTTCAGCGCGAAGGGAATGCTTGGTGTCAACCAGAATAGATGAGCGGTTTTAGCTAGATGAATTCTCTCCCCTGTCCCCCGAGAACCCGTCAGTGTCGGACCTCTGGACACCAGGTTGCCGTGTGTGCGGAACCGGCGGTTCGCCCGTGCATAATATTACAATATCCGATGTGTAGATGCAGACCCGTATCTGAATGCTCTTGTTGCTGGAACCGTGGATAATACGAGCGTTTGTGCTTTTCAGTGGATGTGGTACCCTTCTTGTTCTGTCGTTTCGTATCCAGTAGAATCTGCAGACCTATTTTAGGGTGTTTAATTTTATTTCATTTTACTTTATTTATTTTTGTGGTTAGTTCATTTCTATTTATTTTTTATCTGTTTACATTATTTAAATTATTTCCCATTTCTATTTATTTTTTATCTGTTTATTTATTTGTTTTATAAATTGATTAATTAATTTATTTATTTATTGTTATTGTTTGATGGTGATGGGGCCGTAGTTATATTTTGGTATCAGATTCTTCCTTTTCGTTAAACATTACACCCCCACCCTATCCCGCTGTTGTTTCTCATCCTCACTTCCCTTCCTTTACCTCCGCCCCTACCCCCACCCCAGCCTCAACTCCGTTGGGAGTGCCGTAGGCTCTTTCATCTTAAATGTCATCCTCACCTGAAATTGTTCACTTTTCTTTTCACTCACTTGACACCCCCCCCCCCTTTTTTTTTTTTTTTTCTCGTTTAATGTGTCTTCCGTGGTTGTCGTCTGCTTCTCTTCTCTCCCCTCCCCCGTGTGTGTGTGTGTGTGTTGTGTGTGTTGTGTGTGTGTGTGTGTGTGTGTGTGAGTGCGTGTACTTGCGTAACGACTGAAGCGTCCGAAACAATAGGAGCACAAAATCAACAGGAGTGAGCGCAAGAAGAATGCGATGTTTCAGTTACAGCCAGGATTGTGCACAGTTTATCAAGAATGGACGCAGACTGTTATCAACGATCATGATGGGACATTGGCGCGTGGTTTCAGCGACTGTTATCAACGATCATGATGGGACATCGGCGCGTGGTTTCAGCGAGGATGAAGGCACAGTTCGAACAAGAATGGACGCACGTTGTCCGCAGAAGTACATGATGAGGGTGTTTTGACCAAGATTAGTTGGTTAGCGTTATCAAGAATAAACGTACTCAATGTAGCGAAAATGAAGGCATAGTGTGCACGGTTTCAGCAAGGGTGAATGCATAGTCTGAGCAAGAATGGATGAGGCATTGTTTCAGCAAGACACTGAGATCTGCAAGCACAGCACGAATGGACAGCATACTTTCATCAGAATCGATGCTCAGTGTTAGCGATGATGAACGCACGGCATGTCACAAATGGATGCACGATTTCAGCGAGAAGGAACGTAGAGTTTTGAGCGAGGACAGGTTCGCGTTGTCAGCAGAAATGAATGCGTAGTTCAACCGAGAAAGGACGGTCAGTGTTCATCAGGAAAGCATGAATACCTTGAGCAGACATGGCTGCGCAGTTTCAACAAGAACGAACACTTAAGTTTCAGAATGAGCGGATAGTTTTCAGCGAGAATTGATGCACATTTCAATCAGAACTAAATGCGTACTTGGTGTTTGGCGCACGCGCTCTTCGCTGTCTCTTTCTGTGTCAGTTTCTCTCTCTATGTCTTCTGTCTGTCTGTCTGTCTGTCTGTCTCCTCTCCTTCTCTCTCTCTCTCTCTCTCTCTCTCTCTCTCTCTCTCTCCTCTCTCTCTCTATTCTCTCTCTCAAAGTTCTCGCCCTCCTCAGCGTGTCTGTGCTTGTGTATGTGAACTTAAGCGAACGCTGGCTTGTGTGTGTGGTGTGTGTGTGTGGTGTGTGTGTGTGTTGTGTATGTGTGTGTGTGGTGTGGAGAGGGTACACTCAAACTGTTATGGCTCAGCTGGGTAGAATAATGCAATGTCTGATTTGCGCAGGGAAAAGGATGTCTTTTGATGTTTGTGCGTCCATGCATTATTTAGACGTTGTCGGTGAATGATTGGGGAGAGGGATGCGTACTTGGTGTTTGGCGCACGCGCTATTCGCTGTCTCTTTCGTGTCGTTTCTCTCTCTATGTCTGTCTGCGTCTGTCTGTCTGTCCTCTCTCTCTCTGGGAGTGCGGGTGAATGAACTCATCTCCCTTCTTCTTTTTAATAACGAAGGCATGACGTTGAAGCGCACAAAACGTAAAACAGCAGAAATGAATGCATTATGAAAGAAAGAATGCGTTGTATGACCAAGAATGATGCATAGACTGAGATAGAATGATGATATAGTTGAAGCAAAATTGGACGGACTGTTTCAGCAAGAAGGTTATCTGCAGTTATAACGAGATTGATGCATAGTGTATCAAGAATAGATGTACAGTTTGAGCACTGATAAATGCATAGTATAATTATAAAAAATTAAAAAAAAGATGGATGGTTTCAATGAACATGAAAGCCTGTTTTGCGTGATTTCAGCTGAAAGTGATGCATAGTCTAATCAAGAATTGACGCATTGTTTTAGTAAGAGACTTGCGTACAATTACAGCTGGTATGTAAGCATCGTTTCATCCAGAACAGACGTACAGTTTTAGCAATGACGGATGCATGGTACTTCAAAAATGGATGACTGGTTTCCGCAAGAATGAATTCACTGTTCGAGCAAAGAATGGATGCACGTGTTAAGCTTGAACGAATGCGTGCTTTGGCCAACTAAAATGTTTGCCAGAATGACTCCACAGTTTCAGCAAAACGGAATGCATAGTTTTAGAAAGAGTGGATGCAGACTTGCAGCAAGAATGGGTGCATTGTCTCATTGACAAAAAAAAATTGATAGTTTCACGAAGAAACGCGTGCGTGGTTTCAGCAAGAACAAATGCACAATTTCAGCAAAAAAAGAAGATACGGCCTCATTAGTAGTGGGCGCAGTAGTTTGAGCAATAGCGAATGCATAGTTTTGGAAAGAACGAATGCCTAGCACATAGAACGAATGTAATGCTTTCATTTAAACGAATGCAATACTTTTATCAAGAACGAATGCACAAATTTGATAAAGACGAATGCATCAAGAACGAATACGTTATCACTTTCTATCAGATCGAATGTAGAGATTGAGCAGGATCGAACATGTATACTGACTTCCATAAAAAACGCGAAAATTTGAAAGGCTATTTTTCGGGTGAAAAGGGGTGAATATACAATATTGAACCATTGTGGCAAGTTGTTTGGGTCCAAGATTCACGTGCAGTGAAAAGATTGTGTGAGCAAGACATCATTCCCGGCATTGGAGGGTCAACAAAAATGGCAAACTGGTTGCTGCATGTGAGGCACGTGCACACCATGCAGAGCAAAGTTAACCAGCGACAAGTGCGCAGGCATGCAGCCTTTATAAAGCCGCGCGACAAGGTTCAGGTAATGACTTGCCGTCTGAGCGCTACAGAGATGCCAAGACTACGAGCAGAGGAACGCAATCGTGCCCTAGGCCATCTGGAGGCTGGTGTAGATGCCAGGCAGGTCGCCAACATCTTTAACGTCCACATCTCAACCATCTATCGTCTGCAGCACCGCATGCGAGTCACTGGTACCACTGATGATCGTCCCGGCCAGGCCGTCCTCGGGTCACCACACAAAGAGAGGATCGCCATCTTGTTCGAACCCATCTGCGGGACAGGCGGCAAACAGCCGCTAACACTGCTCGACAGGTGCCTGGGAATCTCCAGCAACGAATCAGCCTCAACACTATGCGGCGGCATCTTCAGGAGAACGGGCTGGCATGTAGGCGTCCTCACAGAGGTCCGGTACTGACACCAAGAAAACCGGCAGGACAGGCTGCAGTGGGCACAAGCCCGAATCATCTGGCGCAGGCAGCAGTGGGGACGCATACTGTTCTCAGATGAGAGCCGTTTTTGTATTGATATGGCTGACGGTCGTGTCAGAATATGACTGACTCCTGTGTGGTAGAGCGGAACCCTGGGAGGCCCGAACGTTATGATATGGGGTGCAATTGGCATTAACCACGCCATAGGACCAGTCATCTTTCAGAACATTGGTCCTGGTCACGGACAGGGTGTCAATGCACAGCGCTACATCAAACCCGGTGCTCAGACCCCATGTCGATCCTTTTTTTTCGCAACACCCAAACTGGATATTCCAACAGGACAATGCAAGACCACACACCGCCAGGGCCACCCAGCAATTTCTTCAGCATAACAACGTCAATGTGCTGCCCTGGCCAGCCCTCAGTCCTGATTTAAACCCAATAGAACATTTTTGGGATGAACGTGGCAGACGGTTGGACCTCCTGCGTCCACGACCAGCAACAGCGGCTCAACTTCACCAGGCCATCGTCCATGTGTGGCTGGTGTGCCAAGGGACGCATCAACCACCTGGTCCACTCAATGAGCCGCAGGTGTCAAGCAGTTGTCAACGCAAATGGTGGCCACACACGTGTTAGGACTTCAAGCTGGTTTGTCACGTGACCTTGGATTTTCCACACAAAAGACATATTGCTGATGACATTTTCACACATTACCGGTGTAATGAATCAAATCACGTTGAATTCTCGCTTCCACTCTGTACAATTGTGACCAATAAAATTCACCCCCAACCTTCAGCTTGTTTTGTTTTCGCGTTTTTTATGGAAGTCAGTATAGTTTAAACAATAAAGTACGCTTAGTTTGAGCCAGTACAAATGCATGGTTTGAACAAGAACAAGTGCATAGCGTGAGCAAGAACAAGTGCACAAACGCATAGTTTGAGCAACAAATGCATAGTCTGAGCAAGAAAAGTGCATAGTTTAAGTAAGAACAAAATGCATTGTTGAATAAGAACAAGTGCATAACGAAAATGGACGTCTTTAAAAACCCGAAATCCCCAAACGAATGATGGTAAATGTCGGCAAGAGAGTGCACAACTCAGCGTGAAAGATGGCGCAATCTGGACGAGGAATAGCTTGGCGGATCAACTGGATGA
>CM031604.1:81575220-81577720 GCA_018398815.1 Conus ventricosus
CACTTGGTACAGTGGATGTAGGTCAAGGCCGGACAGTTCCTGTGTTTCATGCAGCAGAGGTAGACGTCACACTTGGTACAGTGGATGTAGGTCAAGGCCGGACAGTTCCTGTGTTTCATGCAGCAGAGGTAGACGTCACACTTGGTACAGTGGATGTAGGTCAAGGCCGGACAGTTCCTGTGTTTCATGCAGCAGAGGTAGACGTCACACTTGGTACAGTGGATGTAGGTCAAGGCCGGACAGTTCCTGTGTTTCATGCAGCAGAGGTAGACGTCACACTTGGTACAGTGGATGTAGGTCAAGGCCGGACAGTTCCTGTGTTTCATGCAGCAGAGGTAGACGTCACACTTGGTACAGTGGATGTAGGTCAAGGCCGGACAGTTCCTGTGTTTCATGCAGCAGAGGTAGACGTCACACTTGGTACAGTGGATGTAGGTCAAGGCCGGACAGTTCCTGTGTTTCATGCAGCAGAAGTAGGCGTCACACTTGGTACAGTGGATGTAGGTCAAGGCCGGACAGTTCCTGTGTTCCATGCAGCAGAAGTAGGCGTCACACTTGGTACAGTGGATGTAGGTCAAGGCCGAACAGTCCCTGTTCTTGCACTTGCCACGCCGTCCAAACTCAGGGAAATGGCCGACATTGTCAAGGCGGACATCTGGAACTGGTGCACGTCGAATGATCTTCACAGGAGGTGGAGATGGTAGAGTGCCTGAGGGTCTACCCAGGCATTTGGTCTCGACCAGGCCGGCAGCGACTCTGCCTTGAAATGCAGACAGCTTCAGGGGCCGTTTTTGGAGCAGCATGCAGTCAATTCCTTTGGTGCCAGAGCCTGGCGGATGTCGTGATGCACATAGAGTGGTGAAATATGTACATGCACCACCTCCTTGATTTGAGATGATACCTGTAGAGGGAAGTGAGGGAATCCAGAAGATCGATCCCTCCTGTTCTGGAGGCAGAAAGGGAACATGGACCCAAACTGGAGTGTCCAGAACAGTGTCCATACCTTCCTCTTGCTCTACATCAGTGGCGTCGTGTGTTAGCTGGGCAGGGGGATGTCGTCCGGAACAGTGTCTTTACCCTCCTCTTGCTCTACATCAGTGGCGTCGTGTGTTAGCTGGGCAGGGGATGTCGTCCGGAACAGTGTCTTTACCTTCCTCTTGCTCTACATCAGTGGCGTCGTGTGTTAGCTGGGCAGGGGGATGTCGTCCTCATCGTCAGAGTTCTGCTGTGACAGTGGAAGGTCGTCAACAGCTGGCACGACTCTTCTGCTGGAGCGGGACAGAGGAACGTTGTCATCCTCATCCTCATTGTCACTTCTGATGCCTCGACGTTTCCCCGACAGTCTTGAGCTTTTTCAGCAGCTTCTTTTTAGTTCTCTTACGCCACGTCTCCTTCTTCAGCATCTACTGATCCGTTGTTGTCAGGCAGGCAGCCATTCATCACCAGAACTTCCAGACAGCTCAAAGTCACTGGCAGCACGATCTATAAATCGACAGACATTCGTCACAGGAAGCCTGGTTGTCACGCTGTAAACAGAAAAAAAAAAAAAAGAAAAACCTTCTGAGTAAACAGCAGTGACGATAGATTATACTTGTCTTTATTTTCCCTCAAACTTGAAACTTAAATCCCCCCCCCCCCCCCCCCCACACACACACACACACAAATCACGAACAAAATATGCAGTTGTACATAACGCTGCTCACAAAACAAAGATCACTGAATTTCTCAACAAGACCTAAGGCATCTCCAGTGATACCTTGAGTAAAAGTTATCTCCCTTGAAATTTTTGGTCTGAAGCCGAAAGTACCCCCAGAGATACCTACTATGTTTCCCCTTTCTAACAACAACAACAACAACAAAACACAAGGCACTAAGCATTTGACCCCTGCCCCAATTACACCAACATCTTACCGCAAGGGTTATCATAACCAGATGGCCTAACACACTCACCTGCTTAGTGGCGAGAGTTGTAAACAAGACAGCAGCGAGGGGCAGTGCAGCAAGTTGTGGAATGCCAGGAAAGAGGAAGTAGTGTGCTGGCGTCATGGTCAGTCTGGAACTTGGCGGGAGTTGAATGAATCCCTATTTGGGTTCCGCTGTAGCTCAGTGGAAAGTCTGCCCCAAACCTTGGTAACTGTGAGAGCCCATGCCTCTCAAAGTCTATGTATCTCCTGAGATACCTACGGCCCTAGAGGGTTTTAAGCTGTTCGATGCACAAGTGCAGCCTGTAATACAGTACGGTTCTGAAATATGGGCGTTGGATAAGGCAGCTTTAGAAATAGAAAAGGCACACACATGTTATAGTCTTAAAAAGTTCTTGGGTGTAGATATAAGAACACCGAATGATTTCTTGTATGGCGATTTGGGTAGATATCCTATGTAATTAAACTCTTACGTGCGTTGCATTAAATTTTGGTTAAAATTAACTCGCAAGGGGGAACAGAGATGACCGTATAAGGCATATCAAATGTTATGTTCTCTTGACAAAATGGGAAAGCAC
>CM031604.1:81582720-81590220 GCA_018398815.1 Conus ventricosus
CTCCGTGGCCCTAGCCTCACCCCCCCCCCCCCCTCCTATGCCATACGTTCATACTGTCCTCATTCGTCCGCCGTTTGTTGTTGCTGTTTTTGTTTGTTTGTTTGTTTGCCCGCTTCCATGTCCTGTGATTTCTTCATGTGGAGTGGAGGTGTCATGAAAGGGATGGGGGGGGGGGGGGGGGGGGGAACCATCCATTTAGGCCTTGGCTTTTGATATCGTTTGTTGTTGACTTGATTGTTATGACCCATCCTCCACCTCTTCTTGCTCCGTAATGAGGATGCTGCTGCTGTGGATGATGATGATGATGATGATGACAGTGATGATGATGATGACGATGACAGTGATGATGATGGTGCCATTTTTGCATGCCACTGCTGGCCTTCCTGCTGTTTGTGATTATAGTGCTGCAAACTCCCTGCGGCGCCGCCCCCCCCCCCCCCCCCCCCTGTCTCTCTGCCTCTTTCTCTCTCTCTCTCTCTCTCTCTCTCTCTCTCTCTCTCTCTCTCTCAACACAATTGGGTACACCCCAGAACATATATTTAGGAGGCACCGTTGGGGGTTACGAGCAACAAGTGAATGAGAAGTAACGTATCGCAGACATCATGAGAGACATGAGGATGCCGGAATCAATGGAAAGAACCCCAGTGGAGGGAAAAGGCAGCGCCGCGGTGGCTCAGTGATAGTGCATACAGTTTATAGGCATACGCAGAGACTTCGAACCCTAAAAAAAACAACAACCAACACTGACATTTGCTATTTCTGCTGCCCAACATAACTGAACACGATGTCGTTCATGTGGTGTTTTGACTGGCTTCTTTGTGTGAAGAAAACGACGACATTGTTCATCAGAGATGGTAATTGCCCCTAGGTTTGAAGATATCCAGTGTGAATGGTGGGCGAGATGGGTTGATATAGACCATATATAGCGAGCACTAATCGTCGAGAATGACAACTCTGCAAAGAGCGTCAGTGAGAGGACATCAGGATGGTTCTGTTGAAAGCATTCGGGACATGTGGGGGGAGGGCGGGGGGAGGAGGAGGAATGACAACAAAGGCAGTGCTATAAGTAGGAAAAGTTTTCGTTGTAACCTTGTTAACGTCAGCCATGAAGCGGATTCTAAGGGGCAAGAAGTGGAATCAGAGAGAGGTTTTTGTGCTTTGGAATGTGTGTTGTGTGTGTGTGTGTGTGTGTGTGTGTGTGTGTGTGTGTGTGTGTGTGAGAAGAGAGAGAGAGAGAATGAGAACGAACGAACGAACGAACGAACGAAATGTTGTTTAATCAGGGAAAAGAATAAGCACAAGTCAGTGGCTTTTTTTTTCATCCAGCCCTCAAACAATAGATACATGGAAGAAATCATTGCACAGAAGCATATAAACTACAATGAGTACATAGCGATTTAGAATAACAGAATGCAGAGAGAGAGAGAGAGAGAGAATTAAACCTGTTTCTGGTTTGTTTTATGTACTTGACTGGTGACGGATTAAGGAACGGAGAGAGGGAGGGGGTCTTGTCCAAGGCACCTTGAAAATATTGAGACTTCAGCTCTGAATATATGGGGGGCAACTTTCAAACAAGTTCATGAAACTGACAGGGTCGTAAGTTTTGAAAAGAACACACACACACACGCACACACTCTCACTCTCTCTCTCTCACACACACACACACACACACACACACTCTCTCTCTCTCTCTCTCTCTCTCTCTCTCTCTCTCACTCTCACACTCACACACACACACCACACACACACACTCCTCTCTCTCTCTCTCTCTCTCTCTCTCTCTCCCTCTCTCTCTCCCCCACCCCAAAACCACACACACACACTCCACAAATACCTTCTGGTGGTTGTGGTGGTGGTGCTTTATGTGGGTAGCCATTTGTCTTTAGGGGGGGGGGGGGGGGGGGGTGGAGGATTGGAGGGTGAAGGGGCGGGTGTGCGGGGAGCTGGAAGGATTTGAAGTTGTAGCCTCTGGCTCCCTCCTTTACCGCGGTCTGTGCTTCGGTGGTCCTTAGTTTTCGTGACGGGGAAAACCTCGGTTTTCTTTCCGTTTAGGAAACAGTTAGGGAATTTTGTTTGGAAGATGAGAGGTAGTACACACACACACACACACACACACACACACACACACACACATACAACTATGTAGCTTATGTTCTTAACTCCACCACGAAAGCAAACTTATTCGCTTTAATTCCTCTTTTTTTTCTGCTAGAAATTCACCACCACTCTTTTACTTTTTTTAATTTTTTACTTTTACTGCATAAACGGCCACAATCATCCAATTGATTTTTAAGCCGTTTTGTGGGGGTTGCGATGACAGAAAAACAAATTATAGAAAGCGATAGACCTAAAAGTGAGGATAAAAACCTAGTCCTGCTCTAAGTGGGTTCTCCGGCAGCCTACTGTTACTTCACTTTTCGCCCTTCCGAGCTAGCCGGTCCCTTGCTGATCTAAGACAGCAGGGCCCCAAAAATAAACTGGAAAAAAAACCAACAAAAAGCTATTGGGGGTAAGACTGGGGAGGGGGAGGGGGGGAGGGACCTATATCTAACTAACTAAATGACTTGGGGGGCACCCTAGACTTAAAGGTGTCCGCTGCCACAGCTGTTTCAGGCAGGTTGTTCCAGTCGCGTGTCGTTCTGGGTAAGAACGTACTCGTACCCCCAAGCTCTCTCTCTCTCTCTCTCTCTCTCCTCTCTCTCTCTCTCTCTCCATCCATGATGTATGAAGTACTTCTTTAATATAAGATGAGAAGGTAAAAAAATGTAATAAAACTTCAACAAAACGTATCTGTGTGTTACGTTTCTGGACAGGAACATAACTCTCTTTCTCTCTGCCTCAGATATTCCTATTTCCTTGTCACTGTTAACAAAAACAGCATTTAATCACTCTGACTAATGCATGTGAAGGAGGATTTTTTTTTAAAAGGTTGATTTGTTTATGTTTCAATATTTCCTTCATTTATCCCCCCCCCCCCCCCCCCCCCCCCCCAAAGCATTATGGAGGTTTGTTTTGTTTTTGCCTTTGTCGCCGGCTGTTGTGCCCCTGCCCGGCGTGTAAGCTTGTGGGTGTGTTTGGCGCGACCAATCGCTGTCGACCTGACCCAGATTGAACCAATCGTCGCCGTTGCACATGTGTGTCCCCCCCCCCCCCCCCCCCCCCCCCTCGTCTCCGCCCTTCGCCCTTGGCCTTCAGTTGTAATACTATGCACGGTTCTCGAGTGGAAACCGCTCACAACACGCCGCCTCTTCCACGGAAACGTCTGCTCTTTTGTCTTGGCTTGCCCCAATGGGGGGAGGGGTGGAAGGCAGGGTGGGGGGACGGGACCCTCTGTAGAGTGTGTGTTTGGGGAGTGGGAGGGGGGGGGGGGGTTGCATGTATGCACGCACGAAGGAGTGAGGGTTTAGTAGAGTGAGTGCTTCAGCAAGTTGCATAAAATGGGGAATAGTGGGGCTTATTTTGAAGACTTCCACCTCAACACACACACACATACACACACACACACACACACACACATGAGAGAGAGTGAGCTGATACTGCAGTGGTGTGTTGCACGTGTGACGAATGTTGATATAATTATGTGACAGTTGAGCGGAGCAGTGGCAACATCCAGAGAGTGAGTAGGGGTGAGATTTGATAGGTTGTCGAGGGCTTTTGTGGAGAGGAGAGAGAGAGAGAGCGAGGGAAGAGAACTGTAATAAATAAAGTTGGAATCAAGAAGTCTCAACAATGAGAGTGGCCATCAGTTTACCAAAAGTGAGTGTTGCAACCGACCAGTGCAACGCACGAGCCACACAGCTGTATCTCACACACACACGCGCACGCACGCACGCACACACACACAACACACACACTGCTTTTTCTCTTCACCCAACACCCTTTTCACGCATTGTCTCATCCACCCGCCTCAATATGTGATGTTTACTGTGACAAGGTCACAGTGACTGGTTTTCCAGTAATTGCCTGCATCAGTGAGCAGTAGACAGAGATCAGTTGCTTGGCTCCCCCCCCCCCCCCCCCCCCCACCCTCCAATAGAGACTGGGTCATGAGACAGGAGGAACCACTCTGTCTCTCTCATGCTGTACCACATGAGCTATGAACAAACTATTGTACACAAGGCTGTTTTTTTCTGCTGTTTCATACAGGTGTATGTGTGCATGCTTTCCGTGAGATCACTGGGACCATGTGTGTGTTTAGGTGGGAAGAGGGTTGGGTGTACACACTATCTCATTCTGTGTGTGTGTGTGTGTGTGTGTGTGTGTGCCCCCACGCATGCACATGCACAATGGCATGCGCATGTACATGAGTGCGAGCACAGGTGTGTGTGTCTATGTGTATGGTGTATGTGTGTTGTGTGCGTGTGAGAGAGAAAAGAGAGAGAGAGAGAGAGAGGAGAGGCAAGTGAGCGTGCGTGCATGACCTCAGAGTACGAATGTGTCTGTGTGCATTGGATTGGTGTTGTGTTACATTTGACAGAGTTGTATAGAATAGTCAAGTAAAATTAGTGTATCCATTCAAGTAATTGTATGTTCAGTATTTTAAGCCATGCAAAAATGCTGTACAGACACCAAGTTATTTGTAATCCAGAGCTAACAGACTGCATGCGTTCCACAGTATTTTCACATGAAATTTCCCAGTGGGGTGTCAATGATCATGCTCATGTGCAAGGCTGTCGCACACGTCTGGCGATATGGCTGAGGTGGGAATCGGTCCATCTGTCTCTCACTAGATCTCGTGGCGAATGTTACACTCCATGTATCCACAGTTCATTCAGAGATGTGAATGATCAGCTTTTGATCGTTTTGGAATTGAAAAAAGTGACGAGAGTTGCGCTAGGACTCCAAGAAGAATGGAGTAGCATCCTTTTTTTTCTTTTACCAGTGTCTTCCAGACACATCTGTTCCATGCAATAGGCGGGAGAAAAATGCCACGACAGGCAGTGAAGAAAGGCAGTATCACATACTGGTTAACAGAGCTTAAACAGTGCATTTCTTTGCAATTGAAAAATGGAAAACTCTCTCTCTCTCTCTCTCTCTCTCTCTCTCTCTCTCTCTCTCTCTCTCTCTCATCTCTCTGTCTCGGTCTCTCTCTCTGTGTCCTCTCTCTATATATATGTATGTATATCTCTCTCTCTCAAACATGTACACTCACTCACACACACACACTGACACACGCACGCACACACATACACACACACTGACACATATAATGACTCATTGTCACATTTACACACACACGCACATGTGCGCGTGCACACACACGCATGCATGTGCGCGCTCACCCACACACACACACACACACACACACACACACACACACACACACACACACACACACACCACACTCTCAAACACACACACACACACGACACACACACACACACACACACACACACACACACACACACACACACACACACATTCACTCACTCACTCACACAGTGACACATTTTGACAAAAGCTTACACACAGCAAACACAGTAAGTACACGGACAGTCACCTACACACTGTCATAAACACACACACTCAAACGCAAGAACACACACACTCAGACACACAAATGCGCGCAAGCTCTCACATACATGCACAGTATCATCAACATGAATATGCTTGCACACACACACACACACACACACACACACACACACACACACACACACACACACACACAGTGATGTGGTGAATAGTCTATAAACACATTGTTCAGTAGGTGCAATGAACAATCAGAGGAAATTCAGAATGTTAACTGCTAGTGAGTGGTTCAGACTGGGAGAGGACTCCAAAGTATTGATTTTGAACATTTGCCTCATGCTTTTGCTTTTTGTCCCTCTTAGTTTAAGTGCCACAAGACCACTGTCCCATGGTGACTAAAACAAATTTGAAGCTCATTGTATCAATTAAATTGTAAAAAAATAATTATCATTGTGAGATGAAACACGCAACAGTTCAGTCAGCCTGATAGCGTGTGGACACCACTTCGTGACCATGTGATTATAATGTGACCGTTCTTTGTGGACGACCAATCAGCACTCATTCCTAGTTCCATCATGTCGAGGTCATGCACGGTGCATGCGTAGGCTGATGTCAGGAGGGTTGGTACTTAAAGATGACCTGTTGAAAGCGCTATCTTCAACAGGTGCAGCTGACGACCTTGGAAGTTGATAATCTTAGCTATAGCTCATGGCTTTCATGAAAGTTGGCAGCCTTGACCTTTGGGATTTCTGAGCTAGGC
Organism: Conus ventricosus; assembly: GCA_018398815.1. Taxonomy (NCBI): domain Eukaryota; kingdom Metazoa; phylum Mollusca; class Gastropoda; order Neogastropoda; family Conidae; genus Conus; species Conus ventricosus. The sequence continues at coordinate 81,588,953 of CM031604.1, forward strand.
ATGACTTTGAAGTGACAGTGTGACTGTGTGGTGGTTTATTTCGACTGGAGGGCTAGTGAGAGAAAGGAACTGATCCTTTCTAGTTGCATGTGTGTGTTGAGTCTCGGTGACGTCCACACAGAATATTTACCCAGTAACCTTTCCTCTTTCGGATCTGTGACTGAAATTGAATTGCTGCCTCTCCAGAACATTATTTCTGGCTTTCGGACTGTGTGGAGTGTGAGGAGGGTTGACCGAAATCAGACATGCCGGTCCCCATCAATAAAGTTTGTGACGTGCCAGGTTCAGGTAACTTACTTTGTCCCAGTCGCATTGATGGTGTTGGTACTTCACCAGCTTCTTCTTTCACTTCAGTGTACCGTTTGCTGTGGTGGAATCCAGGTAGATCAGGTTTGAATATCTGTCTCTGAAGATGCTAACAACAAAGCTTAGATGGTCAGAATAGTGGAACTTCTCAAAAACGACCTGCAGAAATCCTTAGGAACAAGTTCAGCTCTTTTGAGGGGAGAGAGTTCTGTCCAATAGTTAAGCAGAGTACAGACAAAGACAAAACCAGTGCAGAGCAGGGAAACGGTCTTAAGCAGAAGCCAGTCTGAATTCAGAGAGTCTTAACTGGGACCTTTCAGTGTGCACTGGTACGTCTCTGTGAAGATCTTTCCAGTTCCAACTTACTTCCTTTTAGAGACTCAACTGTGCTTGAACATTTTTTTTTCTTTGTATGTACCAAATTTACCTACCTGTAAAAAATTATTACACAGGAGCCTCATTCACTGTGTTATAAATTTACCACCCAGTTGAAAATCCCTACATGTAAGAGTTAGTTTGTGAAGATTTCTGTAGATGTTTGGAGAGAGGTCATCCCGGGGTGTGAAATTAGCTTGCAATGATTTTCAGGTCAGTGCCAAAACTGATGAAAATTATCGCCAGTATGTGACACAGGGGAAAATTTGTATAGGAAGGAAGAAAAAAAAAAGTAATGAAAGACAAGTAAAGAAAGAAATAAATAAAAAAAAGCAAAGGAGAAAGAAACAGTGACAGGTTCTGCTGTGTCCATTGTTCATTTGGCATAATTTCATGTTTACTCTTTGTTTTTATTTTGAATAGCGTGGACCTGTTTTTGTTGGTTGGTTTTTAAGTGGGTTGAACAGTCTGTCATGTTACCATCATCAAAACTGAATGGTTTCTGTATTACCATGACCGGTCATGTTACTTTCTTTCTGTTTCCAGCATCACGGCTGGGGCGGCGCCGAAACGCTTAAAAGAGGTGG
>CM031604.1:81595220-81637720 GCA_018398815.1 Conus ventricosus
AATGAACCAGACTAATTGTAAAACTACCATTTGAAAGTTGGTTTTAGGACAAATCCTTTGATATGCAACGTGTATGGTTCCCTGATCTAGAAGAGTAAAAAGTTAATGGAATTGATAATTAGAAAACACAGCTATAGCTGTTGAGGCAAGCCGGTCAAGTTGGCCACTGCCAAATGAGTGTGCAAGGTGCTGCTGACACTGGAAAAGGGTTTAAAACCATAATTACCTTTGATCAGTGTAACGGATCCTTGAAGTCAGTGTTTTACAAGTGCATTGCAGTGACTGTTGCACTACAGCTGAAAGAAGTTTGACATGTGGGGTGGGGTGGGGAGTGGAGGGAAGTGACGCCATCACAGAGAATAATGCAGGCAGAGTTTAGATCAAACTCGGGACGCTGTCACTATGATGTAGAGGTAACAGTGTCTGATCATATTCATTCATGTGATCAATACCTTGGTGCTGTCATCAGCCAGGTAGGATCCATGCCAGAAGTCCATGCAAAAATTGCCCTGACAACATCTGTGATGGCAAAGTTAGAACCAGTTTGGAGAGAGATAAAAAAAAAAAGGTCACCCACCAAGCTGTTGCACGTTCTCATCATGTCGGTTTTCCTGCATGCATACGAGTCATGGACTCCAACAGCAGAACTCCAAAGGAAGATCCAAAGTGCAGAAATGAAATAGCCTCAGACGACTCCTTGGCATTTCATACACTGACCGCATCACTAATCAAATGGTGAGTAGAAGAGGGGTCACTGTGAAGACTTGCTGTCAATCATAAAGAAGTATTGAAGTGGTATGGCCACATCTCCAAGACCATTCTACTTGGAATGGTACAAGGAAAGAGGAGAAGGTAGGCCAGCGGAAGCAAAAGTCGGACGAAAGTCGTGGAATGGACCGGCAAAAGCTTCGGCCAAAACCCAGGCGCTAGTCAGCGACCAGATTAAGAGGAGGCTACTTGTTAGGCAAGCCACTCTGCAGTGCCCCTACAACCTGAGCATGTTAAATGGGACAGGTGACAGGCGATCAATACACATACCAGCATAGATTAGTCTTCAGCAAGGGCAATGCACTCTTGGGCATTGGTGGGGCATTTCGATGTTGACTTTGAGCTAGGGGCTCTGTCACCATGATGTAGAGATAATACCACTAATCCTATTTATTCATGTGATCAATACACAAGTGCGCATAGTTTATCCCACAGAAAGGACATTGCACTCCTGGGGATTTTGGGTGGCAGTTTGACGTTGACTTTGAATACAGTCAGGTGGAAATTTAAACAAATCTTAAAAAGTTTAAGTACTGTATCTGCCAAACATGAACAAACAAATCACAAGATGAAACACGATGCGTTTCGACATTTTGGGTCTAACTTACAGGTCGAAACGCATCGTGTTTTGTCTTTAAGGTCTAAACTAAGAGGTCAAAGCATGTGTTTTGTCTTGTGATTCGTCAGGTCATGTTTGGCAGATACAGTACTTAAAACTCTTATAGGTTTAAACACAGGCCATTGCACTGTCCTTGGTTTTCCAGTGATAGGTCACTGTGTGACAGATCACTCAGTCCTGGGGAAGAAGACAGTGTACAGGCAGGGATGTCTGCCGGGAGAGGTTGTAATGGGCAAGGAGTATTCAGTTAGCACATGTTGTGTTTCAGAATGAGGAATCCAACTTGCTCAAGGTCAGAGCTGATTACCTGTGGCGTCAGTTTGTGTCAGCCATGGTGCCAGAGATTACCAAAGTAGTCAAGTTCTCCAAGAAGCTCCCAGGTGAGTGGAATTTTTATTTTTATTTTTAGTGATGTGTGTGTGTGTGTGTGTGTGTGTGTGATACCCTGTTGCCGTTGCAGATCCCAAAAATAATCACCCAGTAAATGAGGAGAGTTAAAGTGTTATGTTGGCGAACTGTGGACCACCCTTCAGTGTTTCAGCAAAGAAATCTATTCATTTTTCATTGTGGAGGGGAAAGGGATGAAGGAAGATAGAGGGAGATGGGAAGAGAGCAGGAGAGTTTGGTGTACCTGTAACCTTTGAAGGAAGGGAAGTAAGCATTGTGGAGGGAAAAAAAGGGAATGCATGTCCGGGCTAGAATTATTTCCCATTGTTTTTGTAGCCATGCTTCCAGGCCATTTCTAGCCTGTTGACAGGGCAGACATGAGACTGTGCAGTGAGCTTCACTTTGGTCAGAAAGAGCTGGAAGGAAAGGAGGGGAGGGAGGTGAGGGTTGAGGGAAGCAGGCACCTTTTATATTCTTAACATCGAACTGTACATGTGCGCGCACACACACACACACACACACACACACACACACACACACACACACACACAGACACACACACACAGGGTATTCACTGTAGCAGTATTTGGCTATTGTGGGATGTTGTTTAACAGGACATCTCTTTACTCAACGTCACCTACTAGGTGTCGCTTCATTAAATGTGGGTTTTTTAAATTTTCATTTCACAAAGTTTCCACCATTGACGTTTTTGTTTTCGTATATTTCATTAAATGTTTATCATTTTTTTTGTAAGTATTCCAACAATTGATGATGTCTCTTATTTTTTTGAAAAAAATATTTTTACCATTCCATGAAATATCTGCCATCGTTTTATTTCCAATGTTTCATGAAGTGTTTCCCTTTTTTCCTATTTCTAGAATTTTTTTTTTTTTTTTTTCAATTCAAGATGTTTACCGTTTGAGATTGACAGCATTCATGAAAGCATTTACCTTTTCATTTCAAACATTTGGTCAAGTGTTCACCTTTTCGATCAACATAATTTTGTGAGGTGTCTTCCAAGTTTTTTTCAGCGTTTTTAGAGTATCAGCGCTGATTTTGTTTTTTTCTTAAAGTTCATGAATGCATCTAGCTTTGATTTCCAGCATGTCATGAAACATCTTCCTTGAGATTTCCAATATTTCACGGAGAATCTGCTTTTCTTACTTACAACATTTTATGGAGTATTTGCTTTAGGTTGTGGTGTGTGTGTGGGTGACAGCCCTGATGTGGCCCTTTGCGGTCGGCTGGGCAATAAGCAACATTATCTTATCTTATCCTAGTGTGTGTGTGTGTCCAGCTTGTCATGAAGATCTGTGGTCACCAAGTTTTGTTTGTCTGATGCATTCTGTATGACGTCTGTGATGATGGATGATGTGACAGGCTTCCAGGAGATAGAGCAGGATGACCAGATCCGACTCATCAAGCAGGGAGCCTTTGAGGTGATGATGTGCCGATTCGCCATGCTGGTGGACGCTGTGAACCAGACGGTGTGGACCCCAAGCTGACACCAGATGCCCACGGTCAGTCCTCCACCTGCCCTCCTCCTATGGCCCTGCCTGAACTGCAGACCCATTTACCCATGCGATTTCACTGTAGTTTGTACACATGTTTGGCAAAAATATTATCAACGATGAATTACAAAGAAATATGTCAACAAAATTCTGGAGACAAAGTTCTTAAGTGGGAATTGACCTTGTGGAAAATAACTGCTGTGGTGGAAGGGCTTTGACCAAAGAGTGACACTCTTGCTGTCCACGCAAAATCATGTTTTGCAGTGTCCGTTTCTTCAACAACATGCCCTGTATTGTTGAAAAAACAGTGAGAGATCATGAGCGTGTTCTAAAGTATGCTGGTGAATCAGGTTTGAAAGTGAAGGGGAAACAGGTCTGCAAACTGTTTGGTTTCCTATGGTGCTATGACCCATCAGATCCCTACCCCATTTTCCTTGCATGGTTGCCCCTGTCTGCTCTGTCACCGTTGATGGGTTTGGGAATTTAAAACTTTAGTGTAAATGATGTGTCGCAGAGAAGAGTGACTATAGGAGTTTATGTGTAACACAGGGCAAGATATTTGGATTACATGTAGATAAAGTACTGTCTTGTCTTGTCTCGTGAGTATGTCATTGATTTTCCAACAGTGCAGTTTATGTGACTGTTCGTTTGATTTTCTTTCAAGCTTATGGTGATGACTGTTTGCTGATGTTAAATCTCCTTACCCCTAGTATGGGCTGAAAGGAAATATACTAAAATCAGCTCACCTAAATGTAGACGGATGTCAACATTTCCATGGGTGTTCTGGGGACTCTTTCCTTACAGAGGTGTATCCCTGCCATCATGAAATGTTGTGCTTGTAATGTCCATTCCTGTCCTCCTCTGCGACTCTGACCTGTCCTACTTTTTCCCTCTGTTTTTCTTTGTGACTTTTTTTGTGGTCTTTTCTCTTGTCTTTGTTCTAGAGGGTATGAGTACCTTCTCTTGTAGGACAGCTTTTTTGTTGTTATTTGTTGGTTAGATAGTGGACTGTACACGCCGTCCAGAGTGGGCAGTAGCTATCTGTTCTGCTGTGTGTATTTGCCAGTGGGGGGTTCTTATGCATTTCAATAGCTGCGTTGAAACATATTTCACTTATTTTTTTCACTCGTTTTTGTCAACCAGAAGCAAAAAATCAAGGAAATATTTGCCCCCCCCCCCCCCCCCCCCCCCCCCTCCCCTCAGCACAGCCTAGGTTTATCAGCTTTAAGGATTTCGACAGATTAGTTAAGCTGTGAATTTAATGCATATTGTTGGTCAACAGATGGGCAGTGTTATTGGTTTTGTTATGTAGGACTTCTTTTTTCTATGTGATGACCGCCCTGAAAAAGGGCCTTAATATATGGCTGGAGCTATAGTAACAGACCAGACAATAAAGTCTGGCTGGGCTGTAGCAAAAGTGTAAACGAGAATAACATTTTTTGAAATGATTATAGATCAAAACTTTTTTCAAAATTTAGTGATTTATGTTTTCTGATGCCATACCGTTTGTTCAGGAACGGAAAAACCTATTGTAACTCCCAACGCTAGACTTGTGAACATTGCCATTTGTGCTGTCAGCATCCCTGCTGATCATTGTGTATGCCTTTGGCTACATGATTCTGGTGAAAATCCTGACCATGTCGTTTGCTTTCTAGTCACATGATTCTGGTAAAAACCCTGACCATGTCATTTGCTTTCTAGTTGCATGATTCTGGTAAAAGTCTGTCATGACCAGTTTTGGGTTTTCCTTAAGATTTCCCGCAAAAATTTTTTTAAAAAATTTTTATTTTGTCCCAAATCATGTTTTTTTGGGCCCCTTTTTTCTTTTGATTTTTTGTTCTTTCCCGTTTGTTAGAAGGGTAGGAAAATTTTTTTGGAAAGCTTTTTTTTTTTTTTTGGGTTTTGATGTATTTGTTACCCAAAAAGCCTCCCCGGTGGGGGGAAAAAAAATCCTTTTGTGTTAGTCCTTTTTTCATTTTTTTTTCTTAAACCTTTTCTTTTAAAATTTTCCCGTTTTTTAAAAGCCAAAATTTTCGGAAAACCCCCCCCTTAAATTTTTTTCAGTTAGTTTTCGTAAAATAACCTTTGTTTTTTTGCAATGTTCTAAAAACACCATGTTTTTGGTTTTGTTATTTTTGGAAAAAGCCCCTTTTTTTGTTTTGGGCCCGCGGGGAAAAAGCCAATTTGTTTTCTAGTCAGACCTAAAAATTTTTTTTTGGTGCCGGACTGTGAAAAGTTTTTTTTACAATTTTTTTTTTGTATTTTTTGGTTTATTTATTTTTTCTTATTTTTTTTTTTCAAACGGGAAAACCTTTGTTTGCCAGTTTACATGTTTGGTGAAAAAACCCTCCGTCATTTTTCTTTGGTAATGTTCCCGTAAAAAACTGACCACTTTGCTTTGTCACTGATTTGGTAAAACCCGACCATGTCATTTGTTTTTTATTCTACTTAAAAAATTTGCCTTTTTTTTGTTTTTGAAAATGAAATTCGTGAAAACCCCTGACCATGTTTGTTTCCCGTCCCAAAATCTGGTAAAACCCTGCCAGTTTTTTTTGGGTCCCCTGTTCTGGTAAAAACCCCTGACCTGTCTTTTTTCTTTTCCTTTCCTGAAAAACCTGACCTTTTTTTTTTTTTTCGGCCCCTGTTTTTTTTTCTTTGTTTTTGTGAAAGCATTTCATTTTTTTTTCTAGCCAATTTTGGTGAAAAAACCCTTTTGTTCATCTTTTAGTCACAATCTGTGCAAAAATGTGTTTTGTTTTTTAGCGGGATAGTGAAAAACCCGACCATTTGTTTGTTTTTAACAGGGGATTGTGAAACCCCAGACCATGTTTTTTTTTTGCCCTTTTTTTTTTTGTTCCATGGATTCGTGAAAAATTTTTTTCCAAAAGTTTGCTTTGTGAACATGTTTTCGGGACTGACCGGGCCTTTTTTTTTTCCAAAAAAAACTTGCCAAATTTCATCCCTGTTTTTTCTGTAAATGTTTTTGTGAAAAAACCCTTTTTTGACATTATTTGTTTTCTTTTGCATTTGTTTTGATGAAAAACCCTTGGACCTTTTTCTTTTAATGTTTAAAATTTTTTTGGCCCATGTTTGTGGTTTCGTTTTTTTATGAAATGTGACACAATTTTTGTTAGCCTTTCTTTTTTTGTTTCACCCCCTTTACACAATTTTTTTCCTTTTTTTATACAATTCTGTTGAAACCTTTTTTGTTGTTTGCTTTTTAGCAGGGGTTTTGAAACCTGACTGTTTTTCTTTTACCATGTTTTGATGAAAACGAATTTGTTTGCTTTTGTCACAGGATTTAAAAAAAACGTGTTGTTTGCTTTCAGAAAGGTTTCTGAGGCACTTCGTTGTTTCCAGTAAAATTTTTTTGTGAAACACTTTATTTTTGTTTCGCACGATTTGATGAAACATTTTTTGTTTGCTTTTTTCACAGGATTCTGATGAAACGTTTTTTGTTTTCTTTCTATTTTTAAAAAACCCAAATTCTGAAAAACATGTTGTTGTTTTTTTTTCTGTCACAAAAACTGTGAAAAAAGTTACGTTGTTTTGTCTTTTTCTGAGATTTGTAACATTTTTTGTTTTTTTAGTCACGGATTCTGAGAAACACTTTCTTGTTTGCTTTCTATCACAATTCTGATAAAACTTTCTTTTTTGTTTTTCTATCACAAATTCTGATAAACCTTTCTTGTTTTTTTTTTCTACCAAAATTTGTAAACCGTTCTTGTTTGCTTTCTATTGGTTTGGGCCTTTACTTGTTTGCTTTCTAGTAAGGTTCTATCCTGAAATTTTTTTTTTTTAGAAATTTTTTTAAAAAACCTTTACTTGTTGCTTTCAAAACGTTTGTTTTTTTTTTTCCCCGTTGTTTGCCTTTTTCTTTCCAATTTGCACAAATTTCGTTTTTTTTTATCACGGATCGAGAAACCCGTTTTTGTTTTTTTCTTTCGTCACAGGTTTTCGATGAAACACTGTTACGTTTTTTGTTTTTCTAGTCACAGGTTCTGATAAAACCCTTTCGTTTTTTGTCTTTCTATCCGGTTCTATAAAAAACGTTACTTGTTTGTCTTTTAGTCACGGATTCCCTGAGAAACACTTTTAATTTTTTTCCCCTTTTAGTCACAGGATTTGATGAAAACTGTTACGTTTTTTGCTTTCTATCACAGTTTCGATGAAACACTGTTACGTTTTTTGTCTTTTGTCACGGATTTGATGAAACACTGTTAGTTGTTTGTCTTTCTGTCACAGGATTCTGAGAAACACGTTATTTTTTTTGTTTTTCTAGTCACGGGGTTTCTATAAAACATGTTGTGTTTTTTTTTTCTAGTAAAGGATTCTGATAAAAACCTGTTAGTTGTTTGTCTTTTAGTCACGGGATTTGATGAAAACGGTTACTTTTTGCTTTCAGTCACAGGATTCTGATGAAACATGTTACGTTTTTGTCTTTCTAGTACAGGATTTGATGAAACATTTTTACGTTTTTTGTCTTTTTTCACGGGTTTCTGATGAAAAAAGTTACGTTGTTTGTCTTTCTAGTCACGGATTTGAGAAAACACTTTTACTTTTTTTGTTTTTAGTCACGGGGATTCTGATGAAACACTGTTAGTTGTTTGTTTTTCTTCACAGGATTTAAAGAAAACTGTTACGTTGTTTGTCTTTTAGCACAGGATTCTGTAAAAACACTGTTGTTGTTTGTCTTTCTGCACAGGTTTCTGATAAACACTGTTACTTGTTTGTCTTTTAGTCACAGGATTTGAGAAACACTGTTACTTGTTTGTTTTTCTGTCACAGGATTTGATGAAACCTGTTACTTTGTTTGTCTTTTTAGTCCAGGTTCTGATGAAACATGTTACTTGGTTTTTTTCTAGCCCAAGGTTTCGGGAAAAAAACACTGTTATGTTGTTTGCTTTCTAGTCACAGGATTTTGAAACGTTAGTTTTTGTCTTTTAGTCCAGGTTTCTGATGAAACACTTATGTTGTTTGCCTTTTAGTCACGGATTCGAGAAACACTGTTATTTTGTTTGTCCTTTCTGTCACGGGTTTCTGAGAAACGCCAGTTGTTCGCCTTTTTACTCACGGTTTCTGTTTGAAACCTGTGTTGTTTCCTTTGCTGAGGGATTAGGCGCGAATGGGGGGTTTTTTCCTGGATGAATTTCTTCTTGTGGCGACCGGGTTAAACCCCGTCAGGCTGAGAGGTGGGGGGGGCCTCTTCACCTCTGTCCTGATTGTTTGGCCCTTGTAGTTTTCCCCCTTCCCACTGCTTTGATACATGGTTTACGTGGATGGAGCTTTGGGTTGTCCCAAAATCCATATATTGTCACATCTGTTCTTTAAGTCCCCGACCCCCCCAAACCCTTTCCTTCCCCCCTCCCTTTCCCCCCCCCCCTTACCCCCCTTTTTCACTTCTTTCACCTTTTTAAAAAAAGTAAAAAATTAAAGGGGAAAAAAAAAAAATGCATGAAGGCCTTCATGAGGAAATTTTCGTTCTGAACTATGAAAAAGGGGAAAGTTTGGGAAACATTGAAATTTCCAAATTGGAACCCTCCCTACAAAGATCTCTTCAAAAACTTTTTTTTTTTCCCCCTGCCCAATTTTGGGCCCTTTTCCCCATCTTAAATCTCTTGTTCAAAGTGATGTTTCAGGCTTATGGTGGGCCCTTATCGAAGATTCCCCTGTATATTCTTTCTCATTTTTTTTGGCAGTGTGGTCCCCGAAAAAAACGACTCAGAAAAAATGAGGAAAGGGAAAAAGGGGAGGTAGAAAACTTAAGTTTGGGGCATTGTTGTGTAGGGATGGTTCATTTTTGTAAGATCCTTGATTTTTGTGAAAGTTATAAAAAGTTTGAAATTGGTCTTCAGTGGTACAAACATGTTTCAAAAAAAAGCTGGTTTTACAAAAACATTAACAAAACACTTTCTAGGAGAGGAAGAAAAAAGAAATGGAAACACAAGAGTTTACAGGGCAGTTCTTCACTAATCTTAGAGGCCCGCGCACAGTCGAGAGTTGGTTTTGGAAGTTGATAATTTGTGGTTCTTTTGCATCGTGCCCTTTTTTAACTCTTTCATCCCTACAACCCAGTTTTCCGGTTTGCAGAAATCCTACCCTTCCTTCCTGCAGCCCAGAAAACCGGGCAGCACAAAATCCCTCCTTTCCTTCCTGCAGCCCGGAAAAGCAGTTCTCGTCGCGGTACGCGCTTTGAACTTCGCGCGAGTCGCGTCATCAGTACATGTCACGACCGGGTCGCTCGCACGGCAGTGTTTATGAATGGAATGGATGCCAGACGGCCCCTACAGAGTGGGAAAGTGGTCGCCGCTCTATTCTGGCCGGTTTGCTACTGCATACGTGGCAGTTCTTACTTTACACTTCTTTGTTTTTTCTCTATAAATCCAGGAATGAAGGGAATACTCGTATTATAAGAATCTTCTCTAAATCAGGAATGAAGGGAATACTGGTATTATAAGAATCTTCTCTAAATCCAGGAATGAAGGGAATACTGGTATTATAAGAATCTTCTCTAAATCCAGGAATGAAGGATACTGGTATTATAAGAATCTCTCTAAATCAGGATAAGGGATCTGTATTATAAGAATCTTCTCTAAATCCAGGAATGATGGGAATACTGGTATTATAAGAATCTTCTCTAAATCCAGGAATAAAGGGGAATACTCGTATTATAAGAATCTAGGAACAACAGGAAGTAACGGTTCGTAGAAAAGGAGGAATGAAAGAGTTAAGATTATTACCTAGTAATGAGATGCATATTGCACATGGACGCAGCAACGAGCTGTGAATTGTGGGAAAAGTAATAGCTATGTGTATGTGTGTGATGTCATACTTGACATTTTGTGCTTTCCATCAGCAGAAGAAGAAGAAAATAATGACAATATGTCACATAATTGTCAAACAACATATGATGTTATCGGAGATTTTTTTTTTTCATTCTCGGTCATGTTGGCATTTGAAGCAATGAAGTAGTTGGATCAACTTGCGGAGAATGCCACAGATAAAGAGTTGAGCAGGTTGTCTATCCCTCACACCGATCTGAAGCCTAAAGTTCAGGCTTATGTCAAAGACCTCGGGCAAGTGGAATGGAACACGCAGTGGATAACACACTCTTCCAAATCCTCCCAAACCATCGAAGAGTTTTCGTCATGGGTTTGTGCCATTTGAGCACAGACCACTCCATTAACACCCACATGTGTCTTTTAAGAGGTGAAGAAGCTCTGTAATGCAGTTCAAGCAATGAGCCTCACACTATAAAACATTTCCTTACAGAATGTTTAAGTGAATGTGTTCTCAAATTTAGATACTGTACTACAGATTCATGTAAACCTTGTTCAGAGATGTCCCACCTGATGTAGAGTTTCTTAAAGAGATAAGTATTTTTTCATCTGATCTAAGATTTTACAAAGAAATATTTTAACAAAATTCCAGTGTGTTTCTGAAAAATTTGTGTTTAGTGAGTTGTATTTCTATTGGTGGTTGAGTGGTTGTTTTTTGTTTTGTTATGTTTTTAGTTTTTTTTTGTCTAAACGATGTTGAGAATTGACTTGACGGTGGTGACAGCCCTGATGTGTCCCTTTGCCGTTGGCTGGGCTGTTAACAACATGAATCAAACTGAAGTGAGGTTTGGAGCAAGTGCACATGCACAATTTTCACAGCTGTCCATACTGTCAACAATCATGTTTAGTTGCAAGTCATCCATCACTGTCATTTGGTCAAACTCAACATGAATTGAAAAGTATATTTTAAAAATTCTCTAGAGGAGAATTGAAGCTGTTTTCAGGTAATGGCCACGTTTGCAACATTTGCCATCCCCAAACTGTCTTATTGCTCAAAACTTTCCAAAATACCTTAGGAATAGAATGGGTTACCTGTAATGGGTTGAATAAGGTTGTATGGATAGTTTAAGTGGGGTGTGTTGAATAGAGAAGTTTGAAGGTCATGGAAAGGCAGCTTACTTTGTGTTTCAACTTTGGTTGATCAGCGGAAGTTGCAGTCACTGAAGAGGTTATTTTGAAAGACAAGAAGGAAACGTATGAAGCATGTGCATTTTGTTTTTTTTTCTGTTTGGCAGCACGGAAGGGGCTGAAGAACAAGGTTGCCATTGGCAAGATACAAACCCTTTTCCAAAGCTTTGTACATTCTGATGAAACACAACCATCCAGGTACGTACCGGACATTTAAAATGCTGTTGAAAGATCAAGAGGGTGGGTTGGAGAGAAGGGCCGGGGGGCAGGTTGGGGATTAGGGGTTATCTGCTCATAAACTGGCAAGATGTTTGATTACACACAAAGAAAAGACAGTTACCTGAGATTTTTTTTTTTTTTGCCCTTGTTGCGCTTGATTTCAGTAGTGTGCTTGTTTTGTTTTAGTGACTACCTTGAACACATTCTGTGAACATATCCGAGACCAGCACTATGCAAACTGGCTAGCTACATGCAAAAGGAAGGCGTCAGTTAGCTGCTCATGAATTATTCATGAGGTCCTCCCACATATGGTATCATGAGGTAATTTAAAGCTGTTCCCGCATGCCAAATGGTGGGGAGCCAACACGGTTATTTTAAGTATGCAAGCATGCCTGCATCTCAGCTGCCCAAGAAAGGGACCAGAAGAGACACAGTTAGTCCTTGTCATTTTAACAGAGCCTAGGTTTGTCACTTCTGTGAGTTTCTGCAGAGTTTCTTGTGGATTGAAACGTTGGGTGATACCTTTCCTTTGCTCAAAAGGTTTGAAGCAGTGAGATGCCAGATGAATGGAGTGTGGACAGCCGCTGTTAGCTCGACCTGCTGCCACTTATCATCACTTGCTGTAACCTTTGTTTCGGGGGAAAATTGACCCTTACTTACATTTCAGTGTGTTGCTTAGGCAAAATTTGATTACCTAAACAAATCATAACTTTCTTCTCAGATGTCCCATTGAGGTACTTTTTTCACATTTAATTTTTTTTTTTTTTGTTACTCTTTCTGATGGTGGCTTGTATTTCTTGATCAAGTGAAAGTTTGTTGCTTTTTTAACACCTTTCTGCATATATACAGATGGCAAACATATATACAGTTGGCTACATATATACAGATGGAAGTGGTACAAGGTAGAACACTCGTGTTTGCTTCAGTGTAGATTTTCAGTATCCAGTCTTCTGTTGATAGTACTGTAAATTTCCTAGCAACTTTTATTTAAGTTTGCCTAAGTTTATTTTTTAAGTGCAAATGTTAGCAAAATTTTAGTTTAAAAAAAGTAAGTAAAAAAAAGGTGTGAGCGTACATGCTTCTTGCTTTGTGTTATTTCTCTGATTTTCTGCACAGTTGTGACATGAAAGTTATACAACTGAGAAACACAGAAGATGCAACAGTAGCACCCAAAAAAAAAAATACGGAAAAAAATCCATGTAAAAAGAGTACAGTTCAGTCTCTTTGTGCCATCACCTCGTGTGGGAGAGAGAGGTCAGGGTCCGGTCACAGTCAATACTGTGAAGTGAATGGGTGATGGTTGCGTGGTGTGCAGATGCAGAGGAACGGTTTGAGCGGCTGATGGGGCTGATCGGCATCTTTCGGCGCATCAATGATGAGCAAATTCAAGGCTATCAACGAAATCCGTCTGTCGCTACCCCCTGAGACCTCATTTCCAGCGCTACACGAAGAAATCTTTGACAATTCTTATTGAAAGTCACTTCAGTTGTGCCAGTTTTCCTTTACCCCTCTTGAGCCTGGTAAATGGTGGGGATTTCACTGCTGAATGCGCATGTTGATGCTGTACATAAACTATGACAGGCAAGGTATGTATGTGTTCGAGTGATTGCGATGCTTGGTGTCTGTTATCTTCAGATGTGAAATAGAAGAAGAAAATGCATGAAGGCATCATCTTTATTTTTTGACTATTTCAATGATTTAAAACACAGAAAGGTGAAGGGAAGTGAAAAAGAGGAAAGGAAAAAAAAAGAGGTTATGATTGGCAAGCAATGTCATGAATATGTGCATGTGCATGCATGCAGTTTGTATGACTCATGTGTATGGCTTACTCTTTACTAAACTAGATTCTATTTCCGAGGAAAACAAAACAAATGATTACAAAAGCAGTCTTCGTTATTTCTTCAGAGAGGTGGACCCAATGAACACAATGCAGAGGGTTTTGCTCATTTGGATATTGATTTATGGGTAGTGTCAAAAATCAAGTCACTGCCAAAAATTTGGAAAAGGGGATGGGATCACTTATACACTGATCATCTGAAAATCCTTTTGCATAGTAGCACTGTTCTGTGCAGGTACCAAGATTTCCTGCTAAACTGGGTTTTTTTGTGTGCCAGGTATGCAAGTTGTAAGGCCTTGCAATGCCCTAGGGCCATACTTTCGCATCATCACTGTGTAGGATAGTTTTATTTCGGATGCTCATTACAAACTGAAAAAAAAATGTTTTATTTTATTGCTTACAGTCATCCACACTCATTCCTGCATTGACACGCTCACACATGAAACATGCACACAGTTGTTTGCATACTGGGTGATCTCTTATGTAGATAAACTTCAGTTCAAATAATGCAAAAGTGTAGTTATATTAGTGTGGGGTGTGTGTGTGTGTGTGTGTGTGTGTGTGTGTGTGTGTGTGTGTGTGCAAAGGAAGAGCACAAAACTGAAATACATTTTTGTATACAAACCTTTGGTGTATACTCTTACCACACATGCACACCAACACTCACGCATGATGCACAGGCACAAACACACACACACACACATACACACACACACACATACACACACACACACACACACACACACACACACACATACACACACACACACACACACACACACACACACACACACACACACACCACAGGTTTTTGAGCTGTTATGAAGGTCTGTGGAAATTTGAAAAAAAGAACAAGTTTGGACTGAAAGAAATACCTATAGACCAAAAATTAAGCACAGCTGCTGAGTATGTAACCGCAGAGACCAACTGACACAGAACGTTGTGAAGCATTTCCTTTCAACACCCTTTGTCTTCTTTTTCCAGTAAGCCAAAAATATCTTTTGGGCTGTCTGTATAATTTCAGGTTTGTCACATGTTGTCTTGTGAAACTTTGTCACTGTGTGAAATTTGGGTTGCTCTCCCTAAATTTCACCTATTTTGACAAATGACTCCA
This sequence comes from Conus ventricosus, assembly GCA_018398815.1. Classification (NCBI taxonomy): domain Eukaryota; kingdom Metazoa; phylum Mollusca; class Gastropoda; order Neogastropoda; family Conidae; genus Conus; species Conus ventricosus. The sequence goes on from CM031604.1 coordinate 81,609,643, forward strand.
ATGGCTCCACTTTTGGGTGTGTGCATACATTTTTGCCTGCGTGTTAAAATTGATTTTTTTGTTGTTATTGATCATCATGAGCATGTGACAAATTCACTGCTTTTTTTGTCCTTTCTTAATGTATAAGAAAAATAGTGCTCTGACTGTAACTTAAAAGTCATAAAGAAGACCCACTCTGTGGAGATTTAAACTGTAAGCCAAGATTAAGTTGCACTCTAGGCAAATAGGTTATACACTTGGCCATATTTCCACAGTGCTCATTGTTAAATAAGCTCTTATTTCAGTGGAAAATGAAAATCCAAATGCTGATAAACATCCTGGAAATTAAGGACAGAATTAAGACAGAAATCTGCTTGTGTCATCCTTTTTCAGTGGTTCTCTAACGTAAATAATGTTTGTCTCTATGATAATCAAACAAGCTAGCTTGCATGTTCACAGAGGACGAAGTGTACCAGTTCATCCCATGATATAGACCTTCCAAGAGGTTAGAGTTAGACTGAGAGGAAGCCATTCAGCTTCCATGCAAAGTAGCACAGGCAGTCTTTGAAGATCACAGTTTGGAAAATGGTGGCTAAGTATTTCATTTGAAAAAGAGAACATTTTGTATGGCTTTTTGTTTTCTTGTGTTCAGTGTAGAGATGGCCTTTGTGAGCACTTTAGCCTAACATCGTGTTCTTTGAGTTATATAATATGCTCTTTAGACTTGAACTGTCTGTCTTAAGGACGTAAGGTATATCAGCTGTCATTGACCTGTTCTGTACACTGAGTTATGTACACTTGTGTTCAGTTTTCTTATGTGTATGCTTCGGCTGTTTCATGAGGTACGCTGGTGTACTGAGTTTACATGAATGGTGTAGCGTTAAAGTATTGTGTTATTGAATTTATGTGAATGATGTGGCATTCAAGTATTGTGTTCATGTCGATATATAGGCATGCATTGAAATTATGTGAATGATGTGGCGTTCAAGTATTGTGTTCATGTTTATGTTTAGGCATGCAAGGCTGTATTATGCCTGCTTTTTTTTCTTCTTTTTTCGTGATGCTGTCGTGCTGGGAGGCCAACATCTTGCTACAGATGCATATCAGATGTGTTTTTTTTTTCCCATCAGTAAAAGTCTTTGTCTGCATTATTGTGTCAGGGTTGGTGTTCTGCAGCACTGCAGTCACAGAAGGAGAGGTTTGATGCAAACGAGTTACCTCATGGCCATTCACCTCTTCAGTTTTAAGCGTACCTCCATTAGCTGTGTGTGTGTGTGCGTGTATGTACATTACACACATGCATTGTGTGCATAGATAGGGATGCGTTGACACATGCTCATGCACGCCTGTACACAAACACGCACTTATGCATGTGTACACAAACACACACGCACACACGCATTTGGGCATGCACACACCTGTTGACCAGGCTTCAGTATTGAAGTCTGTATACTTTTGAACGGCTCACAGTCAAAGGTCCAAGCAGTCAGCCGAGTCCAGCTGCTCATGAATCAGTTTTTACAGCTTGAAATCCGTCCTCCCAACAGAGAGTGGGTACCCAATTCAGTTCAGGGACAGTAGGAGGTGGAAGGAGAGTGACAGGGCTTAGCCTTCTGTCATTCTGCGTCCTGGTGTCTGTGAATATCTTCCATTAATTGCCCACATGACCATGGCACTTGAACCTGTAACTCGGTTTGCTCAAGGGAGTGTCGCACCTGGCATAATAGCTCCAAAGGCACAACAAAAGTTTTGCTGGACTTGGAATGAAAGGCTAGAACCAGAGTGGTAGTACGAGGGTTGTTCAATTTAAGATGTCACCACCCCCTTAAAAAACGTACCTCTCATCTCAGCAACTTGAAACTTTTACATCCCCTCGAAGTATTCTCCGTTGGCTCGAATGCAAATTTCAAGCCTCCTACGCCAATTCTCAAGCGCCCTCTGGTAGTCGGTTTTAGGCAGACCGGACAACTCTGATCTTACGGCTTTGGCGAGGTCTTGTACCCGGTCAAACTTACGCCCAGCGAGCTTTTCCTTTTCCGAGCAGGGAACAGCCAGAAGTCGCATGGGGCCAAGTCGGGCTGTAGGGTGGGTGGTCCAAAACTTGGATTCCTTGCTCGCTCAGGAAGGTCGTGGTGACCTTCGCCTTATGGACACTGGCATTGTCATGCAGAAGAAGGGTCCTCTGGGTGCTGACGGTTGGGCGCTGCTCATGGATTTTTCCTACAACTTTTGGAGCACAACTTGGGTATAGTAGGAGGCAGTGATTGTTGATTTCTCAGGCAAAAGGGTCAATTGCCACAAGGCCTTGCGTGTTGAAAAAAATAGAAAACATTCGCTTGCGACTCTGGAATCCTGGGCGAAGAACAACTGGTCGGTCTCCGTCAGGGCCAACCCACATGCGGTTGCAGCGTTTGTTGGGGATGCCGTAGAATGTCAGCCAACTCTCGTCTCCCGTCACTAAGTCACACAGTCGTTTTGGCCCATTGGGCTCAAACTCGTCGAGCAGTTTGCGTGAACATGCCACCCGCTGCTGCTTCGATCATCGCTTAAGAGATGTGGCACCCATCTTGCAGCCAGTTTTCTCATGTGAAGGTCTTTGTGCAGAATGTTGTTAATGGTGCCAATTGAAAGCTCACATGCCTCGCTTAATTCCCGCACAGTCGAATGTGGATCCTCCTCTATCAGTCTTTTCACAAATGCAATGTTTTGTTCGTTCCGAGCTGGTAAAGCTCGCTCTGCACGATTACCCCAATCAGATGGCGCCCTACCTGCTCTTAATTGTTTGACCCATCTGCAAACTGTGCGGTAAGACACACAATCCGTTCCGTAAACAGCTTGCAAATCTGCGTGTATCCTCCTACAATCGTCACCAAGTTGTAGCCTTGTGAAAGTGTAGAAACGAAATTGCTCATTGGTGACGTCCATTTTTTTCAGGCTCAGCTGTTTGAAACACAGTTGTAATTACGTCATACTCCGAGTTGCGTCATGACGTCAACTTTATTTTCTGCAATTCTAATCAGTAAACTTTAAAGTTGTGTTTGGTATAAACATTTTTCTGTGCGGTGCTTCGTTTTCCCAAAAGGCAAGCCTAGTGTCATCTTAAATTGAACAACCCTCGTACACGCCTCATCGTTGTACCTGAGTTGTTGACAGAAAGAAATGAAAACCATAGCTCTGCAGTGAAAAGAGAATAAAAGCCCACTCATGCTTTTTCTTTAACATTTTTGCTTGTATGTTCTACACCAGGTGAATAATGTAAATGTTCTACAAAAATGTAATCAATATACCATGTATTATGTTGAGCGAGAGAGAGGGAATATTTTCTTTGAAATGTAAATCAAGGATGTAGTTGAAAGAATAAATTGACGATGGCTATGAATGAATATATGTTGTGTACATTCAAACAATAGTGTTCAGTCATGTTAGTTCATTGTCTCTTCATTGCATAATTGTCACTCATTCCTAAATTTTTCTTTCTTTCAAATCGAAATGAGTTGGCCCATATAATTACGTGCTGAACAAAGTGGTTGTTTATCCGTTTATGTGCTCTGTGCTCTGAAGGGAATTGTTCATATTAAATTGTTCTTTCATACTATAAGTGTTGTAAATAAACTTCTGTGTAACCTCTCCACCAGAAACTATTTTTCTGTGTCTTCATTGTCAGAGGGAAAAAATGTAAGGTTCTCTTTGTGGATAAATATCCATGGAGACAAAGGGAACATCAGCAAATTACATGAGTACAGAGTACACTAAACGGAACATCAGGTCAGAAGATGACAGGACTAAGAGTGAGTGTGTTAAGGGGAAATGAAATGACAATGGACAGATGAAGGAACTGGACAGTGAGCGGAAGAGAAGGTAATTCAGGCAGCGACAGCAGTAGAGAGGAAACGGAACATCAAGCCAAAAGATACAGAGACAAGAAAGTGAATAAGGGAACATCGTGTTCAGAAGGCAATACGACTAGAGAGTACTTTTGAGATTTAAAAAGAATTTCTCTTGTCATTTTAAAGAAAATTAAGCTTTTCGCATAGATCAAGACAGTGTAAGGCCATCCCTACTTCTGTTTGAAATCAAGAGTTCAGTGCGTCATTTACCATGTTGGTATTTTCTGCCTCTCGTGTTCTGGTGCCAGCTACATGAGTTTGAGGCAAAATTTGAAAGTGACAAAACCAGGCATGTAATTTACCTGTCTTTCTCTGCTTGTGAAAAGGATGCAACTTAGAAAAAAAAAAGACTAATTGATGATGTTTGCTCACCAAAAGAATTTATTAAGAGCAACTTTATTGACGACTTGGTACCCCTTGTCATTGCTCAGATTAAATCTGTTTGGCTAAAATTCTTGCCTGAAGAGGGTTTCTTCTCCAAAGACCTTCTGCTGTCGAGCTCTGCCTAAAGTGTCTTTCTGCTGTTGTGGCATTTGTCAAATAGACTAAGATTTATCTTTGTCTCCAAAAGACCACTCGTACAGAAATGATGAATCCTGAACATTCAAAACAAAAGAGGCCTAAAAAAATTGTTTTGAATGTGTTGGTTTATTGTATGTTGTGTATCGATCAGTTTAAGGTGTTTTTGTGTTTGTTTTTTTTTGGGGGGGGGGGGGGGGGGGGGTCAAAGACTTGCTGTCAAATGGTAAGATCTTTCGGCTGTTGGGCTGATGTTCTCAAGTTCAAACAACCCAAAGGGTGGGATTTTTATGGCTTGATAGCTCTGTCGGTACAGCTAGCAGTAGACAGGTAGATACCTGATACAGTCTAGGGAAGGTTAAGGTGGCGGCATAAGGGGAGAGGGATGGTTGTCGCCTCGCATAGAATTGTGTACCAGACTTGGTGAACCTCTTGCAGTTTACTGCCCCCGAAACTGTGAGGCTGTGGAACTTTAATCTGTGTTCTTTCATGCATGTCCATGTAGCCTGGTTGTGGCATAGTAAGGATACACAACCTTCAGTGTATTCTGAAACCATTGCTTACTGAAGAAGCACGACTTGGTTGATTGCACATCTTGTAATGATAAGATGGATGAGTGACTTTGTTTTCCCTGTTTGCATTTAAGCTCTACCATTTGGTGGTAAGGAAGTACAGTCCAGTCCTGCGTGTTTTTATTGAATCCATATATTGCTTGTCTTTCAAATTGTTGTGTGATATACGGGTAACATTTGCTTCTTTTTTTTTTCAAACTGTGTGGGGTTGTTTAATTGCTATTTCTTTCTTTGAAGATGAAGGGCAATGCTTGTATTTTCCAGCATATCTTCAAATTTCAGATGCTTCATAATTCCACTTGACAGAATCTTGCCATTTCTGTACATATATTATATCACTTTGAAAGATTACTTGTTGACTGGCGCACAGTTGTTTGCTCACCTGTCTTTTTTTTGTCTTTTTTTCCTCTTGTGCTTTCATGCATCTCAGTGTTATTTTCTCAGGTCCATTGGGAATGAATGAGAAGGTCAAGTCATTGTATGTTGAACAGCTAGCAGACTGCAAAAGAAAGAAAAAAAGAGTGGAAGAAAAGCAAGAGGTGTGTACTGTGTGTTGTGTCATCAGCCTGTCGACCAAGTCAAGGTGATGACTGTATGGTGTCTCCCATTGTTGGCACTGTGTTGAATAATGGTGAGCTGTCCTACCTAGCTAGTTATTTTGCCGTCTGTTGCTTCTTCAGTTATTGGATATAAAAGTGTGTTTCCTTTTCGTTTTCTTCTTCTTCTTAATACTTTCATGACGGGCACGGCAGAGAAAACGTCACTTCCCTGCAGACGCGTGCACCGCACATGCTTACAACCATTGCAGACGCGCGATTTTCACACTTTTTTATTTTATTTTGCGTCCCCTAATATAAACCTAACAAGCAATTGTTATGTATCAATGGAAAGGGTAAAATTCGAGCTTTGCAATGAGCATAGGATTAAATACATTTTGGGTAAAATAGCAACGCTACAGTTACGGAAACAAATTGAGTAAAACGTAGAACACAATGTTGTTTACGTTTGTTTGGTTAGTAAGACAACAGCAAATGAGGAAGAATAGGGGCATAAAATTTTGCTCTTTCTTTCAAAACATGCAGAGAAAGCCTGAGGTATTCAATATGTGTAATCCAAGTGAACTTAAAAAATAAAATTTTTTAAGGAAAATAAATCATTTTTACACTCTACACACTTTCACTGTTTTGGCTTCTGATGATACGACGTATAAAACTATTAAATACACAGAGCAAATAAATCAAGCTCAGATTCTTTTCGATAAACTTGTACACCTTTACCCCCCTCATCCTCTGAACTATTTTGCTGAACCAGATTTTAACACCCCATGTCTTCCTTCTTCTGCCCAATATGTTGGTGAGGCAGGAAATTTCATGCGCGTCTTTTGCAAAAATTCCCAATGCCAGACGGGTCTCTTTGTTCGGACTACTCTGGGGTCACAAAGGTCATCGCTAGTGCATGTAAACTTACCCTTCCAGTGGCTAGAACCCTGTTCTAAATATTTATGGCAGCTGCATCCTTAGACTGTAGACAAGAGAACAGGGGATTTTGTGTATAGTTGTGCCGTCATGGAGGCATGGCACATCCAGGGAGTACGCAGTGTTGCTGTCGCCACGGAACGCTCGTCGTGAACGAGTCGACTGAGTTGCCGTCACTATCGCATGACGCGTCGTGAAAAGGTTAAAGGAAGATAAGGATTTCATTTTTGCTTTCACTCATTTTTGTTTTTAATAGAAAGGTACAGGCATTTTATTTCTGGCATGAAATGAATAGAATCCAAATGTTTATGTTAATGCCTCCTCACTGTGAAGAATAATGCCAAAAATTTTATTTCTCAAGTGCTAAACAATTTTCAGGGTATCTTTCTTATCGATGAAAAAAGAGAAAAAGGGGAAAAGTGTATGCATGAGAGAGAGAGGGAAGTCTTTATATTTTAAAACACAAATATTTTTTTTGATTTGTTGCTTTCTTTCTTTCTTTGTTTTCAATATGCAGAAAACCCATACTTCTGGAAAATGATTGTAACAGTTTGTTGAATTAAGTATGTGTCACCCCTGCGTAAGTGTCCACGTGAAAATGACTCTTCCTCACAAGACACAAGATTTGTCTGACCTTTTCATAGCATCATGTGCTGACTGTGTGCTCAGCTGGTAACATCCTTTGTGTTTTGGTATTATTTCCTCTGATGCTTCATCAGTATTCTCTCATCCCACTGGCTGGCCTAACGGTGTTACTGTCCATCCAGATTTGTTTTACACTACCAATATTATCAAGGACACAAATTACAGTGAACAGCACAGTATGATGAACAGTATTATACTTTTTTCCTCTTGCAGCTTTACCCGTCGTCAGGTTCCTGTTTTCTTTATGAAGGGTTGTCAGGTGGAACATTGTTTTTGTGACAAAGAGTCTTTTTGTGTCCAGTCTGTGTGATGTTGTCTTGGACATGGTCAGAGAGATGAGGCAGGTGAGCGTGGAATTCTTGCACGCTGCTGGTTCAGGGTTGACAGGTTGTCAGAGTGGATGGACCAGTTTGGAACCGCTTGTTTGTACTGTAGCCATGTCTTCCGGGGATGCACCATAAAGTAGCACTGGTACTTACATTGGAACTACTACCATCTGATTTTGCTGTTGAAATGCCTTACCTAGCTTGCTGTCATTTCTATAGAGTCCTCCTGTTCCCCCCCCCCCCCCCCCCCCCCCCCCCCCCCCCAGGTCAACCTGGGGCTGTTTCAGGTTAACTCGTATCACTTTTTGTTTTATTCACTGCAGGTCATTTCCTCTTTCCTGTGACTCTCTTTAACTTGGCCTTTGTTGAATTTTTGGTATTGCTGTAACTTGGTCCTCCTGGGCAGCCCATCCACCTATTCTAGGAACTCCATACACTGCTTTTTTTCTCACAACAATTTGTATAGCTTGCCAGGTTTTGTTTGCTTGCTTGCTCTTTTTCTTTTTCTTTTTTTGAAGGTTTTTTGTGTGTTTCTTTTGGTTTTGTTTTGCTGCGTGTTAATAATCTGGCAACTGGAAATGAAAATCTAAGCACTGTTCAGAGTGGATACCACTGTTCACACCGCTGTGTCTGTTAGGCCCTGCCACTGAGGTTTTTGTTGTTGTTGCTCCCTCCGTTAGAGTTATGGTTTGAACCATTTTTTATAACTTTTTCATTTGAACCTGGGAGATGAAAAATGAAACAGGTAGTCTGACACCCTCAACACAGTTTGGTGTTCCCAGCTTTGAAGATGTCCATAGTTCAGCTAGCACATTGTGAAATTGCTGCACATGTTTTTTAGACGATCAAAGAGTATTTGTTGCTTTTACTCAGGACATGACGTTTTTGCCTCTTCTTGATGACAACACTGAACAGGTCCTGAGTGGTAGATAGGCTGGGCTGGAATCACTCCAACTCTGCAACTCGTCCACACTGGAACTCCTTCTCAGGAGCTACTAGCCCTTATATGACATATCTGTGTCAAAAATTGTATTTTATTTTCAGGTATTGTTGAAGAAGAATTTGTTGGTGTTGTTTAACCCTTTAGTGCCAGGTGTACCAAGGTACAGTATCTCCCAGTACCAGCTGCTGTTAGTCACTGTCTTCAGAGGCCTCTAAACTTTGGTTCCATGGGGATGCCAGGGCCTCTGTTAGTAAAAATTCAGGCATGAAAGTCATACAACCCTGGTCGTATTCGTGACCCAGTGGGTATTATGCTATGACTGAGTATTTCCAAGATTATGAAAAAATAGATAAATGATTGGATAATTTTTTTCTTAATGGAAATTTAAAAACAGCAACCTACTTCGCTGAAACTGCTACTGACATTGATTCTTAAATTGCACATCTGCAAATGATTTGTTTGACGAGTCTTCCAGTTTTTTCCGCGTCACTTAGGATTGTTATTCTTGATCGCAATGGCACTGATTCTGTGGTCAGACACTGTCGGCTTCAGCACAGTTTTAGATGACACCCTATGTCCTTCCAAATGGTGCTGGCTGTGGGTTAATCTCGAGTCACCTTATGAAAGAGATTTGAGTGAGAAAAATATTTGAGAAGAGTGATGAGGTGCAAAGTTTGCAACAGCCCGGTCTTTCGTACTCTCCATTCTTGAAAGTTTAAATTCCTTGTATTCATGATGTTCAGTTGCAATGTTTGAATTGCATATTTGTGCGGATCAACAAACAACTGACATCGGACAGTCATCGTGTGAGACTTATAGAACACTTCCAAAAGAGATCCCCCGAAGTCGGAGTGTGGCTGCCCATGTGGCGGGGTAATCAAAAACGGTCACACACGTAATGTTCTCATCCCCAGCTGATGCATTTGTACCATAGTGTTCAAGTACTTCGGCTGTTTGGATGATCCCTGGAGTCTTTTAGCCAGGGTACGACAACAACAACAACAACAACTTCCAAAAGAGTACTTTGCAAAATAAGGAATTTATCAGAATTATGCTGTCAGAAATTGTTAAATTAAAAAATGGGAAGGGAAAGGAAAAGTTGATTGTCGATTTGCTTTTCGTCTTTTGAGCATACCAGCCACTTCTGTTTTGAAGTTTGGAGCTGTCTGCTTCTCTCAACATCAGATTGCTCTTGCTATTCCAAAAAAAAAAAAAAAAAAACCAAAAAAAAGAAAAAGAAGAAAAGGCCACGCTACTCTTAAAATAGTAAAACATGCTTTCAGAGGTGGATACGAGGGTTGTTCAATTTAAGATGTCACCACCCCCTTAAAAAACGTACCTCTCATCTCAGCAACTTGAAACTTTTACATCCCCTCGAAGTATTCTCCGTTGGCTCGAATGCAAATTTCAAGCCTCCTACGCCAATTCTCAAGCGCCCTCTGGTAGTCGGTTTTAGGCAGACCGGACAACTCTGATCTTACGGCTTTGGCGAGGTCTTGTACCCGGTCAAACTTACGCCCAGCGAGCTTTTCCTTCAGAGCAGGGAACAGCCAGAAGTCGCATGGGGCCAAGTCGGGGCTGTAGGGTGGGTGGTCCAAAACTTGGATTCCTTGCTCGCTCAGGAAGGTCGTGGTGACCTTCGCCTTATGGACACTGGCATTGTCATGCAGAAGAAGGGTCCTCTGGGTGCTGACGGTTGGGCGCTGCTCATGGATTTTTCCTACAACTTTTGGGAGCACAACTTGGGTATAGTAGGAGGCAGTGATTGTTGATTTCTCAGGCAAAATGTCAATTGCCACAAGGCCTTGCGTGTTGAAAAAAATAGAAAACATTCGCTTGCGACTCTGGAATCCTGGGCGAAGAACAACTGGTCGGTCTCCGTCAGGGCCAACCCACATGCGGTTGCAGCGTTTGTTGGGGATGCCGTAGAATGTCAGCCAACTCTCGTCTCCCGTCACTAAGTCACACAGTCGTTTTGGCCCATTGGGCTCAAACTCGTCGAGCAGTTTGCGTGAACATGCCACCCGCTGCTGCTTCTGATCATCGCTTAAGAGATGTGGCACCCATCTTGCAGCCAGTTTTCTCATGTGAAGGTCTTTGTGCAGAATGTTGTTAATGGTGCCAATTGAAAGCTCACATGCCTCGCTTAATTCCCGCACAGTCGAATGTGGATCCTCCTCTATCAGTCTTTTCACAAATGCAATGTTTTGTTCGTTCCGAGCTGGTAAAGCTCGCTCTGCACGATTACCCCAATCAGATGGCGCCCTACCTGCTCTTAATTGTTTGACCCATCTGCAAACTGTGCGGTAAGACACACAATCCGTTCCGTAAACAGCTTGCAAATCTGCGTGTATCCGCCTACAATCGTCACCAAGTTGTAGCCTTGTGAAAGTGTAGAAACGAAATTGCTCATTGGTGACGTCCATTTTTTTCAGGCTCAGCTGTTTGAAACACAGTTGTAATTACGTCATACTCCGAGTTGCGTCATGACGTCAACTTTATTTTCTGCAATTCTAATCAGGTAAACTTTAAAGTTGTGTTTGGTATAAACATTTTTCTGTGCGGTGCTTCGTTTCCAAACGGCAAGCCTAGTGTCATCTTAAATTGAACAACCCTCGTAATTCACAGAGTTATGTGAAAAAGTGCATCAAATCACATCATTGTTCTTAAATAGACAGATGAAATTATACAGACAGCTGATGTGGTCATTTTTCATTTCAGTATGCTGCTGCACTACCACATTTAGCTTCACTTCAGATATTATTCCCCCCTATAGCAGATGTCTTTGGGTTGTTTTTTTAATTTTTATAACAAATGATAGAATTTCTTCCAGGATTTTGTTTTTTCCATGGTAAATGTTGGTGGTGCTACTACTCTCAGTTATAGTTTTGCTACTGTCAAAGAGTGAAAATGTATTCAAGATTAGTGGGATTGGCACTGTGTGTGTGTGTGTGTGTGTGTGTGTGTGGTGTGTGCGTGTGTGTGTGTGTGCGCGCATGACACAGTTATTGTACTTTCATCAGTTGTCAAAATTACGTGGTAAGTGCTAAGAAACGCCAATTTAGAGCTAATGAATTGCCAAAAGACTGCAGCGTCAGGGGTGTTGTCCTCTGACCCCCCTACTGGAGTGCTGCGCCTGCCAAGGGAGCTTATGCTAGTTAGACCTTAAGACTATTCTGCACTTTCAGGCCTGCAAATTATATCCCCTGTTCCATGCTGCATGGGAACTCTATGCTGGTGACTTTTTTCTCTCTAGCACTCTTTTTGACTCTGCATGGGTTTGGGTTTTTTTTGTTTTTTTTTTGGTGGGGGGGGGGGGGGGGGGGGTGGGTGTGGTGATTGTTTTGTTTTGTTGTTGTTATTGTTGTTTTTTTTAATTTCCTGTTGTCAACTGTCTTTCTGCCTTCTAGGCCCATTCATCTGTCTTCTGTTCAAGAAAGTGTGTATACTTTTTCCTCACCCTTTTATTACAGTTTAAAGAAAGCAGCTTTTCTGTTGTAATCTGGTGACTTGGTAGTGAAGCCCTTGATACTGCTCAGAGTGGACACTACGGCTGACCATTCTGCAGTGTTTAATTGTCCTGGAGGCCTTTTTTTAAATGCATTTTTATGGCATTGTTTATCATTACTTTTTTTTTAAGTAATTTTTAACATTTTTGGATGCTAGGAGGAACGGCTGGTGCCCTCAGCATATCCTGCTTTTATCAGTCCTATGGATTTTGGTAGATCAGCGATCAGGTTATGAATTGAATGTGTGTATTATGTAAACAGTCGTTCATTGTTGTGTCCCTTTTTGCAGGACAGGATTTCTTTCTCTCTCCTGAGTGATGACAGCTCTCGAAAATGCCTTTGTGTGATTGGCTGGGCTATCATGATTTTAAAAAAAAAAAAAAAACTTTTTGAAACGCCAGCCACACGCACATACCTCGTTCCTAGAGTGGGTGGAGACGCCATCTTGTGAGCACGTAAGATGGCAACAGAGCTGGATGACTGTACTTGTACATAGTTCTCAGGGTGCTGACAGCCACCCTGAAAGTAGCATTGCACAGGATTACCGTCAAACATCGATGTACTGCTTTGTTTCGCACAAGACTTTGACTTGTGAACTATAAATTTTCAAACTGAGACACACTACATCATACCTTAGAAGCAAAGCATTGTGTGAGGTATGCTACTCTGTATACTTTAGCACAGAAAAGTGAAGACGCAAAAGAAATATGTGTTGAATTGACTGGATACAATGGTAGAAATGGAGAGTTTTTCAGCATCCTTTCAACTGTATTCTGTGAGACCATTCAAAAAGAAATGGGGGAAAATCTGTCTTGTGGCATCTTTTTAAATCAGCATCTGACTTGAGAGCACTTCACAGGTGGTAGAGAATGTCAGCTGCTGCCATGAGCACTAAGGACAGGGGGAGGAGTATACCTGTATTGATTTGTCCGAGGCATGGTTACATGGCAACAGGTTCTATTGAAAGCTGTGTGTGTGTGCAAAGAGGCAGAGAATGCGTGTGTGTGTGTGTGTGTGTGTGTGTGTGTGTGGGGTGTGTGTGTGTGTGTGAGATGAGAGAGAGAGAGAGCAATTGACAATGAGGAATGTGCTAAACACCTAACATGATATAAAGTCTGTCTCTTCGCAAGAAATATACTAATTTTGCCAGTTTTGTAGAACTTCCGTTGTTGGTGTAGAATGTTGATGGCTAGGCTTTGGTTTGTGGGCGTCATTTTACTTCATTTCTTGTATCATGGCTTCTTCAGACTCGTTATGTAATAGTTCGTCATTTGGCTTGCTGGTTGTTGGCAGATTTGTGTTTGAATAGTACCTTCCCAAAGCATCAGGCTGCACCAAGGGAGTATTTGAATAGACTGTAATATGTTTCCCAAGCAGTTTGAATTGAAAGTCTGGTCAGATTGAAGATGCACACCGATATGTGCTTTTTCATCTTTTCTTTTTCCATAATTTTTAATGATCAATATTTGCTTGCTTTGTGCAATGTTTTTGATGTTGATGGAGATGTGTGTGTGTGTGTGTGTGTGTGTGTGTGTGTGTGTGTGTGTGTGTGTGTGTGTGTGTGTGTGCACATTTACATGCATGTGTATGTTTGTACCAATGTGTACATGTGGGTCTGCATGTGTGTGTTTTACAATTGCTGGTTGTAGTATTAAGATGATCTTTGAAATATAAGCTGATGTATGCCATTGTGCCTGCCTGCCTAATAAATCATTACCTCCTTTCTCTTCATTTCTGTGGACTGTAGAACGCATGCATTCTCTCTCTTTTTTTCTTCTTTTTTTTGAACCAAGTATAGCTGCCTTAGTTCTATTCTTTGTTTTTTGAACCGAGGCTTTTTGTCAATGTGTTTTGAGCATATATGTGTATATACCAATGGTGAGGTTTTGATGAAACTATTGTACATAAAAATCTGTAAATAATTGACTCATCATTTTTATGTGTGTACACAATGTGTTCATGTGTGTGTGTGTGTGTGTGTTGGACAGAGAGGAAGAGAGAGAAACAAATCTGTATAAATGACTCAAGTGGGGTTCTTTTTCTCTCTTCCAACCCTAAGCCTTTTAAACTGGAAGTGGTGGTGTGTGTTTGTGTGTGTGAGACGGAGAGAAAGAGAGAGAGAGAGAGTACATGCACGCATCCTTATGTGAGTTTACATGCATGTACCACTGGTGGGCCGATTTCTTAATTGTTTGGATGGACCAGTTGTGAATGATGTTCAAATCCATTGAATGTGAATGAACAGTTCATCCCTGACTTAAGTGAAGGTCACAGACTGAAAAAAATGTAACCAGTTTCTTTTGTGTTGATTTTCATTTTCTCTCATTTTTCTTCTTTTTTTTCTTCCCGTTTAATGACACCTGATGCGTCAATGCCAAAAATCCTCAAAACAAAAACAAAAAAAGAAAGAAAAAACAAACCCTGATTTAATGAGAATGATAAAGTCAAAAGTCAAATTTACATGGAACAGTGTCCTTAAACATCAAGCGATTTCTCACCATTGTTTTGTTTTGTTCTGTCTCATCGTTCCTGCTGCTTTAGTAGCATCATGTCCTGGCAGCTCATTTCAGCTGCCTGTATAGAGCCACATCCAGTCCCATCTGGGCACAGCTCCAGTACTGCAGCCCTCAAGGAGCTCCCAATGCCAGGATTGATTTTGCTTTTGAGGCAACCCAACAGGAGACACTGCACTGCTGCAGTCACTGTGGTGGTGTTCACCATGCCTGCTGTGATTTAGCGTTCATAAGAAACCACCTGCTAGGCTCCACGATAATTGCTTGATTTCGGAGCTGCCATGACAGAGTGTTTCTTCTGTTTCTTACAAAATTTGTTGAGCTTTGAAAAAAAGAAAAAAATTCAGTGTAGCCGATAGAGACAGAACTGGTATCAAATTTAAAAAAAAAAAAAAAAAAAAGCTTTTCTTTCCTTGATTCAGACGTGGTTTTGATGTTTTGACTTGTTTGGTTCTCAAAAGTGAATAGTTTTCAGAGTGATTGAGTTCAAAGATTCAGTTGACAGGTGTTCAGAGTGTTCCTGAGTGATTTAGATCAAAGGTTCTATTTAAACGTTATTCAGAGTGACGAGACATTTAGATCAAAGGTTCTATTTAAAGTTATCCCGACTGTTTCTGAGTGATTCAGATCGATGGTGAGCAAAAGTAATAGTTGTTTTTTTTCCTTTCTTTCTTTTTATCTTTTCTCTGTTTTTATGATTAGGCCGTTTTTCACATGTGTAGATCTGGCAGATGTCCTGATAGTCTGGACAAGTTGTTGCTGCTGTTGTGAGTGGCTTCCCAGGCCCCAGCTGAAAGCTGTGAGAGTCTTGCTGTCGCGTCTCCAGCAGAAGGGAGATAACTCAGGTCATTTCATGGAGTGAGAGAACGGAGACGACCACAACAGACAGGTAGCACACGCTCCGTCTTTGGTGCGTTTTATCTCCCCCTTTTCGTGACAATGCAGATGGTCACGCAGAGAGTGTCTGAATATGGTTGAAAGATGGTCTTCATGTAATGGTGCATTGATGTAGGCTTCAAAATCAGATTGCCTGCAAAACTGACAAAGCTTTAAACCAAAGTCAGGTAAGGCAAGCCAACACAGTGTTGAAATCTATGGCAATCATTTTAATGTTTGTCCAGTTGCTCCAGTTCGAGATCTCAAGAATAGGTTTTTAACACCAGCACTTATTTCTCAGTCTGTTTAATGAAATTTAAAGTCAGGGTGCCTAGGAGAATCAAATCTCGTCAAGTTCAGACAGGATAACTTTTTGATTCATATCTCTGAAATTTTGGGGGAAAACTTGATACACTGGCAAGCACGGAAAGCATATTTATTAATGTAAACAACAATCTTTTAACGTGATACTGAACAAAAGTGTAGAAACTGTGTGAAATCTTATGACTGTTGATTATTCCACTTGGATAAAATGTTCATGTGAACTGACTGGTTTTCTCGCTCAGTTTGTCAGTGTATATGAGGGTTTTTTTCCTTCTTTTTTTTCTGTGTTGAATTGGTTGGTTGATTTTGTTAGCTACATTTCCTAGTTTGAAGTGTTGCGTTCATCATACAAATGTTGTCTAAACGTGTGAGCAACACTGGCTTTATGGGCAGCTATGGCATCGTTTTACTACATAGCATTATGTACAGAATCAAGGTCAGCTCCGGGTCTTGGCATGGCCTTTTGCCGATTGTGGGTTTATCCCAGACAAAATATATACACATATAACAAACAAACAAATAAACAAAATTTTTTCATTTCACACGTGACCGTTTCAGCCTACAAAGCTTAGCAGTAGGACTGGACCCATGTATTTTGTACAAGGAGTTTGTAGTTTCAAGCTCTGCTTTTTGAAAGGGGACGTCCCAGTGGGTGGTGGCAGAGTGGACCTTGTGCGAACAGGGCAGCCTTTTGGACATGTGAAAACACGGTGACAAGACAGAGAACTGTCGTTGGATTTTCCAACAGGCTCAAGCTTTTCCTATCCTGGGTGGTCTCACGACTATGAAATGTATACAGATGTATGTGTACACATGTATTTGTGGAAATTTTGGAATTGGGTGTCTGGTGTTACTGCAGCATAAGAAAATAAATGCTGACTCCTCCCCCACCCCCACCCCCCCACCCCCCACCCCCCCCTTGTTTTTTTTCTTTGTTTTTTTAGTTACAAGGTTTTTACTACTTGATATAGAAATATATATGTGTATATTGCGTCATTCTTAATGGAAAGAAAACTGTATTACTGTACAATTATCTGACTGTTATCAGATTATTATTTAAAAGTGAGTAATTATTGAAACTGCAGATGATATTTTACAGCCTAGTATTTGTTGCATGCATGCTTGAATATGTTCTGTTTGCATATATGTTTAATGTGACTGTGCCTCTTTTCTTTTTTTTTTTTTTTTTTTATTTTGTGATATGTTATCTTTTGATTTGGTGAAATCATGTATATAGAGAGAGGTATTGTGTTGTCTTTTTTGTTTTTCTTAAAGTTCTCAAATTTTAGTGTTTGTTGACATTTGTATGCAGAGTTTGTGTGATATGAACTTCCAGTAGTGTGGTAAGTATTGTCTGCTTATGATTATGTACATGGCCAAATTTTATTTTCCTTTTAGTGTGATTGTAAAGCTGAACTGAATGCTATAATAAACTTTTACCAACACAGGCTTGGTTGGACAGCATAAAGTGTGTGTGTGTGTGTGTGTGTGTGTGTGTGTGTGTGTGTGTGCATGCGTGGGTGTGTGTGTATTATGTGTGTGTTGTGTGTGTGTGTGTGTGTGTGTGTGTGTGTGTGTGTGTGTGTGTGTGTGTGTGTGCACATTCACTTGATGCTGAGGGCTCTTTCAGTGTTTTTTGTATCCCCACCCTCTAGGACTTCCGTATTTCAAATTTCCTCTTTTCCTTCGCTCATTGATTCTACACTATAAACAGATAATGTCTTGTATCAGATGATATATTATGTTTTCTTTACTCTGTCCTCTGCTTTCTCTTACTCAATGCCTTTGTGGCCCATGCATCTGTTTGTGTTCTGGAAAGGGTTTTACACTGTTGCTGTTATCAAATTTATAACAGGCTCCCTTTTCTGTTGTAATATGCCAATAAAGTTGTAAAACTCACCGTCTACAGTTGAACACCAGCTATCTATAATGCTCTATTTGCCAAAACAGCATTTTTATGTAGTTTTTTGTTTTGTTTTTGTTGTTGTTTTTTTTCTTCGGGGGGGGGGGGTCCTGTCTATCATTTTTCTTCCAGAAGAATCTGGCATGATAAATAAAGCAGAATAATGACTGGTGCCCTCGGTATAGCCTCTACTGACCACATTAAGAGTTTTGATATACCTGCTTATCATTTTATACATTTGCAGGATTTTTGAAGTGGTATTGTGTCCGTTGTTGTGACATTTGATCCTGTGTGGTGACAACTGGGGTGAGACTGAACCTACAAGTGAGACTGACACCACAAAGTATTTCAAAATCAGGAAATGTCATGCTACCAAAAAGAAAAATGTTGTTTAAATTCAGTGCTTTATCAAATCTTCAGAAGTCAAAATGGACACTGCTAGGGAAAAAAAAAAAAAGGCTAGAAATGAGGCAGATCTTCTACAGAGAACTGGACATGACTTGATCACAACATACCTCTAAAGATAGCAGATTTATTTATGAATTTTGGTCTCTTGCAGCAGGTGTGCTGGCTGCTATCAGATGCCAAAAATCAAGAACATGTGCTGTCTGTCCCATTACTATGAGATTATGAATTCTGGTGCCACAGAGGTCAAAGCAATGAAAAATAATGACTCAATCAAGAGCCATAACTGATGTCACATTTAGAAAGTCAGGCTTCTTCTTCTTTTTTTCTTCCTCGTTCGCTTTCCATTAGATGAGCAGCCCGGTGTCATCGATGAAGGCTGCCGTCCACCGCAGCTCCTCCAGGGTGCCGTACAACTTGGCTTCCACTGCTGTCAGTGTTGGCCAGTACTTCCTTCTGGATGCTGCATGCGTCATACAGTCTTGAGGATGTGGTCTGTTGTCATTAGTCCCTCACCACAAGGGCACTCTCCACTCTGTCCAATGCCAAATTTTGTGTGCATGTGGTGGTGCAGGCGATTGTGTCCAGTCCTCAGGCGGAAGATCTTGACCTGTTCCGTCGTCCCAGCAAATGGTATTTGTCTTCTGGGTTGTGTTTGGGGTGCTGGAGGTGCCACTTTATTCCTTGCTGTGCCTTGATGATTGTCTTGATTTCATCATATGACACCAGGTTGTTGGCCTGCTCCTTCTGTGCACCGTCTTTTGCCAGAATATCCGCTTTTTCGTTGCCTCTGATACCACAGTGTGCTGGTTCCCATTGTATCACCACTTTCTCCACTCTGGCACTCAGGGCAACAAGGGCTGAAGTAAGATGGTTCTGTTCTTTGCAGCGGGAATTCTTGAGGGCTTGGAGCACGGAGAGAGGTCTGAGAACACCACCACCTGCCCTGTTGTTCTTATGGAGTTCTGCGAGACTGTTGTGGCTGCCTCACAGAGAGCTTCTCGCTCCGCTCGGAAGTTGGTGGAGTATTTTCCTGTTGGGATTGCAATTTCTTCATCTCCGTCTTTGTATCGGAGGAAGATTCCAGCTCCACCATCCCTCGTTGTTCTGTGGCGGAGCCATCTGTAAAGACATGGGTCCAGTCTTCCTGGGGTACTGGTTGCAGATGTACTCCATGGCCAGGGCTTTCCTTTGGGTGTCTGACTGTGTTCCTCTCTTCTCCACTCCGAGAATGCTGGTGACGACTGTTGGGAACACCTGCCTCTTCCAAGACGGGTGGGTGACATTTGCCGCGATAGGCTTTGCTTTGTGTTCCATCAAGACTGGGATCTGTCTTTCAAGGCGTCTTGACTGGTGGATGAAGCTGCCTCTTTTCAGCCGGCTCTTGGTGGGTCTGCTCATTCTGTCGTTCATTGGATGGTTTTCAAGGCGTTTGAATTTTGCTGCCTGGATGAGGATCTTTGTGTCCCTTCTGTCCTCCAATGACTGCAGCCCAGTGGTCTCCTCCATCTTCAGAATTGGGGTGGATCTCATGGCGCCAGTTATGACACGCTGAGCTTGGTTCTGTATCTTGTTGAGATGGTCAAGGTTTGACTTTGCAGCTGATGCCCATGCTGATGTCCCGTACTCAACTACAGGTCGGACTCTTCCTGTGTAGAGTCTCTTCAGGATACGTTCGTCAGCCCCCAGTCCGTTCCTGCAAGTTTCCTCATGATCGCCAGTCTCAGCTTGGCCCTGCTACAGCATCTGGTGATCTGCTGTTTCCAAGTGAGCCTGCGGTCAAAGGTCACTCCAGGTAGGTAGGTGTGGGTTCCTCTGCAAGTCTTTGGCTGTTCAGAGTCAGCTTCGCCTCTTGCTTCTTGCTGGATAGGCTGAAGACTGTGTAGGTTGTTTTGCTTGAGTTGACAGAGACAAGCCATTCCTTGGTCCAGTCGCTGATCTTATTGAGCGCAGTTTGGAGGCGTACCTGTGCTGTAGTGGTGTACTCTTCGGAGCACCATAGCACCAGGTCATCTGCGTAGATCGCTCCTCTGACCCGTCTTGGCAGATCTCTGACAATGTCATCTATAAAGATGAGGAACAGCGTTGGCGAAAGGACTCCTCCTTGTGGTACTCCCTGTCTCAGCACCTTCTTCTTGCTCTTTTGGCCCTGAATCTTTACTCGGGCTTGGCGGTTGTGTAGGTACTGGTTGATCCAGGTGTACATCCTCCCAGACACACCACATCGCCGTAGTTTAAGCCTGAGTCCGTCCTTCCAGACTTTGTCGAACGCCTTCTCCATGTCAATCCAGACAGCAAGCGTGTTCTTCTTTTCTTGGAAGGCGTCCTCAATGCTTTGCGTGATGAATATGATCTGGTCTTCTGTTGATCTGTGTTGGCGGAAGCCCGCCTGTTCAGGGCTCAGCAGCTGATGCTCCTCAAGGTGCCAGACAAGCCTTGTGTTGACAAGTCTCTCCATCAGCTTTCCTAAGCAGCTTGTAAGGCTGATGGGTCTGTAGCTGTCAGCCTTCGACTTGTCCTTTCCCTTTTTGTGAGTGGGGATCATGTCTGCTTCCCTCCAACACTGTGGTACTGATCCTGTCTTCCAGCTGGAGTTAAAAATTGTTAGAAGGACTGCCTTGCTCTTCATCCCAAGATGCAGAATCATTTCATTGGTGATTCCATCTGGCCCAGGTGACTTCTTCAGTTGAGGCTCTGCAACGCTTCCTCCAGCTCTTTCTCTGTGAAAGCTGTGATCATGACTTCCTCTTGGGGCTCTTTCTCATGAAGTTCACCTTGGGCCTGTGCACTGCAGCTCTATGTTCAGGAGGGACTTCCAGATTGCTGATGTTTTCATAGACGTCTATGAAGTGGTCTGCTGCTTTCTTTCCAGAGAGGTAATTTCCACTTTCTTGTATTGTTATTGTGGACTGATTTGTTGTTTCATTACAGAGGGTTCTAGCCAGTTTCCACAGCTTGCTGCCATCCTTGTCGAGATTTAGGCTTTCAGTTTTCTCTTGCCAGCTTTTCCTTGCAGCTTGTGCGCAGGACAGCTTGTATCTGGCAGTTACTTCCTTCAGCGCTATGTTGTTCTCCAGTGATGGCTGCTTTTCTGCTTGGTCCCTGGCTTCCGTAACAGCATCTTCCAGATTCTGAAGTTCCTCTGTCCAGTAGGGCTTGTAGTTTTTGCGTGCTCCTCTTGGGATGGATTCTGTAGCAGCTTTCAAGACGGCCTTTGTGAAGTGAAAGTCAGGCTGATTCCCTTGGTTCAGGGTCATTCCAAGTCATTAGTGACACACACAGCTACATGTGTCCTCCAAGGGAAGGCGAGATATTTGACATGAAAATAAAATTAAAAAAAAAAAAAGACGGAAAAGAAAATGCTAAGAAAGAGAGTTTATTATATAGCCTTGTTGCTAATTTGCATATTGAAATCTGGCTTTATCAATAGCTATGAAGCTGTACTGTGCGGAATATATATCTCTCTCTCTCTCCTCTTATGCCCCCTACCCCACCATATCCCACCCTTCTGTCTGTGTTCACTCTTGTACATTAGGTTTGTTGCATTTGGTATTATTATATTTCAGAATTTGTATCTTTTCTTTCTTTTCTTTTGGCCCCGGAGGGCTGGATGTAAAAAAGCAGTTATGCTTACTCCACTACCTCTGAAAATAAAATTTGTTCGTTCGTTTGTTCGTTCTTCACATCACTAAGCATGAAAAGTTGGTACAAAAGACATCATGAATTTAACAGATGGACAGACCTGGGTATAAAAGTTTCTTGCGCCCTAGATTTGACTCTAAGGGTCCTAAAACGACGTCCAGATGGTACAATTTCGTAATATTTTGATTAAAACATGGCTATCATCACTGGCAATCTTACTTGCTTTGCTCTCCACTCGTCTGTCTTACAATTCTTGCATTCCAACTTGCTTCCTTCCAATCACTTTGCTACCACATTTCACCACATCATTCAATACTCGCTTGCTCTTCACACCCAAACTTCCATACCAGCACATACAAGAAGCAGTGAGCTCAACACAAACATCTGTATTAAGTTTGTAAGATTACAGGGTTAACACCAATATTTCGTAGCTTTTGCAAACAGAATGTTCTTGACTGGCAATTCTTATGGATTTTAGTAACATTGTTATCAAAAACTCATTTATCATCGACAATCATTCCCAAATATTTATACTAATTCACCATTAATTATAAGGTCTGGTACAGGTTCCGGGTTCTTCCGAAAATCCCTCCTCCGACTTCCTTCGTTCTTCTCTCCTACTCTCTCTATCATCGCCTTATACTCCCCTCCCCTCGTCTCTCCCCCCCCCCTCCACCCCCTCCACCTCCCCCACGGCTTCCTCCCTCTCGACCTCCCTTTCTCTCCATCACACACGCTCAGGTCACAGGCCTGTTGCGTGATTTTCGCCTGACCGAACGAATTAACTACTCTGCTACCACGCGTTCCCCTGCCCCCCCCCCCCCCCCTCTCACATCACGCCCACCTTTCATCCCCACCCCACCTCCTCCCGAAACAACCCTCCATGTCCGCCGCCCTACCCCACCCACCCTTCCCACTCCTCCACCTCATCCATTCTGTTCTTCTTCACAATATGACCCCCACTTTACTTACCCCCGCCCCCCTGCCCCCCCCCCCCCCCCCCCCCCCGTCCTAACCACTCACCACCCTCGTTCTCCTCCAGTTCCCTTCTCTGTCTCCCCCCCCCTCCCCCCCCCCCCCCCCCCCCCCCATCTCTCCGCCCCGTTCTAAATCGGGAAGAGAGTTCCTTTCCACCATCCCTCTCACCTATTATATTCCTCCATCTTAATCCTCGCCATCAGTAGAAAGAAAGGGAGAGGCTGGGGGTGGGTGTAGGGGTGGGGGTGGGGCTGGGGAGGGGTGGGGAGGGAAGGTGATGATAGTTGAGGCACGTGTGGAGGATGTGGGAATAGAAGTGGAAGGAGGGAGAAATGAGGAGGTGGGTGGTGGGTAGAGGTATGTGTAGAGGGTGAGGTGAGGGAGGGGAGAAGGGAGGGGGGAGGGGAGGAAGGGAGCGGGTGGAGGAGGAGGGGGAGAGCGGGTTGGCAGTGTGGTGGTGGTGGTCATGGTAGAGATATGTAGTGTGGATGGTGATGGGGGTGGGGGGCAGGGGTGGATGGGTAGTGGTGGTGGCGTTTAGAGTTATGTGTGGAGGGTGAGAGGGATGGGGGAAGGGGAGAGCGGGACGGTGATGATGGTGGTAGAGGTATGTGTGTGGAGAATGAAGGGGGAGGGTGAAAACGGGGGCGGGGGGAGGGGGGAGAGAGGGTGGTGATGGTGAGGTATGCGTAGAGGAAGAGGGCCGGGGAAGAAAGAGGTGAGAGTAAAGAGGGGGGGGGGGGGGGGAGGGAGGAGGAGGAGAAGAAGAGGGGGGGGGGGGGGGGGTGCATGACCGTGCGGTCAGCTGCAATCAGGTTTTACGTCGACACCGTACATACCCCGGGTGATATCACCCACGACGACTGATGGGAGGATCGACACGACTCGCGCGTCTAACACAGCAACTGGTAACACTTGTTTCTTCTCTTTTATTTCTTTCTTTATTTTATCATTTCTTTATTCCTAATGGTGGGCGTTTGGTCACAGAGACTAACACACAATCTTCAGAACGCTCGACACAATATTTAACTGACTCGACTTTCCTCGCGCCAAACCATCGTACATGCCCAGCGTCATCTTTTTCACCATCGACCTCCCCTCTCTCTCTCTCTCTCTCTCTCTCTCTCTCTCTCTCTCTCTCTCTCTCTCTCTTCTCTCTCTCTCTCGATAACAACAGAAGGATCGCTTACTCTGTCTGTGTGTGATGACTTTTTTGTTTTTGTTTTTGTTTTTCTTCTTTGTAACCGATTTCTTTATTCTTGCTTGTTGTTTCAATCATTTTGTTTTAAACTTTAATTCATCTACGCTTCAATATTAATGGAGGAACAACTCATAAACTTTTTAATGCATTTGTGAAGATATGTGTGTCTGTTAAACAGTTTTGTAAGTTTTAGTCGCTAGTCATGCTTAGTTAGTCCCTTAACGGGGCAAAGGCTGGATGAAAAAAAAAGCATGTGTTTGCCTATCTGTTTCCCTTGGAAATAAAGATCATCATCATCATCATCATCATCATCATCATCTCTCTCCCTCCCTCCCCCTCCCTCCCTCCCTCCCTCTCCTCTCTCTCTCTCTCTCTCTCTCTCTCTCTCTAACGCACCCTTACTATATTTTATTGCAGTGGTCCTTCAGAGCATGTGGGAGCGAACGGGGGAAGGGAGGGAGGGAGGAGGGTGATGGTGGGGTCTGCTATCAGAACCCACACCAATCGAAGTAACGCCCGTTGTTCTGGAAGCATTAAATGTGTTTAGTGACAGTGGCAGGCACGGCCAATTTAAATGTCCTTGAAGGTTAAATTTGAAATGCGTGCCCTGCAAATGAATGTGCTTTGTCGGTTCCCTAAGTCCGGTTAATTGCAAGCATGACAATTTACACGTGAATTGTATTTCTTCGTTGCATCTAGTTACTGTCGCGGTTGTGTGGTTGTCTGAACTGCGTCCGCTCAATACCAATTGCTGATGATCTGCACAGAGAATCTCTGATAATCGCGAGTCACTGAATTATACCAATATCAGTCCTGCTCAAAAATAAGTAACTTAACGAATAAATAGATTACCAACATCCCTAAACATTTCAGCACATGAATTTTACGGGGTAGTTCGTTTTTTTTTGTGGGGTTTTTTTTTTGGGGGGGGGGGGGGGGGGTTGTTTTCGTCTTTGGGTTGGGTTTTTGGTTGCTTTTTTTTCTTTTGGGGAGGGGTGGGGAGGGGGGGGGGGGTGTTCGTTTGTTGTTGTCGTTGTCTTGATTTTTTAATTTTAGGAAAACAAACATATTTCATATTGTACATAGTCTTTTTTTTCCCAAAGTGCATCCCTCTTAAAAATATTTATCATGGCTCTCAAGTAAAGACACGAATTGGCTTATGTACACACACACACACACACACACAACACACACACACACACAACACACACACACACACACACACCAACCACAAGGGTGCTCGCCCACTGACATGATCATGTGCGTTCTGTGGAGGGAGGGAGGAGGCGGGAGGAAGTGGGCGGGTGTGTTCAGGGACAGATCAGGCTGTTACCGGGTATACAAAGGACAGTGGGGGCCTGTCCAATAACTGTTCGATGAGTGGTCTGCATGTGTTGGATTTCATTAACCAAAAGGGGTGTCCATTTTTATAGCACCTCTGAACCATACGTTTTTTTTCTTCTTTTTTTTTTTTTTTAACCAGTTATGCTGGGTGCACAATTTAGTTTTGAACAAAGCTGTTCATTTTCATTTTCGCACAATTAGTTTTGAACAAAGCTGTTCATTTTCATTTTCGCACATTTAGTTTCGAACAAAGCTGTTCATTTTCATTTTCGCACAATTAGTTTTGAACAAAGCTGTTCATTTTCATTTTCGCTCTGGAACTGGTTCGGGCGGAAATGAATAAACAGCCGACAGCATGGAGAAACCTGTTGTGACAAGAATGGCATGCAACACAATACAATGCAATACAGTATAATACGATATAATGGAAACATATGATGCAATGCAAATCAATCAATACAATATATATACAATAATATACGCTACAATGCAATCAATAAAAACACTCACACACACACACACACACACACACACACACCACACCACCACACACACACACACACCATAATTATAAGCATCTATACAATTTCCGAGATCAGTACTAAATTTTTTTTTAAAGTATCTAAGAGACAAAATTCAAAAACGAGACACAGACCTATCAAACACAATATATTTACATAAAGGCAGAAGAACAGATCTGATCATTTTAAAGGATTGTAATAACAGGAAGGGAAGAAAAATGAACAGGTGTAAAATCTTTGTGGAAAGT
The DNA here is from genome assembly GCA_018398815.1 of Conus ventricosus. Lineage (NCBI taxonomy): Eukaryota > Metazoa > Mollusca > Gastropoda > Neogastropoda > Conidae > Conus > Conus ventricosus. The sequence continues at coordinate 81,635,453 of CM031604.1, forward strand.
TGTCTTCTCCTCCTCCCCCTCCTCCTCCTCCTTTTTCTTCTTCTACTTCTTCTTCTCTTCTTCTAATTCTTCTTCTTCTTCTAATACTTCTTCTTCTCTTCTTCTCCTTATAATTCTTCTTCTTCTTCTAATTCTTCTCCTTTAATTACCCAGGGAGTCATTGGGCCACCCCACTGAAGAACAGTTCTGCAGGTTGCTCCAGTTCCATCGGTTGTCCGCCAAAGCCTAGATCTCTGCGAATGTTTCCCTGTCCATTGATCCTGCAGTCTTGTCAGTGAGTCCATCGTCTTTTCTATTCCCCTACCCTCCCCCCCCCCCCCCCCCCCCCCCCCCCCCCCAATCACGTCCTTCAGCGGTTCCCTGGAGGATTGTTCCAGCGAGAGCCTCGCATCAGCCGTCTGGAAACAATCCATTTCCTTCTGAGACAGATGCTGGCTTCAGCACCATCAAGACTCTGCTAACAGACGATCTCTGGTGCCAGGCAGCTGCCCAGGAGGGGAAGGAGGACAGGCAGGGGATGGATGATCAAAGCGGCAGCTGAAGTCTGAAGGATGCCATCCTGAGCCCAGATGTTCCGGGGAGCTTTGGTTCCATTCCCGGTAGGCCCGCGACAAGAAGCTGAAATCGGTTGGGGGAGGACTCGGGGGAGATGGGGGGATGGGAAGGAAGAAATGGAGGGAGGAGATGGGGGACGGGGAGGTGCGGATGGGTGGGTAGGGGTGTGGTGGGAGTAGACTGAGACCCAATAAAGACAAACAAGAGTAAGATGTTGTGGTGTTCACTTCAATTTCCCTACGAAAAATAAAAAGAACAACGGTTCGTCCGGAAAGAGCGAAACGTCATCAGCCCTGAAGACGGGATCAACCACAGACCTACACACGTATGTCTGTGGGATCAAAACCCACGTCTTAAATGAAGATGGACTAAGCGGCCTCTCTCTCTCTCTCTCTCTCTCTCTCTCTCTCTCTCTGTGATCCCTCCGAGGAGCTCTGCAACCTCTAAGCCACGCCTGCCTGTATAATGAATGAGAGCTTGGGCTGCCTCCTCCCAGCGGCACGCCGTTCCCAGTGCGGTAAGCGCGGATTGACTCGGAATGCGTTTAATGAGAAAGTTGGGTAATACGAGTTAAGCCCTCCAGGTACGCTGTGTTCAAACGTGACCGATTTTCTCTGGGCAACCTTGACCTTTGACCTTCTGAATCCCGCTGCCTTGTTTTTATTTTTCCCCGGTTTGTCCGCCTGTGTTTGTTTGTGCCTGTTTGTTTTGCCTGTTTGCCTGTTTGTTTGTTTGCCTGTTTTGTTTGTTTGCCTGTTTGCCTGTTTGTTTGTTTGCCTGTTTGTTTGTTTGCTTTGGTGCACTGAATTCAGCGCCGCCTTTCCTCCCGTTCTTGTGTTATATTATGATAACCCACAGACTAGATATGGGTTCTCAGGTTCCTGTCCACGTTTACCATTAGGCCTAATAAATGAGGATCTGGCGGGTGAGGCGGGTTGGTTGTGTGTGTGTGTGTGGGGGGGGGGGGGGGGGGGGGGTGGTAGGACAGGGGGGGAAGAAGGGAGGGTGGGTGGAGACGGTGAGAGGGTAAAACCCTGCGCCAACATTTAAAAAAAAATTGATTGTGTGTGTGTGTGTGGTGTGTGTGTGTGTGTGTGTGTGTGTAGTGTGTGTGTGGTGTATGTGTGTGATGCGTTGTTTTTATTTTGTATTTGTTTGTATGTTTTGCTGTCGTTTACAATCTTTAACCAGATAAGAGAAGACGAACTGCGCTCCTCATTCAGGCGTATCAGCCCACAGGTCTTATCTTGTCTGCCTGCAAGGGCACATGCTCACGTGCGCACGTGCACGCATTTCCCGCCGGTATTCACGGTAATGGAAGCATTAGCAACAGCAGCAGCAGCAGCTTGAACTCGAAATCCTTCTTCTAGCGGCGGGGGGGGAGGAGGGGGGAGGGGGGAAGGGGGGTTGGCTTTATCTCCTTACCCCCTCCCTGACTCCAGTCTTCTTACTTTCGTTTTCTCTGCCATTGTTTATTCACTCCATAAAAAGGACGGTAAATCTTTGTGATCAGCACAAACATGAATTCATAAGTGTACGGAACGTCTAGAAGACAACCACTTTCATGCAGACGTTGCACAATTAACCAAGCAGTCTTTTCACAGCCCCATACAGATGGCGTGTGTTCGTGTCCCATCACTTTTTCTTTCTTTCTATTTTTTTCTTTTTCTTCAGTCTCTGTTGACGACCAGGAGGTGAAACTTGAACTGTCCA
>CM031604.1:81640220-81643064 GCA_018398815.1 Conus ventricosus
ACTGTTGCTGTAAGAACGACATGCAATGTAGTAAAAGCTGTTAAAAAAAATGATGCTGGGTAAACGATATTTTAATGCTGTAAAAAGTTGTCACAAGTGTTGTTATGTGAATGCAATAAAAAAAAATTGTGATAGCGCAAGAAGAAGTTGTAAAAACAAATTGTCTGAACACGAAATGACGCAGTAAAAAAGTCATTTCAAAACCAATGCAGTGCTGCTGGTTGACCGAAGATAAGATAAGATAATGTTGCTTATAGCCCAGCCGACCGCAAAAGGGGCCCCATCAGGGCTGTCACCACGTTAAAATCAAATCACCAGTCATTAAAAAAAAAAAAAAAAAACCACCTTCACACATCTCTTTAAATGACATCATCTAGAAACGCACCAGAAACTTCATTAAAAATCTTTCTTCCGTAAATCTTAAATAAGATGAAAAATGTTAAATCTCTCTCAAAAACTCGAGGATCACATCAGGCGGGACATCCCTGAACAGGATCTTCATGGACTCCGCTGTAAAATGTTTGTGTCTCACATCGTGCAAGTCCCAACACTCTAAAAGAACATGTTTCATTGTGAGTGGTGCATGACATGGAATGCACCACGGAGCTTCTTCACTCTTTAAAAGGTAAGCATGGGTAAATACGAATGGCCGGTGTGCAGCCGGTACAAAAACCGTTTCCTCTTTACGACCTCCCGACGTAGATGGGAGGAAGTCCTTAAGGTTTGGACGGATCTGAAAGAGTTTGTTATTCGTCTGTGTGTTCCAATCCTCCTGCCAGAGGTCTCTACATAATCGTTAATTTTGGGTTTCACATCTGAGCAGGGGATATAAATGTTGGACAGTTTCTCTCTTGTGGCGTTCTTGGCTAAACGATCAACCATTTCGTTCCGCCAATGCCAACATGACCAGGAACCCAAGCAAGAGTGATGTTGTAACCGTCCGCTTTCAACGTGCTAAAAAGTTTTAAAAAATTTTAAAAGTTCTGGATGCTGAAGGTTGCGGCCAGCTATGGCCTCCAAAGCTGACAGCGAATCCGACAGAAACCAGAAAGTCGCTCTTCGAAGATTGTGAGATTATCTTCAAAGCCAGAACCAGAGCGGTAAGTTCAGCGGAATAGACAGAAGCATCTGAATGTATATGTTCCAACAGTATCTGAGAAGGAGCCCCAGGGCAGTAGGCTGCACAGGCCACTCCATCTTCAGACTTGGAACCGTCAGTGAAAACTTTTTGACAGGATGGGAATTTTGAACAGAGCTCAGCATATAATGCCTTGTACGCCAGAGAGCTGGTAGACTCTTTGCGAAAAGCTGCAAGATCAAAACGATTCTCTGGTGTAAAAAAGGTCCACGGAGGTTGATCCGGAAACTTGGAAAAATCGGACACAACTCCTAGGTCTAGACCTGCATTCCGCACGTGAGGCTGCATACGAAGACCAAACGGCGGAATACATTTAGGGTTGTTTTCAAACTTACTTTGGAACGGAGGGTCAAAGACACAGTCATAGGCAGGGTTTTCTGGTTCTGAGAACAGTCGGATATAATAATTCAAAGACAGTTTCAGCCTGCGGTTGGACAGTGAAGGTTCACCTGCCTCTGCGTACAGGCTGTACACAGGGGTGGTGCGGAACGCTCCAAGACAGAGACGAAGCCCTTGATGGTGGATAGGGTCCAAGAGTTTGAGGTAAGACGATCTTGCGGAGCCGTACACAGCACAACCGTAGTCCAGTTTGGAACGGACCAAGGCTCTGTAGAGGTGCAGCAAAGTTTTCTTATCAGCGCCCCAGTCGGTGTGCGCTACTACCCGCAGAATATTCAGTGCTTTCTGGCAAGCAGTTTTGAGGTTTTTGATGTGGCTGAGAAAGTTAAGTTTCTGGTCAAAAATGACTCCCAGAAATTTGGCCTCTTTAACAGCTGGAATGGGAGATTTCCCTACTTGAAGTTCAGGATCTGGAAAAAAACTGACGGAAATTATGGAAGTGAATACACTGTGTTTTTGTAGCAGAAAGGTGAAACCGTTTTCATCCGCCCACTGATGGATTTTATCCACGCAAAGCTGGAGCCTGCGCTGGACACTCGGGTACAGGCTTCCAGTTGCGTAGACAGCGAAATCATCCACAAACAATGAGCAGTCTGAACCCTGCTGGACTGATTGAACAATGTTGTTGATCTTAATACTAAAGAGGGCAGGAGACAGTATGCTCCCCTGTGGAACACCCAACTCCTGCTCGTGGACATCAGAGAGAGTGGTGCCAACCCGGACCTGAAACTGTCGTTATGCCAAAAAAATTTTGAATAAAAAGCGGAAGATGACCTCGAAAACCCAGATCGTGGAGATCATGAAGTATCCCCGACTTCCAGGTAGTATCGTAGGCCTTCTCCAAGTCAAAGAAAATTGCCACTGCATGCTGTCTGTTCAAAAAAGCGTTCCGAAGTGTAGATCCAGACGAATCAAATGGTCAACAGTTGTCACGGTCAAAATTCAACTCAACCAAATTCGTGGTCAATCGCCACCAGCCCAGTTGGACCTAAGCCCTAACTCAAACATTCTAGGCGTCAGGAAGACGGGCCCATAGGTCGGGTCCGGCCAATTAAGCTTAGTGGAGAGGTTTCACCGAGACAGTCCGACCCACCTAGACTGACTAAGCGGCTTTGACCGACGCCTCGATGTCTGCCCAGACGGACCTCAGTACCTGGGCCAGCCTTATCCGGCCACTTTGTTTAACCAGCGTCATTGTCAGTTTAGACATCGTGGGCGCCCACCCAGACTCAGCTGGCCCCTTTAGGTGACCAGTGCCACACGGGACCAGTTAAGTAGGAAAGGGGGGAAGGTAGAGTTGTGGGGGC
>CM031604.1:81644064-81659644 GCA_018398815.1 Conus ventricosus
AGGGGTGACTACTTGAACAATTGTGAACTATCCGAGACCAGCACTATGCAACTGGCTAGCTACATGCAAAAGAGGCGTCAGTTAGTGCATGAATATCATAGGTCCTCCAATGGTATCATGAGGTAATTTAAAGTGTCCCCGCATCCAATGGTGGGACCACACGGTTATTTTAAGTATGCAAGCATCCCTGCATCTCAGCTGCCCAAGAAATGGACCAGAAGAGACACAGTTAGTCCTTGTCATTTTAACAGAGCCTAGGTTTGTCACTTCTGTGAGTTTCTGCAGAGTTTTCTTGTGGATTGAAACGTTGGGTGATACCTTTCCTTTGCTCAAAAGGTTTGAAGCAGTGAGATGCCAGATGAATGGAGTGTGACAGCCGCTGTTAGCTCGACCTGCTGCCACTTATCATCACTTGCTGTAACCTTTGTTTCGGGGGAAAATTGACCCTTACTTACATTTCAGTGTGTTGCTTAGGGCAAAATTTGATTACCTAAACAAATCATAACTTTCTTCTCAGATGTCCCATTGAGGTACTTTTTTCACAATTTAATTTTTTTTTTTTTTGTTACTCTTTCTGATGGTGGCTTGTATTTCTTGATCAAGTGAAAGTTTGTTGCTTTTTTAACACCTTTCTGCATATATACAGATGGCTACATATATACAGTTGGCTACATATATACAGATGAAGTGGTACAAGGTAGAACACTCGTGTTTGCTTCAGTGTAGATTTTCAGTATCCAGTCTTCTGTTGATAGTACTGTAAATTTCCTAGCAACTTTATTTAAGTTTGCCTAAGTTTTATTTTTAAGTGCAAATGTTAGCAAAATTTTAGTTTAAAAAAAGAAGTAAGAAAAAAAGGTGTGAGCGTACATGCTTCTTGCTTTGTGTTATTTCTCTGATTTTCTGCACAGTTGTGACATGAAAGTTATACAACTGAGAAACACAGAAGATGCAACAGTAGCACCCAAAAAAAAAAATACGGAAAAAAATCCATGTAAAAAGAGTACAGTTCAGTCTCTTTGTGCCATCACCTCGTGTGGGAGAGAGAGGTCAGGGTCCGGTCACAGTCAATACTGTGAAGTGAATGGGTGATGGTTGCGTGGTGTGCAGATGCAGAGGAACGGTTTGAGCGGCTGATGGGGCTGATCGGCATCTTTCGGCGCATCAATGATGAGCACTTCAAGGCTATCAAACGAAATCCGTCTGTCGCTACCCCCTGAGACCTCATTTCCAGCGCTACACGAAGAAATCTTTGACAATTCTTATTGAAAGTCACTTCAGTTGTGCCAGTTTTTTCCTTTACCCCTCTTGAGCCTGGTAAATGGTGGGGATTTCACTGCTGAATGCGCATGTTGATGCTGTACATAAACTATGACAGGCAAGGTATGTATGTGTTCGAGTGATTGCGATGCTTGGTGTCTGTTATCTTCAGATGTGAAATAGAAGAAGAAAATGCATGAAGGCATCATCTTTATTTTTTGACTATTTCAATGATTTAAAACACAGAAAGGTGAAGGGAAGTGAAAAAGAGGAAAGGAAAAAAAAGAGGTTATGATTGGCAAGCAATGTCATGAATATGTGCATGTGCATGCATGCAGTTTGTATGACTCAGTGTGTATGGCTTACTCTTTACTAAACTAGATTCTATTTCCGAGGAAAACAAAACAAATGATTACAAAAGCAGTCTTCGTATTTCTTCAGAGAGGTGGACCCAATGAACACAATGCAGAGGGTTTTGCTCATTTGGATATTGATTATGGGTAGTGTCAAAAATCAAGTCACTGCCAAAAATTTGGAAAAGGGGATGGGATCACTTATACACTGATCATCTGAAAATCCTTTTGCATAGTAGCACTGTTCTGTGCAGGTACCAAGATTTCCTTGCTAAACTGGGTTTTTTTTTGTGTGCCAGGTATGCAAGTTGTAAGGCCTTGCAATGCCCTAGGGCCATACTTTCGCATCATCACTGTGTAGGATAGTTTATTTCGGATGCTCATTACAAACTGAAAAAAAAATGTTTTATTTTATTGCTTTACAGTCATCCACACTCATTCCTGCATTGACACGCTCACACATGAAACATGCACACAGTTGTTTGCATACTGGGTGATCTCTTATGTAGATAACTTCAGTTCAAATAATGCAAAAGTGTAGTTATATTATTGTGTGTGTGTGGTGTGTGTGTGTGTTGTGTGTGTGTGTGTGTGTGTGTGCAAAGGAAGAGCACAAAACTGAAATACATTTTTGTATACAAACCTTTGGTGTATACTCTTACCACACATGCACACCAACACTCACGCATGATGCACAGGCACAAACACACACACACACACATACACACACACACACATACACACACACACACACACACACACACACACACACATACCCACAACACACACACCACACACACACACACACACACACACACACACACAGGTTTTTGAGCTGTTATGAAGGTCTGTGGAAATTTGAAAAAAAGAACAAGTTTGGACTGAAAGAAATACCTATAGACCAAAAATTAAGCACAGCTGCTGAGTATGTAACCGCAGAGACCAACTGACACAGAACGTTGTGAAGCATTTCCTTTCAACACCCTTTGTCTTCTTTTTCCAGTAAGCCAAAAATATCTTTTGGGCTGTCTGTATAATTTCAGGTTTGTCACATGTTGTCTTGTGAAACTTTGTCACTGTGTGAAATTTGGGTTGCTCTCCCTAAATTTCACCTATTTTGACAAATGACTCCAATGGCTCCACTTTTGGGTGTGTGCATACATTTTTGCCTGCGTGTTAAAATTGATTTTTTTGTTGTTATTGATCATCATGAGCATGTGACAAATTCACTGCTTTTTTTGTCCTTTCTTAATGTATAAAAAAATAGTGCTCTGACTGTAACTTAAAAGTCATAAAGAAGACCCACTCTGTGGAGATTTAAACTGTAAGCCTAAGATTAAGTTGCACTCTAGGCAAATAGGTTATACACTTGGCCATATTTCCACAGTGCTCATTGTTAAATAAGCTCTTATTTCAGTGGAAAATGAAAATCCAAATGCGATAAACATCCTGGAAATTAAGGACAGAATTAAGACAGAAATCTGCTTGTGTCATCCTTTTTCAGTGGTTCTCTAACGTAAATAATGTTTGTCTCTATGATAATCAAACAAGCTAGCTTGCATGTTCACAGAGGACGAAGTGTACCAGTTCATCCCATGATATAGACCTTCCAAGAGGTTAGAGTTAGAATGAGGGGAAGCCATTCACTCCATGCAAAGTAGCACAGGCAGTCTTTAAAGATCACAGTTTGGAAAATGGTGGCTAAGTATTTCATTTGAAAAAGAAAACATTAGTATGGCTTGTTGTTTTCTTGTGTTCAGTGTAGAGATGGCCTTTGTGAGACTTTAGCCTAACATGTGTTCTTTGAGTTATATAATATGCTTTTTTAGACTTGAACTGTCTGTCTTAAGGACGTAAGGTATATCAGCTGTCATTGACCTGTTCTGTACACTGAGTTATGTACACTTGTGTTCAGTTTTCTTATGTGTATGTTCGGCTGTTTCATGAGGTACGCTGGTGAACTGAGTTTACATGAATGGTGTAGCGTTAAAGTATTGTGTTATTGAATTTATGTGAATGATGTGGCATTCAAGTATTGTGTTCATGTCGATATAGGCATGCATTGAAATTATGTGAATGATGTGGCGTTCAAGTATTGTGTTCATTTTGATGTTTAGGCATGCAAGGCTGTATTATGCCTGCTTTTTTTTCTTTCTTTTTTCGTGATGTGTCGTGTGGGAGGCCAATCTTGCTACAGATTGCATATCAGATGTGTTTTTTTTCCCCATCAGTAAAGTCTTTGTCTGCATTATTGTGTCAGGGTTTGGGGTTCTGCAGCACTGCAGTCACAGAAGGAGAGGTTTGATGCAAACCGAAGTTACCTCATGGCATTTTACCTCTTCAGTTTTAAGCGTACCTCCATTAGCTGGTGTGTGTGTGTGCGTGTATGTACATTACACACATGCATTTGTGTGCATAGATAGGGGTGCGTTGACAATGCTCATGCACGCCTGTACACAAACACGCCCCTTATGCATGTGTACACAAACACACACGCACACACGCATTTGGGCATGCACACACCTGTTGACCAGGGCTTTTAGTATTGAAGTCTGTATTACTTTTGAACGGCTCACAGTCAAAGGTCCAGAGCAGTCAGCCGAGTCCACTGCTCATGGAATCAGATTTTTACAGCTTGAAAATCTGTCCTCCCAAAAAGAGAGTGGGTACCCAATTCAGTTCAGGGACAGGCTAAGGGGGTGGAAGGAGAGTGACAGGGCTTCAGCCTTCTGTCATTCTGCGTCCTGGTGTCTGTGAATATCTTCCAGTTAATTGCCCCCATGACCATGGCACTTGAACCTGTAACTCGGTTTGCTCAAGGGAGTGTCGCACTGGCATAATAGCTCCAAAGGCACAACAAAAAGTTTTGCTGGATTGGAATGAAAGGCTTTGAACCAGAGTGGTGTACACGGGCCTCATCGTTGTACCTGAGTTGTTGACAGAAAGAAATGAAAACCATAGCTCTGCAGTGAAAAGAGAATAAAAGCCCACTCATGCTTTTTCTTTAAATTTTTGCTTGTATGTTCAAACACCAGGTGAATAATGTAAATGTTTTTACAAAAATGTAATCAATATACCATGTATTATGTTGAGCGAGAGAAGGGAATATTTCTTTGAAATGTAAATCAAGGATGTAGTTAAAAAGAATAAATTGACGAGGGGCTATGAATGAATATATGTGTGTACATTCAAACAATAGTGTTCAGTCATGTTTAGTTCAATGTAAATCAAGGATGTAGTTGAAAGATTAAATTGACGATGGCTATGAATGAATATATGTTGTGTACATTCAAACAATGTGTTCAGTCATGTTTAGTTCATTGTAAATCAAGGATGTAGTTGAAAGAATAAATTGACGATGGCTTTGAATGATATATGTTGTGTACATTCAAACAATAGTGTTCAGTCATGTTTAGTTCATTGTAATCAAGGATGTAGTTGAAAGAATAAATTGACGATGGCTATGAATGAATATATGTTGTGTACATTCAAACAATAGTGTTCAGTCATTCAAACAATAGTGTTCATTCATTCAAACAATAGTGTTCAGTCATTTTTTGTTCCCTGTTCTTCTTTGAATAATTATAAACTCATTCCTAAATTCTTTTTTCTTTCAAAATCGAATGAGTTGGCCCATATAATTACGTGCTGACAAAGTGGTTGTTTATCCGTTTATGTGCTCTGTGCTCTGAAGGGGAAATTGTTCATATTAATTTGTTCTTTCATACTATAGTGTTGTAAATAAATTCTGTGTAACCTCTCCCCAGAAACTATTTTTCTGTGTCTTCATTGTCAAGGGAAAAATGTAAGGTTTCTCTTTGTGGATAATTTTCCATGGAGACAAAGGGGAAAATCAGCAAATTACATGAGTACAGAGTACACTAAACGGAAATCAGGTCAGAAGATGACAGGACTAAGAGTGAGTGTGTTAAAGGGAAAAGAAATGGGCAATGGACAGTGAAGGAACTGGACAGTGAGCGGAAGAGAAGGTAATTCAGGCAGCGACAGCAGTAGAGAAGGAAAAGGAACATCAAGCCAAAAGATACAGAGACAAGGGAAAATTTAATAAGGGGAAAAATCGTGTCAGGGAAAGGCAATACGACTAGAGAGTACTTTTGAGATTTAAAAAGAATTTCTCTTGTCATTTTAAAGAAAATTAAGCTTTTGCATAGATCAAGACAGTGTAAGGCCATCCCTACTTCTGTTTGAAATCAAGAGTTCAGTGCGTCATTTTACCATGTTGGTATTTTTCTGCCTCTGTGTTCTGGTGCCAGCTACATGAGTTTGAGGCAAAATTTGAAAGTGACAAAACCAGGCATTTTAATTTACTGTCTTTCTCTGCTTGTGAAAAGGATGCAACTTAGAAAAAAAAAGACTAATTGATGTGTTTGCTCACCAAAAGAATTTATTAAGAGCAATTTTAATTGAGGGACTTGGTACCCTTGTCATTGCTCAGATTAAATCTGTTTGGCTAAATTCTTGCCTGAAGAGGGTTTCTTCTCCAAAGACCTTCTGCTGTCGAGCTCTGCCTAAAGTGTCTTTCTGCTGTTTTGGCATTTGTCAAATAGACTAAGATTTATCTTTGTCTCCAAAAGACCACTCGTTCAGAAATGATGAAACCTGAAACATTCAAAACAAAAGAGGCCTAAAAAAATTTTTTTTGAATGTGTTGGTTTTTTTGTATGTTGTTGTATCGATCAGTTTAAAGGGGTTTTTTGTTTGTTTTTTTTGGGGGGGGGGTGGGGGGGGGGGGGGGGGGGGGGGGGGGGGGGGTCAAAGACTTGCTGTCAAGGGTAAGTCTTTGGGCCCTGTTGGGCTGATTTCTAAAGTTCAAACAACCCAAAGGGTGGGGATTTTTGGGGCTTGATAGCTCGCGGTACAGCTAGCAGTAGCGGTTGATATGATCAGTCTGGGGAAAGGGTTTTGGGGGGCGGCAAAAGGGGGAGGGGGATGGTTGTCGCCTCGCATAAAATTTGTGTACCAGACTTGGTGAACCTTTGCGTTTATGCCCCCGAAAACTGTGAGGCGTGGAATTTTAAATCTGTGTTCTTCATGCTGTCTGTAGCCGGGTTGTGGCATAGAAAGGATAAAAACCTTAGTGTATTCTGAAACCCCATTGTTCGGAAAAGCACGACTTGGTTGATTGCACATTTTGAAATGAAAAGATGGTGGTGCTTTGTTCCCGTTTGTTTTTAAGTCTCCCTTTGGGGTAAGGAAAGTACAGTCCAGCCGGGGGTTTTTTTTTTGTTTTTCTTTTTTTTAAATTTTTTTGGGAAAAGGGGAAAAATTTTTTTTTTTTTTTCAAAGGGGGGTTGGGGGTTAATTTGCTTTTCTTTCTTTAAAGATAGGGAATGGATTTTCCCTTTTTAAATTTGATGTTTTAATTTTGACAGTCTTTGCCATTTCTGAAATTTTATTCACTTTAAAATTCTTTTTGATGGCCCCTTTTTTTTGCTCCCTGTTTTTTTTTGTCTTTTTTTCCCTTTGTGCTTTCTGCTCTCGGGTGTTTTTTCTCAGGTCCTTGGGGAAGGATTGAGAAGGTAATCTTGTTGTTAACGTAGAGACGCAAAGAAAAAAAAAAAAGGGTGGAAAAAAGAAAGGGGTTTTCTTGTGTTGTGTCACGCCTGTGCCAATAAAGGTGATGACTGTATGGTGTCTCCCATTGTTGGCACTGTGTTGAATAATGGGAGCTGTCCTACCTAGCTAGTTTTTTTCCCGTCTGTTGCTTCTTCTTTATTGGTATTAAAAGTGGTTTTCCTTTTCGTTTCTTCTCTTCTTATTACTTTCATGAGGGGGCAGGGGCAGAGCAACGTCACTTCCTGCAGGACGGTGCACCGCACTTTGGTTACAACCATTGCAGAGCGCGATTTCACCTTTTTATTTATTTTGGGGCCCCTAATAAAAACCCTAACAAGCAATTGTTATGTATCAAGGGAAAAGGGGTTTTAAATTCGGCTTTGAATGGCATGGGATTTAAATACATTTTGGGGTTAAATAGCACGCTCAGTTACGGAAACAACTTGAGTAAAACGTAGAAACAATGTGTTACGTTTGTTTGGTTAGTATGACAACAGCAAATGAGGAGATGGGCATAAATTTGCTCTTTCTTTCAAAACAGGGGAGAGAAAGGCTGAGGTATTCATATGTGTAATCAAGGAACTTAAAAAATATTTTTTAAAAAAATTTAAATTTTGTACCTCTCCATTTTTCACTGTTTTGGCTTCTGATGATCGACGTATAAAACTTTTAAATACACAGAGCAAATAATCAAGCTCAGTTCTTTTGGATAATTGTAACTTACCCCCTCATCCTTTTGAACTATTTGTGGAACCAGTTCTAACACCCATGTCTTCTTCTTTGCCAATATGTTGGTGAGGCAGGAATTCATCCCGGGGTCTTTTGCAAAAATTCCAATCCCAGAGGGTATCTTTGTTCGGATACCTGGGGTCACAAAGGTCATCGTAGGAGGGAAACTTTCCCTTCCGTGGCTAAAACCTGTTCAAATATTTATGGCAGCTGCTCCTTGGGACTGTGACAAGAGACAGGGGATTTTGTGTATAGTTGTGCCGTCAGGGAGGAAATGGCACTCCAGGGAGTACAGCAGTTTTGCTGTCCCCACGGAAAGGCTCGTGTTGAACGGCGCTGATTTTGCCGTCACTATCGCATGACGGTGTGAAAGGTTAAGGAAGATAAGGATTCATTTTTGTTTCACTCATTTTTGTTTTAAAGGAAGGTACAGGCATTTTATTTTGGATGGAAATGAATAGAATCCAAATGTTTTTATGTTAGCCTCTCAGGTGAAAAATAATGCCAAAAATTTTATTTCTCAGTGCTTAACAATTTTTCAGGGTATCTTTCTTATCGATGAAAAAGAAGAAAAGGGGAAAAGTGTATGCATGAAGAGAGAGGGAGTCTTTTATTTTAAAAAAAATATTTTTTTTGATTTGTGCTTTCTTTCTTTTTTGTTTTCATATTGCAGAAACCCTATTCTGAAATGATTGTAACAGTTTGTTGAATTAGGTGTGTCACCCTGTGTAGGGGTCCACGTGAAATGATTTTCCCTCACAAGACCAAGTTTGTCTGCCTTTCATAGCATCATGTGTGATGTGTGCTAAAGCTGGTAACATCCTTTGTGTTTTGGTATTATTTCCTTGATGTTCATCTAGTTTTCTCTCCCACTGGCTGGCTAACGGGGGGGTGTTATGTCCATCCAGATTTGTTTTACACTACAATATTTTCAAGGACACAATTACAGTGAACAGCACAGTTGTGAACAGTATTATACTTTTCCTCTTGCAGCTTACCGTCGTCAGGTTCCTGTTTTTCTTTATGAAGGGTTGTCAGGTGGAACTTTTTTTTTTACAAAGAGTCTTTTTGTTCCGTCTGTGTGATGTTGTCTTGGCATGGTCAGAGAGATGAGGCAGGTGAGCGGGGAAATTCTTGCACGCTGGCTGGTTCAGGGTTGACGGTTGTCAGGTGGATGGACCAGTTTGGAACGCTTGTTTGCACTGTGCCATGTCTTCCGGGATGGCAATTAGTAGCATGGTACTTACATTGGAACTACTACCATTGATTTTGCTGTTAAAATGCCTTACCGTTTGCGGGTCATTTCATAGAGTCCTCCTGTTTCCCCTCCCCCCCCCCTCCCAGGTCACCTGGGGCTGTTTAGGTTAACTCGTATTCACTGTTTGTTTTATTCACTGCAGGTCTTTCCTCTTTCCGTGCTCCTTTAACTTGGCCTTTGTTGAATTTTTGGTTTGCTGTAACTTGGTCCTCCTGGGCAGCCCATCCACCTGTCTAGGAATCCATACATGCTTTTTTTCTACAAAAAATTTGTATAGCTTGCCAGGTTTTGTTTGCTGCTTGCTCTTTTCTTTTTTCTTTTTTGAAGGGTTTTTGTGTGTTTCTTTTGGTTGGTTTTGTGCGTGTTAATAATCTGGCAACTGGGAAATGAAAATCTAAGCACTGTCAGAGTGGATACCAGCTATTGAACCGCTGTGTCTTTTAAGGCCCTGCCGCTGAGGTTTTTGTTTGTGCTTGTTTCCCTCCATTACGTTATGGTTTGAAACCATTTTTTTTTTAACTTTTTCATTTGAACCTGGGAGATGAAAAATGAAACAGGTAGTCTGACACCCTCAACCCACAGTTTGGGTTCCCGCTTTGAAGATGTCCATAGTTCAGCTAGCACATTGGGAAATTGCTGCACTTTGGTTTTTTTTTTTAGACGATCAAAGTGTATTTGTTGCTTTTACTCAGGACATGACGTTTTGCCTCTTCTTGATGACAACACTGAACAGGTCCTGAGTGGTAGATAGGCTGGGCTGGAATCACTCCAACTCTGCAAAATCATCCACACTGGAACTCCTTCTAGGGCTACTGGCCCTTATATGGACATATCTGGGTCAAAAATTGTATTTTATTTTCAGGTATTGGGTTTAAGAAGAATTTGTTTGGTGTTGTTTAACCTTTAGTGCCAGGTGTACCAAGGTTTCAGTATCTCCCAGTGCCAGCTGCTGTTGTCCTTTTCTTCAGAGGCCTGTAAACTTTGGTTCTTGGGGATGCCAGGGCCTCTGTTTGTTAAAAATTCAGGCATGAAAGTCATACAACCTGGTGTATTCGTGACCCGGGGGTATTATGCTATGACTGGGTATTTCAAGTTTTGAAAAAATAGATAATGATTGGATAATTTTTTTCTTATGGAAATTTAAAAACGCAACCTACTTCGCTGAAAACTGCTACTGAAAATTGATTCTTTTTAAAATTGCAGTTTTGCAAATGATTTGTTTGACGGTCTTCCAGTTTCCGCGTCACTAGGGTTGTTATTCTGATGCAATGGCACTGATTCTTGGCAGACACTGTCGGCTTCAGCACAGTTTTAGATGAACCCTAGGGCCTTCCAAATGGTGCTGGCTGGGGGGTTAACTCGAGTCTCCTTATGAAAGAGATTTGAGTGAGGAAAAATTTTTGAGAAGGGATGAGGTGCAAAGTTTGCAACTGCCGGTCTTACGTACTATCCATCTTGAAGTTTAAATTCCTTGTATTCTGAGTTGGTTGCCAATGTTTGAATTGCATATTTGTGCGGATTTAAAAAAAACTTGCCCTCGGACAGTCATCGGTGAGACTTATGAACACTTCCAAAGAGTACTTGCAAATAGGAATTTTCAGAATTTGCTGTCAGAAATGTAAATAAAAAATGGGAAGGGAAAGAAAAGTTGATTGTCAATTTGCTTTTGTCTTTTTGAGCATAAACCCGCCATTCTGTTTGAAGTTGGAGTGTCTCTTCTCTCAACATCAGATTGCCCCTTGCTATTCAAAAAAAAAAAAAAAATACCTAAAAAAAAAAAGAAGAAAAGGCAACGCCTACTCTTAAAATAGTAAAAAATGCTTTCCAAAGGTGGATTAATTCACAGAGGTGTGTGAAAAAGTGCATAAATCACATATGTTCTTAAATAGACAGATGAAATTATACAGCAGCTGATTGGTTCATTTTTCCCTTTTCAGTATGCTGCTGCATACCGTTTACATTTAGGCTTCACTCAGATATTATTCCCCCCTATAGCGATGTCTTTGGGTTGTTTTTTTTTATTTTTTATAAACAAATGATTGAATTCTTCCAGGATTTTGTTTTTTTCCTGGGAAATGTTGGTGGTGCTACTATCTGTTATAGTTTTGCTACTGGTCAAAGAAGTTGAAAATTTATTCAAGATTAGTGGGATTGGCACTGTGTGTGTGTGGGTGTGTGTGTGTGTGCGTGTGTGTTGTGTGTGTGCGATGACACAGTTTTTGTACTTTCTCAGTTGTCAAAATTACATGGTAAAGTGCTAAGAAACGCCAATTTTTGAGCTAATGAATTGCCAAAAGACTGCCCGCCGTCAGGGGGTGTTGTCCCTGACCCCCCCCCCCCCCCCCCCCCCCCCCTACCGGAGTTTCTGCACCTGCCAAGGGAGCTTATGCTAGTTTAGCCTTAAGACTATTCTTCACTTTCAGGCCTGCGAATTATATCCCCTGTTTCCCTGCGCATGGGAATCTATGCTGGTGACTTTTTCTCTTAGCACTCTTTTTGCTTTCATGGGTTTGGTTTTTTTGTTGTTGTTTGTTTTTTTGTTTTTTTTTTTTTTGGGGGGGGTTGTTTTTTTTTGTTTTTTGTTTTTTATTGTTGTTTTTTTAATTTTCCCGTTGTCCACTGTCTTTCTGCCTTCTAGGCCCATTCTTCTGTCTTCTGTTCAAGAAAATATTGTATACTTTTTCCTCACCTTTTTTTACAGTTTAAAGAAAGCAGCTTTTCTGTTGTAATCTTGGTGACTTGGTAGTGAAGCCCTTGATACTGCTCAGAGTGGACACTACGGCTTGACCATTCTGCAGTGTTTAATTGTCCTGGAGGCCTTTTTTTTAAAAGCATTTTTATGGCATTGTTTATCATTACTTTTTTTTTTTAAAATAATTTTTAACTTTTTGGATGCTAGGAGGAACGGTGGTGCCATCAGCATATCCTGCTTTTATCAGTTCCCATGGATTTTGTAGATCAGCGATCAGGTTATGAATTGAATGTGTGTATTATGTAAACAGTCGTTCATTGTTGTGTCCCTTTTTGCAGGACAGGGGTTTCTTTCTCTCTCCTGAGTGATGACAGCTCTCGGAAAATGCCTTTGTGTGATTGGCTGGGCTTCATGATTTAAAAAAAAAAAATAACTTTTTGAAACGCCAGCCACACGCACATACCTCGTTCCTAGAGTGGGGGGAGACGCCATCTTGTGAGCACGTAAGATGGCAACAGAGCTGGATGACTGTACTTGTACATAGTTCTCAGGGGTGCTGACAGCCACCCTGGAAAAGGAGCATTTCAAGGATTACCGTCAAACATCGATGTACTGCTTTGTTTCGCACAAGACTTTGACTTGTGAACTATAAATTTTCAAACTGAGACACACTACATCATACCCTTTGAAGCAAAGCATTGTGTGGGTATGCTTTCTCTGTATACTTTAGCACAGAAAAGTGAAGACACAAAAGAAATATGTGTTGAATTGACTGGATACAATGGTAGAAATGAGAGGAGTTTTTCAGCATCCTTTCAACTGTATTTGTGAGCCATTCAAAAATGAAATGGGGGAAAATTGTCTTGTGGCATCTTTTAAATCAGCATCTGACTTGAGGCACTTGACGGTGGTAGAGAATGTCAGCTGCTGCCATGAGCAAATAAGGACAGGGGGAGGAGTATACCCTGTATTGATTTGTCCCAGGGATGGTTACATGGCAACAGGTTCTATTGAAAGCTGTGTGTGTGTGGGAAGAGGCAGAGACAGAGAATGCGTTGTGTGTGTGTGTGTGTGTGTGTGTTTGACAGAGAATGTGTGAGTGTATGTGTTTTTGTGAGTGTGTGTGTGTGTGAGAGAGAGAGAGAGCAATTGACAATGAGGAATGTGCTAAACAAACCCAACTGATATAAAGTCTGTCTCTTCGCAAGAAATATACTAATTTTGCCAGTTTTGTAGAACTTCCGTTGTTGGTGTAGAATGTTGATGGCTAGGCTTGGTTTGTGGGCGTCATTTTATTCATTTCTTGTATCATGGCTTCTCGGGACTCTTTTATGTAATGTTCGTCATTTGGCTTGCTGGTTGTTGGCAGATTTGTGTTTGAATAGTACCTTCCCAAAGCATCAGGCTGCACAAGGGAGTATTTGAATAGACTGTAATATGTTTCCCAAGCAGTTTTGAATTGAAAGTCTGGTCAGATTGAAGATGCACACCGAATGTGCTTTTTCATCTTTTCTTTTTCTTAATTTTTAATGATCAATATTTGCTTGCTTGTGCAATGTTTTTGTGTTGATGGAGATGCGTGTGTGTGTGTGTTGTGTGTGTGTGTGTGTGTGTGTGTGTGTGTGTGTTGTGTGTGTGTGTGCACTTTTCATGCATGTGTATGTTTGTACCATATGTGTACATGTGGGTCTGCATGTGTGTGTTTTACAATTGCTGGTTGTAGTATTAAGATGATCTTTGAAATATAAGCTGATGTATGCCATTGTGCCTGCCTGCCTAATAAATCATTACCTCCTTTCTCTTCATTTCTGTGGCTGTAGAACGCATGCATTCTCTCTCTTTTTTTCTTCTTTTTTTTGAACCAAGTATAGCTGCTTAGTTCTATTCTTGTTTTTGAACCGAGGCTTTTTGTCAATGTGTTTTGAGCATATATGTGTATATACCAATGGTGAGGTTTTGATGAAACTATTGTACATAAAAATCTGTAAATAATTGATCATCATTTTTTGTGTTACACAATGTGTCATGGTGTGTGTGTGTGTGTGTTTGGACAGAGAGGAAGAAGAGAAACAAATCTGTATAAATGACTCAAGTGGGTTCTTTTTTCTCTTACCAACCTAGCCTTTAAACTGGAAGTTGGTGTGTGTGTTTGTTTGTGTGAGACGGAGAGAAAGGGGAGAGAGAGAGAGTACTGCACGCATCCTTATGTGAGTTTACATGCATGTACCACTGGTGGGCCGATTTCTTAATTGTATGGATGGACCAGTTGTGAATGATGTTCAAATCCATTGAATGTGAAAGAACAGTTCATCCCTGACTTAAGTGAAGGTCACAACTGAAAAAAATGTAACCAGTTTCTTTTGTGTTGATTTTCATTTTCTCTCATTTTTCATTCTTTTTTTTCTTCCCGTTTAATGACACCTGATGCGCCCATGCAAAAATCCTCAAAACAAAAACAAAAAAAGAAAGAAAAAACAAACCCTGATTTAATGAGAATGATAAAGTCAAAAGTCAAATTTACATTGGAACATGTCCTTAAACATCAAGCGATTTCTACCATTGTTTTGTTTTGTTCTGTCTCATCGTTCCTGCTGCTTTAGTAGCTCATGCCTGGCAGTCATTTCAGCTGCCTGTATAGAGCCACATCCAGTCCCATCTGGGCACGCTCCCAGTACTGCAGCCCTCAAGGAGCTCCCAATGCCAGATTGGATTTTGCTTTTGAGGCAACCCAACAGGAGACATTTGCACTGCTGCAGTCACTGTGGTGGTGTTCCCATGCCTGCTGTGATTTAGCGTTCATAAAAACCACCTGCTAGGCTCCACGATAATTGCTTGATTCGGAGCTGCCATGAAGAGTGTTTCTTCTGTTCTTACAAAATTTTGTTGAGCTTTGAAAAAAAGAAAAAAATTCAGTTTTACCGATAAGAGACAGAATGGTATCAAATTTAAAAAAAAAAAAAAAAAAAAAGCTTTTTTTCCTTTATTCGACGTGGTTTTTTATGTTTTGACTTGTTTTTGGTTTCAAAAGTGGGAAAAGTTTTCAGAGTGATTGAGTTCAAAAATTCAGTTGACAGGTGTTCAGAGTTTTTCCTGGTGATTTTGATCAAAGGTTCTATTTAAACGTTATTCAGAGTGATCGAGACAAATTTTGATCAAAGGTTCTATTTAAAGTTATCCCGACTGTTTCTGAGTGATACAGATCGATGGTGAGCAAAAGTAATAGTTGTTTTTTTTCCTTTCTTTCTTTTTATCTTTTCTTGTTTTTATGATTTAGGCCGTTTTTCACATGTGGGAGATCTGGCAGATTGTCCTGATAGTTGGACAAGTTGTTGCTGCGTTTTGTGAGTGGCTTCCCGGCCCCACTGAAAGCTGTGAGAGTCTTGCTGTCGCGTCTCCAGCAGAAGGGAGATAACTCAGGTCATTTCATGGAGTGAGAGAACGGAGACGACCACAACAGACAGGTAGCACACGCTCCGCTTTGGTGCGTTTTATCTCCCCCTTTCGTGACAAGCAGATGGTCACGCAGAGAGTGGGCTGAATATGGTTGAAAGATGGTCTTTATGTAATGGTGGGATTGATGTAGGCTTCAAAATCAGATTGCCTGCAAAACTGACAAAGCTTTTAAACCAAAGTCAGGTAAGGCCAAGCCCAACATAGGTGTTGAAATCTATGGCAATCATTTTAATGTTTGTCAGTTTCCAGTTGAGATTC
>CM031604.1:81660644-81663144 GCA_018398815.1 Conus ventricosus
CCCCACTCCTCATCATCCGACAGTAGTCTTTCCCACCTTATTTGAATTTACATGGTTTCCTCCTTACCATTTTTCTGCTATTTCTTGCCACGTTTTGTTTTGTTTTCTTTTTTTAAAATACTATTCCAATGTTCGCCTGATGTTTTGGACGTTTTCCTACTTGCCCTATCATGTCCCAGTTCTCTAGCTCCTTTTTTTTTTTTTTTTAACTTTTCTTAACTCTTCCTATTTTTCTTCTTCTTTTTTTTTGTGTGTGGATTTTTGGCGCTTTTCATCTTCATTCTTTTTACGTCTGGCAAAAGTGTTGCCTGTGTGAACAACATATCATGCAGTAATATTGTAACAATTGTTGCTGAATGAACGACATATAATGCAGTAAAACGTGTAAATGTATTGATGTTATGAACAATATACAAAGTAATTAAAATGCCTTTTAAATTTTGTTTCAATTTCTGCCGGCAGTCGACTCATTTTGCAATTGACAAATAATATGCTAACAAGTTTTGACACGCGTTGCTGTAGGAACGACCTATAATGTGGTAAAACGTTGTAACAACTGTTGCTGTAAGAACGACATGCAATGTAGTAAAAAGCTGTAAAAAAAAAAATGATGCTGGGTAAACGATATATAATGCTGTAAAAAGTTGTCACAAGTGTTGTTATGTGAATGCAATAAAAAAAAAAATTGTGATAGCGCAAGAAGAAGTTGTAAAAACAAATTGTCTGAACACGAAATGACGCAGTAAAAAGTCATTTCAAAACCAATGCAGTGCTGCTGGTTGACCGAAACATACACTACAATGCAGAACTGTCGGAACAACGCCGGCATCGTCCGTTTTTAAAACAAAGCAAAGCAAAGTAAAACAAAACGAAACAAAACAAGACAAAACAAAGCAAAACAAAACAAAACAAAACAAAGCAAAGCAAAGCAAAGCAAAGCAAAGCAAAACAAAACAAAGGAAAACAAAAACAAAACAAAACAAACAAAACAAAACAAAAAGTGGTAGAACATAGCCCTGGTGGAAATACACGTACAGTGAAGAACATTTACAAAAACCATACTCCCTGAATAGTCTTGGAAAAGAGAGAGAGAGAAGAGAGAGGAGGGTGAGGAGGGGGCTGATGAGAGTGGTGGAGAAGGAAGGGGCGTGGGGGTGGGGGGGTGGGGTGGTGGTGGTGGTAGATGGAAGGTATATGCTACTGCTCGTCTTTGAAGTTCCATCTGTGAAACAACTCCCCAACACATTGCAGGTCTGTTCGCTGAATAAAGCCAAGAGTTGTGTCGGCGCACGTGGGCGGGAATTCAAAAAAAAAAAAAAGGAAAAAAGAAAAAAAAAAGAAGAAAAAAAAAGCGATCTGACGTCACCCGTCACGCTTTTAGCACGTGCAAGGCAAAATGCGTGCAATGGGCAAAACATGCTTCTGTTTCTAGCAGGGATGGGATCACGGTCACGTCTGCCGACTTCACCTTGAGCATATCAGCACAGGTCGGTGCTGCTGAATGGAGTCCTTCTATCCCTTCCTCCCCCCCCCCCCCCCTCCTCACGCTTCTTCCCTGTTCATTTTGACCCTCTTTTTTTCCCCCCCCATTCCCCCCCCCCCCTTCCCCCTCCTAGTTTTTCTTTCAGTTTTCATTCACAAAAATGAATAGGCCTACGTGAATAGCTGTAGAACAAGAAAATGTAAAAAATTTAAAGAAAAAGAAAAAAACAAGAAGGAAAAACAAGAAGAGAAAACGTTGTCTGGTGAACACACACACACACACACACACACACACACACTCTCTCTCTCTCTCTCTCTCTCTCTCTCTCTCTCTCTCTCTCTCTGATATAAGATTTGCCATATCTCGTAATTGCTATTGTTCGTTCACAACAGCAGTCACAACAAACGCCTTTTGTGGACCTTCACCGCTCTTTAAGAAAGCGCTCTTTAAGAAAGCGCACATGAGATACAGACAGACAGATAGACAGACAGACAGCATACAAACAGACAGACAGACAGACAGCGATCTGAACATGGACTTTTCAATACAGTCGAAATGTTCGATCCAACTGTTTCACGTTCGGTCGATCGAGTCAACGTCCACGCTCAGTTTGGGCGATGATGCCAAGAGAAAGATCGAGGTGTTGGGTGTGGAGGGCTCCGAGACTTCAATCAACGCCAAAGGATGGGATTTAACATCCTATTGGCCGAAGCTCCTAAGGCAGGGTACCCATGCAGACTTAAGCCTGCATTCTGGGTGGCACATCTGGTCGTTGGCAGCAGTCTTGGGTTTGGTTCCGGATGGGGGCTGTCGTCTCCTTTCTTTCGGTTCTGGTTCCGTGTGAACCGCCTCTCACTTCGTAGCGCGGGTCGGCCGACTGTCAGCGTCAGTGTTCTTCTACTCTATGTTGTATGCATCTTCCAGATCTGTTGCAACAGCTAGTGTTTCACAAATCACACACACACACACCACACACACACACACACACACACACACACACACACCACACACACACAC
>CM031604.1:81668144-81674314 GCA_018398815.1 Conus ventricosus
CTGGTAGAGTTTGGGAATCAACTTCCAATGTAATCATCTTATCTGGTAGAGTTTGGGAATCAACTTCAAATGTAATCATCTTATCTGGTAGAGTTTGGGAATCAACTTCAAATGTAATCATCTTATCTGGTAGAGTTTGGGAATCAACTTCCAATGTAATCATCTTATCTGGTAGAGTTTGGGAATCAACTTCAAATGTAATCATCTTATCTGGTAGAGTTTGGGAATCAACTTCAAATGTAATCATCCTATGTGGTAGACAGTAAACAAGTGGGGTAACGTTTGCTCCCATAAGAGTTATCTGGTAGAGTTTGTGAATGCACTTCAAATGTAATCATCTTAATTGGGACTCTTTGTACACTCGTGGACTATCAGGAAGTGATCGTTCATATCAATGTTGAATTTGTGTCTCCGGAAGTGAAAAGCGCGGATGTTGTGATTTCTCTGCTGATCATTTTTTTTTCTTGTATTTTCATTTGTCAGTGAGTTCATACGACCTATGCTAGTGTCAGCTTCGCCCCAGACTAATATTTCCTCTATGTCGTTTTCTAGTTTAATTTTCTAGTCTGGGGTTTTCTAGTCTTTAAGAATTGCAATATGTTTGAATTGGAGATAGCTGTTTTCTTCTATCCCCTACCCCTCCTCTTCATGGCTCATAAATTGTCGTTGTGCACATTGGTCTTAGGTATATAGAATTGCTGTTTTATGCTATACGTAGAAAAATGAAAGCGACATGTTTGCTGTTTTTATTGTTCGATAGAGTTCTCTTTTAATGCATTTGACACCACCGTTTTCATTCGTAAGGTGTCGCTTTTATTACGTTTTTCGAAAAGTCTGAATCGATTTTTTCCAAAGTGGTATTGACTTTTGGGTTCACATTTGCGTTTAATGTACAATGAATTATCTTAAAATGGAGTCAAAAGGTCGTTGTTGCTGTTGTCGTTGTTTTCGGCCTGTTTTGTGCTGAAAGTATCAAGGCCTGTCATAAGTTTCCTTTTCCACTAAACAAGTAACATTTGTGTTTCTCTTCAGCTTGTTTTTTTTTTTTGGTGTCCTTCAGAAATGTCTGTTTCTATGTCGCAAAGTTTTTCACCGGAAGTGGAGCACAACATACTAATCGGAAGTGGAGCACAACATACTAATACATCTAAAAGATTTTTCAACAAACTTGTTTAATGGACGAAGAGAAGAAGAGGCAGACTGCATTGCTATTGATTCACCCATAGCCCCAGCACAGCTGGACACTAGGTGTCTGAAATAGGGAAACTGACCAAACAAACTGACCACAGGCCGCTATGCCGTAAAACTAATCTCCGTTGGCGTAACAGTGAATTTGTTTACTTCCTTCCCCGTGGCCACAGAGAGAGAGAGAGAGAGAGAGAGAGGAGAGAGAGAGAGAAGAGAGAAGAGAGAGATGAGAGAGAGAGAGAGAGAGGAGAGAGATGAATGAACACAACACAGACCGACTTTTCCGCTGGTGGGGTCGCCCTCCCTCCCATTCATAACCGGACGGGACATCCCGCCTGGGCGGGGAGCGGACGGAGGGGTGGGAGTGTGGGAGTGGGAAAGGAGGAGGAGGAGGAGGTGGGGGAAGGGAGTGGTGGTGGTGTAGGGGGATAATGAGGTGGAAGGGTGAGGGTGAGGGAATCGTCGAAACGAACAGCAACAGTTGTATTGGGGGAGAGATCAGTCGGTTCGTTTGCAGACTGTTGTTGGTGTTGATGACTGGAGTGGCAAGCGCTGTGGTTAGTCGGAAGTAAGTCGTCCCTCGTGAGTTCCCTGACCATCTTTAAACTCCCCCCCCCCTCCCTCCTCCTCCTCCGTCCACCCCAGCTCCTCTCTTCCCTCGGCTTCTTCAGCCTGAGCTGTTCCATCCGACGCGATTTCCAAGTTTCTAGAAGAGAGAAATATTTTTCATTTGACCTGACCTTTGGCGACAGACGGGTACCATTTTCAGGCATTTGTTATATGTATGAAATAGAACGGTGTGATTTTTTTTCTTTTTATCTGTTAAAAAAAAGTAAGATGAATGGTGTCGATTTGGACAATGCGACAGCCGTGCTATGGCCCCTGAGCTGTTAACAACATGAACTTGAAATTCTTTGTCATTTTTCCCTTCTCATCCTCTTCCCTCTCTCATCAATGCCCCGACTCTCTCTCTCTCTCTCTCTCTCTCTCTCTCTCTCTCTCTCTCTCTTCTCTCTCTCTCTCTCTCTCTCGTGTGTGTGTGCGTGTGTGTGCGTGTGCGTGTGCGTGTGTGTGTGTGTGTGTGTGTGTGTGCGTGCGTGCGTGCGTGCGTGCGTGCGTGTATGTGTGCGTGTATGTTGTGTGTGTGTGAGAGAGAGAGTAGAGGAGGAGGAGGAGGAGGAGGAGGATAATCCAAGGGTGACAGATAAAACCAAAAATGCTTTTTTTTAAACCGGGTCTTGCCCCGCAAGGGGCTAACTAAGGGATGAAATACGGGCGAAACTTTTCAAAACTTTTAACAACACCACATTTTTCCCTTTTCAAAAGCTTAAAAATTGAAGAGTTTTTTCGCTAGTGGATTATATAAAGGGGTAGATGACTTTAAAGGGAAAAAAAACCCAAAATTTGGAAAAACCCCCCAAGAAAAAAACAAATTGATTTTAAAAAAAAAAAAATCACACACCAGACATAGAATAACGATCCTCCTATCAAGGGGAAGGAGAGAGAGAGAGAGAGAGAGAGAGAGAGAGAGAGAAAGGGAAAAGAGAGAGAGAGAAGAAGAGAGAGAGAGTTTAAAAATTCCTTTTGGGGTTAAAAATTAAAACATACAACAAGCAGCTAAGGGGTGATAATTTAAAAACAACCAAAGCATCAGGGAGTATCAACACTTTTTCTTTAACATTTGCAAAAGTGGTTACAAAAAGCCAAAACGAAACGAAAAGAAATACAATCAGTTTAAACAGTTTTCGACAATAAAACCCAAGCAACCCCTAATTTGTAACACTTATTAAAACAAAAAAAGTGTATTTTCGTGTTCGTCCCCCCGCGGCGCCCCGCGTGTGGGGTTTTGTGTCCCGGTGTGTGTTTTATGTGTGGGGGCAGTGTTTTGCGTGGGGTTGCCCTGTTGTGTGTGTGTGGTGTGGGGTGGTGTGTGTGTGGGTGTTGGGTGGGGGTTTTGTGTGAGAGAGGGGAGAGACAGAGACAGAGACAGACCCAAAAAGAGAGAGAGAAAGCAAACATAAACCCCCCCCCCCCCCCCCATCTTTTTTTTTTCTTCTTGAACTGTTTTATACAATAAACCCCAAACTTGATTTTTAAAAATTTAAATCAATTTCAACGATACGCCCGCCGTAAGTACAGAACTGAGGAAAAAGAGAGAGAGAGAAGAGAGAACTCGAGCAACAGAGCAAGGGTTTGGGGGGGGGTAGGGATGGGGGCCCCGGGGGGGGTTGCAAAGAAAATGGGGGGGGGGGGGGGGGGGGGGGGGGGGAGAAAGGTGTCTTTAGTGTTGTAAACCTTTCCCCGCGATTGGCAAACGCTTTCTTGACACAAACCTGTCAGAAAACTTCGAGCGGGCGTCTATATTTGGACTTAAGTTTTTCCCTTTTTTAGTTTGGGAGGGCTGGGAAAATTGCGGGGCCATAAAAACCCCCCACTGGCGGGATGCAAAAAAAAGTGGGGGAAAGTTTTGGGGAAGGCCCAAAAAGCCTGCATTTCAAGGTTTCCCCACCTTCGTGTCGAAAATCCCCCTCCCTTTTCAGCGGGAGAAAAGTTTAGGGGGATTGGGTTTGGAAAACAGATTCGTTGCCTTTCCTTTCCATGGCCGAAATTAAAAAATTTTCATTTTAAAGTTTTTAAAAAATTTAATTTAAAGCACCACCACGGGGACGCCCCGAAAACCAAACACACCCCCCCAAAACACACCAAAAACACACACACACAAAAACACACACACAACCCACACAAAATACGCACACGCACCCCACACCCACACACACACACACACAGAAAAAAATATATATAAAAAATTATATATATAAAAAAAAATAAATTTTATAATATATAAATATATAAAATAATTTTACCTGAAGTTAGACCCAGTCCCCCTCCCAACAAAAAAAATGCCACACCCCACAAAACACCCACAAAAAACACCCCAAAAAACACACACACACACTCAACAACACACCCACACACACACAAAACACACACACACACACCACACACACACAAATATATAAATTTTTAAAAATAATATAATATAAAATATATATATATATTTATATATAAAATTTTAAAAATTTTATATATATAAAAAGTAAAAAATACTGCGAAAAATTAAAAAAGTTTTTAGAAAAAAATTCAGGGGGGAAAAAATTCTTCAGTCAATATAGAAAATTTTTGGGGGGGGGGGGGGTGGGTTTTTGTGTGGGTGTTTTGGGGGTGTCTGTGGTGTGGTGCGGGGGGATCTATATAATAAATAAACCAGAAAATTTTAAAATGCCAAAAAAAAATTTTTTAAATGCTCAAACCCCTTGGGGGCAACAAAAAAAAATTAAAAAAAAAGTTAAAAGAGGAATCTTAAAAATAACTAC
This sequence comes from Conus ventricosus, assembly GCA_018398815.1. Taxonomy (NCBI): domain Eukaryota; kingdom Metazoa; phylum Mollusca; class Gastropoda; order Neogastropoda; family Conidae; genus Conus; species Conus ventricosus. The sequence continues at coordinate 81,672,707 of CM031604.1, forward strand.
AAAATTTTTTTTTCGAAACGTGGTTTTCGGGGCCCTCAGGGAAAAAAATTACAAAATCACGCACCCATGCACGAAAACATTTCACGCAACAAACAGAAAACATACACACGCGCGGGGCGCGTGCTCACCAACCCAAAAAACAGACAGAAAAGACAGACAAACAGACACGACAACAGACAACACACCCCCCACACACACAAACCCACACACCCACAACACACACACACACACACACACAAAAACACACACAAGCGCGTGTGCGCGCGCGAACGCACGCACACACACCACACAGACAACACACACACACACACACACACACACACACATACACACACACACGCGCGCACGCACGCACGCACGCACGCAATCGGCCATACGTATATACACACACAAGCAAGTATGCAAGAGAGAGCATGCGCGCACGCGCGCGCGCGCGCACAACACATACACACACACACACACACACACACACACACACACACACACACACACACACACACACACACACACACCGCGCGCGCGCGCGCGCGCGCGCGCAATGACAGCATTAAAAAAAAAAAAAAAGAAAAACAGAAGAAGAAGCTTATAGTTGGGTTAACAGTCGCAGCACTTCAGTCATTGTAATGACCACAAATACGATGTATCACAGTCTGCATTCACTTAGGCTGCATGAGAAATTTAATGGTCTTGCTCATTAAGCACTGTATAGTCTCCACAACCCTAGCCGCGGCAAATAATAAGCATGCCTCTTTCTTTGTAGTATTACAGAAATCAGAAAACTTAACAGTTTGGGTGTTTGTACGATATATAATACGGTTTAAGTAACTGCCACCCCCCCCCCCCTCCTCTCTCTCTCAAATATGATCATGCAAAAAAGTAATGAGACTCATCGCTTAAGTCTCTCTCTCTCTCTCTGTCTCTCTCTCTCTCAAACATGTGAGTTGAACAGGCGACCGTCGTCGAGGAAGGACGTGAACAGAGAGCTCAGTCAACGCATTGAATCGTGAAGCTGTTATACTGAACAACATTAAAAACGCACCGCTTGCCAAAAGACCCAGACAACGTTGGTAGTACAGAATTATTTAATGAAAGTAAGCATATTTGATTACGCATCCATTTTTTCAATTAAACAAAATGTCTGTTCTTGACACGAATGGCCGAATTCATCTGAAATTAGCTGGTGACTTCACTAGGGTCCCTGTCAAAAAGTACACCACGACGAGCATGTCCGTCCGCGAGCTCTAATACCGAGTGTGTCCGCCATTGCCCGATGCACGCTTGGCAGCGCCTCCTCATGGAGTAGACAAGGTTGTGCAAGAACGCCTGTGGCAGTCCATCCCACTCCTCGGCCAGTGCGCGCCTCAAATGATCGAGAGTCTGTGGACGTCTTCCACGGGCCACAAGACGCCCCAGCTCATCCCAGACGTGTTCAATGGGAGCCATGTCAGGGACAGAGATGGCCAGGGCAACACGGCAATGTTGTTCGCCTGGAGAAACGCAGCGGTGGCTCTTGCGGTGTGGGGTCGTGCATTATCATGCTGAAGAACTGCAGCTCCGGTGCTGGCCAAACAGTGGACGACGTGTTCTCACTGGGCTTGCACACATGTG
>CM031604.1:81674414-81684414 GCA_018398815.1 Conus ventricosus
GCCAGTCTTAGAGATTAGTTTAAAAACAGGCTAAGTTGCCCCGTTGTAGGAAGCTCGCTACCCTGAGTTGGTTTTAAAGAGGCAGTTTTAAACATAAAAATTCAGACAACAAATGTTTCATGTGGTGTGTTCTTGCAGGCTGCATCTTCGCGAACACGCAAGAGTGACTAACTATCGGCAATAGCAAAGTCTTAACTTCAATGGAATATCCTTTCCTGTTAGTGTAGACCAAATTGATCAGTTTGAAGAACAAAACAACCCAATAACTGTTAATGTATACACATGGGATGGGGGAAACAATTTGGCGCCAATTAAAGTGTCCAAGAACAGTCCAACAATAGGCGAACCAGCCAAAAGTCATGTGGACTTACTCCTAATGTTTTCTCCAGCAGGGCTGCCCCATTACACATTGATACGCACAATGAGCAGATTATTGGCGCATACTTCAAAAAACACTAACATGCAAGAATTCTGCAGAAAATGTTTAACAAGAATTCCATCTGTGCAAGCCGCGAGTGAACATATAAAACATTGTAAAAGTTCTGTAGACTGTAAGACAGAACTAAACTACGCCCCCGCAGGATTCTAAAGTTAGTTTTAAGAACTGGAAACGGCTGCAAACAAGTCCATACGTAGTTTACGCAGACTTCGAGTCGCTTATTGTTCCTTATGAAGGGCCAGCACCACAAAAACTTCGAAAAACAGTCTTAATGAGTAATCATCAGATTTGTTCATTTGCTTTCATTGTTGTTAGGTCGGATGGCGTTTATTCAGAACCAGAATTATATAGAGGCCCAAATGCGGCTAGAAATTTTTACAGCGCATGCAGCAAGTGCGTAATGATTGTTCTAATAATCTGAATTTATCTGAAATCATGATGACGCCTGAAGCCCAACAACAGTATGACTCAGCCACTCACTGTTGGATTTGTGGTTTAGAGCTAACGCCCAAGAGTGTAAACCCCACAGTAAGAGACCATGATCACATTAGTGGGAAGTTTAGAGGTGCAGCGCACAGTAAATGCAATCTTCAACTAAAGTTTGATCCTAAGACATGGAAGCTGCCTGTATTCTTTCATAACTTGCGAGGTTACGACTCTCACCTTATAATGAAAGCAGTAGACGATGCTTTAGGGTGTCATGCATCGCACAGTCATCAGAAAAGTACATGTGTTTCACTTTAAATAACATGTCTTTCTACGACTCTATGCAACACATGATGGGCTCATTAGAGGCACTGGCTATGTCCTTAAAGTCCTGCCCAATAACGGAAGAATATTTTGACTCAACGCTTGTTAGAAAGGGTGTTTACCCTTATGAATACATGAACAGTTGGGAAAGGTTTGATGAAGACACACTTCCTCCTAAAGGCGCGTTCTTTTCTAGTCTTAGAGAAAGGACATCAGTGATTCTGATTACCAGCATGCTCAAGATGCGTGGCAAAAGTTAGAGTGTAAAACGATGGGAGACTATCATGACTCCTATTTAATGGCAGATGTATGTTTGTTGGCGGACGTCTTTGAAAATTACAGAAAGACCTGCATGAAACATTACAGTTTGGATCCTGCGCATTATATTTCTGCACCCGGGATGAGTTGGGACGCTTTCTTAAAGTTTACTGGAGTACAGATTGATTTATTGTCAGATTTACCAATGATTCAGATGATTGAAAACGGGTTGCGTGGGGGAATTAGTATGGCGTCGCATCATTACTGTAAAGCAAACAACAAATACTGGATCATTATGATCCGAGTAAAAGGTCTAACTATCTCATGTATTTAGATGCAAACAATCTGTATGGTTGGGCTATGGCGCATCGCTTCCATTACGCAACTTTAAAATGTACACAGGTACGAATAATATTCAAAGGGCATTAAAGTGGTTGAACAGTTTAACGCCTGATCAACAGCGCGGTTTCATTCTAGAAGTTGATTTAGAATATCCTCATGAACTCCATGACCTGCATAATGACTATCCATTGGCAGCAGAAAGTCTAAAGATGAATCCAAGAGAGCCGCCTAAAACTTGTGCCTAATCTTCGGGGCAAAAAAATTATGTCTGTCATTACAGACTTCTACAATTTTATTTAAGACATGGTTTAAGTTAACAGCTGTCCATCGCAAATTGCTTTTGATCAAGAACAGTTCATGAAACCATACATCATGAAGAACACTGATCTCAGAACTAAATCCGCAGATGCTTCAGAAAAAGACTTTTTCAAGCTGATGAACAACAGCTGTTTTGGAAAGACTATGGAGAATCCGCACAAGCGTAAAGATGTTAGATTGGTCACCAGAGAGAATGAAGCAATTAAGCTGACTTCAAAACCTAATTATCAGGACTTTAAAAGATTTCATGATCAGCTTTTTGGCATAATGATGAAGAAAAAGAAAGTCAAATTGGACAAACCTGTATTTATTGGGTTTACTGTTTTAGAATTATCAAAGCTTTTGATGTTAGAATTTCTTTATGACTACTTTAAGCCCTCGTATCCTGAGTCCAGAGTACTTTACACAGATACAGACAGTTTTGTTATAGATATTCCTACTGAAGACATCTATAAAGACATGGAAATGGAAGTAGCTAAAGGACATGCGGGATGGTATGACACATCTGATTACCCTAAAGAGTCGCCTTTACATTCAATTACTAACAAGAAGGTTTTAGGAAAGATGAAGGATGAATTATCTGGAAAGGTGATCAAGGAGTTTGTTGGTTTAAGGTCAAAAATGTACAGTATTTCGAGCCAGGAGAAATCATTAAGAAAGCAAAGGAATATCTCGCAGCGTTGTGCAGTCAAACATATCACATGACAACTACAAAGAAGCATTGTTTGGCAATAAGACTTTTCATCATGACAACGTAAAACTACGATCTAATCTACATGAGATCAACACAACAGTTGTAACAAAGAAGTCATTAGATAGAACAAACACAAAACGGGTGTTTGTTAATCCGGAGTTTTCATATGCAATTGGGCACTGGAGGACCGCATAAACAGGGGGTTTTATATTTTTCATCAACTTTTATTATAAGATCAATCATAGCTTCATCCAATTCATTTAAATCTTTTCTCATGTTTGCTTGACGAGTTCGAATTTTTTTTATTATTTCAAGATATTCTTTTTCCCAATTTGGGGGTTTGAGTTGTAGGTGATCTGGATGATTTAGCATGCATTGATTAATCCTCGAAAATGTTTCCTTAATAGCATTTACACGCCTGAAATGATTCCCGTATCATTTTCAAGGCCTCTTCCTTTACCATTCTTGTTTCGTTCTGCGCTTCCTTCTGGCCTTCCATTTTAAACCAAAATATGTTTACGTAAATTAATTAAAGCGAACTGTGTCTGGCGAATTATCTGCAGTTCTTCCTTCACAAAAGATCTTTGAGGAGCTGGTTGTTTTTGTTGTGTCAGTTTCTCGTAAATAATACACGGGCGGATTCATCTTTACAATTCTTTTTATTTCATACGGGTCAACACTCCAAACTGGATCGGTTGCCCTGATGCGAGTGTCCCCTTCTGCTTCCCCGGTAAATAAAGGTACCTTACTTTCAATCCAAATGGTAATAGTTTGCCGGATGAAGACTCTCCTTCAGCAACATTTATTGTTTTTTTTGTTGTTGCTTGTACTGGTTTTAGCCCTTTAAATTCTTCATTATTCATTGCGCGCAAAACTGAGGGCAGTCTTCTAACCCATTCTGTGTTGCGAGAATTGTCAATCAGCTCTCTGTGATACTGGTAGGAGAAAAGTCTTTCAGCTAACTGTTTGTTAAAGTTTTCAACTAAAGCCTGTGATCTGTGAACTCCTGGAATGCCTCTTCTAATGGTAACTCTATGTTTTAACAATAATTGATTCACTTGGCCTTTAAATTCTTTTCCATCATCGACTTGAATCATGCGAGGATAAGTTAACGGACCTCGTTGGTATATCAGTTGTATAGCAACAGCAACAGCAGAAGCACTCTTTTTTGTTAATGGTTCAGCATCTTTATATCTTGAAGCTATGTCAATGACTGTAAGTGCGTACTTAAATCTTTTTCGTCTAATCCTATCAGAGGGTAAATATAGAAATCCATTTGATGGGTGTCGTTTGTAGTTGTGTTCACAAAGTGCGGTCTCTGTATTCGTTTAGGTGCAGGTAAATAAATTTGCCAAATCGCTTGTTTAGATAACCATTCTTTTGCTGTTTGTTCACTGACTCCCGCTGCTTGGCTTAGCTTTTTAATTGCTGTTTTTTCCCTTCCAATATCCTTTTGGCGAATAATAGATTTTGTTCATTTTTATTCAGCCAATATTATGCGCAACAAAATACACGACGGTCATACCAAAGGCAATAAACGCGATTTCTTGCATCTTTTGTTTTTCTGATGGTTGATAAAAGTCACTGAATTTTGGTGGGGGCAATGTCTGGACTGGTTTGCCTGTTACTAGATAATATTGTTTTATTGCTTGATCAACATCTTTAAATATGTAAGCTGCATCCCCCTGTTTTTTCAGTGTGTCATTAATAAAATCTAACTGCTCAAGTCTCTGCTTTTCATAGGCGTCTTGTGCAGCTGCTAGTTCCTCCATAGCTTTGTTATGTCTTTTTCTCTCGCCGTCATCCCGCAGTTTACTAAATGCAAAATTACTTCCGCTAAAAAGCAAGCGCATTCACCACAGCGCCGCCTATCATTATTGCGAGGATGAAGCCATTTTTTATAAATGTATTTTTTCTTACATATTTATATTGTCTGGAATTATTCCTTGCTTAACTAGAAAATCTTTCGTGGCAACCGAAGCTGCAATGATAGCAATCAGCTTTGCTGAATCCTCAAAGTCTAGTTTGCCAAGATCTGCGGGTTTAATTCTAACAGGCTTTTACCAAGCATTGAGTATCCTACACTTAGGCCTCCAATAACAGCAGAATGGTATACAAGGTTAGCAACAGTTTTTTCGGTGCTCATTTTTAGAAAATAAAATAATTATAATTATTAAAAAACATGAACAGTGATGATCTCCTACAGCTACAAGGCAGCCTAAACCTTCCTGAACTTATGAATGACCAAGCTGATGATCAAGCTATTATGCCCAAAAAGGAGAGGCTGTATTCTTTGGCAGCATGTGGAAAAACAAAACAGTTCCTCGGAACTGAATTCAGCATAGAACAGATTCAACAGATGTCGCCGCAAGACATTTTAAAGTATCATAACAGGTATGAAGCGCAGCTGGGGTCTAGAATGGTGAAAAGTGTGGGGCAAACGGTTATTAGTTTGTACACTAAACTAGTCAGTAGATTTGCTCCCATTGATTCTGAACAAGATCTTACGTATGATTTAACGCAAGATCCAGTTTTAACAAAGTCATTAGAGTCTCTAGGGTGTGATCTATACTACAGATTTGGAACATTGTTATCGCCATTAATCATGGGATTAATAACTTTTAATCATATAGATTTTATTTCCCTTCAAAATGACCGGGCCAGAAAATCAGCAGAATCAGAAAACACTGAAACCAGGTGGAGAAAGTAACCAAGCCAGAAAATCAGCAGAAAACGCTGAATCAGGGGGGAGACCATTAAAAATCCTGGGCGTGTTGAAGCAGGAAAAAAAATTAGCAGAGTGGAACAGACAAAAAAAATTAATGTTACAGAATATGACTCATCATGAAAACATAACACCGCCAACGCCAGAACAAGTTGATTCAATGCCAGCTATAAAAACTCCATGTGATACAAGGGCCCCAAAGTCTTCATGGAATATTGAACTTAAAACTGTTGCCATTTTTGGCGCCATTGCTGCTGTTGGGGGCAGTTATTACGGTTATAAAATATATAAACGACGCTGGCAAAAACAAGAGCCCAAACAATCTCCACCGCTAAATACAGAAGCCGAACACAACTGCACGCCAAAACCGCCAATAACAAAGCATCATTTTGATCCATTTATAATGGAATAATATTTTAAGAACTTAATTTTAAATTTTTAATAAAAATAGATCATGGCGTATTATAAAAATGATGGTGTCAATAAATAAAGACCTGGAGTCTATAAAAGACATTTCCATAGACCCGAATTGTAATCAATGCGGTTGCTTCGGATGTAAGACCTTCATTAAGATCTATGCAGAGAACGCTGAGCAAGACATCCTCAACGATGACACGTTTTTTGAGGCGTGTGTGTACTATATTAGGCATTTTCTATTTAAGATAAAAAACATAGCTTGTATTTTTTTGATAATTATAAGATAACTGAATAAGAACTTGGTTGTACTTAAAGGATGACTTAGTTATGATCTTAGGTTAACTTGGTAAGAACTTGAGGATGACTTGAGGACAACTTGAATAAAAACTTAGAAGTAACTTGAGAATAACTTGAGGATAACTTGGGTAAGAACTTGTGAATGACTTGAGGATGACTTGGAATAACTTGAGTAAAAACTTGTGGATGACTTGGGGATGACTTAAGTTAAGAACTTAAAAGTGACTTAAGTGTGTGCATGCGTGGGGTGGGGGTGGTTTGGGGTGGAGTTGGGGGGGGGTGGGTGGGGTGGAGTTGGGTGGGTAGGGGGGTGTGCATGCGTGGGTGTGGGGGTAGAGACGTGCGTGCGTGGGGCAGGGCAAAACACACAAACACAAACAAACAAACAAACACGCACACACAAACAAACAATAGACAGGACAGTGCTTGTGGGAAAGTGAAGGGAAAATGCCGCAGAGCAGCAAGTTGTAGGTTGGCAAGATGGCTACCGATCATGCATGATCGTTACTATATTTAGAACCACGTCAGAGCAGCAAGATGGCTACCGATCATGCATGATCGTTACTATATTTAGAACCACGTCAGAGCAGCAAGATGGCTACCGATCATGCATGATCGTTACTATATTTAGAACCACGTCAGAGCAGCAAGATGGCTACCGATCATGCATGTTCGTTACTATATTTAGAACCACGTCAGAGGCAGCAAGATGGGTGCCGTATACAGCCTAACAGCGTGCGGGGTTTCAACTACTTCCGAATCTCCGGCCCGAGTCGTGTTCCGTGTCGTCTGCTTTGCCGTTGTTTCACAAACACCACAAGGTGGAGAAGTTTTCTGAACTACAAGGTAGTACACCCGTCACTGAATCTTCTCACTACACCACACACCTTCAATGACAATACAACCCAGTCTTGCTAACGTGGCGGCCACAAAGTGGGAGTGACACGTAACAGTCTAGAACATTCGCTAACGACACCTGGCGCGCTGTCACCTGAAATGAATCACCCCCCCACCCCCACCCCTCACCTGGCAAGCCCAGTCTCCCGCTTTATTGATTTTTTGGTCGCTTGCCGTGCGCTGTGCGAACAAGGTCGCGCGTCTCGCTAGCCGTAAATTAAGCGATTAGGTTTCGGCCTCGTGTCAGCCTATCTGTTACACATAGTTTTGTAGGTTAGAAATTAGTCAGAATAAGTGTGCGGATTTTATGTCAAAAATATAAAACTTATCACTTAGCCTAGTTTGCTGTGCTCCTCTTTTCTCAACCAGGGTTGAAAAATTGGCAGAGTTACAGCAATTACTGCCGTAGCCAAGCTTTTATAGCTGTCTTAAGCCAGCTCCCAACAATCAACGCGTGATGGTTTGTTTTGCTTCGGCCAACATTCAACAATGCAGCGCCATTTATTAGATAAGGAACCATCTCATCAATAGTCAAACACGTATTAAAACTAGCTACATCTTGTTTCATTTCCTTGAACCAACAAACCTTTAAGATAGCCGTTCATTTCCAAAGCAGTTAGTTCACTTTTTTTCGTTTTCTAAAAAACAATCTCTCCGGTTTCACAACATGCAGTTAAAGTAAAACTTATGGCCTCGAATAACAAACCTGTTCTTCAGTAACGTTTTAGCCATTTTAAAATAACACAAGTAAAACACAGTGGTCACAACAGAGCGCAAACAAAACACAGCCTTCTTGTTCAATAGTCCAAGCAACAATGGCGACCCCAGTCGTGTCACGCGACAGCCTCGATTCGGTGTGTCGACGTGGCAATCATTTTCTGATGCAATGGGTTGCAACCCGGCCGAGTGTGCTTCGTTTAAACAGCACAGGCTAGGTGCAAACTGCCGCGAGCCGTAAATTAAGTGACCAGGTTTTTAGCCCGTGTACAAAGTTTGTAGGTGGAAATTAGTCAGAAGAAGTGTGCGGATTTTATGTCATTTAATTGAGAGAGAGAAAGAGTGTGTGTGTGTGTCTGTCTGCCCCCCTCTCTGTCTGTCTGTCTGTCTCTCTCTGTCTCTCTCTTCTCTGTCTGTCTGTCTGTCTGCCGGTGATTCTCTCTCTCTCTCTTCCGCCACAGGAAAAGGCGGCTTTTAGGCCACTTTCGCCCAAAAACACGGTGGTGAAGCAAGTGGGGTTGAACAGACATTTATCTGTTCTCTGGAGCAACATTAGTTAAAACAAGTTAAAAGAGGAATCTTAAAACTATCTATCTGATGACAGCGCAACACGCTCGAAACAAATTTGTAGATAGTTTTAAGATTCCTCTTTTAGCTTGTTTTAACTATATATATATATATATATATATGGCTTAAACACTGTTTGCTAGCGTTTTCTTCAGTCGCTATTCGATTTCCACCCCTACCCCTTCTTCCCTGGTGATGTAATGCGTGTTATTGGTACAAGAATGTATTATCATCTTTTCTTTTTCATCATTGAGGAAAGGATGCATTTTAAAATTCCCATTGTATCCTAAACTTTTCCACTCACAATATGCAGTTAAATTAATGATTGTCTGATGTCCATTTCTACAATATGTTAGTAACCATAAGAGTAAGATAGCAAGACTTTTCATAATTTACTTCTGTGTACATAATCTGTGTGTGTGCGTGTGTGCGTGCGTGCGTGCGTGTGTGCGTGTGTGTGTGTATAACTAACTGTGTTGATCTATGTTTGTGTTTGTGTTATCATTGGTTGTGGGGGGGGGGGGGGGGGGAGCGGAGGACAGGGAGTATGTTGGGGGAGGGTAGTGCTAAAGATGGATAGGAGGATAGGAGGAAGAGGTTGTTTAACTAATATGCCTTTATGTATGCTTGTTCATCTATTTTCATGTGAATCTTTTTGTATACATGTGTGTGTGTGTGTGTGCGTGTGTGTGTGTGCGTGTGTGTGTATAATAGTTGTTGTACTTATATTTAAGTAATTACGCCTTGCTGTAGAGAGAGAGGCGGGAGTGGGGAGAGAGAGAGAGAGAGACAGAGAGAGAGAGAGAGAGAGACAGAGAGAGAGAGATGGGGAGTGGGCTAACAGCTGGGGACTGTTGGTGAGTAGGGTTAAAACATGTTAGAGAATATGGAGATTGAATTAGAGAAACTTTTGTGAACATTGTTCTAAACACTTTAAATCTTGACCGTCATGTGAGCTTTGTTCTTGGTGAGTGGTGGGGGAAAGGCATTGTTTGTGAGTCAGTGCAGTAATAAAGCGTGCCCTGAAGAAGGCCAAGTGCCGAAACGTTGACAGATGAAAACTTGCTTGTTTGGTCTAGTCATTTGAAAGAGTGTCTATATATATATATATATATATATATATATATATATATATATATATATATATATATCATCATTTCCAAAAGAACATAAACTCTCCAAAATATTCAACAAAAACACCATTAAATTATCATACTCATGCATGCCTAACCTCAAAATCATAATTGATTCATCCAACAAAATGAAAAGCAACACAAAAGAGAAAGGGTGCTGAAAGGACATCTTGCAACTGCACTAGAAAAGAACAGTGCCCCCTAAGCAACAAATATCTTCACAGCATCATTGTATACCAAGCTACAGTAACATCAGAAAATGAAAAAGAAACATACATAGGGATTACTGAAAACACTTTCAAAACCAGATACGCAAATCACAAACAGTCATTTAAAAATGAAAAATACAAAAATCAAACAGAGCTGAGTAAATACATTTGGAGACTCAAAGACAAAAAAAATAGACTACAGCATATCATGGAAAATCATAAAAAGAGCAACACCAT
>CM031604.1:81696914-81698190 GCA_018398815.1 Conus ventricosus
ACACACACACACACAACACACACTGCCCACATGCACGGTCGTGCGCATGTTCACACACAGAGACATGCACACACACAAACACACCCGCACCGACCGTACGCACGCACGCACGCACACAGACACAGACGTAACCTGCGGCCACTCAGTGTATTAGGGAGAGATACAACCAGCCAGCCAAGCAACCAAAGTAATAAACAATCACTGACAAATTTGCTTGAATCATCCGACATCCAATGAGCAGGGTGGCATCTGTGAATGTCAGTCTAAACATGACCTGACGTGACTGTGAGGACGTTGGCTGCGTTTTATTTCATTTATTTTTTTTTCTTTGGGGTAAATTGTGATGTGATAAATGTTGGGCGGGTGAATTCGTCGGGGAAGGAGGTGAGTGGGTCACCATTTTGCTAAAGGTCCCCACTGTCACTAAACAGTGTTGCACAATCAAAAAGATTTGATGATTGATGGGACGTGGGTGCGAGTGCCACAGAGAGAGACTCGTGACTCGTGACTCGTGACTTGTGACTTTAATGTGAGGCCATCAGCTATTCACATGAGTACGCAACAAGAAAAAAAAAAAACAACAACAAAAAACAATTTTATACAATAAGAACAAAATGTACCATGACTGCAACAAAACATCCTTCCATGACAGTATGTACATGCAAAATTCATCTTAATTGTACACAAATGCTTCTTAGTACGTTCTTCCTTTTAAACATAATATAGGTATATAACTCTCCGGAAGGCCGTGCTATTTTTAAGCATCTTATGTTTACTATGTTTACGCATGCGCCATCTACCGTGGAAAAGAAGGAAAACCGAATCTTGGGTCTGCCATGATAACCTTTGACACTCAGTGTGTGTACTTCTGTGGTCCTGTTCATGTGGTGTTGGACTTGTGTTGTTCGTGTTCGTTGGGTTTAGCATCCCCATGGATAAATTACTAAAGCCTTACCGCTTTCCATGCATCGGGTTAGTACTTTCCTTCGATTATTTTACTTTAATTGTAGTTTTCCCTATTTCTTCAGCCAGTTATATCATGTTCTGTAGGACTTGTCGACACTTGCCTCGTACACATGTGCCTAAATTGCCTGTTGGCCAGAGGAGTCTCCTAGTGGTCAAATCCCTAGAATTAAAAATTAAATAATTCAAAGCAGCCGTCGGTAAAAAACCAAAATGCATATATATAATAACTGTCATTGAACAAAAAGTCCAAAACCACACTTTATAGCGGCAGCCATTCTAGAGACGATTTTTGTCCCCCCCCCCCCCCCCC
>CM031604.1:81712184-81714684 GCA_018398815.1 Conus ventricosus
CCAAGCTGTAAACAACTGTGAAATGAAGGTGCGGGCAGGTGAGCGAATAGATCCCGGATGTGACGTCACTGGGGTGGGTGAGGGTGGGGTAGACGCTAATGATAGTTTTACTTTCGCCCTCGAAGTTATGTTTTCAACTGTATCAACTGGTTTTGTTGTTGTTGTTTGTTTGTTTCTATTTCGTTTTCACTTTGTTTTCTTTGTCTACCTTTTGTGAGCAAATAAGTTCATAAATGAAAACAAAAGCTGTTGTGGTTTTTTTCTGCCAGGACAAATGATGATAAATACTTGTTACAAACTGGGAGAGATACATCCATTGATTCCTAGATCCTTTTGTAATAGAATATAGAGGCTCAAAATATCGACGTTTATGTCGCTAGGAGATTTTTGTATTCCATGAAAATATTTTATTTCGAAGAAAATTTATCCATTTATCGAGAGTAACTTCACGTTAATAATGGTCGGTGGAATATCCTTTGCTGAACAGATTCTTGATCTGCCCCTCTTGATCCAGATCTAATCCACCGATTTGTATCAAAATCTCGAGCATTTATCCTTGGATCACGATCCATTTCCATCAGAAATCGTTAAGATCAGATCATCGTTGTGCGTAATAATACAGACACACAAACATACAAATGGACGGCGTAAAATAAACAAGATGCGAAGCATATAAACGTACTCCCAGTTTTCCAAAACCGCTTATAAATCGGCCAAGTGCTTTGTGAGATAAGAAATAAAGGCAAAATAACGGTTTTAACGGTTATTTAACCGATGTACACTTTTGAAACCGGTATTTTAGTCCTCACTGGGCTAAAGCCTGTGTACATACCAAATTTCATCCAAATCGGACAATATGTCAAGAATAACGGTTTTTAACGGTCAGATTTTGAAACACTGCATGGAAGTGCCATTTGTGTGTGATGACCCTTTTTATATACAAAATTGCATTAAAATCCCCAATATATATAAAAATAACGGCAAAATAACGGTTTATCGGTTATATAACCGATATACACTTTTGAAACCGGTATTTTAGTCCTCACTGGGCCTAAAGCCTGTGTACATACCAAATTTCATCCAAATCGGACAATACGTCAAGAATAACGGTTTTTAACGGTCAGATTTTGAAACACTGCATGGAAGTGCCATTTGTGTGTGACAACCTTTCTATATACAAAATTTCATTAAAACCCCACCAATATATAAGAAATAACGGCAAAATAACGGTTCAACGGTTATATAACCAATATGCACTTTTGAAACCGGTATTTTTTGTCCTCACTGGGCTAAAGCCTGGTACATACCAAATTTCATCCAAATTGGACAATATGTCAAGAATAACGGTTTTTAACGGTCAAATTTTGGAACACTATATAGAAGTGCCATTTGTGTGTGACAACCTTTCTATATACCAAATTTCATTAAAAATCAACCTATATATAAGAAATAACGGCAGAATAACGGTTTTTAACGGTTGTTTAATCCATTTTCAGCATTATATCGCTTACATATGGACAGAGGATCCGATTTGTCACAAGATCATCCAAACCGCTTATAAATTGGCCAAGTACTTTCTGAGATATTCCATAAAGAAGAAAAACCGTTACAGGCCGTTACAACCGTTAGTAACGGCTATAACGGGGCAAACTAAACATCAGGCATCATCCGTGACCCATATGAACATACCTGCTAATTTTCACAAAGATCGGCAAAGTACTTTCGGAGATATTCCATAAAGAAAAACCCGTTACAGGCCGTTACAGCCGTTAGTAACGGCTGTAACGGTAAACTAAAACGTCGGGCATCACCCTTGACCCATAATGAACATTCGTACAAATTTTCAGAAAGATCGGCCCAGTAGTTTTGTCTGGAGCGAGTGGAACACATTTTGACCACGGACACACAGACAGACAGACACACACACACACACACACACACATACAGACAGCATTTCTTCGTTCCCATTCTAAAGTACTCCCTGTTCTATAAGAACTGGGAGTACAAAAATGTAGACAAAGGTAACGAAACCAAGACATTGCTTTGTGACAGGAATCAAACTGAACGCACTAACGTAGCCCAGATAAAGGTGGGGACATCCCAAACTGAGTGACTGGAGGGATCGAACTATACATCAAAGAAGATATTCGTTTGACGTCAAAATGAAGTGCTGACGAACATTGAAGCGACAAACAGCAGTTAATTTGCCTTGGCTGGACCTAGGTCAGTTCGACTCTCTCACAGCACCAAAATGAACTTTTGACCCCAAGGGAAACAACTCAGAATAAGGTAGCCAACAGAAAGACTTAAGCCTGCACTACCCCTGCATAGGCCTCATATCATCCCACGTGTTGAGTTACAAGTTTTATCGGAAAAACAGTAAATCACTAGCGGAGGGGAGGTGTTGAGATGGAAGTACAGTGGTGCACTGTGCTGGTTCTTTCAAAGCCGTAGATTGGAGAAGATCGGTGTCTCGCCTTGCTTTTCCACTATGTACTTT